>JAUNZM010000087.1:0-1200000 GCA_033459285.1 Clamator glandarius
GGTTGACCTCAGGTGACCCCCAGACTGGCCCCGGGGAGACCTCCTTTGACCTCAGGTGACCCCAGGGCCCCACCGGTTGACCTCAGGTGACCCCCAGACTGGCCCCGGGAGACCCCCTTTGACCTCAGGTGACCCCAGGGCCCCACCGGTTGACCTCAGGTGACCCCCAGACTGGCCCCGGGAGACCCCCTTTGACCTCAGGTGACCCCAGGGCCCCACCGGTTGACCTCAGGTGACCCCCGAGACTGGCCCCGGGAGACCCCCTTTGACCTCAGGTGACCCCAGGGCCCCACCGGTTGACCTCAGGTGACCCCCGAGACTGGCCCCGGGAGACCCCCTTTGACCTCAGGTGACCCCAGGGCCCCACCGGTTGACCTCAGGTGACCCCGAGACTGGCCCCGGGAGACCCCCTTTGACCTCAGGTGACCCCAGGGCCCCACCGGTTGACCTCAGGTGACCCCCAGACTGGCCCCGGGAGACCCCCTTTGACCTCAGGTGACCCCAGGGCCCCACCGGTTGACCTCAGGTGACCCCGAGACTGGCCCCGGGAGACCCCCTTTGACCTCAGGTGACCCCAGGGCCCCACCGGTTGACCTCAGGTGACCCCGAGACTGGCCCCGGGAGACCCCCTTTGACCTCAGGTGACCCCAGGGCCCCACCGGTTGACCTCAGGTGACCCCGAGACTGGCCCCGGGAGACCCCCTTTGACCTCAGGTGACCCCAGGGCCCCACCGGTTGACCTCAGGTGACCCCGAGACTGGCCCCGGGAGACCCCCTTTGACCTCAGGTGACCCCAGGGCCCCACCGGTTGACCTCAGGTGACCCCGAGACTGGCCCCGGGAGACCCCCTTTGACCTCAGGTGACCCCAGGGCCCCCACCGGTTGACCTCAGGTGACCCCGAGACTGGCCCCGGGAGACCCCCTTTGACCTCAGGTGACCCCAGGGCCCCACCGGTTGACCTCAGGTGACCCCCAGACTGGCCCCGGGAGACCCCCTTTGACCTCAGGTGACCCCAGGGCCCCACCGGTTGACCTCAGGTGACCCCGAGACTGGCCCCGGGAGACCCCCTTTGACCTCAGGTGACCCCAGGGCCCCACCGGTTGACCTCAGGTGACCCCCGAGACTGGCCCCGGGAGACCCCCTTTGACCTCAGGTGACCCCAGGGCCCCACCGGTTGACCTCAGGTGACCCCCAGACTGGCCCCGGGAGACCCCCTTTGACCTCAGGTGACCCCAGGGCCCCACCGGTTGACCTCAGGTGACCCCCAGACTGGCCCCGGGAGACCCCCTTTGACCTCAGGTGACCCCAGGGCCCCACCGGTTGACCTCAGGTGACCCCCAGACTGGCCCCGGGAGACCCCCTTTGACCTCAGGTGACCCAGGGCCCCAGCCGGTTGACCTCAGGTGACCCCCAGACTGGCCCCGCGAGACCCCCTTTGACCTCAGGTGACCCCAGGGCCCCACCGGTTGACCTCAGGTGACCCCCAGACTGGCCCCGGGAGACCCCCTTTGACCTCAGGTGACCCCAGGGCCCCACCGGTTGACCTCAGGTGACCCCCGAGACTGGCCCCGGGAGACCCCCTTTGACCTCAGGTGACCCCAGGGCCCCACCGGTTGACCTCAGGTGACCCCGAGACTGGCCCCGGGAGACCCCCTTTGACCTCAGGTGACCCCAGGGCCCCACCGGTTGACCTCAGGTGACCCCGAGACTGGCCCCGGGAGACCCCCTTTGACCTCAGGTGACCCCAGGGCCCCACCGGTTGACCTCAGGTGACCCCGAGACTGGCCCCGGGAGACCCCCTTTGACCTCAGGTGACCCCAGGGCCCCACCGGTTGACCTCAGGTGACCCCGAGACTGGCCCCGGGAGACCCCCTTTGACCTCAGGTGACCCCAGGGCCCCACCGGTTGACCTCAGGTGACCCCCGAGACTGGCCCCGGGAGACCCCCTTTGACCTCAGGTGACCCCAGGGCCCCACCGGTTGACCTCAGGTGACCCCCAGACTGGCCCCGGGAGACCCCCTTTGACCTCAGGTGACCCCAGGGCCCCACCGGTTGACCTCAGGTGACCCCCGAGACTGGCCCCGGGAGACCCCCTTTGACCTCAGGTGACCCCAGGGCCCCACCGGTTGACCTCAGGTGACCCCCAGACTGGCCCCGGGAGACCCCCTTTGACCTCAGGTGACCCCAGGGCCCCACCGGTTGACCTCAGGTGACCCCCAGACTGGCCCCGGGAGACCCCCTTTGACCTCAGGTGACCCCAGGGCCCCACCGGTTGACCTCAGGTGACCCCCAGACTGGCCCCGGGAGACCCCCTTTGACCTCAGGTGACCCCAGGGCCCCACCGGTTGACCTCAGGTGACCCCGAGACTGGCCCCGGGAGACCCCCTTTGACCTCAGGTGACCCCAGGGCCCCACCGGTTGACCTCAGGTGACCCCCAGACTGGCCCCGGGAGACCCCCTTTGACCTCAGGTGACCCCAGGGCCCCACCGGTTGACCTCAGGTGACCCCCAGACTGGCCCCGGGAGACCCCCTTTGACCTCAGGTGACCCCAGGGCCCCACCGGTTGACCTCAGGTGACCCCGAGACTGGCCCCGGGAGACCCCCTTTGACCTCAGGTGACCCCAGGGCCCCACCGGTTGACCTCAGGTGACCCCGAGACTGGCCCCGGGAGACCCCCTTTGACCTCAGGTGACCCCAGGGCCCCACCGGTTGACCTCAGGTGACCCCCAGACTGGCCCCGGGAGACCCCCTTTGACCTCAGGTGACCCCAGGGCCCCACCGGTTGACCTCAGGTGACCCCCAGACTGGCCCCGGGAGACCCCCTTTGACCTCAGGTGACCCCAGGGCCCCACCGGTTGACCTCAGGTGACCCCCAGACTGGCCCCGGGAGACCCCCTTTGACCTCAGGTGACCCCAGGGCCCCACCGGTTGACCTCAGGTGACCCCCAGACTGGCCCCGGGAGACCCCCTTTGACCTCAGGTGACCCCAGGGCCCCACCGGTTGACCTCAGGTGACCCCCAGACTGGCCCCGGGAGACCCCCTTTGACCTCAGGTGACCCCAGGGCCCCACCGGTTGACCTCAGGTGACCCCCAGACTGGCCCCGGGAGACCCCCTTTGACCTCAGGTGACCCCAGGGCCCCACCGGTTGACCTCAGGTGACCCCGAGACTGGCCCCGGGAGACCCCCTTTGACCTCAGGTGACCCCAGGGCCCCACCGGTTGACCTCAGGTGACCCCCAGACTGGCCCCGGGAGACCCCCTTTGACCTCAGGTGACCCCAGGGCCCCACCGGTTGACCTCAGGTGACCCCCAGACTGCCCCCGGGAGACCCCCTTTGACCTCAGGTGACCCCAGGGCCCCACCGGTTGACCTCAGGTGACCCCGAGACTGGCCCCGGGAGACCCCCTTTGACCTCAGGTGACCCCAGGGCCCCACCGGTTGACCTCAGGTGACCCCCAGACTGGCCCCGGGAGACCCCCTTTGACCTCAGGTGACCCCAGGGCCCCACCGGTTGACCTCAGGTGACCCCCAGACTGGCCCCGGGAGACCCCCTTTGACCTCAGGTGACCCCAGGGCCCCACCGGTTGACCTCAGGTGACCCCGAGACTGGCCCCGGGAGACCCCCTTTGACCTCGGGTGACCCCAGGGCCCCACCGGTTGACCTCAGGTGACCCCGAGACTGGCCCCGGGAGACCCCCTTTGACCTCGGGTGACCCCAGGGCCCCACCGGTTGACCTCAGGTGACCCCGAGACTGGCCCCGGGAGACCCCCTTTGACCTCAGGTGACCCCAGGGCCCCACCGGTTGACCTCAGGTGACCCCGAGACTGGCCCCGGGAGACCCCCTTTGACCTCAGGTGACCCCAGGGCCCCACCGGTTGACCTCAGGTGACCCCCAGACTGGCCCCGGGAGACCCCCTTTGACCTCAGGTGACCCCAGGGCCCCACCGGTTGACCTCAGGTGACCCCGAGACTGGCCCCGGGAGACCCCCTTTGACCTCAGGTGACCCCAGGGCCCCACCGGTTGACCTCAGGTGACCCCGAGACTGGCCCCGGGAGACCCCCTTTGACCTCAGGTGACCCCAGGGCCCCACCGGTTGACCTCAGGTGACCCCGAGACTGGCCCCGGGAGACCCTCTTTGACCTCAGGTGACCACAGGGCCCCACTGGTTGACCTCAGGTGACCCCCAGACTGGCCCCGGGAGACCCTCTTTAACCTCAGGTGACCCCAGGGCCCCACCGGTTGACCTCAGGTGACACCGAGAATGGCCCTGGGAGACCTCCTTTGACCTCAGCTGACCCCAGGGCCCCACCGGTTGACCCCAGGTGACACCGAGAATGGCCCTGGGAGACCTCCTTTGACCTCAGGTGACCCCAGGGCCCCACCGGTTTACCCCGGGTGACCCCGAGACTGGCCCTGGGAGACGTCCTTTGACCTCAGGGGACCCCAGGGCCCAACCGGTTGACCTCAGGTGACCTCGAGAATGGCCCTGGGAGACGTCCTTTGACCTCAGGTGACCCCAGGGCCCCACCGGTTGACCTCAGGTGACCCCGAGACTGGCCCTGGGAGACATCCTTTGACCTCAGGGGACCCCAGGGCCCCACCGGTTAACCTCAGGTGACCCCGAGACTGGCCCTGGAAGACGTCCTTTGACCTCAGGGGACCCCAGGGCCCAAGCCGTTGACCCCAGGTGACCCCGAGACTGGCCCCGGGAGACCCCCTTTGATCTCAGGGGACCCCAGGGCCCCACCGGTTGACCCCAGGTGACCCCGAGAATGGCCCTGGGAGACGTCCTTTGCTCTCCGGGGACCCCAGGGCCCCACCGGTTGACCTCAGGTGACCCCGAGACTGGCCCTGGGAGACTTCCTTTGACCTCAGCTGACCCCAGGGCCCCACCGGTTGACCCCAGGTGACACCGAGAATGGACCTGGGAGACCTCCTTTGACCTCAGGTGACCCCAGAGCCCCACCGGTTGACCCCGGGTGACCCCGAGACTGGCCCTGGGAGACGTCCTTTGACTTCAGGGGACCCCAGGGCCCAACCGGTTGACCTCAGGTGACCTCGAGAATGGCCCTGGGAGACGTCCTTTGACCTCAGGGGACCCCAGCGCCCAACCGGTTGACCTCAGGTGACCCCGAGACTGGCTCTGGGAGACCTCCTTTGACCTCAGGTGACCCCAGGGCCCAACCGGTTGACCCCAGGTGACCCCGAGAATGGCCCTGGGAGACCTCCTTTGACCTCAGCTGACCCCAGGGCCCCACCGGTTTACCCCAGGTGACACCGAGAATGGCCCCGGGAGACCCCCTTTGACCTCAGGTGACCCCAGGGCCCCACCGGTTGACCTCAGGTGACCCCCAGACTGGCCCCGGGAGACCCCCTTTGACCTCAGGTGACCCCAGGGCCCCACCGGTTGACCTCAGGTGACCCCCAGACTGGCCCCGGGAGACCCCCTTTGACCTCAGGTGACCCCAGGGCCCCACCGGTTGACCTCAGGTGACCCCCAGACTGGCCCCGGGAGACCCCCTTTGACCTCAGGTGACCCCAGGGCCCCACCGGTTGACCTCAGGTGACCCCGAGACTGGCCCCGGGAGACCCCCTTTGACCTCAGGTGACCCCAGGGCCCCACCGGTTGACCTCAGGTGACCCCCGGGCCCCACCGGTTGACCTCAGGTGACCCCGAGACTGGCCCCGGGAGACCCCCTTTTACCTCAGGTGACCCCAGGGCCCCACCAGTTGACCTCAGGTGACCCCCAGACTGGCCCCGGGAGACCCCCTTTGACCTCAGGTGACCCCAGGGCCCCACCGGTTGACCTCAGGTGACCCCGAGACTGGCCCCGGGAGACCCCCTTTGACCTCAGGTGACCCCAGGGCCCCACCGGTGGACCTCAGGTGACCCCGAGACTGGCCCCGGGAGACCCCCTTTGACCTCAGGTGACCCCAGGGCCCCACCGGTTGACCTCAGGTGACCCCCAGATTGGCCCCGGGAGACCCCCTTTGACCTCAGGTGACCCCAGGGCCCCACCGGTTGACCTCAGGTGACCCCGAGACTGGCCCCGGGAGACCCCCTTTGACCTCAGGTGACCCCAGGGCCCCACCGGTTGACCTCAGGTGACCCCCAGACTGGCCCCGGGAGACCCCCTTTGACCTCAGGTGACCCCAGGGCCCCACCGGTTGACCTCAGGTGACCCCGAGACGGGCCCCGGGAGACCCCCTTTGACCTCAGGTGACCCCAGGGCCCCACCGGTTGACCTCAGGTGACCCCGAGACGGGCCCCGGGAGACCCCCTTTGACATCAGGTGACCCCAGGGCCCCACCGGTTGACCTCAGGTGACCCCGAGACTGGCCCCGGGAGACCCCCTTTGACCTCAGGTGACCCCAGGGCCCCACCGGTTGACCTCAGGTGACCCCGAGACTGGCCCCGGGAGACCCTCTTTGACCTCAGGTGACCCCAGGGCCCCACCGGTTGACCTCAGGTGACCCCCAGACTGGCCCCGGGAGACCCCCTTTGACCTCAGGTGACCCCAGGGCCCCACCGGTTGACGTCAGGTGACCCCCAGACTGGCCCCGGGAGACCCCCTTTGACCTCAGGTGACCCCAGGGCCCCACCGGTTAACCTCAGGTGACCCCGAGACTGGCCCTGGGAGACCCCCTTTGACCTCAGGTGACCCCAGGGCCCCACCGGTTAACCTCAGGTGACCCCGAGACTGGCCCTGGGAGACGTCCTTTGCTCTCCGGGGACCCCAGGGCCCAACCGGTTGACCTCAGGTGACCCCCAGACTGGCCCCGGGAGACCCCCTTTGACCTCAGGTGACCCCAGGGCCCCACTGGTTGACGTCAAGTGACCCCCAGACTGGCCCCGGGAGACCCCCTTTGACCTCAGGTGACCCCAGGGCCCCACCGGTTGACCTCAGGTGACACCGAGAATGGCCCTGGGAGACCCCCTTTGACCTCAGGTGACCCCAGGGCCCCACCGGTTGACCTCAGGTGACCCCGAGAATGGCACTAGGAGACATCCTTTGATCTCAGGGGACCCCAGGGCCCCACCGGTTGACCCCAGGTGACCCCGAGAATGGCCCTGGGAGACGTCCTTTGCTCTCCGGGGACCCCAGGGCCCATCCGGTTGACCTCAGGTGACCCCGAGACTGGCCCTGGGAGACCTCCTTTGACCTCAGGTGACCCCAGGGCCCCACCGGTTGATCCCGGGTGACCCCGAGACTGGCCCTGGGAGACGTCCTTTGACCTCAGGGGACCCCAGGGCCCAACCGGTTGACCCCAGGTGACCCCGAGAATGGCCCTGGGAGACCCCCTTTGACCTCAGGTGACCCCGAGAATGGCCCTGGGAGACCCCCTTTGACCTCAGGGGACCCCAGGGCCTAACCGGTTAACCTCAGGTGACCCCGAGACTGGCCCTGGAAGACGTCCTTTGACCTCAGGGGACCCCAGGGCCCAACCCGTTGACCCCAGGTGACCCCGAGACTGGCCCTGGGAGACCTCCTTTGACCTCAGCTGACCCCAGGGCCCCACCGGTTTACCCCAGGTGACACCGAGAATGGCCCTGGGAGACCTCCTTTGACCTCAGGTGACCCCAGGGCCCCACCGGTTGACCTCAGGTGACCCCGAGACTGGCCCTGGGAGACGTCCTTTGACCTCAGGGGACCCCAGGGCCCAACCGGTTGACCTCAGGTGACCTCGAGAATGGCCCTGGGAGACGTCCTTTGACCTCAGGGGACCCCAGCGCCCAACCGGTTGACCTCAGGTGACCCCGAGACTGGCTCTGGGAGACCTCCTTTGACCTCAGGTGACCCCAGGGCCCAACCGGTTGACCCCAGGTGACCCCGAGAATGGCCCTGGGAGACCCCCTTTGACCTCAGGTGACCCCGAGAATGGACCTAGGAGACGTCCTTTGACCTCAGGGGACCCCAGGGCCCAACCGGTTGACCTCAGGTGACCCCGAGAATGGCCCTAGGAGACGTCCTTTGACCTCAGGTGACCCCAGGGCCCAACCAGTTGACCTCAGGTGACCCCGAGAATGGCCCTAGGAGACGTCCTTTGACCTCAGGTGACCCCAGGGCCCACCCTGTTGTCCTCAGGTGACCCTGAGAATGGACCTAGGAGACGTCCTTTGACCTCAGGTGACCCCAGGGCCCAACCGGTTGACCTCAGGCGACCCTACGAATGGACCTTGGAGACGTCCCTTGACCTCAGGTGACCCCAGGGCCCAACCGGTTGACCTCAAGTAACCCCGAGAATGGACCTAGGAGACGTCCCTTGACCTCAGGTGACCCCAGGGCCTAACCGGTTGACCTCAGGTGACCCCGAGAATGGCCCTAGGAGACGTCCTTTGACCTCAGGTGACCCTAGGGCCCAACCAGTTGACTTCAGGTGACCCCAAGAATGGCCCTAGGAGACGTCCTTTGACCTCAGGGGACCCCAGGACCCAACCGGTTGACCTCAGGTGATCCCGAGAATGGCCCTAGGAGACGTCCTTTGACCTCAGGGGACCCCAGGGCCCAACCGGTTGACCTCAGGTGACCCCGAGAATGGCCCTAGGAGACGTCCTTTGACCTCAGGGGACCCCAGGGCCCAACCGGTTGACCTCAGGTGACCCCGAGAATGGCCCTAGGAGACGTCCTTTGACCTCAGGGGACCCCAGGGCCCAACCGATTGACCTCAGGTGACCTCGAGAATGGCCCTGGGATACGTCCTTTGACCTCAGGGGACCCCAGCGCCCAACCGGTTGACCTCAGGTGACCCCGAGACTGGCTCTGGGAGACCTCCTTTGACCTCAGGTGACCCCATGGCTACACCGGTTGACCTCAGGTGACCCCGAGAATGGCCCTGGGAGACCTCCTTTGACCTCAGGTGACCCCATGGCCCCACCGGTTGACCTCAGGTGACCCCGAGAATGGCCCTGGGAGACCTCCTTTGACCTCAGGTGACCCCAGGGCCCAACCGGTTGACCTCAGGCGACCCCGAGAATGGACCTAGAAGACGTCCCTTGACCTCAGGTGACCCCAGGGCCCAACCGGTTGACCTCAGGTAACCCCGAGAATGGACCTAGGAGACGTCCCTTGACCTCAGGTGACCCCAGGGCCCAACCAGTTGACCTCAAGTAACCCCGAGAATGGACCTAGGAGACGTCCCTTGACCTGAGGTGACCCCAGGGCCCAACCAGTTGACCTCAAGTAACCCCGAGAATGGACCTAGGAGACGTACTTTGACCTCAGGTGACCCCAGGGCCCAACCGGTTGACCTCAGGTGACCCCGAGAATGGCCCTAGGAGACGTCCTTTGACCTCAGGGGACCCTAGGGCTCAACCAGTTGACCTCAGGTGACCCCAAGAATGGTCCTAGGAGACGTCCTTTGACCTCAGGTGACCCCAGGGCCCAACCGGTTGACCTCAGGTGACCCCGAGAATGGACCTAGGAGACGTCCTTTGACCTCAGGTGACCCCAGGGCCCACTCTGTTGTCCTCAGGTGACCCTGAGAATGGACCTAGGAGACGTCCTTTGACCTCAGGTGACCCCAGGGCCCAACCGGTTGACCTCAGGCGACCCCGAGATTGGACCTTGGAGACGTCCCTTTACCTCAGGTGACCCCAGGGCCCAACCGGTTGACCTCAGGCGACTCCGAGAATGGACCTAGGAGACGTCCCTTGACCTCAGGTGACCCCAGGGCCCAACAGGTTGACCTCAGGTAACCCCGAGAATGGACCTAGGAGACGTCCCTTGACCTCAGGTGACCCCAGGGCCCAACCGGTTGACCTCAGGTAACCCCGAGAATGGACCTAGGAGACGTCCCTTGACCTCAGGTGACCCCAGGGCCCAACCGGTTGACCTCAAGTAACCCCGAGAATGGACCTAGGAGACGTCCCTTGACCTCAGGTGACCCCAGGGCCCAACCGGTTGACCTCAAGTAACCCCGAGAATGGACCTAGGAGACGTTCTTTGAACTCAGGTGACCCCAGGGCCTAATCGGTTGACCTCAAGTAACCCCGAGAATGAACCTAGGAGACGTTATTTGAACTCAAGTAACCCCAGTGCCTGATTAGTTAACCTCAAGTAACCCCTACAGTGGTCCCCAGAGATGATTTTTGACCTCTAGTAACATCAAGAATATTCCCAGAAATGTTCGTTGACTTCAAGTAACCCCAGGCCTTAATTGGTTGACCTCAATTAACCCTTAGAAAAGACCTAGGAGACGTTCTTTGACCTCAAGTAATACCATGGCCTAATTGATTTACCTCAAGTAACCCCTAGAGTGGTCCCCAGAGATGATTTTTGACCTCTAGTAACCTCAAGAATATTCGCAGAGACGTTCTTTGACCTCAAGTGACCCCAGGGCCTAATTGGTTGACCTCAAGTAACCCCAAGAATGGACCTAGGAGACATTCTTTCACCTCAAGTAACCCCAAGAATGGACCTAGGAGATGTTCTTTGACCTCACGTAATCCCAGGGCCTAATTTGTTGACGTCAAGAAACCCCGAGAATGGTCTCCAGAGATGATTTTTGACCTCTAGTAATCTCAGGAATATTTCCAGAGATGTTCGTTGACCTCAAGTAACCCCAGGGACTAATTGGTTGACCTCAATTAACCCCGAGAATGGTCCCGGAGATGATCTTTGACCTCAAGTAACCCCAGGGCCCCTATTAGGCCTGGGGTTACTTGAGGTCAAAAAACGTCTCTGGTGACCATACTCGGGGTTACTTGAGGTAAACCAATTAGGCCTTGGGATTACTTGAGTTCAAAGAACATCTCCTGGGTCCTTTCTTGGGGTTACTTGAGGTCAAAGAACATCTCCAATGTCTTTTCTAGGGGTTACTTGAGGTTAAAGAAGGTCTCTGGAGTCCATTCTCAGGGTTACTTGAGGTCAAAGAACTATCTGAGGCCCATTCTCTGGGATACTTGTGGTCAACCAATTAGGCCTTGGGGTTACTTGAGGTCAAAGAACCTCTCTAGAAGTGTTTGCTATATGTCAAGTAATCAGGCTCTGGGGTTGCTCAATGTGAAAGAGCTTTCTGGGGGCCTCCTTATCGTCATCTGACATCATCCAATTAGTTTCTGGCATCACTTGAGGTGAAAGGACCTGTTCCAGGCGCGTTCTTATCTTCTCTCTCATCTGAGATCAAGTAATAATACTTTTTGGTTTCTTGAGGTCAAACTCATTCTTTGCCACCATTCTAGAGGCCACCTGGGGTGAACTAATTGTGCCTTATGTTTACGTGATATGAGACTCATGGTTTGGCATCATTCATATATCATTTGTTGTCAAGGAATGAGCTCTTGGTGTTGTTTGAAATCAGACTCATGCGTTTGGACCTTCTGGGGTCATCTGAGATCTACCAGTTAGCCCTCTGGATTGCTTGCGATCAAACTCATGGTTTGAGATCCCACTTGGTAGTCATATGAGATGTGACTAATTCTTAAAACATTTCCTTGCTCCTTTCCCTGGGGTTGCAGCATGAACTTGCTTTTGCCCAACTGAGTTTATCAGGCAGAGTCTCTCCAAACACAATCAGGAACGACATGTAGTCTTTCAGGTGTCTCCACCAGAATGATCCAGGGCTGCCTACTGTCATTTGTTTTCCAATTGCTTTTCGCTAGCATTGCTTCTTCTATTTCTACTGAAATTTTAATGATTTAATGTTTCTGTCCTTTTTTACAGCAAGTAAATAAGCTTTCTTCTCTGCATGGAACTTTCCTCCAACCATTTAAAACTGTCAGCATTTCTGCTACTGCATGAGGAACTTGTGACATACTCTCACTTGGACATTTACTCTCAGCCCCCAGACTACATTGTTGAACACAATCATCAGCATTGTCTCGTGAAAACCCATCAATTTTAGTACAAAGGCTACCATGGCTGAGAATGATCATAAAGTTTCTGAATAAAATAATTTTAATGAGAGCTGTGAATGAGGCAAAATGTGTTCCTTGATGAAACTGAATTTTTCCTCTTACCAAAAGGTTGTCCCTTCTGAAACCAAGCCCATATTATTTTAATGGCCAAAGAATCATAGAATCACCAGGTTGGAAAAGACCTTCGAGATCATCAAGCCCAACCAGATGTGTCCACTACTAAATTATATCCCAAAGTACTTCATCCTCCCATCTTTTAAATACCTCAAGGGATGGTGACCCCACCACCTCCGTGAGCAGCCTCTGCCAGTGCTTGCTAACCTTTTCAGTAAAGAAATTATTCCTAGTGTCCAATCAAAACCAGACTTGGCACAACCTGATGCCGTTCCCTCTCATCCTATTACCTATTATTTGGGAGAAGAGACTCCCTTGCTGCAACCTACTTTCAGGTAGTTGTAGAGATCAATAAGGTCCCCCCTCAGCTTCCTCTTTTCTAGGCTAAACAACCACAGTTCCCTCAGCTGATCCTCCTAAGACTTGTTCTCCTGCCCCTTTACCAGCTTCATTTCTCTTTTCTAGACATGCTCCAGGATCTCAACATCTTTCTTGTAATGAGGTGGATGCCTGACTGTGAAATGGTTCTCTCAGAGACTGCAATCAGAGATATTCAGAACATCCACAGTGCATAACGATGTATTTTCACCTTCTTCATCTTTCCATAGCAAGATCCTGCATCTTACTTATAGGGCTTAAAAATGCATGTGAGACACATGGAGTATGTTAGAGGAAAACATTGCACCATTAAAACTTCTGGCAGAGAGTCACCATTCCTGCAGGTATTTACAAGACGAGAAAATGAGGTGCTTGGGGACATGATTTAGTGATGGACAGATACAGTTGGATGATCTCATGATGATCTTCAAATGTCTTTTCCAACCTAATGATGCTATGATTCTATCGCATTTTTCTGTAGGAATGTCTCACTTGCTTGTAACTTGGATAGATGTTAATAATTTGGGCTCAGGTTTTCCATGGCAGGATCTGCTGAGAATAATCCTGGGAGAACTTCAACAACAAAAAAAGATCAAAAGTCTAGAACAATGCAAAATGAACACAGTCAAGTGAGAATGTCTATGTTGGCTTAGTGGAGAAGTTTTAGTGCTTCCACTCTTTCAAGTGTCAAGTTTGGCAAAGAAGTTGTTCATGTGTTAGGAATGTACAGTTGCTTACACCTTTGGGAAATATCACCTTGCTGATACTCGACGGGGTTTGATTTTTTTTCAGTTTGGCAGCTAAGATGTCCAATATTCCTCTCACACTGAGTCATATGCTCCAGAGCTTGAGCGAGGGACATAGTAGGACCATCAGAAAACACAGGTAAGGAAAGAAATTTCCATGTAAAATTAGCAGCCTCACAGGAAACAAGGCCAAATATAGTACCCTGTCCTTCAAAATTGTGCAGTTCTAAGCTGAAACATCCACTCTCCCAAAATTCTCTTACTTCTTGACTTCAGTGTATTCCAAATTTTGACAAAGAGATATAATAACAATAATACGTTCTTCCTCAAGCTATGGGACATCTCACTAGCTTCTCCATACTGATACACAATTGAGCATCAGCTCGATACTCATACTTTCCATCATTCTGCATATATTTTTGCACAAACTCAAATCATATTCATGACATATCAGTAGCATAGAAGAGCTTTAGAAAAAAATACTGAGAGGGCCATTTGTCCATGTGGGGAAGACAGGAAAAAAGACGAGCCTGCAGGAAATACCTCTTTGTTAATAATTTGTCTGCTTAAAACTACTCCAGTCAGGTATACTTTCAAGATTTTCAGAGTAATTTGCAAAATCGGTTTCATTTCCTTCAATAAAAGGTGATGCTGTAGCTGTTCAGTGGTGCAGACAAACCCACAAATTAACAACTAAACACCGTGATTTCTTATTTTGGCCTCAATGTTCCTAGGCCAAAATCACTTTGTTAAAATAACCAAGATTGTTCTCCCACCCTCTCCCTGAGTAATCCTACCAGGAACAAGACAACACTGAAACAGAAATCACCTAAATTTTAATGGCTTCAGTGCATCCAGCCAAGAACTCCTGGGATCACTAATGTGGACAGAAAGTGAAAAGGTAGGAAATTAATCATGGAGCCCAAAGCCCAATGTCTCAGCAGGACCTTTTTAGGACCCTGCCAGTTAGTGCAGTCATCTTCAATTTAATTTGTCTGCACTACCAGTAGAGGACAGTGGAAGCCACAGCTGTTGGTCACATTTGGTACTTGATGACTGCTGGTGACTTTCTCCTGCACATGGAAGAATTCCAGAGACAAATGTACAGGGAGTTTAAAATAGTACAGGATTTGAAGCCAAGTGGAATGGTTGCCCATGCACCTGAAAAAAAGCTGCTACAGCAGCTTGGTAGTGGTTTTATTGTTAGAAATTAAGTTTGCAAGCATTGTTAGTACATTACAACTGAAATGGTTTACTAGTGTAAATTAATCTTAGGTCTAGGTATAAGTTGAATTAAGCTGCCTTGCAAGAGTTGTTAATAATGAGTGGGACCAATATTTCCTCAGAAATAACTTGTGGGTTTAATTGTGGGGTTTTTTTTTAACTGTTTTAATTGCTAATAACTTCAGCAAAATATAATCTTTTGGAATGATTTTTTTTTTATGCTGAAGGATCCCTTATAACAACCAGTCAAAAGGATCAGACAATTCTTATAGCAAGTGAGCAGGGGTGTAACCTTTTTGCCTATATTTGAAAAAATCTCCAGCAAAGGCTCTAATTCCTCTAATTTTGGTGACCGAAGTGATGTCAGAAATACCTTTAGGTGACTCCTCTGTACCCCCACCCATAGCTTTTTGAGGTGCAAGTCTACAAGTAGACTTTGTAACAGACTTTCCTACAACTTCACAGCTGACAGTGTCCCCACCATTGTGCCGCCCAGGCAGCTGATAATCTGCTGAAGGAGGTTACCTGCAGATGCAGCAAGCTTTGGGGAGAAATGAGAAGGAAAAAAGGCTGAGAGAGTTGGGGTTTTTCAGCTCGGAGAAGAGAAGGCTCCAAGGGGACTTATTGTGGCTTTTCAATACTTGAAGAAGGTTTATAAGAACAATAGGAACAGGCGTTTTAGTAGTGCCTGCAATGACAGGACAAGAGGCAATAGCTTTAAACTAAAAGAGGGTAGATTTCAACTAGTTATGAGGAAGCAATTTTTTTGAGATGAAAATAGTGCAACACAGGAACATGTTACTCAGAAAGGTGGTGGATGTCCCATCCCTGGAAACATTCGAGGTCAGGTTGGATGGGGCTCTGAGCAACTTCATGTGGTTGAAGATGTTCCTGTTTACTGCAGGAGGGTTGGACTGGATGACCTTTAGAGGTCCCTTCCAAACCAAACCATTCTATGAGCTAAGCCATTCTCACACGCTCTGTCAAAGGCTCTCTCCTGGGCCCCAGAGCAGGAAAGAAGTGAGCTGAAGGGTGGAAGCAGCTGTCAGGGAGGAGAAAGAGATGTATTACCTGTAAAATTAATAACAAATTGTAAAGTTACTCAAAAAAACTGAAGTGAGGACTGAGAGGTGGAAAAACAGTGGGTCTGGAGACTGAATAAAAATTGCTTTTGGTTGCAGAGGAAGCTGGAGCCAAGTAAGGGGAGATGAGGTGCCTCAGCCCAGCAGCTTGGGAGATGAAAGCAAAGTGACAGAGTTCCACAAAACACCGAGACTCTCCTAACTGAAGAGCCACACAATAAACCATTTTCCCCACTTCCGTATGAATGGCCAGAGACTGTCAACACAACCAGAAACATCTCCCATTGCTGCGTAATCTCTGGGGTGACAGCACTCTGCCTGGGGAACAGGGCAGTTTATTTCCTAAGGGGTGACCAGAGCAGAAGGTGCAGAGGGGAGGGACAACTCAGGTCTAGAAATCCTGCAGTTTCTGAGATCCCAGGTCCCGCACAGTCATATCCCCAGAGCCAGCTGCTTGAAGGACATCTGCTCCCACTTCCTCACCCTACCACTGAAATGTTCAACACAGTATATTCAATTCTAATTCACAGGAAAAACAATCATTTTATCACTGAACCAAGAGCATGCAAACCTTTACAACCTCCCACCACAGCAACACTCTGTCTCCTTCACTAATATCAGCCGGGCTGGCCACTGCACCACAAAGTGGCAGTGTATGACTACTGATTTTGTGATTCTTCAGCTGCTAACTCTCATCTCTGCTGATTTCAGGAGCAAAATAACCCTGGTGATTGCAATTTAGCAACTTTGAGTCTTGCATATTTTAGGTTTTTTTGGGAGAGTATTAATAATGGTACACGAGAACAAGGAAATAAGGTGTGATCTGCTTACTATATCCAAAAATATGAATGGCATAGTCAAAAGGCCATTTGGACATATACATCTGCCCTTCAAATTCCTGTAATGCATAGAAATTGATGTTGGCTAATATCTTTCTCTCCTGTACAAAAGGATTTATACTCCCTGAATACAACACTGTCTGCTTCCTTGCTCTTTCCTCACTAATTTCCACTTGCAATATGTTGTAAATTTACCACAATATTTGCCACATTACAAGTTTGTCTGCACAAACACACACACATATTCAAACAAAGACGTTGCACACTGGTGGGTAAACAGGACAATGATGCTCCTTCTTACATTTTGTTTTGCATAACATTTGCATTGATTCTAATCTTTTTCAAAAACCTAAATATTACTTTTATGTCAAATGTTATCTTCAGTGTTGAATCAGAACACTCATTCTTGCACTAAAGCCATAATTAATTTCCCTTGCTCTGATGTATTTTGTCTGAAGCTGCTTATTCTTTAATGATTGCAAAATAAAGCATGAAATGATTTTATCTATTCCGTAGAATAGTGATTTTGTTTAAATCATATCTGGTTTGCTTAGTATTTTAGCTAATATTCAGTTGTCCAATCAAAGGATTAAATACTAGCAATGAGACCACAAACATTTGAAAAATAGAGATGGCATCTTTTATAAAACACCTATACCGAAAAAAAACTATTCTGTTTTTCAAGCAGTTTTCAGAATGGGAGCTCTGGGGGATTTCACCTGATGCCTGAGGGCCAAGCTGCACTGCAGAGAGATGTCAAGAACCAGGTCTGGTTCTCTCCCCAGATATAAGCAGCAAGTACAAAATGCAAGGTGCTCATGAAAAAGTGAACCCAAACACTACATAGTTAGAACATTTTTCAACAGCAGCAAAGTGCAAATTTCCAGCTGCTAGTATTCTTTTCTCCTTTGGCTATGGCTAGAAACTGTCCAAGAAACACAGCACAGATACTCCAATACAAGCTATTCACATAGACCAACTTTTATACTCTACTCTATATTTCAAAGAAGCTGTAGCATGATTGACAAGTTGTTGAATTTCACATGTTCAAAAAAATGAGAAAAACACAATCCTTGAGGAGGGATATCATCTCACCTCATTAAACTCCTTTTTGAGACCACTCCATGCCCTGCTGCTTGTTGTTCCAGTGTGTTTAACTCAAGATACATCCTTTCACACACTTGAAAGATGGGGGAAAAACAAAATATGAATATTTTTCTTTTTCTCCATTAAAAGTTATGACATAAAAATAGCTTTAGTTATGCTGCATAAACTGCTAAGAATATCCTTTGAAAGACCAATTTAAGCTTTAGCATTTGTGCAAGTAAATAACAATTTGAAAACTAATGGAATATTTAAGTTTTAACTTTTCCTTCCTAGTCTTTCCTGCTGTCTTATTAATAAAAATTTTCCTCATCATCCTCAAGTGAAACAAGGCACAGAGGAATATTAATATTTCAAGGAACACACCAATAGATTTTTCCCCACTGTGGGAAATAAATATTTGCACATGGAATTTAACTACAACTCCAGGAGTCCAAGGTTTCCCAAGTGTACAGACTGTAAAGTTCAAATTCCCACTTCCCACTGTGCTTGCTAGAAGTTCCATCTGATGTGGGATGCCTCTTCTGCAGCCAATGGGCATGGGCTGTGATGTTGGGTTTTGGGGTGGTTTTGGGTTTCAATGCAAACATCTGGTTTGCCACAGCACTGCAAAACAGTGCACGCTCAGCATACCTGTCTGAGACTCTCCTTGATTTTGGTATAACAAATCTGCCAACCCTTATAATTAATCTGTGGAGAAAATTCAAGGAACAACAACTCATTTGCCCTCTCTCCCAGCCAGTTCCCCTGCAGTGGAGGCAGACATCTGGTCTCACATCTCCAACTATAGGAGCCAAGGGAGACAAGCTAAATTCAAAATGCTTCTGATTGCAAGATCAATCATTTCTCTGTGTAAAACCTATCAACCATGTGAATCTCACTAAGGTGCTGGGAATTCATCCTTCCCCACTCTCTGCAGTGTATTTAAGAGTCAACATTGCTTGCTGACTGAAGACGTTTAACCACTATTGTATTGCTACAATGCCAAAATTGCAAAGTTTCAAAGAAATGGTGCAATTAAAGCCTTTTAAATTCTTAGCTACTTTGTATTACCGCTCCCTTGCCCCTGCCAAAGACAGAGAGTGGTCAATATATAGTTAAATCCTGTCTGGAGAGTCTATAAATTGTGTCTTGAAAGTTCAAGTTCTCTCACATGAATTCACTTCCAGTGACAAGTGGAGCCAGCATCCTTAGTGGTTCGAGTTTGTTTTTCCTTATAAAGGTACACAAATGCTTATAAATCCTACCTCGTATTTCAGAGAGGAAAGGCTCCAAGTTCCCATCCCTTCAATGACATCTTGATGTAGCCAAGAGTTTAGTCTTTGAGCAGGAGTAATCTTTCTCTCCTGACATTTGCCAATGTACTCTGTAATGACTCTGTGATAAATATGCCAAAAGCTGAAAATGCATTGTACGCTGCTCCAAGTATTACTAATCTCGGGAAATGGAAGGAATACAGCAGCAGTTGGTATCTGGGAGGAAAAAAATCCAGTGTGGCTTGTAAAGTAATTGCTAGTAAAAACATGCCCTTGCTTTATGTCTTAAATTATTCCTCTTGGTCTGAAAGTTTTTACAGTATGTCTGAGTTCAAATTTTTACCTGTTCTGAACAGCATTAAGAAAATCCGTTCATATATATACAAATGAATTTGTGCAGTGATGAACCGACCATGAACATGGAAAACAGTTCATTCTCTCACACCCCCCTGCCCCAACACTTATTTCTTAGATGCTTCTAGACCACTAATCAGGAACACTTTCCAAGGAGCATTTGAGTCTTTCTTGATGTGTGATGCTCAGGAAAGATACAAACTACAGAAGCCTTACTCCATCAACAGGAGCAGGACTTCTTCATCTCTTGTGCAGGTTAGACTTCGGACTCAGTTGAAATCAATGTTTGCCTTGACCCCAAATGAGTCTGCCAGCACAGGCTCACATTCAGCCTGTAACCAGTACCAACTCCACCAAACCTGGGTGGTTATTTCCCTACCTTACCCTCGAATGGCAGCCAAACTGTGGTGTCCTGCAGGAAACCCTGAAAAATTTTGAAGAAATATGAAGGAAATGGACTGCAGAGAGTGACTTTGCAGAGACTGAGTATTAGGCTAGATGAACTAGTCACTCGACCCATTAAGAATTTTTTTATTGTTTCTTTCCGTTCCTCCTATTTGTAAAGGTAATTTAGAGTTGTAACCCTGGCCCTTTGACACACTTTCAGTCAACCCCTAGTTGGTGTCATCTGCAAACTTAATGTGGATACTTGTCTCCATCATAATCATTAAGAAGAATAAGGAACAGTATTGCATAAAGCACAGACCTTTGCAAAGCTTACCTCGACACATCATTCTATCTTGCTGCTAAACCATTACAGCTACTCTGGCTATTTTTTAAAGATGACACCTTTCCTTAGCATATTCATGAAAATTTCATGTGCGGAGTCCAATGCTTTATGCTAAGAATGTTCACATGACCGCTTTGTTTAATACTAAATACACCACAGAAGATGATGAAAAGCAGTCAGAGAACAAACTTCCATATTTAGAACACAAGCCAAACCACTGACTTTATGCACTGCATAAACCATTGAAAATGCTAGAAAGGCATAATCTCCATGGACAGAAAGAAGCAGGAAAAAATTTAAAAGCCATGAATAAAAGAAAGTGATTCATGGCAATAAAGTTGCACAAACTGGGGTGAAACTTGCAGCAGTTAAGTACCAGCTCAAGGCTGTGTGCATAATAAATGCTTTTGCTGTTACCAAGAAGCAATTGGTTGACAATCATACTGCCTTTGTGCAGTTGACTATTGGACGTTTACTTACAGCAGGTGCATAGAGTAAGTTGCACAGAATATCTTTTTTTATTGTGACTTTCTCATCAATTTAGCACAGATTTTCCTACAGCCTTTCAAATCTTTAGTCTTTATGTGTTAGTAATTGTGGGGTTTTTCAGAGAGATCTTAGAACTGGTGTTAGTTTTAATCCTTCTAGTTGCTGCAACAGATCTGAGGTCTAATTTCTAATATTTAAGTCTGAAATACACATTAACTACTTCTAAACAATTCAAATTTCAAAGAAAAACAGTGCAGGACTTCCTCTCTTGACCATCACAGAGACCATCACAGGCAGCTAAGTTCCACAGTAGTAGCAGAGAGACAAGTAACAGATCTACAATAAAATAAGTCTTATTTATAAAGACTTCCTTCTTCCCAGACCCAGATGAAAATGTTGTATGTTGTCCAATATTTACAGTTTGACAAATTAGCAGGTCCATAATTCTTTGGAAAAGGGACAGGAAAGCATACATCATAAAATCTTAAAAGATCCTTTGATGGGAAGATATTTAAGCTCTTCCACTTCACATTTTTTTTTCCAAAAGTCTTTATGTAAATCTTAGAAACTTGTGCACCCCACATAGCATATTTTTCTCCCACATACCAAACAATAGGAACTTTATTCCCATTTTTATCCAAAGAAGCCCTCCAGCCTGAAAAATCTATCAAGAAGCTGCACTCAACAGAGACTGTACTCTCCTCCAGTATTTCCTGGTGGTAATTGATCCCACTCACATCCTTCATTATTCTAACATGTCAGCATAGCACGTTTTTCCCACCACGTAACCACAGCTAATACAGTTTCCATTGTACTATAGTAGAAATCTAAGAACATAAGCTGTAAAAGCCACAGGGATAAGAAAGAGAAGAATGAGCCAGCGGTGCCTAGGCAGCCTTAGGTCTCACTTGCACAGCACAGTAGCAGTTGCCAAATTAAAAATTTTATGTTTACAAATGTAGCTGAACAATTCATAAGAGTTAAAAACAAAGGTCTTGTAGAATAATTTTGTGTCTTTATTTACCATCTACATTATGACTAATAAACTGCTTTTAAGAGAATTAATGAGTTGCTGCTTCTTTCAATTTGATAACAATAACTAGGGCACGGAAAGAGAAAAAGAAATCCCTTTTCTTGATCACACCAAGTTTAAAAAGCCATCTACATTCAAGTTAGTACAAAATGAGAAGATGGCCTTTGCCCAGCTCCTGCAGACTGCGTGCATGCACCAAACACACACTTGGAATTATTCAGGGTTTACTGTGCAGTTTGGGACAGTGTTGGTCAAATGCTTCTATACTAATGCAGAACAAAAAAAATTCTAGACATCCTAGGTTAACTTATTTCATCTAAAATTTTGTCTGCAATGTGTATTTTAATGTTTGTTGAAGTCCAGATGTATTTTTGCTGTATTGGGAATTACGTTTGTTTATGACAGCCTAACTCTTGGAGTCACCTTTTATTAATTACAAGTACCAGATAAATTCAAATGACCAAACTCCTTTAGGAAAATGCAAATTTAAACTTTTTCCTCTTAAATATTTCAGCTCTCAGGACCTAGCAGAGAAACTGAAAGAACCCTTGATACTGTCAGCATGCTAATTCAAACTTTGGTGGAGCTGGATATATATCCAATATCATATTACCACATTTTAAAGGATCATCAACCTCTGAAATCTTTATCCTTAGGTTAAGACCTTAACCTAAGATTAAAAATATTATGCAAGTAGGAGCAGGTGCTACCTCTGATAATCTCCTCCACCCCATATGAAAATATCATTATGATATTTTTTATTTTCTTTTTCTGTTGTTGAGATGCCAGTGTGTCTGAAAATGAGCTCCAGCAAATGCAATACAATGCAGCAAGAGGCCTGATACCGGGAAGCACCTAGTGTGCTCAGTGTCTTCCACAAGACTTTTCTACCATACACAAACCCTAAATTACAGAGAGAATTCACAAGGTGCTAATTACCTCCTGTGGAATTTGTTATGGAGAACACAAATAAACAGGAGGGAAAACAAAGAGTATCCTTGAGACATCAAAAAAAGGAGAAATAGAAGATGGTTCTTTCACTGCTCTTTTGCAAGTACCTTGTAAGCTGGGCTGAAAAGAGCCTCCATGTTCACAAACTCTGTATACTCACACGGATAAGATTTAGCACTGTTTTTAGAAGGGGAAACCTGACATCTTGCCATAGAACTATTTACAGTCTCTTCCATCATGCAGTGAAAATCTGACCTACTCTTCTTTTCGAGTTTGACACACGCCTGACATCCAGTTTTTTCCAATCAGAAATTATGATGAAAAGCTATTACAACAGTGACATGAAGAGCAAATAGCAACTTGCAAAAAAAAAAAAAAAAAAAAAAAAAAGAAAAAAGAAAAGAAGTAAAAAGAAAGCCAGCAGTGAAGGTCAACCTCTAACTACAGCAGTCTGATGAGATTGCTCTTATATTAGTTGAACCAGCATGCAGGGCTGGCATTCCATGTCACAGCCTGTAATTCTATACTGCTGGGATATACTCAAGGACATGTAATTTGCAGTTTGTAACTCCACTGACCAGAAGGAAGCCAATTCTAAACTTACCCCCATACACAATGGTCTTAAATCAGCCAGCAAGCAAACTCACGCACTTTATAACTGCAGCCTTTTTTTTCAGCTGAAACCTGAGAAAAGCTGCGAGAAGCTTTGTCACAATGAGCCGGATCTTCTCTGGGAATATGAGAAAGAGCAGAACGGCACTACTAAATAAAGCCAAAATTCATGCAGGACTTAATTTAGTTTAACTTTCATACACAACTTCCTTCAGATTCACTGTGGAAAACAGAACTTGCAAAAGCATTGCCCAAAGAATAAAATGAATCTTTGGTGCTTATTTTAACTGGATGGCTCCACTGGAGAAGAGTGGTAGCAGAACTGGTTCCTAAATAAGCCCTGTATGTAGATGCTGAGGGTAAGACTGTGTAAATGTGTGCGTATTAATGCAAATCACAGCCAGTAGAGGTTCATAATGGGGGAAGAAAACCAAGTATTACATTTGAAATACTGAAATCTCAGTTATTGATACCTTTGCCTACAAACATAAACAGAGATCTAAACTAATTCATCTGGACATTAATTAGCATAACATTCACTTTCCATAAATCTATATTCCCCCAAAGGCTACGACACATCTTGCTACCTTCCAAAAGCATCTTCATTTTTCCAAATAAAAATTCCTACTACCTGAAAAATCAAAGTTTCCCTGAGTGAGGTTTGCATCTTCACCACGTTCATTCTGGGAACACGCCCAACCCTCCAAAATAGTAAACAGTGTAGTAGATTCTTGCCAAAGCTAAAGTAGCCATGAACTTTTATATTACTGGGCGGAAAAAAGTTCATTCCGAATTACGAAGGGTCTGTTCTATGGTCTGCTGAAATGAATGGAAATATTACTCATTGCTTCAGTATTAAGCCAGATATAAATGGATGAATCTTAAGAACTGACTTTTGTTTAGGAGAACAGATGTTATGAGCTAAGGAATAATTGACCTGCAGAAAGTGGGAAAGATAACCGGCGCCTTCAGTTGTTCCTATAGTGGCAGAAAACACTCAGGTGCAGAAGATACCTAGGGCCACGTATTTTCCTATTTCTTATCTTTCATGGGGAAACAAACAAACAAATCTCCCTTTTTGTTTTTTAGAATGGAAAACACTCAAAAACAAACAAAAAAGGAGCATAAGCCAATCACAGATTTCCCTTTGACTGAGCACTGAGGAAACTAGTATCTGGATCCGAGTTTCATACCATCACCTTGCCTCTTATTTCTTTTTTTTCTAAAGTAATACCCTGTTTTAACAGATGCAATCTTAATTCTGAACGCATACCCTCAACTTTCTGCAGGAGCACATCTCACAGGAACACTGTGAAGAGGCACAACAGAAACCTTGTGAGTTTTCACAGGTATCATACTCACAACTTGAGAGGTTGCCAAAGGAACCATGATGTGCCTGACAGACCTAGTGGGTCTAGAACTCAAAAGGATGAGTGATTTGTACTGGGTAAATGTTACCCTCCTGGGTGCACAAAATGCTTCTTGACCAGAAGACATGCAGTAAGCAGGAGACGCAGAGCAAACACAATGTGAACTTCAGCACTAGAATATGCTACACGGTTAATTTTTAACAGAGGGCCACTGAATGGAAATTTTTCAAAATTTTGGTTATATCTCCCTTGCAATTCTAAATAATCTTTCTAAAAATAAAAACCTAAACAAGTTAGGTAGCTCACGCACACACTTGCATGGTTACATAGACCACTGACCAGTCTGCAAGGCTCATTTTTTGAGACCTACTAACCCTTTCTGGAAGGAAAAGGCTCTTAGGAAAGCAAATGCAGCCCAGCCAACTGAATTCTTCTCAGGTCTAGGAGTTAGAAGAGGGAAAGGGTAACCATGGGCTCCTGTTATGTATGCACAGCCTGGCACTGAGCATCAGGAGTGGCTGCCACTGCTCCAGCTGAGTAGAACAGGTCCCCACGCAGGGATGTCTAACCAGGACAGCCAGTGTCAGACTCCTCACATTTGAAACAAGTATGACAGATGTGGTTTTAATTCCTACCTGGCAGAAATAAATCCTCTCGCATTTCTGCTCTGGCTTCTTCAGAGAAACATCGTTTTTTCAACCACTCAGCTTCATATTCACTTGCATGTTCATCAGGCCATGTAATAGAGATCTTCCAACATAAAATGAATGATAGTTTTAGAACAAAATTCTCAAAAAAAGTCACAGAGAATTACCAAAAAACCCTGAGAAAATACAGATATTGTAATATTTAGATCAATATCACAGTTAAGCCTTCCTTGTAGCATGGTGGCCAACAAGTAACGAAAACCCAACCTGAACATTATCCAAATTCTGATTCCTTTTGTAAATGCTCATTTTCACATGAACCCATGACCTAATTTACTGGTTTGTGTGGGCTGCTTTCACTGTGGGAGCTGTGCTTAGCAGAAAGAGCAGAATAACAGAAGCTGGCATGTATCACTGGGGAGAGTGCTACACCATAACCCTGAAGAGAGTAAAAATATCTTCCAAAACACTGACAGCTTGTTAAAAAAGAAAAAGAACAAGACAGAGAGGCAAAAAAAAGAGAAATGCTAGGATAGAAATCTCTCTTCTAGTTCTGAAAATCTTTCCTTCTTTCAAATACATTCTGAAAATGTGGCGGTTTTTTTGTTTTTTTTTGTTTTAAAATCCTGAATAAAAGCTGGAAAGAAAGCATATGGCTTTGCTTGTCATGAACCAAAAGAGCTCAGTGCAGTGCACAACCTCAGCTGAATTCTTGAGGCTGTTTAGTAGGTATTGATTCCCATTTCACATAATTCTGCTCATTCACATTAAGGTAACACACCAGTATCAGTTTAGGATTAACACAGTGCTTCCCTGAGAATAAATGGAAGCAGACAATTCCTCTAGTATCATAATACATTTACCTATTCAAAGAATTCTTTTACAGGGCATTGATTCTGGTGACAATCAACTTAGGAGCCCAGAATTCCTCAAAACACAATCTTACTCTGTGGCCGAGTCATATTGTGGCGCTGGTTAGCCTCTGCAAACTTACCCTGCAGTGAGGCTGCCTCAGCTGCTAAGGGGTCGACTGCTGCATCTTTAACATATATAAAACATATTTAACTGTAAAATGAAAGGAAGTGAGTTTGCGTATCAAAGAATCATTATTACTTTTAATAAAACCTATAAAATCTAAATGGTACATTAGTTTTTTATATGTCAGGAAAAATTAAAATTGATAGAGAGGGCAGGTCCTGTCCCCTTAAGACAATAACCTCCTCTATTTAATAAAAAAATTCTAACGTAGAATAGGTAGATGGAAATATATATATATAGAGACACTAGGCCAGCTCTCAATATTAACTTCAGCTTTGATTGCTTGCTCTGAGATGAATTTTTTGCACATTGGAAAGTAGCTAATAAACTGATATTTTTGTTAGGGATTAAGGTTGCGTTGTAATTTGTTTTCCTGATTTTCAAGACATTTACTTGTAGAATAAAGAGGGAAAAATAGACATCTGAAAGTGTAATTAAAAGTGTGGGAAATGCCTCTATTTTCTTTTGTGTATCTGCTGATGAAGAAACACGCAGCAGAACTTTAAAAAACACAATTACATTCTATAGTCCAAAGCCTGGTTTTCTGTGCTCTCTCTGTAACATCTATGAAGTGAAGTTTCATTTATAGATGGGAAGATACAAATTCCCCAAACTGTGATTATTCCTAAAAGCTTTGCAAATTCACAGTAGGGTTTGCAGGTAAATAAATCATGGTTAAAGTATAACCTGGGACTGTCTCTAGTTTACATATTAACAAGCGGTGTTAGATGAATTTCATGAGAGGGTGAATGACGGTTTGCTTCAAATACCTTTTTTCTGTCTGGCATGGTGACTTCCTTCACCACGATGTTCACGTCCAGGTCCTCAAAGAGCAGCCTGCGCGCCTTGGCTGAGCGCAAGAAGCAGTGAGGACACTGGCAGTTGTCCCTCAGCCAGACGCAGGGGTAGCAGCTTTCGCTCCCATCTTCCCACTCCACACGGATGAAATGACCGGCATCCAGAGCTTCCACCTTCTGTATCCCTAGGTTCATACTGAACGGCCGGGTGGCGCGGAACCCCAGAGCCGCTCTCTGCCAGCGATGCCGAGTGGTCCTTGCGAGCAGGCTCCTGCCCTTCTGTGCGGGCGGCAGGCAGCAGGCTCTGCTCTTGGGGACTTTGGCCCTCAGCAGGGCGTTAGCCACCGCCCTCCACATCTGGGATTCTTTAATGAACTTGTCAGAGGGAGAATGCCTTCCTGGAGTTCCTAAAACACAGTGAAGAGCTGTCCATTGGTGAAGGAGTCAGCTTTGCAAAAAGAACATTTTAAAATGATTCTCCCTTCCTCCTGCTTAAGCCTTTAGGAACACTCATTACCTGTTGCTTACATTTTTTGAGGATGCATTCAGACCGGTCTATTAAAAAAAATCCTTTAATTTAGCAACACTTTAGTTTTATTAATGATTTTGGGCACCTTTGATTTCTGCATACAGTTCAATACATATCACGTAAACAGACTTTTAAAAAGGCACCTCGAGATGAGTTCGACAAATCAAAAGCAGGAGGTACTACCAACTATGTTCAAAAGCTAAATCTTTAAAGTACATATTCCTTAATCCCTACTGTGGCTACTATAGAAACGAAAAGACAGGATCTCTCTCTTGTAAACATGACTTTAGCTGCAACAACAGAGTACTACAAGGTCTCCTTTCTCCTTCCACAGCCAGACTGCTTTTTATTCTTTCTTTTCAGTTTTTTTGCTTTTCTTCATTTATTTAAAGCTAGCTACATACTGTACTGCAGAAAGATGACGTATCCACATCTTAAACTAGAAAATAAATTCTGGTCTAATGTTTTTCTTATTCAGAGAAATACTAGGTCTCCCCCTGAATCAATAAATCATTACACATAATTTTAATAGACTGTTTAGCCATTTCAAAGTCTGCATATTTTTTCACTGTCTTTTCCTGTTATTTTTGTTCTTAAACTCACAAGGCAAAATACTGATGTCCCACCAGGACCAAAGTCTTCCCAGTCATCTTTGTACAGGGAAAACCTCACTGACATCAGTATTTTGACTCACAAAGACATACTGGAGCTGTCAGAAGGGTCTTTTAATTTTTTTCCTTGGCTACAAGTTAGAACTAGGTTATACGGGACCCTTGGGGTCTTCTTTTGGTTTTATTTCATCTGGCTGAGTCTAGCAAAGCAGAATACTGATCTCTGCTTGCTCTTGTTTGCACTCAGTAGTCCCATTGGAACCCTGTAATTTTGCAAAGCAGTTCAAGCCACAACCATGGTTTTGTTTGTACAGACATAAACCTCTTTTATCCAAACATGAGTTCATATCCAGCTTGAATATCTTTCCTTTTACATAAATATGTACACAGACATACATATGTAAGTATACACACCTTAATTCTAAATCATTATTCAAGTACTGCAATCTTCCTCCTAACTGTAAAAATTTACACTGCAAGATTTGTCATTGTATCCTCCTGAGTTTTATCATGTATGACCGCAAATGTGTGGTACGTTTTAGGGATTTTAACACATGTTAATTGGATACTTATTATAACCTCCTTGAAACAAGACAAGTGCTGCAGCAGAATGAAGGTTACCAATATTCTGAAACTTGGGAATAACTGGTGTCAAAGGAACCAAAAAACCACCCTAAACCCCACAACTATATTAACATATTGTAAACTTTTACTACGTCTGTACTGGTTTCAGAGTAGTTCTCTGCTGAAGGCAGTGGATTACCTGATGGTAATGGGTGAGATCCACAAATACACCTAAGCAACAAGAATATAATTTGGATAGAATTAGGGCAATAAACATGCAGGAGCAAAAGTCACAAAACCATTGCCTCAGTGCTCAGGCAACTCAGAGACTGTTGATACACACAAAGTTCTCTGAATCCACAAAATGCTAATACTACCCATTTCCAATGCCAGCATGATGCAGACAGAATTAAGAATCCTCAAGCATACCCCGTGTCCAGTTTACTTAAGACTGGCGAACAGGTTGCTGCACATCAGGAAAAGTTGCAAGACAAGATAGGGTAAAGAAAGATCAGAAAATTCCTGACATCTGGACAATACTGAATTGTCCCACATAAAGCACAGCAATTGCTTTCACTTGAATTTAAGAAAACTGCTAGAAAGCATATGAGCAACATAAATGGTCAGATCAATATATTCCACCTATCTTTCAGTGTATAAGGAATTCAAGTATAGAGCACTCTTTCCAGAACCAATTACCTTGGGGCGTATGGATGTTTTCCTCTGTATACTAAAAATCAGTAGGCAGTCCTGTAGGCATATGCTAAAGACAAGACCATGAGAACCAGAATTTTCATTTGAAGTTTAAGGCCACCAGGAAGCTCTTCTGACTTAGCAGAAGGGGACAGGGGAAAATCTGAGAACTAAATATCCATAATGCATCCACCTATGTAGTTCATTACATAGTTTATCTGCCATGTATTTCACACATTCATGACACCTATCTGTCCAGTGGTTCATATATGGTTTTGCACACAATTTTCTCATTTTATTTAAGTGGCTTACCGAATGATTTAAGTATTGCTTTCTTGTTTAGTGTTTAACTTAAGCAAAGGCTCCTCTCCTTTTCACTTTAGCGTGGAGGTTATAACTACCTGGATATTGTATATGAACTTACAAAATAAGTTTCTTCAAAATGGCAAAACTAGGGACAGGAAAAAATATTTAAGCCTTTACTTTCTGAATGTTTTTCAGGGAAGATTCATTAGCAAATTTCAAGTCATATTTGAAGCTTTCCATATTCAAAAGGCTTCTAGGCATCTCTTGTTTAACCATTCAGTTAAGAAAACTGACCTTGCTTCTAAGAGACTCCTTACAGCATTAGTAGCAATAGAAATCACATCAGCATTTTCTCTTATGAAAAGAGACTGAGGTAAGTTTACTGTCTTCCTATCACAGATGTTGCTTAATTGGTATAAGTTCATCTGGTAATGGGTAACATAGTCGTACAAAATGCATTTCAAGCAGAATCTCTTCTAAATCCATCGCACTAAGTTTCATAAATGCTTTAGAACAAAATCTAAAATCTAAGAAAACCCATATGCAATCAGATGTTGACAGATGCATCTTCTAGATAAGAAAGAAGAATTAAACTTTTGCCTGTAAGTAATTTGTACCTTTGCTTGGATGTGAGGAGCTTGTACAGCAGAGTTCACCTCACCTAAATTCAGACACGTACCAGGGTGACCTACACCTGAACATCACATATGCCATCCCCAACACTCCTAGCAGGTGCATTTGGATCACAATTCATCTTATCATTTTCAGAAACCTGCTTTGGGATGAGGTGAACGGAACCCTTATTTCTGCCCACTGATTACAAAAAGAACCTCCAGCATGGATGTTGCACTATCAGTTCTTACATTCAGCAAGGCTACATTCCATGACATTAATTTTATGACTAACTAATTCATCTGTATACAGACAGCCGTTACTATATTCAATTCACTAAACTTGATACCACTGGGAGAATCACAAATGGTGGCACCCCTAAACTTCAGTGCCACACAAAGAAAGCCTAGCCTGCTGTTGGTGGTACCCCAGTTCTGGTTTTGATGTCATCAGTCAAACCTATTTATCATCACAAAGTACTGTCTTGAATTAATTCCAGTTTTCACAGCCAGAATATGAAATGACAACTGCATCCTGCAGAGAGAGTGGAGGAGGGGAAGATCTTCTTCACAGTGTGCAGGAGCCCTTGATACATTTAGGATGGGAAGCTATTCCACTGGACATTTGCAATATTAATAAAAATATTTTTATGTGGTTTTAAAAAATGCAGATCTACTTTGTCTACTGTTACTCTTCCCCAAGACTCTAGACCTATTTAGATCCTTCCTTTGTGTTTATTTATTTAAGTCAATGAACTTGTACCTGCATAACATGACTGTTAATTAAGACATAACTGGGGCCTCCTGCTCCAGTTTGCTGGTTATGCGAAAGGAAGCCATGACAATTATTACAGAAAAAATATTTCCCTTGTGATGACGTTAAACACTTACTCTTTAAATACACCTCAGTGTTTGCATTAAACTTCTCTTTCTGTCTTCACTATAAAGCAGTTTTTGTGGTTAGCCACCTACCAAGAGAAATCTTATAACAATAAAAAGCCTGTATATTGTTTTTCTTGACTTAGTCATATCATGGTGTCATCATTAAAATGAAAACCCAGATGAAAATGATTAAAAAAATCTGCTACAGCATGTCCTCCAGATATTTTACTCATTAGGCATACAAATTAAATAGATCTGCAAGTCTACTTTTTGTCCCCCACACACAGCATCGCAGCAGAAAAGTCTCCCTCTGGTAGGATCGTTTCCAGTTTACATCAGTGGGGTGCGAGACTATTCCGAGTCACGTTCTTCACAGAGGCCACCTGGCATGTCTTCCTCACTGGAATATTCCAATAAGACATTTCATATCAATCAGGGTTTTGTCACGACTTCTACTACCCTGCTTCTACCTTCCCAGCTGGGTCCTCTGTGTCAAGTGTCAGGCACACTAAGCCCCTTCTTTCTCCCCTGGATCGTGCAAGACCTGGATGGTCGTGCTATCCACCCGTGGGCCACAAACACAGCACCCGGGCACTCTGACCCTCCCAGGACTCTAGGAAAAGGGTAACCACCTCACGTTGGAATGATAAAGGCAGCCCAGTGCCGGCATCCCTGCTTCCTGGAACAATCGATGACAGAACGCATAGAGATGGGATGAAATATTCCTCAAGCAGCATTAGCAAGGCCCTAGCTTGCACATGAACAAAAAACACCTTCCTGATGGCTATTCCTGTTTCCAGGATGCTGTAAGGAAAGATGTCTAGAGATTGGATGGCTTTGTCTAGAAATTGTGTTATTCTAGATTTCTAATTAAGTGATTTCTCTTTACATTGTGCACATATAGGACATTAAGGTGAGCCTGCAAATAGCAGTGAAGAACTTGGAACCTTTCATACCAATATCTTCCAAAAATCCTGCAATTGCTCTCTTAAAAGTACTACACAGAAGCTAATGACTATTTTCCCACCTTGTGACGAAAAAACCCTCATTCTTCCCCTTTTAAGGCTGAGTGCATCTATAAATGGTGTAACTGGGCAAAATGACCATTTCCATTCCTGATCATCCACACAGCTAAAACTACTGGATTATATTGGTGCTTTCTCAAAACCTTTATGTTAAGACACAATGCTAAATGCTAGGGAAGTACAACTTTAATATCTCAAAAACTGCAGTCCAACACAGCTAAGCTGCTGGTAAACAAAACCAAATCCAAATGCCCAGTGCTGAAGGTGCCAGGCCACTGCAGAAAACACAGCTCTTATTCTAGGAGGCTGTTGAAAATGCTCAATGGAATCACTCACACAACATGGGTTCTCTTGTTGTGTTCAGTGTAGTTTTAAAATGCTTGACAGTTGGATAGAAGTTTGCCTTGTTACTTTTGTTTCCCCCCATTTTTTTATGAGAAAAGGAGGCTATAATCTCAAACTAATAGAAGCTAAGTTACCAGCCGGAGTCCCATGAATTTTTTTCCCCTTGCCCCACAAAAGTTTTCATGCAGGCACTTGCTGCTATTTTACACTTGAAATTGCATTCTGTACTAAAGTAGAAACTGAACTCACAGGTTCACCTAAAGTTAGCATGCTCATAACCATTGTCAAATCAAATCACAACTGATAATGCAAAACAAATCCTCTGCTTTACAGATCTCCACATTTCTTGCCTCTGAGCTACTGCCATCTGCATGAACCTGGAAGACACCATATGTAACTCTGCTTGAGTTGCCAGACCTCAGATCTGCGTAGTTTAAAACAAATACTACCAGTAGCTCCTACAAATCACACAGTCCTACCTGAGCTTCGTCCCAGACTCACAGATATTCTATCCATGTTGTCATTATTCATCCATAATCCTCAGCCGCATGACTAAGGCCAGCCAGGATGCTGACAGGCAATTATATTTTAAGTTGATACCCATCACCTGGAGACCATGCTTTCAGTCTTCCTCAGTTCTCCAATTAAAAAGTAATGCTCATTATTCTCTTCAATCTCCTCAAACCTTACCCCTCCAGACACCTTTCACTCTCCTGTCTTTGCTGACAGCCGCAGGGTGTTTATTAACTCCACCTGCACAGATACTTAAAAATTTATTCCTCTAAACAGCACTTTAAGACCGCTGAACTACAGAAAACAAGAGTCCACTGGAGCAGGTTGCCCAGGGAAGTTGTTAATGCCCCATCCCTGGAGGTGTTCAAGGCCAGGTTGGATGGGGCTCTGAGCAGCCTGACCTTGTGGAAGGTGTCCTTGCCCATCACAGGGGTTTGGAACTGGATGACCTCTAAGGTCTCTTCCAACCCAAACCATCCTATAATTCTATGAATCTATGTTCGTGTCACATGAAATTAAGAAGCAGAAGAAACAAAAGGTATAATTATTCTACCATAACCACGTTTTAGCCATGCTTTAAATCCAGTTTGCAGCATCAGAAGCTGGTCCACATAACATCCCCGTAGGACGTAACAGAGGTTAAAACCTCTGCCAGCTGCACTGGCACCACAGATGGAAAAACGAACGCATCTACAGGAAAAGCCTGCACTCGCCTTACTTGGAACTGAGGTTTTATATCCCGTTGGCATTGCCTGAGTCAAAAATCAATGCAAACTACAGAAAAAGAGTAACCCTAGCGTAAATACTTTCACTGCAAGGCTGAATTTTCCCATCTTGTATACGAGCACACCAGAACGTCTCTGCAGGACAACATTTGCCTGACGTGGCTGCTGTCTCAGATTACAACAGAAACAAAGAGCCAACTATATACCATAAGGAAGTAAAGAGGCTGCGCATTTACACAGCTTCATGACTGCACAGTTCTGTGCACGAAAGCCCAGGAAGACATCCTGGCTGAAGGATTCCATCCCACCCTGGCTTTCAGGTTTATAAATCCGCGCGGTTAGACTAAAAGCCGAGGGAGCCCCTAGGCAGCTCCCGCAGGGAGGACGGGACGAAGGCTCCTATTCTCACTCAAACAAGCACCAGGGGCCGTGCCAGGCTCCCCAGAGGGGCTGGGAAGGATGTTGGAGCCCTGCATCCCCGCTGCCCCCCTCCTGGCTGCCCTTACCTGCACCACGAGGAACTCTCTCCCAGGGAACTCCCTGCAGGGAACCTCTTTCAGGCTCCTTGGGAGCTTCACTAACCCTTCCAGCTGCCTGCCAGTACTTAAAGGGGGCTGCAGGACAGCTGGGGAGGGGCTCTTTATCAGGGAGTGCAGGGATAGGATGAGGGGGAATGGTTTTAAGCTGAAAGAGGGGAGATTTAGATTAGATATTAGGAAGAAATTTTTTATTGTGAGGGCGGTGAGGCACTGGCACAAGTTGCCCATAGAAGCTGCCTGCCCCACCCCTGGAGGTGTTCAAGGCCAAGTTGGATGAGGCTTTGAGCAACCTGATCCAGTGGGATGTCCCTGTCCATGGCAGAGGGTTGGAACTGGATGACCTTTAAGATCCCTTCCAGCCCGAACCTTTCAGTGACTGATAAATTATTTAGGCCCCTGCAAAGCACACCAGAGAGACGGGGACTTGGAGCGTGCCTTGTTAACGCCATGCTGATCTTACACTTAGAGTCATAGAATCACTAGGTTGGAAGAAAACCACCGGATCATCAAGTCCAACCATTCCTATCAAACACTAAACCATACACCTCAGCGCCCCATCCACCTGTGCCTTAAACACCTCCAGGGAAGGTGACTCAACCACCTCCCTGGGCAGCCTGTTCCAGTGCCCAATGACCTCTTCTGTGAAAATTTTTTTCCTAATGTTCAGCCAAAACCTCCCCTGGTGGAGCTTGAGGCCATTCCCTCTCGTCCTGTCCCCTGTCACTTGGGAGAAGAGGCCAGCACCCTCCTCTCCACAACCTCCTTTCAAGTAGTTGTAGAGAGCAATGAGGTCTCCACTTGACTGAGGGACGGGCTTTTAAAAGGCATTTGGTCTCAATTTGAGATCAATGCGTGGGAGAAGCCATCATTTCCCAGGGCTGCTTCTCCCCTGTGTGCTACGACCCCAAGACATGTTCTTTATACGCTAGATATAGCCTATGGTAAAAAACCTTTACAGGCAAGATTTAGTGGGTCTAGAGTTAAAAATCACTGATGCTGTGGCATAAAAAATCCCTGCCATTTCAGAAGGGGCAGCCCTTGTCTGCATCCCCTTAGTTAATGATGCAGATGATTTTGCTGTCAAACAAATCTTGTGAGCAGTTAACTGCAGCCAGATGAGCTTTCTGGGAATAAATTTTAAAATCTCATTAACATATCATAATTATTTAGTGCCCAATACATTCTGTCTGGCAGATACATTAGTGCTGCATTTATTTGAACAGTGTGTTTCTTGTGGCTGAAAGGAGGGAGGTTCTAAGAGACAATATGGTTTGTGTGGCTGAAAGCAATGATGGGTCATGGCACCTACTGGTTTTCAGCTGGAGCTGCCTGTGTTTGTCCTTACATTTTCAGTTTGTACTGCACTGGTGTCCCCACCTTCTTCACTACACATAAGCTGGCAGCATGACTGACATGAAAAAGAAGAGCTGAACTAAAAGGGAAAACCTTTACTTACCTCTGGATGGGAAACTTTTTCTCAGCTGTGCATGAGCAACCTGCTCCACTGGACACTCAGTGTCCATACTGTGGTCTGCAAGGCACCCAGAGAAGTCCTGGTGCCTCAGTATAGCCAATAAAGGTAAAAACTTCAACATTAATGCTGCCTAAGCAGAACTTTTCAAAGACAGTAAGGCATTCACAAAGATGAAAAGTTGGCCAGTTGGATGGAAACAAGTACATGCAGAAGTGAAAATATTCAATGACTGTTCAGAGACTGTCTAAGCATTTTGGCAGTTAAAAAAGGCTAAGACTGGGTCTGCGACTTATAGGAACTCAAATATTTTTGTTAGTAGTTATCATTCAACATCTTCAACAAAAAAAAATCTTCATGTGCCAAAGTCGGTGCTGTAATGTGTGGAGTCGGGTGCATAATTTTCTCTTAAGGAAAGGGTGATAGGAATTTGTTGCTTTCAAATTAGGTCCCAAATCCATTTTCCACTTTTCCTTCACATTCTTGCCTTGCTTTTTCTCCCATTTTCTCTATGGAACATGCATATTCTAGGTTGTCATGGCTATCTTTCCATTGTTTTTTAATTTTTTTTTAATGTTTCTAGCGTATGCTTCCCCTGTTCCTTGCCATTTAAATATGTTATTTTAAACCAGGAGCTTGAAATTTCTAAATTATTTTCAAGGTTTGATAGACTGAATGTCTGGCAGATAATTGGGTTCATTTCATATATACTATGACAAAGTATATACTGTTTCAAATCACATTATTTATTTATACCAGAGTTTTAATTACTCTTCATTAAAAAAAACAAACAAACCCAAACGAAACAAAGAAAGAGAAGAGAATTCTGTACCTGCAGATAATTTATAAGGAGTACGCATATTATTCTGGGTGTCAATCGCTAATCTGCAAGTGGTAGCTCTTAGGAAAGGGCACTCTTCCTATGCTGAATGCTGATCACGGCTTGAAAAGCCACAGTTTTTTATTTCCAGAATTTTTTGTTATTGGCCTTGCAACCTATTACACTAAAATTCTGTTTCTCAAGTATTTTTGCCTCTTTGTTTTCTTTTATAAGCGGCGCACACTCTATTAAATGCACACTGACTGAAAGGGAAGAACATTTCATATTGTGCATGTTTATAATAAATTTCTTATTTTTACTAATTAAATTTACTAATTACGTGAATCAATTTGTTTCAAGTATGGAGAAATGAATCATGTTGTGTCTGAATAATATTCAGAGTTTTTTAATGGCTGAAATCTGTTATTAACATCAACTTAGTACATACGTATACACAAAAGTCCCCATCAGGCTGAAAAAAAAGAACTAGAAGAAATTCTGTTTAGACCTTAAGAAGAAACACTGTACAGAGGCCAAGAACGGAGACGATTGTTTTTTCCAAGCCAAATGGGGAATGTTTTGAGGTATTATAAACATAATAATGAGGGTGAGAGAACTGAAATGGTCCTAAGTCTCATTTGGCAACAGGAGGACTCCAAGTAGTTTGGAAGACTGGGTCTCTATTTTTATAAGGAGTGTTACATAATATGCAAGTGGAAAAGTATCCTGTCCAAGTGGAAATAAAAACAAACTGCCTTCAAGATGACATCATAACTCAGCAAAATATGACTCATTACTGTTGTGCTTGTATTTGCTGAGTATCTATAAAAGAAAGAATTTTGAAAGTGGTATGCTAGAAATACTATATAATGAAAATCTGGACCTTATTTATTTGATAGTACATTTTCGTGCCTTTTTCCTGTCACAACATTGTTTTGCTGAAACCTGTACTGCACGATTAGTTCACTGATTCCCTTTGGGCTTTACCCTGTTGCTATCATTCACAGAGGGAAGCACGATACCCTGGGGGTTATGCCATCAGTTTTCATGTGACTGCTAGGCTATGCGGTGAGTTACTGCCAAATAAATTGAGGTTGGCAGCAACTGATAGGCAAAGGCCACTGCAAAATTTAAAGTCACAGGCTAACGTGCAAACAGCACAAGAAGCAGAACATCCTTAGGAAGCAAACTGATGTTTGTCCAAGCAGTTGGTTATTCTGACCCGTTGGTAAAAGACTATAAACTAGACTAGTATTCCCGTTTGGGTCAGACATACCAAGGAAAATGATACTTTCCTTGTCCTGTGAGCTTCAGCTCTGCACGTGTGTTGAGGAGATACACATACAGCACCTTAGAACAAGCCTGAGATGTCTGTGCAGCAGAACAGACTGAAACACAGCTTAGAAGTGTAGAGGAATTAGTATTAAATTTGGTAAGACTGTGTAAGTAAATAAATACCACGCAACCTGCAAAGGGTTATGAAACCAGGCACAATGGAAAGGTGATTGGGATAGGAGCTATAAATCAATACATATGTACCACAGACTGATGCTTGGCTTTTTGAAAAACCCAGTTGACACAGAAATATAAATGTCATCACAAAAACTGGGCCTGTTTGCAGATTAGCTTGTAGGGTAAATGAGCACAGGGTGAACTTCTGTTTATTCTTGCCATACACAGTCAGTTATTCCTCTGCACTCATATCAGAAAAATTAACTGAGTGTGGTTTACCTCTTGTTCATTCACTCTTTTTCTAGGGTTCCTCTTCCGAGGATATGTAAGATATTATATAAAATCACAAACATCATAGCACCCTGGCTTGTATGCAAGTTATGAACTAGCTTGTGTTTTGCTGGGCCTCTGTTAGAATTCAAAGTTAATAAGTATATTGCTTTGCAAGAAAACATCAAAATATCAAAACAATTTGCAAGGAATTTAACATATGTGCTCATATTATTCTGTGTAATCTCAGCTAAATCACATTAAATTAGAAACAAATTCATATTCGTGAAAAAGCACAAAGCCTGCTATTAAGAAAAGTTGACTACTCTTGATTAATTGATTAATCAAAGAGCTATCAAAACAGAAATTGTATGTGAAAGAATTATCATTACCCAGGTAAAAGCATGACAGATAAATTTACATAAAAAAGCTGAGAACCTAAGGCCAAAGGCCCATTGAAATATTTCTCTTGGACCAAGAACTAAACTGAAAATCTTGGTCACATTATTTTTGAGAAGAGATGATAGACAGAAAAAAACATCTTGCAGTTTGGCCAGTATGTCCGTGGCAAAGCCTCTTTTATTTACATTAAATTTCATTTATGTTGGTAACTCCTGTCATAGTGGAATGTTTGCAGTGTGGAAAAAGTTAGGAAAGTATGATGCAAGTACATAGCTTTTTTAGTCATCCTGAACTTGCCAATATTTAGCACTGGATTACGAATCTCTCCCTAAGCCAACCTTCTCCAAGGACTACTTCTTCCCCAAAAAGAAAGTTCAGAAGTGAACAATTACTATTACATAAGAACATAGAATCATAGAAGAACCAGGTTGGAAGAGAACCACCGGATCGTCGAGTCCAACCATTCCCACCAATCTCCAAACCATGCCCCTAAGCACCTCATCCACCCTCACCTTAAACACCTCCAGGGACGGCGAGTCAACTACCTCCCTGGGCAGATCGTTCCAATGCCTAACCACCCTTTCCGTGAAGAATTTTTTCCTCATCTCGAGCCTGAATCTCCCCTGGCGGAGCTAGAGGCCATTCCCTCTCATCCTGTCCCCTGTCACTTGGGAGAAGAGGCCAGCTCCCTCCTCTCCACAACCTCCCTTCAGGTAGTTGTAGAGAGTAATAAGGTCTCCCATCAGCCTCCTCTTCCCCAGGCTGAACACCCCCAGCTCTCTCAGCCGCTCCTCATAAGATTTGTTCTCCAGCCCCTTCACCAGCTTCGTTGCTCTTCTCTGGACTCGCTCCAGAGCCTCAACAATCTTCGTGTGGTGAGGGGCCCATAGGCAGTTCTTATGCACTTAAAAGAAGCATACATACAGCCCAAGGAAGGTTGTCATCTGAGAAAATATGATACCCTTGGCATTGTCTTTTCTTATGAGAGAATGTTAATAGCATGTTGGAGACCATCAGCAGTGCCTCCCCAAGGTAAGGCAGCTTTCAAGGAGAATGACTCTACAGGCCATGAATGACTCTGTCCAAGCCAGATCATTAAAAATGTAATGATTATGGAGACCATATGTTTTTCTTGTTACAGAATTAGTCATTAAATTCTGCCTTTTTCAGGCAGTTGTAAACCGATCTTGTAGGCGGGATGAAAACTTTATGAAGAAAATAAAATAAGCACAGAGTTATAGTGTTTTTATATGTATATCTTCTAATAAAAGCATTCTTTTTTTTTTAGAACACGTGATGGGGTCAGGTTTTTTTGCCAGTTTCACATACTTCAGCAGTAAAATATGGACCCAGAAATTGTTCAATTTTTGCTAATGTCTTGCCAAAAATCAGAGTAATAGAAAATAAATTCCCCAATGGACTGTAACTAAAAATACATTTTAAAAGATAGAAAAGTGCTAGATTTTGAACATACAGGATTACTTCAGGAATAGTGGCTGTCAAAGACATTGCTCTCAAGAATACTTCAGTGTTAGCTGAAAACTACCAGTCGCAAAAGTGATATCTGAGAAGCATGAGCAAGAAGCTGGTAAAGTAACACGAATCCCATCTAAATAAACAGCTACACCAACAGCTGCAGATGCACCCTTCAGAATTTCTTCACAAAATAAAAGTTTTCAGGTAAGATTATAACCAAAAAAGCTGATGCTTTCTCTGTAGCTCACCAGGTTGTTTCTATGGACTAAGGCAAGCGTATTTTTTGCTTCCAAGGTACACATCCTAGCAATAGCACCTAAGCACACAACAACCTAGTAGGAGCAACAACTGAACTTCAGTTTCTACATCCAGCTTGGCACACACAGGCTATTTGAGAGACTTACCATGTTTTTAAAAGCTTCCTTTGACTTCTCCATTACTCAGGATGCTCCTGGGTACGTGAACCTGTGAAACTTTGGAGGTTGCAGTTCAGAAAGCTTCAATTCATAGAATCATAGAGGTTGGAAAAGACCACTAAGATTGTCGAGTCTAACCGTCAGCCCAACACCACCACGACTACTAAATCATGTCCTGAATGTCTACTACCTAGCCATTCACTTGGCACAGATGTGTTTGTGTGCACATTTGCAGCAGACTATTCTTTTCCAAACTTTTATTAGTTTTGATTTGAGACAGCACAGTTTGCTCCATATTCACACTCTCAGCTTCTTCCTCTCCATGTGTGTATCAGTAGATGTGAGAACATCTACAGCAGAGCACTGCCTTCAACAGCCAGTCACCTGGAAAGGAGTGGAGGGTTGTCTCTTAATGCCTGGAAAGGAGTGGAGGGTTGTCTCTTAATGCTTTCCTTGATGAGTTAAATCGCAGGCTGAGTGACAAAGAAAACGCAAGTACTAAGCTCTCTATGGCTCTCTATGACTCTTCCAGTTGCATTACTTCATTTTTTTTCCCCAGAAGACATTGTCATCTGCTCTTTAGTACCATCATCTCTTTAATAAATTCAGAAAAAACGTAAGTATTTTAAAAAAAATCTCCAGAACATCACAAAAACAACCAAGTCAGCCTAATCTTAGTTTGACCCCCTGCATTTTAAAAAAGAAAGAGCCTAATATTGCTGCAATAATTTAACACAACAGGAGGAGCTATTTTTTCAAAATAGTTTTTACAATCATCCTTTTAAAGCTCTCTGCTTAGAAATCCTTACTGAATCTCCAGTGATATAAAGGCCTTTACTACCTGAAATAGGTTATATAAAACATGAAGACATTTATGTCTTCTGTTGAAATAAGTTTTATCTGATAAGAAAACAAAGGCAGCAAAAATAAGATTGTGAAGAGGATTGCAATATAGTTTTCAAAGTTTTTAAAGAACTATTTTGAATTTAGAACTTTAGACTGAAGGACATCACTCAACACCAAGGTCTTACAGGCAATTCTTAGCACAACTTAATCAGACTTCAGATTTATAAAGGCCATTTAGTACATCAGCTCTGACTCAAAGTTGATACATTTTTAATGGAAGTTTTATATAGGTATTTGCTTATACCAGCCAAAAATATGTAAACCAAGTTGTAGTAGATTTAAATGCCCTAAAATAGTTCTGTAGTGGCCTCATAAAATCAAAACACAATTGACACTTTTTACTAAATATGAACTTGTGCATAGACTGGATTCAGATGTGTGCATTTTCTTTCTAAAAGAGAACATTTAAAACCTTTATAATCAACATTAGAGAGCAGAATTCTGATTTTGCTTCAATTTCAAATAAAAAATATTTTTATACAGCTGAAACATTAATCAATTAAGATATTTATCAAAATATTCATATTTACCAAGAAATATTAGTATGAATTTTAAAGAACCATAGCTTTGTTTCACTAAATGACAACTTATGGATAGGGATGTTGATTGAACGAGTTATACTGTAAATCTCCACAAACCATGTAACCTCCTGCTTTGAAAAGTAAGCACTCTGCAAACATCTACTCTCTTGGTATGCTGCTTACGTTAGGATAGTTTCAGCTTGACTAAAAATTTGCTTCTGCAAATAGAATAGCCAAGGTGCTCAAAGCATACTCAAGAAACTGTATTTTATACTGCTACTACAGATTTGCTATTGTCATTTCTTTACTGATGCTGACAATCCATCAGTCATCAACTGATGACTCAGAAAGTGAGTAAGCAGAGGTTAAAATGCCTTTTAAGCATCTGGGCACAAATGGAACTGCATGACATCTTTGGCACCTAGTTCTAAAGGGATGAGATTCAGTGAGAAAGGAGACTGGACGTGAATGAAACCGTCAGGCTCTTCCAGAGCTTGACCCATCCCAGAAATGCTACATAGGTTGCCACGATAGTGGGTGGACAAGACTCAGTGATTCAGATGGCCCTTTTCGCTTGTAGGATGCTACATCTAACCCTAGTGGTAAGGAAGGCATCGCAAATAAATTAATTTTTAAAAGCCAAGACGAGTTGTACCTTCTCATTTGATAAGATGCTTGAAAAATAACACTAGGTTTCACTGAAACAAATTTTCAGGCAGATTTTCAAAGATATTGGGATCTGAAGATACAAACCAACATCTAAAGTATCCTGCTAGGAGGTACATCTCACTGCTTTTAGCAAAAGAGAGCTGCCTGGATGGTCTGGAGGTTCTTTAAGCGCATACCTTCATTAGACATTTCCCAGTGCCTTCAGTGCTCTGGTCCTGGATGACTTATGTCGACTCACTGCATTTCTGACTAACTTACCCACTGGATGGTTTGCAGCATAACTGAGCACGAGAAACAAGATCAGACCTTAAGCGTGCATCAAACAGCTTCTCTCCAGTTCCACAAGACTTCTAGTTTAATAAAACGTTCATAAACTTCAAAAGATCCACCCCACACGTCTTTTTGTATAATTGCTTTAAATGAAATTTGCTTACCTTTCAAATCTGTATATTTATTTGTTTTTACTAAAAAGCGAGTTATTTCATTTGGCAGGATCTACATACTCACAAATTTTAGCTGAAAAGACATATTGCATCAGCATGTTTTAAATCAAGACCATCTCAAGCAGAACAATAAAAGAAAAAAAAAAGTGCTTTAACATAGTTTTCAAATATTTATTAAAACAACATATGAACTTTTCCTCATCCAAACAGTAAATTCTGCCTGCAGTATCTGTAACTTAGTAGCCATATTACCCCAAACTAACAATTAAATAGCAATGAGTCTAAAAACCCAAACAATCCTCCCCCTCCTTCCCAGTAGGCACTTTTGCTATTGTCTAGGAGTACAAATAGTTTTATTAATAGTTTAGCTAGCAAAAGTACAAAGACACCAACCAGAAATGTCGCTGTGCTGGCACAGACTAAACCTTTTTGTCTGCTTTAGAAACATGGTCTGAGAAACCCAGCTCTCAAATTTGGGATCTAAACTACAAATCACCGCCAGGGCTCCTTCTTCTTACTACAAAAATCTACATCAGCATTCTCCGAACCTGACATAAGCCTTTTTGGACGGCTCTTGGGGTTACGATAGCTTAGAGTCACAGATAAAGCAAGCCTGGAAGAGTACAAATCCTGCCAGGATAGTCACGGTCTTTCAAGACGCAAATAGAAATCACAGCTTTGAGTTGTGTAGTAGAACAATATTTTACTTGTAGAGAGTACATACCATTACAAAAGTTTAAGAAAGTTAATAGAGGGCCAAAGGTCTCACCCTGAAGGAGGATAACGACAAAAGCAATTTAAGCATCTGCTACACGCGAGTCCGAAGGTGGCTGGTGAGCATCACCTTGATCATAGGATGGTTTGACTTGCAAGGGGCTTCAAAGATCATCCAGTTTCCCCTCCCCTGCCACGGGCAGGAGCTTTAGCCACGCTTGCAGCAGGTGAACTGCAGTAAAGCAGACAATATAGAAACCAGCAACGGGGAATCGGAGACGAGAAAGCGCATTTTGCTTTGTAACCAAAGGTGAACGATATGACACGGGGGGGGATTTTCTTTTTTAAATACGGGCTATTAACTTAAACGTACCTCTAACGTCCCGGCTTACAGAAACGCGCTAATTGTTTAGGGAAACGAGTATAATAAATAAGTTTTTCCGGGGTGGAGGCCGCGTTTGAGCGCGGGGGCTGCCCCGCGGTGCCGGGGGGGCTGGCGGTGCCGCAGAGCGAGGGGACGGAGCGGGGACGGAGCTCGGGAGCGGCGATAAAGCTCAGGAGCGGAGATAATCGTTCTTGAGGCGGCTGAGGCGGGCGCCGTGGCTGCGGACGGCGAGGGCGAGGAGGTCGTGCTTGTCCCGCAGCCCGCTGGAGATGTGCCGGGTCTCCCGCAGCAGGGCTCGGGCGTGCAGCAGCAAACCCACGAAGCTGTCTCCCAGGCGGGCCTCCTCCCGGCTCCCCTGCTCCTGCCCCTGGCGGAATTTGCCCTCCAGCTCGCTCAGCGACCGGTCCGAGCTGGAGTAGGCGTCGCTGATCTGGGCGGATTCGCGGCGCAGGTAGGCGCTGTAGCTCTCCTCCCCGTCCAGGTCGTAGGAGATGCTCTTCCCGATGCCTTCCAGCACCCGGCCCGCGTCCTCCACCTGCCGGCCCAGCACCGTCAGCTCCTCCCGCAGGCTGAGCCCCCCGGCCGCCGCCGCCGCCCCGCAGCGCCGCTGCTCGCTCACCCTGAACAGCAGCTGGCAGCGCTCGGGGTCGTCGTTCTCCTCGTAGTCGCCGTCGGGGACGAAGTAGTGGTGCAAGGTCCCGTTGGACATCTCGGGGTAGAGGGGGCCCTCGAAATACCCGCGGCAGAGGCTGCAGAGGCAGCTCAGCCACAGCAGCCGCAGCAGCCGCGGCGCCGCCGGCATCCTGCGGGCACAGCCTAGGGGCGGGCGGCTCCGCGCTGCCCCCGCCCCATCGGGCTCCCCCGGCCCCGCCGCTGCCGCCCCGGCTGCTCCCAGACCCGCCGGCGCTCTGGGGGCGGGCGGCGCCGCGACGCCTTTAAAGCCCAGGCAGCAGCGAGGACGGGGGAGCGGCCCCCGCACCGCCCCCGCCCCGGGCATCGCCCCCGGTACCACCCTCGAGCATCGCACCTCGGCATCGCCCCCGGTACCACCCTCGAGCATCGCACCTCGGCATCGCCCCCGGTACCACCCTCGAACATCGCACCTCGGCATCGCCCCCGGTACCACCCTCGAGCATCGCACCTCGGCATCGCCCCAGAGCATCGCACCCCGGTATCGCCCCCGGGTACCGCCCCCGAGCATCGCACCCCGGCATCGCCCCCGGGTACCGCCCCCGAGCATCGCACCCCGGCATCGCCCCCGGGTACCGCCCCCGAGCATCGCACCCCGGTATCGCCCCCGGGTACCGCCCCCGAGCATCGCACCCCGGCATCGGCATCCCCCCCGGGGTACTGCGCTCGAGCATCGCACCACGGCATCACCCCCAGGTACCGCCCTAGAGCATGACAGCCTGGTGTCACCCCTGGGCATTGCCCCTGGGTACCGCCCTAGAGCATCACAGCCTGGTGTCACTCCTGGGCATGGCCCCTAGGTACCACCCTAGAACATCACAGCCTGGTGTCACCCTTGGGCATTGTTCCTGGGTACCGCCCTTGAGTATCACCCCTGGGTACTGCCCTCAAGCATCACAGCCCAGTGTCAGCCCTGGGTACCACCCTTGAGCATCACACCCCAGCATCGCCTCTGGGTACCACCCTTGAGCATTGCATTCCAGCGTCACCTGCCAGGTACTGCCTTCAAGCATCGCACCCCAGCATCACCCCCGGGTACCACCCTTGAGCATTGCACCGGCATCACTCGCTGGGTGCTACCCTGGAGCCTCGCACCCTGGCATCACACTGGGGCATCATCTGCCTATTTTTACCCTCGAGCATTGCTACCCGGAGTTGCCTACCAGATACTGCCCTCGAGCACTGCATCCCAGTATCACTTGCCAGGTACGACCCTGGAGCATTGCACCCCAGCATCACCTCTGAGCATCATCTGCTGGGTATTGCCTTCAAGCATAGCGCCCTGGTGCCAGCTGCCAGGTACTGCCCTCGAGCACTGCATCCCAGCTTCACCTCTGCGCACTGCCTTTGAGCATCGCGCCCAGCATCACCTGCCAGGAACTGCCCTGGAGCATCACAACCCAGCATCACACCCCTGCATTGCATGCCAGGTACCACCCTTGAGCATCACACTCCCACACTGCCCACAGGCATCTCAACCTAGGTACCACCCCTGGGCATTGTACCCCATTCATTGTCCCCTGCGTACTACCCTCAAGCATCGCACCCCTGAGGCATCGCCCCCCAGGTACTGCTCCTGGGAAACACCCACCAGGTACAACCACTAGGCATCGCCTCCCTGGCTTCACACTCTGGGTACCACTCCCAGGCATCCCCGACTTGGTACCACTCCTGAGCATCACACCCTGGAATCATCCCCCTTGGGTGCGCACACCTTTCTCCCCTTAATAAACTAAACCCCTAAACACTTTTTCTCATTTTCCTTTCAGAAATAACTATTTTGCTAACAGTCTTATTTTCACAATGGCCCTGCATGACCCTCAGCAACCATGCAGTGCGGGAGTAGAGGGATATATAAAAGCTACATGCATGCTTAGTCCCTTCATTCACTGATTAAAAACTTGAAAGGGAAAATGACGTGGGTTCAGATACAATGCTTAATGCAGTAAACCTTGACAGGGTAAAGATGGGGAAATGAAACGCAAAAGCTGTTCATAAATAAAACGTCAGATGCATTTGAGGAAAATCCAAATATAGTCCATCCTACAGGCCTAGCTTTGTAAAATTTTAAGTGTTTCTCTTCCATGAAGTGATATTCTGCATGAAACCAGCAGCTGGATCTCAGTAGGGTTGAACCTTGCATGTAGCTACTATAAATCTTTACTTTTTTTGAGTTGCTAAATCAAGGTGAGATCACAAAAAGAAAAGGTCTGTAAAGTTTACCAGTTCCTTTCACATCATCTTTCCACTTTTATGGAAAAAATCACCAGCTAGCAGAGATTATACCAAATCCTCCAGTCATCCAGGGTTAAAACTCCCACTGCTGTTTGTGAGGGCTTTGCATGCAAAAATATTTACATCTCCTCTTTAATGTAAAGATTTCAACTATCATCCTGATACTTTTTGAAAGTTGTATATAACTATGATGCTTACAGTTAACTTTATTGGGAAATAGGCCAGATGCTTATGTTGCACCTCTGCTTTTTTCACTCTTGTGCTGAGCATTGTACAGCAGAGCCTTATGGGACCTTGGGGAATTGAGCTCTACCATTTCTTATGCTACCATGACTTTAGACACCTACGTTTCAAACGCAAGAGTCTCAAGCCCCTTCCCTCACGGCAGCTTCATTCTGTAATCACAAGCTATCCTGTTTCTGAGCACGCATGAAGAAAATAGCTGCTGTAGAGACCAGATGCTCTTCTTGATCCCAAGTGTGCTGAGCTACACAGGCTGCTTCATTCTTCACTTGCAGTTCCTTGAGAAACTCCATTGAGGCCCTTGTCTCCACATATCCAACTTTGGTGGCCGGCTGCTGATTCCATTCTCAGGAATCCCTGCTACCAATGGCAGCTCAGTGATGGGTTTAAATACATGTCCAGGCCCTTTAAGGTACAACTCAGCTGTACTGAATGCAAGTTCTCCCTGTCAGTATGGCCTTCACTATTTCCTGATAACCAGTGCTATCAGCATTCCCAAGTGTTGACTTAAGAGCCTACTGAAGCACTTTACATAAGCACAGAAGGTAATAAGACTAATAAACACCAGGAAACAAGCAAAAAAAAATAAACCATCCAGTCAGCCAAACAACAAACACCTAACCCAGAGGCAGCAGGGGTGATAGCCGAATCTTTTACTTAGTGAATTGCTTTAAGTAGAGTTTCAAAGTCCTGTAGTCAGTGAAAAACATGTGCACATACACCTCAAGGTGAGCAATATTTGCAAACTCCAGGCAACCTCTTTTGCACTGCTGAGAACCCAGGCCAGACAGTCTACCCAAACAGAAACACTCCACACATTTGGAAACATTTTAAATTTGTAATTAAGTTCAGAAAACACTCGTATAAATAAGCTGGATTAGGCTAAGCTTTTGTGCTTCAGCTTTCTATAAAAGGTTTAAAGCTTATTCAACTGAGCCTGCTTGGCATTTGTCCTTGGTCTGTGTTTGCCAACAGGGGCTCTTTCAAACAATTTTATTCCCAGGATGCTCTTCTTTCACCTAATATTTTATTCGGTTCCCAATTCTTTGCCAGCCATAGTACTTTATCTACATGAGTTTCCACCCCGGCTGCTGTTACTGCCAGTTGACTGGTTTGGCTGATACTTGGTTTGTGGTGGACTCCACTTCTGAGGTCTCTTCACGAAGGCACCACGCTGTAAATCACTCGGCTATAGCTTTGTCAGCATGGTTGTGCTCTCACCAGTGCCACAGTGGGTAAAAAATTCAGCCTTAGTAAATACTTCTTTGCCATCTCTTCCCACACTAAGAGACTAAGAGGTGTCTGTTGCTCCCTGCCGCAGCTGCCGAATCCCGGCCACTGCTGTTTTCAATCCAATATGCATTATCCAAGGTTTATTTAAATTTTACATCAAAATAGTCTCTCCCCAAGTAACCCACTTGGAATGTCTGCTTCTGAAGGAAGTCTGCAATATGGGATCTGCAGCCTTGGTGACTCAGTGGGCTAAGCTTTGGTAAAAGCTGGCGCTTGCTGAAAGATATCTAACAGCCTGATTAAAGGCCCTGAATTGTTCTGTATTGTAACACAACAGAGTTTTAACTCAAAAGCATCCAGCAATGGAGAAGATGTAGGGCTTATGCTGACAGAACAGCATGAGTAGTCATTATTCATTACAGAACCACATCTAAATGATAAAAGTCTTAAGACTGCACCAAGATAAGCTGGTATGAATATCTTCAAACTGCCCATAAAAACGAGTGCATGCAAATGAAAATCAGATTATTTTCTTTTTGAAAGACATACACTGGAAGTAGCAATTACCTTTATATATCAAGTCCTGGGTTGAAAGGTCAGACATTTTCATTACAGTCAATGGCAGCAGGAACACCACAGCAATGCCTGAAACAACAGCATAAAAATAAGTGTCAAGGTAGAGTTTTCAAAAGTAATTTCTGGCATTCCCTGGGAGGCACAGAGGGCAATAAAATTGAAGGAGGATAGAGGGAATTTCTTAGGAATACCAGAAACTCAGGGTGGAGAGAACCACAGAGGAAAGAGAGCTTTTTTCTGCTGAACATTGCACTTTCTTCTGGGAACCCATAGGGGTAATTGTATGAGATCAGATATCTGGGGAGCTTTTGAGATGCATCCAAGAAACAGCTGCTCCTTGTGGTGTGCTCCCGTGAAGGCCCTCATTGAAATCCTGGCATTGTCAAAAAGCACGTTGATTTCACCATGACAGTATTTTACACTCTGTGTCTGCTCAAGCATTTAAAAATTCCTTTTGCATAAAACAAGGAAAATATACTGGAAACAAAAATAAAGCAGTGTACGGATCCTGACTTTTTACAAATACTTGGTGTGATGTTCTCTGCAGTGGCAAGGACGTTGTTTTTCCGCTGAACACCTTTGGTTTATAGTACTATAAAGAATGGCAGAATTTACTCTGCATAACTTCTTATGTAACAGCACCAAAGTCTGTCTCTAGTCCAGAAATTGTCTATATACTGATGGCAAATACACAGCTCAGCAGTAGATTTCAGGTGACGCTTGCATAAACTTTCTCTGCAAGCTGTGCCTCATCTTTGATTCTTGGCCCATCCGTGCTTGCTATTTCTGTCACAGACCATGGTAAACTCTTAAACTCATCAGAATGTTTCAGCAGTAAATGGCCATTAATTTGGAGAACAGATATATGTTATATGGTCCTAAAGGCCCCACAGGCTTGAGGGTATAAATGTTTCCTAACTACTGGCTTCTGTTTTCCTGCTGTGAACTGTTCTATAGCTTTACATAAAGATACCTTGTTTAAACGTGAGACCAACAGGTATGTGTGTGTAATTTCTAATTGTAGGATGCAGTACTAAACGCTGAAATGGCATCAAATGAAGCAAACATGAAATAACCCATGGAAAGAATCATGCCAGGTTTTTGTAGGAAAATTGCCACAAGAATATACCAAAATTTCTACAGAACAACAACCCCACTCAGTTTTTAGAGTGAAACTTTTATAATGCACCCACTATTCATTGATTATAACTTTGGAATACAACAGAAAATAGGAATGTGTTGAGGCATGAACTGCACTGATTTTTCCAGGACCAGAGTGCTTATCTATGGTTACATTGAAATTCTGAATTTCTCAGAAAGGCACAATTAATCCAGAACTGGAACAGCTGAACAAGAGACTGCTCAAATACAACTATGCCTAGAAAACATCTTTGTTTTCAGCTTGTGTTTAAGGCTGATACATTCTGATGACCCATTTCTTCTTCACGGATTTCAGGTAGAAACCACAACTGTGTCTGAACTTAGAGTCCTCAGAGTCCTTAGCACAGGCTTCACTTGGATAAGCAAGACAGAAAAGCAATTTAAAAACCATGAGTAGTTATAGGAAGTATTGGGGCTGAACGTGGATACAACTAATAGAATGGATTTGTCAGGCTGGTTGTCTCAGAAGAATATGCAATTAGTGTTGAATGTTCTTCAGCTTTATCCAACACCCAAATGAGCTCAACCTTGGCAGAAAACATACAGAAAGAGATTTAAGACAGTCTGTCTCTGTAGTGCGTGCTGGTTTACTTTATGTAAATATCATTTACTTAAAGCAGAAAATTGAGGCTGTGCTCAGGTTATTCTTGAAAAGAGAAGTTATACATCTGGATGATTCCTGAGAAGGTAAGAGGTTAAAAGAGAGGCAAAGATGGAAGAATATTTGCTGTTTCTCTCTGTTGATGAAAAATGTCAGAGCCAAAAGGGGATATTGCTAGTATTTCTTCAGCAAGATTCCTGAAATGGAAATAATAACACTTCCTCAGTGGAAATGAAAACACTTAAAAAAGCATCATCATTGGCCAGCACATGGAGAAGTTTTCCCATTACTGTAAATGTGATTTGTTACAGAGACAGCGTATTGCACTGTTAAAATATTGATTTGATTTTCAGTCCTTTCTATGTTACATTTAATGATCTACGTGAACATGAAAGGGCTGTATGTGAAAACATATACTTTGCAGATGTTACAGGAACACAGTTCACTAATTATTCATCATAACACATTCTTCTTGCCTCTAACCCACTAGGAGTAAAATAAGATTTATTTTAGGATTTTTTTTTTTAAATAACAACACAACTTTTTTTTCCTCTTTCCTTCTCTTGCTCCTTTACAAAACAAAAAGCTTTAAACCTGACATGTTCTGCTTGGGCAGAGTTGGAGAAGAGTTTGAGTAAAAGCCTTGGAAAAATCTGAGAGTCTGATGGGGAAATGTTGATGTCATTTCCAATGGGATTAATCTACTGATACAGTTGCTCAGGATCTGCAGTCCTGGGATCTAATGTATTCCTTTGAGGTAAGGTCTTGAAAACATCTAAATTTTCTGGAAGCAGAATTTTACCATGCCTACACTCTAGGTTGATTCCCCAACAATTTAAGCAGGTTTTACAATACAATATTCCCAGTTTTGCTGCCCTTATACGGATGACATTTTGTGGTTTACACGCATCATCTTATATGTTAAGATGAGGGATGAATGTCAGAATAAAAGCTAGATCCTGTCATATTTTATAGTGATTAGTCCACCAAATTTCCTGTTTTTACTGACCCTTTAATGTCCTCGCTCATGAAATTAGAATGCGAGCCTACATGTTCAGGCTAAACAACTGCACATAGTTTTATTAAACATTTCTCTGCAATGGTTTAGCCTTTCTATTTTCTGCCTCAGATAACACCGAAACATATAAAATAGTATCTGTTCAGATAAAAGTGAGAGAAGATGAAAAAATGACAAAAAATTTCCTAGGATTTAATTGCCTCTAATCCATACTTTTCCCAACGTAGCAAATAAAGAATAAAACAAAACATATTTCTACTGTAAAATTCATTTGTATTCCAAAATCCATTTTTTAGGAGTTGGAAAATGTTCTTTTTGTATATAACACATTCACTCAGATTTTTATTTAGGTGTTTTTAACAGTGTTTTAAATTTAAAACTAGGCTGACTTTGTATTTGAGCAGCACAAGACCAAGCATATGGTTTCAATTGAAACATATCAAAATCTCCCTGTTAAAAAGAAAAAAAGTCATTCCCTTCAACAAACATTCTTATAAAATTCTACTTGAAGAAGCAGGTGAAGGGATACTATTTACAGTCAGCTCTATATTTATTTTTGTGCAGTCATGGTTGACTGTTCCACAGGTTTTTAATGACTCGATGCACACAGAGCACTCATTCAGCAGCCCTAACACTGTGTTATTCTCCCATGCCTGAGGTTTGCACAGAATATTGATAGGGAATTTATACCTCCTACTGTAATTTATGATTTTTATTCAGAATGGCATGGCTTAGGAACAAGCATTCAAGATGACTTGTGTATGGCTCTGCAGGCCTTTTTGGTAAGGATCCAGGGGATGCTGGTAAGTCTTGCCTCTGCAGCTCGACTTGGAGCCCCAGCATAGTCATTTAGTACCACTGATTTTGAACCAGAAAGCACGGGATGCTTTGCAGAGCTGCAGGAACATCATTCGCCTGTTTCCAGATTTACAATCAAGAAGCAAAGATGTACCAATTAGATTTAATGGAAAGAAGCCAGATTGAATAAAGTTTGCAGGCTACTTTAGGCTTAGGAAATATCATGCCTCTTCCAGCGTGGTTGTCGTGGATAAGAAAACCCTTGCCCTGCTACTGGCATTCAGACCCTCCAAACACCAGGTTCAGTCTGGCAAATCAGTCTGTTCTGGTGCTTTAATGTCACCGGGATTTCTTGTTCCAGATCCTACGTTAGCTGATAAACCTTCTTTCCCCTAGGGTCTGTTTAGCCAGGGTGCTGGAAAAACCTGAGACAGCATGTGGCTGTGGCAGACATGAAGGAGTTTCCTCCAGCGTTACACAGGGGATACCCAAGCGTAAATTTGTGAAGCGCCTCAGTGCCCAGACCCACATAAGCACAAATAAGAGCAACTTCCCTCTGGTAACAGAATAAATGCTTCTATTTCATAGTAGGCATCTTCAGAGGCATTGAAATATTTTGCTATTTGGAGCCCTAAGAAGGTTCAACCAAACCAAAGCAATTCTGTGACAACTGGAATTAAGAGGGTACATTCAAAACTGAGAAATGCCTGGAAGGCAGGGTGGGACAACTCATCCTCTCTACAAGACCAACCCACAAGGAGAACAGCTCTCTGGGCTAAACATTCTGCGACGTGTACTGTTTATCCTGTGCTAGCAGCCTTCAGAGCAGAAGGAGCCTCTCTACAGCTATGGGGTTGCCTCTCCTTCCCCCTCTCTAGTTTAGGACAGACATGTTCAAAAGGCAGAAATACTGCTTTGAAAAAAAAGCGCACTGAATATTCCCTTCTCTGGCTCTCCCGTTCTACATCAAGATACACCAAAAATAACCTCCAGGTAAAAGCTGGCCCCTGGCACTGTTCCATACCTCTGGTAAGAGGTGGGATTTCACCCTTGGTTTCAAACCTCCTAAATCACTACTTACTCTGTTGTCTTATATTTTGCAGGTCATGCTCCTGGAGTGATATGGCATTGGACTTCAAAATTACTCCCTCTTTGTAGAAAGTCTGCACATAGGATGATGGCAAGGGGTGACATACCCAGTGTTTTCTTAATCTTTTGTTGCACTGGAGTGATTTGCATGTAAATTTGATGAAGGAATAGTTTACTCAAATAAAAACACTGGGAATAGCAGCAAAGATTTCTTTGGGTAATGAAACCCTGCAGCTTCTCCTATTTTCTACTTATCTTCACACTTACCTCTCAAAGTGCAGAGTAAGGTTTTGGGATGTGCTTGACCTTTGCTCCCTCAGGAAACTGCACTTCAGAGGGGCCTTGGGGTTGGGTTGCTGTCCAGGCACAGTTCTGAGGATTTGCCACTCACACTGCCAGTAAGAGGTGTTGCCATTAAAGGTACTTGTATGTTTTAATGTATTTAACTTCAAAAAAGAACATTTTGCTCATTTTCTAGTATTTATAGTTTTTTTTTTAAAAAAAACATTATACAGTTGAACTGATCCAACTTACAAGGTATGACACCAAGCTCTTTAACATTACTCTCTGAATAACCATGGAGGGTAATTTGTTCATCTTTTGATTACTTGTAAAACTGAATACTTTGGACTAACAAGGAATTGTTAAGATGGGTATACTAACCACAAGATACTCAGCCATCTGGTAACCTACCTTTCTTTCAAAGCAGTCCAGTCAAAGTTGCATATAACCACGGGCTGTAAACTCAGGTTGGTTTTGTGGTGGTTTCTTGCATTCCTGAAAATGTATGCACAGAATTTTAAGAAGTGCTAAAATGAGAAGCAAGCATTATACTACAGTTTCTGTGAAGACTTGAAAGTTATGAATTGTAGCTAGGACCACTAATTTAATGGTGATAATTTAAATCATATTATTTGCACATTATAAAATCTTTTGTTTGTCTTATTCTATTTATCAGTATTTTTTCCTCTCCCTTTTTCTGAAGGGGATCAGTTTAGTCTTAATTCACTGCCAAGAATATGAACACACCTCTGACAAGGGTTTCTGGACATTTGCTGGCGTTGCTTCTGCTGTAGAGGTGAAAAGGGAGCCCAAAGCTGCTGCAGCATAAATGGAGAAAATAACTATCTTACTAACTGTGATACTCAGAAGAAGACACTGAGGACTGTGTTTTTTTAAACAAGTGTTCTCTGACTCTTGCTGAAAGTGGTGGGGACTTTACCCATGCCATTGGCAGGCAAAGACGAATCTTGAAAATATTATATTTTGTTCTATATTGTAACTGGCTCGCTTGCATTTGGCTTATTTGCAAATTACTTGCAGACAGTAGCCTTTTCTCTTTTTTTTTTTGGAAGGTCAGGAGAGGGCTTCAAGTCATCTGAGAATCAGCACTATGATTAATACTGGAACCACTAGCTGCTTTCGGAAAGATAAGTTTCCAGAAAAGCCGGGCATTTTCACATATGAGAAGCAGTTCCTAGATTGTTCAGTGTGTTAATTCCAGATGATTTACAAAATCAAATTATGGCCTACATAATGTTTTCTAACAATTCTCTCCGACCACCGGCTACTCTGTACTGATTATTGATACATGTTGTCTAACCTTAGGACAAAATTGTTGCATGAGAAAAATCACCTTGGCAAAGAATACTTCTGGTACAAAGTTTCAGCAGTGGTTCATTTCTACAGAGGTGTACAAATGTGTTGACATTTACAAACTATTTTGGTTATTAAACATTTGCAAACAATTAGCTGTATGATTTGATTAGGAAAAGCTGAGCAATTAAAACTTTTTCTTAACTCATGCAAACTAAACACTTCATTGCCTCGTGATAAAAAAAAATTAAATCTAACTTAGACAACAAGCTGTCTCTTCTGAAGACTTTGTCTGCTGTTTTCTTACTAAAAAGTCCATTTTCAGCTCTTCCTCAAATATATAAACCAGGAACTGTGACTAACTGGAGATGCAGTCACACCATCTGTGACTAAAACTAATGCAAGAGTAATCCCCTCCAAACATGATAATTGTATCAAGTTTATTGATTACCAAACATCCTTATTATCCAGATGTTATAGTAGCAAATACGTTGGAAGTGGAATGCATTAGAGAATGAAAACATGTCTAATCTTCTCAGGAATTGCACAGACTATTCTCTTTCATTATATTCCTTGTGACTATTAAAAGTAGGAGATTTTGTAGGTGAACTAAGACTGTATGAAGAAAACCATATCCCACTTGTTGAAGCTAATACATAACAGTTAATAAACAGAACATACTAATGTGTTGAATGTGGGTACCAGTTCTGACACAAGCGGTAAGGACTTTAAGACCAATAGTGCCTCTAGAAGCACCAGAATTTTAGCAGTCCTCAGAATTTACCCCAAATTCACCCTTCTGGGCACTACCATCAGCACTAGCAGCTGTAGGATCTATGAGAGATGGTACAGGCGCAAGAAATATACCCTTCCAGTCCTACCTCCCATCTTTTCTTGGACTGTATGTTGACAGGAGGCTCCACTGCCAAGTCCAAGGCTCTGAATCTTGGAGGCAAGTCTTTAGAGAGAGCTGATCCATGCCAGGGTTCATGGGGGATTTGAATGCAGGCAGCCTTAGCCAGGAGATCTTTCAAGAGCAGCCAACACATGTTTCTATGATGCTGTAACAAACACAAACCAAGAGTTTCTCAGTACTCATCACCTGTAAATCAACCATGGCAGTGAAAACCAGCAAAAGACATCTGGATGTCTAAAAAAAAAAGAAGGTGGCAGAGAGAAGTCCAACAGGCAACGTGAGAGTGGAGCAGTGTCTTACCTAGCCAGACAAATGTGTCTTTCCTTAATTTTAAGAGGAGCATATATGGCATGGTGAGAACCATGGTAATACTCTTTCTGAAGGAACCAATGGGGATTCTGATTTAGTTTCTTTTTGCAAAAGAATGAGCTGCATGTATCCAAAATATTAAAAATATTTAAGGTTAAATCTAGGTCATGCTGACACCAAAGAGAAAGCTCAAATTGACTTTGGAAAGGCCAGTATTGCACCTGTGCAGACTGCCATGTGAGAATAACCTTTCAGTTAACTCTCAGCAGCCCCTGAACTCACACAGTCAGGACACAGGATGCATTTCCACACCCAGGGGGCTATTCTAAATCTGTCCTCACTACCTTCTACTTGCTGGTTGTGTATTTTAAGCATCAGGCTAAAACCACATTGATCTCCATGTACCGTGAGATGAAGGAACACACTGTGATGTGATAATTCCTGCAGATTCATAAGAAGAAAAAATGGACCTGTTTTTCCATTTATACTTTTGGATAAATGAAGGCTGAAGGCCATATGTGCATTCTTTCCTGTGTTCATGTACATAGTCCTATCAAACATAGCAGAGCAGGTTATATTCGGAACACACAGAATATGCCAAGTCCTCACAACTGAAGGGTCTGAGGAAGCAGATGTTTTCTGTACAGCCATCCCCTCCAATGGGTCACCAAGGTGAGCCAGCAATTTTCAGACACCATGGGTGATCCCCTGACAGGAGGTCTGGAAAATGGCTTGACTGGATGTCCCTTCCAGGCATCTCAGCCCTTTCTCCTTTTCCCACTAATCGCCTTATCCTTTTGAAGCTGCACCCATAAATTTAAGGGTAACCCGCAAAATAATTATAGAAATTTTGTTTTACCACCACGTCTTTTCTGTTTAAACCACATGTAATACTAGAAGCTGACCATATGAGAACAAATGGAGAAGAGGAGGCTGAGAGGAGACCTCATTACTCTCTATAACTACCTGAAAGGAGGTTGTAAAGAGGGTGCTGGTCTCTTCTTCCAAGTGACAGGGGACAGGACGAGAGGGAATGGCCTCAAGCTCTGCCAGGGGAGGTTTTGGCTGAACATTAGGAAAAAACTTTTCAGGGAAAGGGTCATTGGGCACTGGAACAGGCTGATCAGGGAGGTGGTTAAGTCACCTTCCCTGGAGGTGTTTAAGGACGGGTGGACGAGGTGCTGAGAGGCATGGTTTGATAGGAATGGTCGAACTCGATGATCCAGTGGGTCCTTTCCAATCTGGTGATTCTATGATTCTATGAAAATATAAACAAGAACAAGCCAGAAAAAAATGTGAAAATAGGATTTTCTCACAATGACTGAATATGATAAAGACAAGTATGGACAGAGATTCTTGCAAATTAGCAAAGATCAAAGAGAATATATGTCAGGAAAGCATTGGGTTTTTTTTCATTGATTTAATGGTGAGTGTTAATTAAATATTTTCTTTCAGGAAAAAATCAGTTGTAAAAGATCAACAGTTCAAACTGTTGAACAACTGAGGCTGACAGCTATTTAATATAATCAAAACATTGCCTGTTGGTAATGTAATCTACTAACAAACCAATATCCAGTGTTGCTGCTACTTGCACCACTCAGACATGAAAAAGAAAGTGTCAAATCTTTGCTGAAAGCTTTGCTGGATCCCAAGGCCCACTTGGATGCAAGCTTAGATGCTCCCATGCTGGCAAAGGTCAGAAATATGAAGGCTTTGTCCAGCTGCTAGCTTGATTTGTTCTTGCTGTACTTGGGCCAGCTATAAAAAGCTTAAAGGTTTGTACAAACATGCAGAGTCCAAAGTATGTGTAAGTAGAGTAGCGGTACTTCTTTTCTCTCCCTCCCTGCTCATCATTGCTGCTGTGACAGATCCCAGGCAGTGCTTGCCCTCAGCACACACAGCCTCTGTTCAGCACACTGAGAGGCGAGGGAGGGGGACAGTCTTGGCTGTCTGTCTCGCTGAAGGGCATTTGAGTGCTTGCTCTGGGTTTAAATTCAGTTTTAAAACAGCTTCTTTCATCAGATCTAGTGCAATTCCCATCATTCGGAATCATCTTTCATTTTGCCATCCATACCTACCCTGCTCTGGTATACAGTTTGGATATTTAGCATAGAAATTCAGTTTTCCCCTAGTGTGAATGAGGCTGATTACGTCTCTGAGAAAACACCATGATATCCAGGGAAGCACTGAAAGTAGCAATTCATAGATTTGGGGACTTTAAGGCTATTTTATAAGTAGTGACTGACACGTTTTCTCTTTTTTTACTTCATGCACTTGAGGAACACAGATAACAGTACATGTGTTTTGCTTTACTGGATTTTGCAAGGATAAGTTAGTGGGATATTTTATGTGTACACTTTGACTTTTGTGGACCATATTTGGCAAGGAGATTATGGCAGTGTAATTCCTCATAACCTCAGGGGAACTGTGACTTTTGCACCAAGGGTGCATGGGGATGTGTGCTGTGTAGTACAGCACGTGCAAAGACCCAGCTGCTCTGTGAAGCACACCACTTAGAGGCATACCAGTAGCTGTACAGCTGAAATATTTTCTTATCCTTTCCATTAAGATTTAACCAGGAAAAAAAAATAGGACTTTACTTCCTGCCTTGACATCACTATGGAATATTTAAACCATACACATCTCCTAGTTTTAAAGTCAACTTTTTCTGTTCTTTGAATGCAATCCCTTTTATTTAGCCAAAACGTCTGAGGACACGCGAATGTTCAGATGATGCTTGTTCCTAATCCACTTCTTGCTCTAATTCTCAGCCATGCACAAAGCAAGGAGCACTCTATAGCAGAATCTCTTCTGTATATATACATGGATTTTATATATAATTATAGTTCCAGGCTTCTAGCGCCAGTTCTGAGGTTGACAATTTGAGATCCTCCTACCTCAGTAGATAGGTACCCGAGGCCTCCCTTTCACGAAAGTTTCATACTTTAACCACAGCTTTTTCCCCCACCAACAGACTCTTACTCCTCTGTGGCTGCTGCCACCTGCATGCTGCCCAGCTGCTCCCATGCCAGTCCAAACCCATCACTCCTACTGTCCAGCCTCCAGGCTGGTGCGGGAGGAAGCCTTCATCAGCCCCATTTGCATCTGCAGCTCAAGCAGCTGTTCCTTGTCTTCTCTAGAAGAAGGGCTGTGGGCCAGATCTGCCTGTGGTCAACGCAGCTGGTTGAACCTTACTGACCTAAGCCTTAAATGCCTCCATAAACCAGCCAAATCCTTAGCAGCCACATCCTGCTCTTAAACAGGACAAGGAGCGTGAAGAATGGTTGCAAACCATTCTGAGTTTTCTGTGGGTGATGTGTTTCAGCATGATGGGAGCTCTCAGGGCCTTTAAAGGTACACAGCACCAAGACAAGCTACTTTGTTCCTATTGATGTCAATTATAACATTAGTTTACTGCTTTGCTGAAAAAAAATTGCAGCTCGTATGAATAATCTTAGCCAGTTCGTTGCAGAGCCACCAAGAGAAGAGTCCATTTTGGAAAAAAAATGCAAACAAAACTAAATCTCAGTGGTAGCAGGAAAGCTGGAAACCAACACTCCATGGCAAAGTCTGTGACATTTAAATTATAACAATAAATTATTAGATGAAATTCATATTTGTCCCATAGCTACAACCAAGGTCTAGGTGGGTATCAGGTTAGTGCCTGTATGTACACCCAGCACACTTCAGGTATCATCTCCTGGGATGGTCCAGGATCTCCCCAGATTTCCACCCACTGTCTGGGCTTCACTGGGGCAGGGGGTCACAGCACAGTATTCCACTCATTGCTGTGCAACCTCTCCAGTAGGAAGACCAGGAGGTCCCAGATACTCCTCCTGAGTGGCACATTCTGTGCAAGCTCAGCTGATAGGCATTAGTTGCATGTTCAGCATGCAGAGTAAGAACCCAGGGGGAGAGCTTGTCAGTCCCAGTAGCTGCCAAGAGCCCTTCTGCCTGCAGAACTGACCAAACCATGCACACGGAATTAAAAATGTTCCGTTGAAACTGCTCCAACAGATGCTGACATAGGACAGTATTAAGTACATAGCTAATGCAGCCAGGAGATGTTTAGTTCACATTTTATGATAATCAATAGAAACAGCTCATGAATTTGCCACAGCGGTCCCATAGGAGCACATCCCAGGTGAATACAGACATGCGACAAAACAGCAGCCTGGAGAGTCTCATCTGATTCAGCTGAAGACTCTGTTGCAGGGACCCTTGAGGTGGAGGCTCCTAGCATCATCCAGACAGTGACCAGCCATCCCATTCAAGAGATCCGTTGCCCCTAGGCCAATGTCACCTGTGCAAGAGATTCCGATAAGTTATGGTGGTTTCTTTTTTGTTCCAAACATATACTCTTTCCACAGATATCTACAACAAGCAGAAAATAGGGGTGCTGAAAGCGTGCAGTTTCAGAACTGAACATTAGGCATCAAAACACCACCTAGAAAGCCCATTCTTTCATACCTGCTCCATGGCAGGTGGGGTTGAGAGCTGTAATCCTTGTCAGCACTAAGGAAGATAAGGTTCACTTATGCTAAAGGCCATAGAGAAATCAGCCGAACAGTTCTTCTTCCCCCTTTCCATGTAATCAAGAAAAAAATCACAGTAGTTTCCAATGAAGAGCAGGATGAGATTCACTGTTTTTACCATTTTATATTTTTCTGAATTGCTAGGTTCATTTCTCTCTGCACTACATTTATCAAAAGATGCACAGATGTTGCCTCCCCACTTGCTTATCTTCTTTAAATGATTATTTTGCAATTCACCTTAATAGCAACATCTGTTCCAGGACAGTTAGCATACAGCTCCAGAAGAAAAAAGGATCCAAGTTTGATGGGTCTCATCATTATTTACGTGCAAATGCATGCTGCACATCAACCATGTGACTCATCTAAGATACAAGCTAACAAAGATCAAGCTGTACTATTCTTGCTGTATTTTTCTTGGACACTTGCTTTTAGGTGGCAGTGGGAAGCTGTCTTGTAATTGCATATATATTGTGTAAATACGGCAAATTTCTCTGTGATACCGAGTGGCACCTGAAATGAAACATATAACTGAGTTTTGAAATGATGGTTGCAGAGGCATGAATCCAGTGATTTCTGAGAACTGGAAAACATCAGGGAAGAAACACATTGGTTTAAAGAAAAAACATACTGCCACCAAGAGTTCAGTTATCCACACATTTCTACCTAATTGCTTGCTGAAGGTATAAATCCTGGTCCTTATGAGGGTTATCAGCATGATAACCTTGGAGTCAGAAAGCTGTTAGCTGATAACTGAGAGATTCAGGCTCCTTGCTGGAGAATTCCTTGGGATTACCCTGTCTTTGCCAGCAGCCAGAATGTATTTTGGGTTGCCTTATACAGGCACAGCTTCTGGACTTGAGATATCTTGGGAGCCCTGATAGTAGTTATTTGTGGCCAGATCTCAGTTGAAGATAAATATTTGGGTATTTACCCAGCTTCACTCCTGACACTGCAGACTACAATGAGTTCTGGATCACAAATGCTACACTGCTAGCAAACAGTTACGAAGCTGCACCAGCTACCACAGCCATGTTTATATTAATATGACTAGAAGTGCCTTTTCAAACTTAAAGCAATGTCCTGCCCCTATATGGGGAAAAAAGTATAAAGGTAGCCTGGAACTGGTGAAAGCATCCTCCCTCAAAATTCCCTGTGCAGATGATATCAATGGCAATTTGAAGCATTTTGTCTTCCATATGTTCATTTTTTACAATGACAGACACAATGGAAAAAAAAGGATCTGAACACTTTTTATCACTGCAGCACAAAGAGAGAAGGAGGCCTTTAACCTACTTCGAGATTTCCTTTATTGCCAGTTGTTATCAGTGAATTAGGAGCAATGATGAGGTGATAAAAACCCAAGGCAACCTTCATGAAGAGAAAGAGCACAGGCGGAGGAAACAGGCAGACTAAAGAAATCAGTCTGGTAAATTTAAACCATTTATAGGAGGTTTCCAAGGAACCCAGAGGAAAATTAAATCCCCACATAACTCACTGAGCCAGACTCACACTACTGAAAACCTGAAACTCCCCCCAAAACCCCTTTCAGTCAGAACCACAGAGCTTTTGGTTTTTAAGCTCTTTAAAACAAAATACCTGAGAGGAACAAGGCAATTGTTAACAACAGCTCTAGCAGGTAGCACCTGAAAAAACATCCCTCTGCTTCAACCGCCTGTGACTACTTCCAAAAAATGGCACGTGTACGTTTTCTAATACACCACAAAGGAGGCTGAACAGGATTATTTCTTCAGTACTTTCCACTTCTTTGGAAAGAAATGAGAAGAGAATCAATAAGCATAACAAGTTGTAGAACCATAGAACAGTTTTGGTTGGAAGGGACCATAAAGGTCATCCAGTTCTAACTCCTCTGCCATGGGCAGGGACACCTCCCACTGGATCAGGTTGCTCAAAGCCTCATCCAGCCTGGCCTTGAACACCTCCAGGGACGGGGCATCCAAGGCGTCTCTGGGTAACCTGTTCTGGTGCTTCACCACCCTCACAGTAAAAAATTTCTTCCTACTATCTAATCTAAATCTCTCCTCCTTCAGCCTAAAACCATCCGCTCATCCTGTCAGTGCTTTCGCTGATAAAGAGCCCCTCCCCAGCTTTACTGTAGCCTCCTTTAAGTACTAAAAGGCTGCTAGATTTCTGCAGAGCCTTCTCTTCTCCAGGCTGAACAAGCCAAACTCTTTCAGCCTGTGATTGCGTGGGAGATGCTCCAGCCCTCTGATCATCTTTGTGGGCTTCCTCTAAACTCACTCTATCAGATCCGGGACAATCCTGTGCAGAAGTCTTCAGGTTAGAGTAATCCTGTACATTGGAATAAAGTGACTCATACCCAGTGGATTTGCTGGATTTGGAAAGAATGGTGTCTGGGAAACCTGGCTTTGTTCCTATTAGGAGTCATCCATTTCTGCTTTACCTATGCTGCTTGTCTTTTTGTACAGGCATAAAACCAGCCTTGCTGTTATCCAGCCCCAAACCCCAGCACGAAGTCCAAATCAGTTTAATCCCTGTGTCCATTGAAGTACTGGGAAAGTGAAATGGTATAAAACAGATTGGTCTACCATTGTGCTGTTGGTTGCAGTTTCTACTATCTCCTAATGTTGTTTCTTAGTTTTTGCTCTTTTCACCAACGAGCTCTGCTTATGGATAATACCCTGCAGTAATAAATTCTGGATAAAGAACAGAAAATGCCAATCTTGACCCAGAACATATAAATTAAATTATAATCTCTAAAAGAACTCTTTTTAAGTAGACTTCAGACATATCTACTACTTTTTCTCAGGTCTAAAAATATGAAGGCTTCTTTAGTTTATTTCTCCAATGAATAAGAAACTTTATGCTTCTTGTTTTTTCTAGTGTTTGGGGTATTTGGGGGGTTGTGTTTTTTTCCCTGTTCTTTTTCTTCTTTCTTTTTAGGAAATTACTACTTTCTTTATCTTGTTTAACAGTTTAGTCTAAAATATTGTATTTCCTCAAATGACTCTTTCTTATGTTTCTTTCATCTGACCAAAGTTTTGAATTGCCATACTGTGGCTTCAAGCTCACATGGTTGTGAAATAAAGCTGTAGAGCTCCCATTGCATAACATAAATTACTGCAGACTCACAAGCTTACTGTAACAGTAGCATTTTCCTTTAACACTTTCATCTCCTTACTCTCTTGTAATTACTGTTGTACCCATATTTGTCTGACTCTAGGTAGCTGCTAGCAGTTCCACAGTTACAGTGTTCCTGGGGTAGGAGGCAGAGATAAACTGAAGGAATAAAGACTGGACTATTTGCTGCATTCTTCATAGCAATGAAAAAAACTTTAGGCAACACACTCCTGTGTTTAAAGCATCAGCTAGGAAGGACAGAGCTTTGATAAACAACCATCACACACACAAAAAGAAAGAAAGATATCAGGTTGAGATGATACCATTCTTCTCATAGCAATGAGAAACACTGATGTTTGGTTTTCCCAGCATGTCTCTGACTCAGTTGTGGCAGCTTTGCCTAATCAGGGATTGCAAAGTATTTTTGCTTTAAAGGTCAGCTGTTTGAGGGACTTGAACTCCATCTGCCCTGAAATTTGGTATGCATTGTTCGGGACGCTGGGGGTAGGGCGAGTCTGTCCAATATCAAAAGTATCCCCAAAATATTGGGTTATTTTTCTTATGCTTGACAAATTACAGCAATTTCAGTGCATGTGGGCTCAGTGGTCTTGTTCAGGCCCCCAGAGAGCATCCCCATCTCCTGCAGAGCTCTTGCTCTCCGGGCAGGGCAAGGCAGCACCACTGCAGCTGATCCTCACAAAAGGGCTTTGCAACTGCCAGTCTCAGAGCAAAAATACAGCATTGTATGGCACGGCTGGGGAGATGGGAGTCAAAAAGCTTTCTACTTCATCAGTTCACACCTGAATACCTGTCACCCTTATACAGGACAGCATTAAATTGGCTGCAGGCAAACACCTTTACACAGAAACTTTGCATTTCGGTGCAATTTTTATATTTTGATGTGTGCAGACATAAAATAAAAAGTGTCATGTCATCAACAAGATAACCCTGCTACTGCTACTTTGTGCTCCCTGCCCGATTTTGCAGAAAATGTTTGGTCTGTTTATGTCTGTTTATGGAAAGAGAACAAGCATTTCAAGAGGAAGAGAAAAAAGAACAGCAAACTGGGAAAATGCTTTCTCTGTTAGCACTACAATATTAATAGTGCTTGCTGTTTCACTCAGCAATAAATAACAAGCCATTCCTTTTATTAAAAAAAAAGCAGCAAGAACACACCCTTAGCCAAAACCATCCTGAGCAGAAAGGCCAAGTTTCCATAAGTGCAAGACTACATTAATTATATGTCTAAACAGTCCACGGTGTTTGCAGAAAGCAATCGATCTCTTTCAGAGCTGTTGCTTTTTAAATGTATTTTCAGTGCTTGGCAGAGCTGATCAGCAAAACAACTGCCCTTCTTGAGGAGGTCTCTTTTTGGTGGGGCTGGGAATGTTGAAACACAGGGAATAGGGCAGGTCCCACGTGCCCAGCCACGAGGCAACGGAGGCACTCAGCTCCATTTCACTTTCCCCTCCAACAAAACAATTTTGCCTTGAATCTCTGGTTGCACTAATTCATAGGAAGAAGCTCAAACAGTCCTTGCTAATTCATAGCAGCAAAATGTTACTATTCAAGCCTCCAGTGGCTTAAGTTTCTTTTTAAATCCATATATAGTTACAGAACTGTCTAGTAAACTACATCTAGCCTAGTTCCTTCCTCTGGAAATTCTGACATGTGAAGCAGCTCTGTAAAAAGTTAAAGAGACAGTATCAAATGTACTTACAAAAATATTTTTTTTTATATTTGTGTTTGCCATCTGTTAGTAATGGACTAGAATTTCAGGAGCCTGTAAATGATCCCTTTCTTTATGCATCTGGCCCTTCCTTCAGCAAGTTGGCTACCTGAGGGCTGAACTTCAAGAAAGCACTCTAAGTCAAGCACAAACTTGCTATTATTTTTCTCCTTTTTTATTCTGTATACTGAACAAACATCTATTAATTTTGCAAAGTAAAAAGAAAATATTTTTAATTACTGAATTTTCTACAGAAGTATATTAAAAATTCCCATGTGAGATAATATTACAAACTTGTGCAATCACATTTGAGGTATGACAGAGTTCATAACCTTTTTTTTTGTTCTTCCCCAGGCAAAGCATGAACCAGAAGGTACTGATTCCCGTTTCGGTCTGGAGCAATTAACCAGTGTAATCCGCTTCTTCTGAAGTGAATTAAGTTTAATCACGGGATCTAGACTAAATTGCACTCATTGCATTGCTGACATGCTGTGGCTAAGCTTTTTGCTTGATGAAAAGTCAGACAGAAAGAAAACATCTCAAAGATGGCAATGGTGTTTAATATAGATGAATGATTTTGTGGTAGCCCCTTCAGGTCGCAAAAACACTGCAGGTGTTACATTAACCTTAGGCAGAGCTGATCTGGAATAGTTCCCACAACACCAAAAGAGCAGCTGGCAGAATTTTTTTTCGAATTCTTATACTAATTGCTGTATATTATTAATAACTGACGTTGCAGTGGCATTTTCATTTTGCATTCACTTCTGCAATGAACTAATAGTGAGGAATTAAAAAAGCAGAGGTGATGTGACGGAATCAAGATATCTCAGTGCTGAGCAAAGTATGCAGCCTAGCTCCTGACCTTTATATGTGTGTGCCTAGCTTGAATATAGAGCTGTCCAAACACCTACTGCTCAGGAAGATGTTTAGAAAGAATTGGAAATTCATGGCATTATCCTTTCTACCCATATTACCTCCCCTACTTGGTTCATTGAGAATCACCCACCTAATGGCTGCACTGCTGAGCCTCCTTCTCCAAAACAAGAATGTGATTAATCACTTCGAGTGTGTTCAGACTGATTGCTTTGGCAAGAGCCCAGGGGAGAAGGGATACTGCCTGCTCCTTTGCAGCGTGGCAGGAGGCTGTGCCCATGTTGGCAGCAGCACTGGGATGATTGGGCAGGAGCTCTGCAATGCTCAGGGGATGAGGATGATCTGGGGCCAACATCTCTGCTACAACCCTGAGCAGTTAGTCACAGGCCATAGCAACAGACTTGTACACAGCTGACAGCAGACATATTAAAAAAAAATAAACAGAAGAAAATAAATAAGGTGCTAACAGATGCATTTTCCTTGTTGTTTTGTTGCTGTTTTAAAATTAGTCCTCCATTAGACTGCAGTGAAATATTCCCTAGATTTCAGCCATGTGCATCTGTTTTCACCTTAGTTTCAAATACACAGCTGTCTTCCTTGTTTCAAGAATGAAAAATCTTATATTGCCAGACCTCTCTGCATCTGTGCACTGCCACCAATACGTACAGTTTTAGATATTTAAAATCAAGTTATACCATTATTGTTGGCTGAAGTAACCCGACTGTCTTCTGACTGCTTTTTTTTTCCCCTGACTACCAAAATGTCCTGCAAAGGACAAACAATTGTTTATCTTCCTCAATACTTACATTAACTCGCAATGTACTGAGTGGCTGTCTCCCTCCCTCAATCTCACAAGGATTTGCAGGTGGAAAAGTTTGAAAGCCTGTTCTACCTTCACAGGCTGGTGGAAATAGCATGAGTTAGGAATCCCTCACTTTCCCCTAATTTTACAGTTTCTTGGTTCTGCCATTCATTTCCTCTATACTCCTGTGCAAGGCATTTAATTTTGTGCACTATTTTTATATAAAAAGCTCTGCTTAGCACCTCATAGGATAAGTCTTTGAAGGAACACAGCTTATCTCATACTTTTGGAACTCATGCCCTATGTAAATATTTAGATTATAAGTAGCAAAGTAGGAGGAAACTGCGAGGAATGAAATATATCTTGATCAGATACTACAGTAGTCTCACCTTATGGAGCCCAGGTTCTGGGACACAGACCATCTCTACTGCTGTCTTAGCTCATGGGCATAGTCGATTTTTCTGGATGTAACTGGAATTCAAATAAAGAACAAGAGTTAAAACAACATTGTGCTCTACTAGTCATAGAGTAATTCAGATAGGAATTCAAACACGAGTATAAGCAAAGGAATAGAATCAGACAAAATTATCTAGTAAAACACTGGGCCCAAAATGCTTCATGGGAATGTCTCCATTTCAGTGTGTTTTCATGGAAACCAGGACAGGGGTTCATGGCTCCCCACAAGAGTGGTTCCCCAGTGTTATGGCAATTAATTCCCGGCTGAGATGCAGACATTACAAAAACCATTACTCATTAGCAACAAAATAGTATAAGAATGAGTACTCCAGTGAGCAGCTGGAATGGCTGCTCTGCTAGAAAGGGATCGGATTTGCTTTGGTTTAACTCAAGTTAAACCTTGAGGAAAATATAATTTCCTGCAGGCCTGAAATGTGGCTTTTCAGGAAGCTCCAGAAGGGAATTAAGGACCCCTGAGGCTGGCTCTTGGCTGCTGGAGGGACCGAGGTGTGTAATCCTTTCCATAATGTGACTGCACGCCTACTTTTGCAGGATACATCTATCAAAGGCTGACACCTCAAAATGTCTTATGAACAATTTTATGGGAGATCAAGTTTTATTAAATAATCACTCATGGTAAGAAACCATTTAGGACTGCTAAAAGGCCACCCTTCAAAGGCAACCTTTTTCTTTGGTAAATTCCCAGAGTTGCTGCTTAAAGCACATCCACATGCTGGCTCTGTTCCCACTGCCCAAACCTCTTCCTGGTACTCGAGGACTGGGCACCAACTAGATTTCTATTCCAAAGTCCAGAATGGCACTTAAGTCTTGCCTAACGCTTATGCTGGTCTTCAGCAAATTTCAATGTAAGAATCCAATGCTTATAAAAAGTATTATTTCTCGAGCATCAGGTAATACCTGGATGTAGTGGCAAAAGCCACTACAATGATATAACACAGATAACAATATAACACAATAACAATATATAACACATTATGAGTACAGTAGAATTAAATCCGAATGCAACTCAGTTGCATCAATTTTCCATTTCCAATATTTCTAACATGAGAACTAGGCGTTGTTTAGGGCTTTGTGATATTCCATAGACTACCTGGAAAATTCTGCTTACGAAACTCTTATGACATTTTGTTAGTTTTCTTTGTACAGTGCAGGTAAAAAGAAACCAAAACAGCAAAGCTATTATCTTACAATGCTGTAAAATTAAACTCAGTGTGTTACCTTAATCTGATGAATACAGCAGCCAGATCAATTTACTTAATTATCAAGTATTTTTGCATCTCTAAGATAAAATTGCTAAAGTAAATTTTAGTCTGATTACAGCTATTCTAATAGCCAGCTAGAACATTAGAAATGAGTTAGAGAGCAACTTGTGGTTTACAAATGCATCTTTTGATGCCAGTAATGACTGTTCAATGATCCTAAATGTATTATATGTTATAGTAGCGGTTGCCAGATGCCACTGAAGCAATGCACATAATCAGAAAACACTGGCTTGTATGTACATCTTTGAACTTATACAACACAGTTCAAGTAAATTTTTATCTATCTTGCCAGAAAAACAAATCATAACCCAAAATTTAAATATTGAATGGGAATGGAAATGATTGCTAAGGAGAACTCATCCTTTGGAAATAGACAGACTATGTAGCTCACATATTACTGCATTCTTTAAAGACAGACATATATCGTTGACCTTGGTCTTCATGTAGTATTAACCCATTTAGCTAGACTGACAATTATCATTAATTCTTTGTCATAGATTAATGTTTTTCCAGATAAAAACTAAAGCATGTCTTATTTTTTCATTATTTATTCATTGCCTATGTAAAGATAAAATCTAGATCAGTGACAAGCTTCATCCACTAGAAAAGGCAGCCTCCCTCCTTTCTGTTTGCAGTTTTTGCAAAGTTTATTGCTGTGACTCCTTCATTTCAGTAGGAGGTAGCATGATCTCTAAATTATATGATTTATGAAGAAAGACTTATGTCAAAATTCTGTCCTTTACTGTTCATTTTGCTTCACAATAAAAAAGAAGAGAAAGAACACACTTTCATTGCCAGGCAACTAGCTGAACTTCTCATAGAATCATAGAATAACCAGATTGGAAGAGACCCACAGGATCATTGAGTCCTATCAAACACTAACCCATGCCCCTCAGCACTTTGTCCACCTGTGCCTTAAACACCTCCAGGGAAGGTGACTCAACCACCTCCCTGGGCAGCCTGTGCCAGTGCCCAATGACCCTTTCCTACTGCCCAGCCTAAATCTCCCCTGGCGGAGCTTGAGGGCATTCCCTCTTGTCCTGTCCCCTGTCACTTTGCACAAGAGGCTGTCACTCTCCTCTCTACAACCTCCTTTCAGGTAGTTATAGAGAGCAATGAGAATCATGAAATCATTCTCCTTAAATTTGAAACTGTTAGAAGCTTCAATTGATGAGAAAATGGAAGTTGAAAACTAAGTGAAATTATCAAAAGACTGTAATTTTTCATGAACCCTGACAAGACTCTTTCATGCTTTAACCCGAGTTGGAAAACTGAGAAAGATTTGCGATTCAAGATGAAAAGATTAATTATTGCAGAATCTACACAAACATCTGAGGATGACAAATTTAAACAAGTAACATTTTTATTGATGACTGATGTTCTTAGTTTATTTATGTCTCCAGCATAGTCACCCTGCCTCAACTAATACTATTGTATTGTTAGGATTTTATTTTTTTGGTTTAAGGAAATGTTTATTTATGATCTTAAGGGTAAAATCTTATGTTGGAGTCATCAACAAACCTTATATAAGTCAAGATAAATTTCTCTTTCCAGAAACACTTCAGTTTTCCTAAGGGGTAGTAGCAGGTCCATAAGTGCCTGTATTGTAATAAAATAAGAATATTCAATTTGAGCAAAGTAACTTATTGATTTCTTCCAGAATAGGTCTTGGAACTAATATTTAATAAACTCATTGCTGATTTTGGCACAAAGACCTGGAGAATATTAACAAAAAGTGATGTTGCAAAAAAACTAGGAGGCATAATCAATAAGGAAGGATAGGAAGAATTTCTAACTGCACATTGAAATAGAAACACGATGAACATTGGTAAAAAATTATACTTTGGAACTGAGAGCAAGAATCTCTGCCTAGAGCTTGGAACTCAGCAAATCAAGTGGCGGAAGAGGAGAAAAAGGTTTGGCTTTTAGGATAACTAAACCACTCTAATGCAGCTGTTGAAGAAAATGAGTAGAGCCTAGTGGATTTCAACCAAGATATTTTGGACAGAAATAAATAAATATTGGTGTAATTGTTAAAGTGTATTAGTTGGATTGTATCTTGCAGTGAGTTAATGGAAATTTCTCGATAAAGCATGATTATTTCAAAGGAAAAAAGCATAAGAACAGAAAAATCTGTCTTATGACAGAGACTGGAAGACACTGGCTGCATTAAGCCTATTAAAATAAAGCCTGAGAAGCAATATAGCTGCTTTCCACAAATATACTATGAGCCAAAAATCAGGAACACATGAGAACCATTTAAGCTAAACCACTATATGTACACACATACATCTAGCAGAGACATGAACTGAATGGAAATGAACCATCAAGGAAGAAAAGCTCTTGAACACCCTCCCAGTAAAACACCACTAGCCAAAGACTGAAGCAATTCAGAAAGGAATGCTGAGCAACTCGTGAAAAGTATTATATGGCATGGTTATCCTTTGTAATATGGAGCTGGATTCTTTGAGCCAGAGGGCTGATGGAACAGTGTGGTCCAGGTTCTTGCTGAGCTCATCCAGCTATTTTGATGAGAGGTAGGTTCCAGGAACCAATGAGCACAATGTAATGACTCTGGATGCCTCACGGCGGGTGGTCATTAGAGGAGCAGCTGCCACCAGGGCATGTGAAGAAACCAGCGTAGTGCAAGGGATGAATGACAATGGTTAGTACAGCTGAATACCCTAATACTGCTAGGGGAGAAGAGTGCAACCCTTACTGGCATCTGCAGGGCTGACAAGAGGAGCCTGGATGGGGAGATGAGTTATGGCTAGCCAGAAAATCAACTGGAAAATGACATGTGTAACTTGCGCTTTTCTTATTTTCCAACCATTTTACTTGAAAACCCGGACTTCATCTTGAAAATACATGCACTTGAAAAATCAGATGTGAGTTTTCTCACATTGAACATTTCAATATATTCTGTAAGTTGGCTTCTTATACTTGAACTGAATTAAAATCAAAGTGTAAAAACCCAACTACTTCTATGAAAAATGGTCTCACGGATGTTTCATTTCCCATTGAACAAACACTTAATTTCAGGATTCATTAGCAATCCAAGCACTAAAGTTTCACAACATTTAAAGTATTTTTCCAGTAAAACAATCCCTGTATCCCTAAGTGTATTTTTTCCTAGGCTGACTTTGCAGGAAACCATACTGTCAGCATACATTATCACAGCAGAAGTATCTCTACCACAAGTAAACAATGTCTAATTTAACTAATAGCAGTAATGGCTTGTTTTCCTTACTCATGCACCTAGTATAGGAAAATAAGTCACTTCTTTTCAGGAAAATATTTATTTATTTATCAATACGGAAAAATACTGTTGGTGTCTGTTTCTCTCCTGCCTTCTGAGAGATTGTGCAATCCATTTTATATACATACCTACTTCCCTCTTCTACTTTTTTCCTCTTATGTTCATGTGCTATTCACGACAGGCACTGCTGTAATTCTCTTGTAGTTATTTGATACAAATTTGGTGCATCCATCATGACTGCTACTAAAACCTCTCAATTAAAATGTAGTTTTCATCTAGACACATAATCATTTTCATACTTGTAGTTGTGGAGGGCAGATTAGCTGAAAACTGGTCAAACACCTTCCCCCCCATACTTCAGGATGAGAAAAATTATTTTTCAGGTAGCATGCTGTTTTTGAAAGCTGAACACGTACCTCAGAGAGGGATTGGAGGGAAGGAAAGCCCAGAAGGAAGCAGACAGATGGTACGTGGAAAAGTTGCTGTAATCTTCCTAAATAGCTACCTTGTAATACAGCTAATGCTGGCACGGCTCCCATCTACAGTACTTTCATGCTGGCTACTGACCAAGCCACTTCAGCCTTGCTGTCCATACGTGGTTCTTTGACCATGTCCAAATGCAAGCCATTTTCTGGTTGTCCAGGTCTTTTCCTGCGCAGATACAGAGAGACCTGTGGGAGTTTTGAGCAGACTGGGGAGTTCTCACTCTTCCCCTGTGTTCTGCCGTGTTGTTGAACATCTTTTTCCCCCCGGCGTCTTCATTACAACCTTTGAAATCTCTACTTGGGACTGAGCACATAGGTCCAAAAGGGCAATCATGACCTGACTCCGCAATGGGCGTTGACATGGCATAACCTCACAAACTCTGTATCCACAACTACCAAAAGGGTCACAGCTGAGAAAATGTAATTCAAAAGCTTTTAGAAACATATAGATAAAATAGCAGGGATTTATATTTAGCATATAATGTAAAAAACACTTCTCACCATCAGATCTCAACTTCTTCTAGCTTTTCACAAATGACTGTAGCTCCATACACAGTTCCCCATCTTTCCCAAGAGTGACAGAACACTCCTGCATTATTACTTTCCCACACTGACTTTGTCTCCCCAGAAGAGAAGCCTCTGTCCTTGGGAAAACTATAAAAATTTTTGGATTATTTTGATTTAGTCTTGTACACCAATTATTAGGAATTTAGATTCTTGTTTGTTTTATTGTGTTTGCAATTATGAATATCTAGGACTTAGAATTTAGGCTTAATTGCAGGCTCTTTTCTATAATAAAAGGCAGACTGGCTTTGACTGGTTGGCTTAATTCATTGATTGCTTAAAAAGCTGTAAGTATAAAATTATATGTGAGCTTTACCAATAGAGTCAACTGGCTATAATTCTTTGGTTTTAAACATGTAGTAAATATAACTGGCTACAAAATTCTGTATGTGTACTTGTGCAGATGCGGTTTTAGGCATTTTCTAGATTGCGTGATTTCAGATGAAGTAAGTTAATCTGTGATGTCTAGACTTTCTTTCCCACATGACTCCAGCATACGAGGTTTTGACTAGCACTGTCCCAACCTGCATAATTTATACATCTGTAGCGTATTTTCACTGTACACAGGCCAAGTTCCTGTGTAGACTGATCTCTGCCAAAGAGCTTTTCCAGTCATTCTTCTTTGATCAGTCAAGCTATGATTCTAACACCGATTCCCTTATTACTACAAAACAACAGGAACCGAGGATAAATTTACTAGACAATGTTTCCTTCATTGAAAGTATAACAAAATCAATTGGACTTTTATTTTTATTGTTGTTATTCTTTCTGTAAAGGAAATGGTTTTGTTCGTTTGTTTGCTTCTAAATTTTGCTATTAAACATCATTTAATTCTCAAGCTATTTCTTGGTGCTAGAAGAACATATCTGTTTCATTTCTCAGTAGATCTTTACTTCCTTTAGATTTCTTGCAAAGATTCCTAGCTGTTTAGATAACACAATTACACCTAAATGTATGGAACATAAGACAAGTCTTTGATTTAGATGTTTCTGCATAGGCAGTCTTAAATGTGCTGCCAAAAATAACCACGCTTAAAAGATACTTACAAAAGCTATTTTAAAATGCAATATTGAGGATAATTCAGGTCTAATATTTAATGTCATCTCACCTGTAGATTTTGACTTCATTTGGGGGAAAAAAAGAAAGACATGACAATGCTTTGTTGAATATTAAACCGATTTGCTTTGTGGAAAGAAACAGAACTAGTACCCTGGACTTGCTTTAGCCTGCAACTTTGTGTATTTTCACGTCACCTTGGTTACTTCAGTGTCCTGGGCTCACTTAAACAGCACAGGAGCAATACCTCATGACCAAAAACCACATAGAATTTTATCAAAAATATGACTGAAAAAGACATCAAATTTCTTTAATCTTAGGGCTTGGTCTTAACATGTTACTCAGCAGTTTGTTCAGATAGACACATTTCTTTTAATTGTCTGGGTTGCAAACCTTGAAAACAGAATATAAGTACTGCTTTTGCCTATATTTACTTAGGATCCTCCTGTAGGTCATGTAGCTAGGACATTTTGGAAAACAGGAGTTCACACTTTGAAGTTAATCAGCGTGAGTTGTAACAATTCTTGTTATTACTTTAATCTGAACAACCAACCTTTTACTTGGGGCTACGTTTCACCAGAAAGAATAGGAAATAGGCAAATAACCTTGAAGATACTTACAATTTCCAGCATGATGAATAACTGAGGCATCATGCAAGGAGAGAGAGAGAGAGAAAGAGGTGGAGTATATCTGAAGAAATGATATATCTGCTTTCTGACTCCTTCCCCCATCTCCAGGGCCGAGCACTGCATTCCAGCACTAACGTGTCTGGATGCATCTTATCTACCTCTTCTGCCAAGTCTCAGAAGCTCCTCTGGCTTTTTTCTAGCAACTCGAGATGATGAGATACAGCAGATATCTTTCCTCTGAGATTTCTGGTATCTTTTCACAGATTCAGGAGATCTGAGTCCCACCAGGCCATTTTTGCTGACCTGAGAAAGGATTGTGTCCTTTCTAACCCACAAAACAGCCCTCCTACAGCACACCAGACCCAGTTATGCTTAGGAATAAACATTTCTTGCTTCATGACCCTCCTGACACCAATGTCGGCAGTGCTGAGTGCTCCTGGAACACGGTTTTCCAGGAAAACAGGATAAGTTTTGCTAGCAGCCCTCTGCTTGTTTGGGTTTCAGAGTGACAACTGGAAAATTGATGAAATCATACCTGTCGCAAGGAAAGCTACAGAACAGTTGCTGTGGTTTAAACAACTTTTTTCTTGTGAGTGTTTTTTTTAAACTAACTGATTGCACTGCTGGTGCAGTTTTCTAGCCTTACAAAGCCTAGGAGCAATCATATCCTCTTCAAATATGCTTGTCTTCAGGATATATATCCAGCTCTTGGGACTCAGAAAGATGCACCTGCATCCTGCTGTCTGAGAATGCTACATACGTATACATACATATATATATATAAATGTACACATAAATATTTATAACTGTATATCTAAAACATGACCTTGTTTCTGTCTCTAATTAGAAGGTACTCTAATAGCTCCCACTTACTCTATTTTTCAAAAAAAGAAGAACTGCTATAAATACGTGTCTATAACAACAAACATCTTGCTTCACAGGACAGCTACTAGCCACATTTTTCATGATATAACTCATGGAGAATAATCCATATGCCTGTAAGATGAAGCACGTAAGCCTTTATGTAGAAGCAGTATCTTAAATTTTAAACATAATTCACAAGAACTCTAGGATACTTAATCATTCCTACGCCTTTCCTACTTGGAAACAAACCACATTGGGGTCAGATTCAGTCACAGCTGAAGATAATGTAGCTTAAATTAGTCCAGTGCAATTACATTGGTGCAAGTGCTTTTCAAAACATCAAGACAAAAGCGTATACTATGATTGCTTTAAATCATAAACCCCATGCTACCACTGCTTAGCATGCAGGAACATGTGCTCTTTCTGCAACACAGCCACCCAGCCTCCAGCATCTTCTCCTTCTCTAGAATGATTGATGGCAAATTGCCTGTTAGGGTGAAAGCTTATCCCTCCAGGCTAACCATACAACTTTCCTCCTCTGGGGCAGCAAAAGTAGTTCAGAACAAGAGAGCTCTTTATTTTCCTTGGTTTCAACAGTAACATGTTCCTTTGGCAAGGCGGAGGCAGTTTCCCTGTGGTGTTTCTAACACAAAAACTGGTCCCACTGCCTGCACACAGACAGAGGGAGGTTTCTCCCCTCTTGCTGGAAATCTGGCTGAACACAAGGAATATTAGCACTATTAGTAAATTTCTCTTTTCCATAGTTCCTCTCTTATTTTTCAGTACTTCCTGGGGTCTTTTCTAGGACCAGTCTGGAGTTACCTGCTTTTTGGCAGAAATGACAAAACCTACATATCCAGAGTTGAAAGATATGCATATAAACAGACTTATAAATATCATGGGCTGTCACAGAAACTGGAGTTCCTTCCTTTCTTGGCCTGCCTTCAAACTTGAAGGCAGTATCCAGGAATAAGAGAGTTTCTGTTTATTCTACTAACTTGTAAGATATGGCCACCTAAGTAAAGCAAGCAAAAAAGTCTCTTACAGAAAATGCAAGTTAATATTTTTAAAACGTTGCTGTCTTCTCTAACTATGATGAACAATAGCTAGATGTTGCTTCTGCAAATCCTCCTTAGTTCTATAGCTTTTGATATCATGTTAGTGAATATTTGCTTTCTGTTATAGCCAAAGACAAGCACAAACTAAAAACTGGCTCTAGTTCTCCCTGTTTTGAATATTAGAAGAAACATGTCAGCAGAGCACTGAATTTGCTGTAGGCCTTCAGAGATAATTTATTCCTCATAAGGATGGAATGACCTCAGAGCCTGGATGCATAGAAATCGCAACACCTGTTGCAAGCTTACCTGCCATTAAAATCCATTTCACTAGAGGTTTCTTGTTGTGAAGCAAGTTAATTACACACTAACTGTGAAAACTTGCAGCTCAAGGCAAAATGGAAGTGGTGAGTACCAAAATGCTTGTTCACCTGTTTAAATTGCACTCAGAGTGCCAGGAATCTGGTTTAGCAATCAGCAAGAAGTGCAGAAATGAGACTTTATTCCTGCTCTCAGCCCAAGGTCCTTCAGTGGACACATTAGTGCCAAGAAAGGGGCATCTGGCAGAAAAAAGAAAAGTGCCAGTGAGCTGGTACAGAAGTGATGTAAGCTGTGGACAAGGCTGTTGGATCCTCAGCTGTTTCTAGGGGGAGGGGAGAACCACTCTTCCTCAAAGCTCACCTTCTCAAATCTGTCCCTCCCTTCTCTTGGTAAAGATACTGCAAACAAGAACCGCTGGCATTTTTCTATTGCAAGCCTGCAATACACAATAATGTAGGAGACATGCCCCTTGAGATACATTACAAAACCAAGCAGGGTTACAGAAACATGCTTTGCAATATTCTAGGTGTGCTTAGAATGAAAATGTGTGTCCAGATCCATATCCTGGCTCATGATATGGAGAACAATACCTTGCTACTCTAACAGGTGACAGGGCTAATAGAAGAAGCCATATATAAATTATGAGAATAAGAAAAGAATCCATATCATATTAATTTCTAGCTGCAAACTGCTAGCCTTCCATTGGGATGATAAAGCAGCGTAGCAGATCGAAGCATATTAGTGGCTTTGTGATTTAAGCCTCAAGGTAATCCATACCACAGGCTGAAATACCATGATTGTCAAATGTACCTTCATAAAGAGAAAATATGTGTTATCCTAGTGGGACATGTCCCTGAGCGTGGCAGGGGTGTTGGAACTAGATGATCTTTAAGGTTCCTTCCAACCCAGATTATTTTATGATTCTATGATTACACAGTTGGTTTTGCATGGTTCTGTCAAACAGGACAGCTTCAAAAGTAAAAGATAAGATTAGGTATCTGATTTCAAAACACTTTCTTTCAAAGGGAGGGAGATTGTTTTTATTTTCCCTTTCCTTCTTCGTCTGCAAAATGATCCTAACAAGTCTCTGTGAGAACTCTAGTGAATGCCAAATTTACATATATAAGTGTACACGTATATGCACATATACACACACGTATGATACTATATCAACACTCATGAGAATAACATATCATTCCCAATATTACAGAGAACATACTGTGGCTTCAATACCCTTGCAGATAAGGTATCAATTACTTTAGGGCTAGGTGCGTAGGAGTACTGAAGGCATTGCAGTTGCTGCATGTGCAGTGTTGCAAATCTGCAAAGAAGCCAGGCTGAGCAGATGCTCAGATATTGCATGCTGGTCCTTGCTTGTCCAGATACACTTGCCATATTCAATTTCTTGTTAATGAGCCCTTTGACCAGGTCCCAGTCACAGCTCTTAGCTAAGCACAGGCAGAAGTGGAAGACGTCAGAAAGTCTGAGCTCAGTTTGGAGGGGCTTATCCATCTGGCAAACAGCCTCATTCCAGTGGTAAACTGTCTTACACTTGGCCAGCAACCTTGGGGGCCAGATGCCAAAGGATATTTCCCCAGCAGCAGCTAAGCTGCTGACTGCACAAAAACCTTACGTTGCCAGCTCTTCACTCAGTTTCATGTCTGGTGGGAAGAGCTCCCACAGCTGCCTTGTCCTCCTAGATGCTTTTGACAGAGACTCTCTAATATTGCAGGAGAATTTATTAGTTTCCTGGTGCTCTTTGTCACTTTAAAATGAAACATATGCTTATGTGCCATCCTCTGTTTTTCTTCTGTCTTTCAATTTCAAGACAAACTTGTGCTGCCTGACCAGTCCTATGGACCCCTTTCTTTTGACTCTACCCATCTTCAAACTCGTCTTGCACAAACAGCACTTCTAGCAACATCATTTAAGTTCTGTAAGACACAGCACAGAAAAGTTACTTGCTTCAGGGCTAATTCCTCAGGTACATACAAAACGTTACTGTAACATCTAAGTCGATTAGTTCTTAGTCTGTCATTTATTCTCCTTCATACACATAAAAAATCTCACATTTCGGGGTTGCAGGGAAGAATTGAAAGGGCTGAAACGAATATCAAACCATTGTTTCCCCTTGACACTGTAATTATGTTTTATCCATAACACCTTGAGTAAGTAATGACATGAAATTTAATATCACTACAGGGATACTATACAGTATTCATTAAAGGCCAGAAGTCATAACAACATAAACGTGCACACTGCTAGGATCTTTCCTAATGAAACAATCCCCCCAAAGCCAGCAGGGCAACTTCGCAGGGTAGAATTTCACATATATTTGCAGTTTCAGGTCCTAATTAATTGTACAGACTTCCAAGTTCATTGACAACAAAGGATGGGAACTCCCAATTAGTTTTAATAAACCACAAAGCATGGTCAAGATCTGCTGGTGCTATTGACTAGACTCATCCTGGCTCTGCCATGGTAACGGTGCTCTGCGTAGAGCAGCTCAGCATAACGATACCCAACAAAGGTTTTATTGACCCTCTGCAGGACAGGGGGGCACGTAGCTGCTGCCAGAGGCTGCACTGTACCACCAGCCTGCAACAACAGAGCTTCTATAGGGCAAATAGAACCTTTCATTTGATATCAGCAACTCCCTGTCACCCCCTGTATAAATTGCCCTGAAAGCTTGTGTTAAGATAAACATCTGCTGAATTATGTCTTTGCTCTTTAGATGAGTAAAGATAGAGATAATAATTCATTTTTGTTTTCTAATCCTCTTGATGGATTATCATAATAATTATTAAATAATTAAGTTATCATAATAGTGATAATTTAAAAAACCCAGACCCTTGAAAATATTAATATTGACTTTCTACAAAAGCCTTCTGTCTGTCAGTGTCTGTTGTTAACAGCTGTTGTTACTTCCTCCATTGTTTTGTAAAAGGTTATGCTCCAAACCTTTCCTCACTTGGCAGTAAATGGGTATTAATTAAAATTATTGAGGTGCAGAAATTTCACAGAAAATAACCATGCTGATACTCGTGTAACATTATTTCAGTATCAGATTTTGGGTTGCAAATAACTGATAAATTGTGCACTCATCACTAAGCCAGCTCAACAGCACTAATCAAATTAAACTCGTGCATTAGCATGATTTGTTGATTGATGTAATTCCTGGAACAAATTCCAAAACCAGTCAGGCATTTACAAATAGTCCCATTCAACAGCAAGGCAGAGTGTTTGACTTTCTTTCCAGCTTCCAGAGCAACAAGCAAATCAAGAAGTGGTTGTTTCAGCTAAAATATGACAACTTTCCTACACTGCACTATCTCAGTACACTGATATTTTTTCTACAGATGAGAGACAGTATCCCCAGCATTATACAAGTTTTCATTTTCCATACAAATTTGCATTCAAAGATTTTAGAGACATTTATGACAACATGATGATCCTCAACAACAGTTCCCGTTGCTGTCCCCAATTTTACACATTGTTTGTTAATTTTCCTATGATTTTGATTGCTCTTGAGGTGGTCATTCTGACCCAAAGACTGTGAATGAAGCCAACAGCAAGTTCTGCCAAGTATATCCCCCCGGCCCAGAAATTCATGCTCCCAGCACTGAGATCTGATCTAAACAGAACAAGAAAGGAAGGCGCTCAGCTGCAGCTCTGCAAGGGAGAAGCTAGAGATAAAAGCAACTTGCTCAAAGCTCAGAGCAGACCCTAGATCTTCTCCCTCTGTCTTGGACTTCAGTTTCAGGATTATGCTTTCTGTGATGACAGAATGAACTCTGACAGCTCTAAATCAGAATAATCCTGGTCCCATGAATCACTCTTGTAATTGAAAACAATTGAGAGTGCTGCATGGGATTTTTTTTTTCTTTTTTTTCCATTTTTTTTTTCCCGAATGAGTTATTTTATGGTTAAGCAAAACGTTGGCCCTGCTCCAGCAGGAGGGAGCACATGGATAAGCTGCTGCCATTACATCTTGTCTAGGCAGCCGAGATGCTTTGGGAAAACACCTGTGATGCAAGTACACATCATGCTTGTCGACTTTGCCAAAGTAAACCTCTAATCCATGTGAACACTCCACTGCCCAACCCTTTCTTCTTTCCCCTCTTTTATTACCATATCCCTTCTCCACTAATTACAGAATAAAAAGTAAAGATATATGTAACCCCAATGCAGCCCCACAGGCAGAACTTACTCTCTCAGGAAAAAAAAATTAATGACTGGAATAAACATCCTCATATTTTTTTGACATTCAGCACAAATGAAAACAGCCCGAGCATGGGCTGATGGCCAAGTGCCAGGATTGCAATATTCTGCAAATGGAAACACTCACTTCTGAGTTTCTGAACTTGAGGTCTTGTTATTGCTGTGCAGTGGCAACTAGTTGGGCAACTGCTTGGCTTTACACAGCACATTCCTCTGGTTTATCTGAGGGCAAAAATGCTTTAAAGCGAAGGCTTCAAAAGAAGAAAAAAGGGAATCCTTCCTCTCCCGTAAAAGATATTAAGGATTGTAAACTTAAAGTACTAAGACTAGAACATGTTCTGTGTCCAGAGACTGCAGTAATAATCTGCACGAGATATGGCACAAGGAGCTGACAACGTCAGATCTTGCTCTGCCCCTTTGGCACTTATTTGCCATAAAACAGCAACTGAAGCTCTTCTGGGTGCCAAGCAAACATCTATATCCAGAGCTAACTGCCACGGTCCAAAACCAGGAAGCGCAAGAGGTGAGTAGAGTTGTTCGTGTCACGCTTACTGTGATGGCACAGTTGAGAAATCTTCCAAAGGTCTCAAGGGTGAGAAACAAGTCTTACTGAGCTGACAGGAAAACAATAAGCTTAAAATTGCATTTAGCAAATGAGCAGTTAGCAGAGGTTTGGGGTATGGGGTATGTAGCAGTGTGGGAGATGTAAACGGTGGCAATTTCTAACAGATTGAAACAAAGGAATTAAAAACAATAATCAGGAAGGATAATACAGTCCTCAAAAGTGTTAGCGTAGGAGATTTTAAGAAGTGTGATAGTGAGAGTACACATGAAGAAATGGAGAGTAGCAGAGATTTTTAATCACTTCAGAAAACATCTGGTTTTACTTTTTCTATTACCTCTGTTCCAGCTAAACAACTTGTGGGAGCAGAATGGTGCATACATGCTCTGGGAACATTGCTTCCATCATAATCCATATTTTTTTGTTATAATCAATATACTTTTTGTTCCCTGTTAGATCCACAATATACTAGGCATTTCCATTCTATAGGAAATTCATGATTCCAGCCTCAAGATGCTCAATTGCTTTGTAAATAATACAAAATCCCTTCTGATTGAATCCTTGCATTATAAAAACAGGAAAGAGAAGTGCATTTGAAGTAACCTTTAAATTAGTTTCTAAAGTAAGTCCAATTAAAATTCTGTCATGGTTGTACCTGTATTAGCATTTTGATTAGGAGTAGCAGTGCTAGCCTTGACACACAAATTGCTGGCAGCGTAGGTCTAGAAGCCTTTGTACTGACTACTTCAGCCTGCTCATCTATTGCACCATACTACTTGTGGACATAGACGTAGCTTATTTTATATAAGCACTGTAGCCACAAGCACTTAAGTGTAGTTCTTGAACAACTGAAATAAATATCAAAAAAAACTATTAAATTATCTAAACTGGGTTACAGACTGACTTATAGTCTGGGGTTTTGACCACAAAGTGAATTTTCATTACCAAACAGTGATCATAGCAAAAGATCTGCTGCTGTTTGCATTGTGATTGTCAAAGGACCTTATTAAAAGCTAATAAAACTCACTAAAAGAATTCATTGGACTGCAGTGTCCTTCCTCTTAGCTCATACTCTTTCATATATTTGAGTAGGAGGGAAGGCGGGAGAGATTGAATCAACACAAGTTTTTCAGTTCAGAAGGACAAAAATTCAGATTTTTGATGTATATGAACCAAAGAATATCAGCTCCTCTCTCTGACCCAGCTAGATTTCTTTTATATGACAAATGGAGGAACAAAAAGAGGTAAGTTTTGGTTCCACGTAGACCTGCTGCTGTAAAGCTCCAATACCCTCGACGTCCCTGATGCAAGTAGGAAGACAGTTCTCTTAGTTGTACTAAAGTGTAAAATCTTACACTTATCATTCTATTAAAACACCCTATGCTAAATGTAGTGACATATTCTCATGAAAAGAGAATAGAGGATAACTTACTAAAGGAAAATGAAATGGATTTTTGTATAATTTTAATTATTATTAAAACACTTTGCTTCAGAATGGCAAAGCCCTCAGCTTGCAAGGCCGTTTCAGTATGAAATGCATCTGGAGCTTTGTGCCTGATGAATGGTTTAAACACTGAGCCCAAAACAATATTCACATATTTAAGCAAATTTATACATGCCGCTATCCTCCTCCAGTCACACAATTGTCTTTTTTCTAATGACACCAACAGCCTCACAGTCTTGGCAGAATGAGATCCTTAGCTTTGCATGAGTGGTTTAAGACAATACCTTTGATTTTATTACTGTTGTACCTGCAAAGTTCTCCACCTCTGAGAATTTTCTCAATTTATTACAAAAAAAAAAAAACAAAACTAAACAAACCCACAAATTAGAAATAACATCAAGGTTTCAGCCTGTATCCATTTCTTTCGGCTGTGGAAGGCCCTGTGAGGTCACGTTATAGCCACAGTTGCTGACATGCCCCTAATGGTGCCAGCATTAAAAGCCACCCATTATGCCAGATCTGACTACAAGTCCTTGTATTTCTGCTGTATTGTTTAAAGAAATGTAACTGAAGGGTGAAAAAGGGTTCCTGTAGGTTTTTTTAAACCAGAGTCACAACTCCGCAGTTATTGCCAAATTGCTTTCAGGCAGCCACTGCACAGGACATTTGTCATTCCACTCACAAAAAAAGGCTTGAGCATAGAAAATGCCAACAAAAACCTAAACAAATGATGAATGAAAAATGAGCATTAAGTGCTGCACTTTTAAGTTATGGAAATGTACATGATTTGATTTGCTTATGATGATGATAAGTGATGTTTAAGCGGCTACTTTTGCAAACAGTAACGACAAAGGATGAATCACGTACTAAACTTAAGTGTCAAAGAAAGAAAACAATCTTCAACACAGGCTTTAGGAGGAAAGGCAGCTGCTTGAAAGAACTGTGCGATGTAATGGCTGTTTATTCAAATGCATTCTGCAAAGACTTTCTGCCTAACTTTGCAGATATTACCCCTCTGCAAATAACTTTCAATATAACTGCATTTAAACGCATTACAAAGATAGACGCATGTTTAATTTTACATAGGAGAGCATTCCCTGTGACACTGAAATGGAAAGTTAGGCTTTCATGCTGCCCCTACCCCTCCTTCTTCATGCTGTGGATATAAGAACTAGTATTTAGCTCAGTGTTGTGAAGCACTCCTTTTCAGAGAGGGAGAGCAAGGGCAAAATTGATGAAAGAAAGTGTGTGATACTGTGGTGCTGGAGTTTGCTAATTGTATAAGGAACGTATGGTGTCCAAGTGAAACATGGGTTGAAATGGTATTGGAAATACGCATGGACACATGCTAAAATACTTTACTGAATTTGAGACCATACATAGCACTTGGTGGAAGTTTAGCTCAAAATCAACACTCTTGTTTTTACTTATAAAACAAAATAATCCTAATAATTCAGATAAGTTCCAGAAAAAGCCTAGAGCACTTAAAAAAAAAAAATCTCCTACTGACGTCCTCTTCAACAGATTTCCAGATTATGTTTTTTGTATAAATGATTAAAAGCACCTACAGGAAGATCCCATTATGTCTCAAAACTCAAAGTAACTACATATATAAATACACACACTATGCTACTATATATACGATAGTATATACACTACAATAGTTTTTATACTAGGTATTACTTTTTCATATATATATATATATATATAAAAAACCTATGTTTCCTGCTGTTAAACATGTAAATGTTTTACTGGCTCTGCAAGAGGAGAGAAAGTAAAATTTGAGAAGTATGTTTTTTATTGTACCATTTGATGTAAGGGATAGCAAGAAATTATGTACTGTGAGTTCCAGCAATGTGTAGCACACAATAATCAATGAGAATTAAAGAACCTTCAAATTAATTTTTAGTATGAAGAAAAAAGGTAACTTTCAAAATAACTTCTAGTGTGAAGAAAAAAGGTAACTATAATATATAAGTGTATTATGATGTCTTTAATTTTTAGGCAGTGCAGCAGTCAGCATTATACACAGCTGCTGCTAACATTTAAAGACAGCACCCAAAAACCTCAGCAGAAGGTGCGTATCGTGTGATGTACCCACTGCCAAAGTGCATACGTGTTGTGGTGAACAGATGAGTGTTTGTGAACATAAAGCCTTCAAAGTCTGTTGGCAAAGTACAGCAAAATTCTCCCAAGTATGTAAAACAACTTGTGCACTCCTTTCCTTAATTTTTGGATCTCTGTGCTTTATTAAGTGATAGAACTGGAACATGTCTCCTCTCTTTTTTTTGGTCTGGCTGGTTTTTTTACCTTGTACTGCCCTCTTTTTTTTTTTTTATTTCTATTGTGCACATGAATGAAGGAGATTGTCCTTGGCTGGGCAAGCACACTAAAGAATTTTTTTTTTTTTTAGTAGTAAAATATACAACTGGCAGCTTCTGTACAACAGCATTAGAATATGTTCATGGAAAAGCATCAAACTATTTTTACAGAATTGCACCTTTGGTTTGGAGTCAGTGATTTAATGTCTTCTCTTGGAGGTGAGATCACAACTGAGGTGATCACAGCTGCGTTGTACAGTGGCTCGTATCCACTTTTCAAGCACTACGAGGTGAGCAGTTTGCTATGATATGAATTTATACACCTGTGTCAATGAGTGCTAAGCACCAGAAAAATGTAAACCCAAGACTTAATTCATTGATAAATACCTGATCCATTTTACTGCTCTTCAGAATAAAGAAAGGTATTTTCGACATATTGGCTTGTACAAATGAATGATATAAAACAGAGCTTTTGCCTCTTGGATCAAATTCAAATGATTACTGCAGTACAGACAGGAAAATACAGATATTTCAGTACATTTAAAAAAAAAGCCTCAAAGAAGTAATTTAGTATGCATAGGAAAAGTAACTTCAAAGATTAGATCAGAGATGGTAGAATAGCAACAGTAGAATAGGAAAACCTTTTGCATACCCTCCCTGAGGACGCATTTGGGGCTACAAAGACATCAATTTCTTGTGACCAGCTTATGTCTGTGTGCAAGGGAGGGACACCTCCATTTAAGGACTGTATTTCCAGGGAAACAGGAGATGACAAAGCTCAGACTTGTGAACTCACACTTCACTCTGACAACATTCTGCTATAAAGCATGGTGACAGCTTCCCCCACTGCTCCCCTCCCTAGAGTACCAATAAGCAAGGGATGCATGAGATCCTACAAGATGTCATCTACCTCTAGATTTCAGCTGCTACTGCTGTACTCACACTGCAGACATAGTCCAAAACTGCTAACTTCATTTTCATTCAAATGGTATTGCTGTCACTGAGATTCGCATCACCTCAGTCCAGAGCAAACATAAATTTTGAAGGCATTAGAAAAAAAAAAGGAGCAACAAAACTAATCCCAAACTTTGCATTCTTTCAAGTGGTTATTTTTTCTTTATGTTTTTTCCCCAAATTGGAACTATTTTTAAATCCTTATTTCTCAGTGTTGAATATACCTTGCCTAAAGCAGGCAAACATCCCCCCTCCCTTCATGCCTACAAATTAAAGTTGCTTCCTCTGTAGTTACACAGGTCACTAAAATGTTCCTATATTCTTTATGCTGCAGAAGGTACAGCTTGCGCAAGGAACTGTTATATCTGGATTACATCAAGTAATATTCACTCCAGTTCACAGACGGCAATTTCCTTGCCAAGTTTTATGTTATTAATCCCTTGGTAAGCTGAAAGGAAAAATATCTGGTTCTAAACTTCATAAAACAAAGAAGGGAAATCCATGTGTGGGGGGGGAGGGAAAAAAAATCAAATCTGTGGAATTTTAACTGTATTTATGAACCCTGCTGGTTAAAGTAAAAGAATAAGAAAAGCTGGAGTAAGTTTCAGGTATTTATAAATACAATTACTTACAACATTTACTATATGATGGATGCTTGGGACATGAAGATAACTCCAGATTCGCATCAGCGTGTCTTAAAAAAATAATTTACTCCAGATATTTTAGGTATTACCTTTCACCTACATATTGTAAAATTCATTACCTAAACTTCTCTGGCTGAATGAATGCAAAACTGACATAGATGTATGTGGAAACAATTTGCCTTAGGTGAAGACATTCTAATACAGGCATGGAAAAAGTGCTGCATGTGCACACTTACACTTTATGACAGGAGGGAACGCTTGGCACATCATTTAATTTGTATCTTTAATGTAAAATGTGTTCATTTTTTCCATTTGGAAAACAAAATGTAAATTTTAACTAATCCAACTCATAAGGATAAATTGACTGCTATCAAAAGCTCATTGCTCCTAAGCAATAGTGGCTGTAAGACCTTTTGGCTGGTGGGAATCTCAAGTAAAACTTTACTTAGGTATAGACGTGGGTTTGTGTGCAGTGCAGCAGGAGGCAAGGAGAGCAGCTTCAGGGCAAGAACAATGTAGCCTATTCATTATCAATACAGCACTGAGAAGACAAAACTAACTAGGTTTTTTGTATTAGAAAATAATAGCAAGCAGGGGGAAAAGAACCAGCTATGGTTTTTCAGGTGGAGCATCCCCTCCTCTCCTGTGCCCTTGCCCCACCAGGTAATGCTAGTCTGTGGTAGCACTAATGCCTCGTTAGTCCCTGGGGATCTTGGTAAGACAACTATCTGGATGAAAAAATTAATAGCATGGCAATCTCTGAAGCAGACCAGAGTAAATCCCCCACCTAGTGCACAGAATTTTAGACATTATACACTCAAAACGCGCTGTCTCACTCTGCAGATCTACCCCTCTTCTACCTCAGTAGCAACGTAAACATTCTTAATACACACCATTTCCAAACTTTGGGTTCCCAATTAGATTTGACATTTCTAAATGCTAGGAAAAAGCATTCACAAAGACTCCCTATGGATCAGTCATTTTTATAGCTCTTAAAATTTCAGAGGTATTTAAGAAACTCAGACACCAATATGCAAAAGCACATAAGCAGAATGAATTATTAATACCTAACAACTAATCAAATGACAGTCATAGACATCTCTGAACAGTTTTCATGTCATGAATACAAGTAACACATTCAACTATAATGTAAAACTGAAGCAGTGAAACAAAGTCTATGTAAGTTGAATAATGATGTAAGGAGTTGTAAGAAAATGACTCCAAATACTAAACTTAGATTGCTAGGAAAAAAGAATTGATGGAAGGACATGGATCTGTTAGAGTGCGTCAGAGGAAAGCCATGAAGATTATCAGAGGGCTGGAGCACCTCCCATATGAGGGCAGGCTGAGAAAGTTGGGCTTGCTTAGCCTAGGGAAGAAAAGGCTAAGAGGAGACCTTATAGCAGCCTTCAGTACTTAAAGGGGTTACAGGAAAGCTGGGGAGGGGCTTTTTATCAGGGAGTGCAGGGATAGGATGAGGAGTAATGGCTTTAAACTGAAAGAGTGGAGATTTAGATTAGATATTAGGAAGAAATCTTTTCTTTGGAACAGACTGCTCAGCTACTGCATCCCTGGAGGTGTTCAAGGCCAGGCTGGATGAGGCTTTGAGCAGCCTGATCCAGTGGAAGGTGTTACTCCCCGTGGCAGGGTGCTTGGAACTGGATGACCTTTAAGGTCCCTTCCAACACAAAGCATTCTATGATTCCATGGTTCTATGTAGATTTTCTATAGATCTTTCCTATATTGTTTCAAGTTGTACCCTTGATATGAGCAACACACACACACACACAAAGTAGGTAGTAAAGAGCTTCAGTGTATTTTTGTAGGGAAAAAGTGCAAAAAGTAGGAAGGTTCAACTGAGAATCAAAGAGGGACCTTCATTGCACTGCATGGCTTTGCCTTAGACAAAGAGGAACTGGTGTCTTAGCACAGAAGATTAATAAGAAATTAATTTGGTTCTAAAGAGCAACTGACTCATAGCCATAGCAGAGCCTCACAAGGAGAGTATCTGGCAGTAGAAGGCTTCTTGACATTATAGTTACCAGCTGCACATGGTGGAATAGAACAGTGATGCCTCTCTATAAGCTATAGAGGAAAGAAAAATTTTAATAGAGATGGGTAAATGGTTCAGGATGCTCAGATAAGCCGCAAAGTGAATGCACAGTGTGTATTGCACTGAATGAGATATTGAGAGAGACCCAAAGAGACTCTCCAGCAAATATATTGGGAACCAGTAAACTAATTCATAAACTTTTATATGATTTTTTTTTCTCCTCAACACCAACTAATTCACCTACTGAGAAAGAAAACTACTGTTGACTCTGGTCAGTTGATGCAAATGCTTCATAAAATGACTTGGCACCCTTGTGGAAGTGTATGCGAGAGCCTATTTTGCCCTGATAAACATCAGTGGTGGTTGATACTTGTATTATGGACTTCTTTAAAGCTATGTGGGCATATGCTGGTACATATTTTGACAAAAAATGTGAACCCCCAACACTCATAGACAGGCTCATGAACCCATAGCAAAGTTTCCAGAAGATGTGATATTGCAATGACACTCAGAGAAAGAATCCCATTTGGAACAGCAAAAAGGTGACCAGAAGTTTGAATTCTTAATCGCGATGTTTCCAGTTAAAGGAGGACATGCTGAGAAATGACTTACATCTATAATTCTCCCAATTTCTTCACAATTTCTTTAATTTTGCCATCAACATTTGAATCTATAAAAATATTTATATATCTGCATACATTGAAAGAAAGTTCTCCCATGCACTGGCGGTTGCATTTGTGTTTTTCAATGCCAAGGTGAGTCAACAGCCTGCAATCCCCTCGCTGCTAGTGTCTGGGTACAGTTTTCTTACAGGGTTGCACAAAAGATACGTACGTTTCCCTCCCTGCATTAACTCAGTATGGATCTTACGCAGGCTTTATATATACACATATATCTATATTTGACATTCATTGTATGTTGCTTAAAAACCTCTAAAGACATTCATAAAGTAGTTTGAGTCCATGTTCTTGATACTGACTTCAAACAAGTAAAACAAGTAAAATCATGTTTCATTATGGCTTAATTTATAAGAATCTGACATAACCCAAGCTCTCAGAGATCATTACTAAGGTAGCAAATTGTGCACTACTGTCCTAGTAAGCTCATGCGTGCAAATAGTACTTGGAACGCTCAAAACCAAATGTTTCGCTTGGCATTAGCTGGCAATCCAGCCTGGATGCCCAAGCTGCAGGTAAGCCAAAGACAAACAACGTATTCAGTTGTCTGGCTAGTTAGCTCCAGCATGCTAATTGAAAATTCAGGTTTAGACGCTGGAATACAAAGCTATAATGGAAAGCATTTACAGAAAAGTTAATTTTTCCCGGCATTCAGTTTTCCTCTGTATTATCCCACTGCCTTCAGAAATCTCTCAAATACCCTTTGGTGTGAACTAGATAACTATCAAGAAAGCATCTTTGTATAAATGACATACCAGAGCATTTAGAATCATTCCTGCAGGGTTTCCTTAGGTGATTCTCAAAAACAACAGTTAGACCAACAATATTGAAAAAATACTCAGGTACACAGGATTGCATTTCATCTGCATTTCCAATGCTACGATTCTCCTAGCCACTTCTATAAAGATCATAACTTCTCTTTTTGACGTTTTTAACATGCTAAGTTCCTCGTACCACATACTGATTTTTTTTTTTATTTGATGGGACTCATCTCTCTACAGAAAAAGAAAACTAACCTTGGTCACTGCTCAGCCAGCAAAATCTCTGAGCCACATTCTGAAACCTGTCCCCAAATCTCCCTGCACACACACAATATCTTATTTTCATTGTCACACCAGAGTGCTAAAGCATGCAGTTAAGTGGAAGATGAATTTTCCAGATTTCAAAACTCTGTGTGAACCACTACAGAGACACGTACATATGGTAGCATCCCTATGGGGCAGGTGATTAAACCTTCATGCTGAGATGAATGCTATGCAAACTCAAGATAGCAGAGGGATGTGGTGTTACTTGAGGAGGTCCCCAAGCACTCTGAATTCCACATTATATCTCCTAATCATGAACAAAATACAATACAGTATTGTGTGGATGTTAGCGGCAGATTCCTCTCCAGTCAGGCTTTCCACTAAGCATGCATCTTTTCTTTCATTTAAATGGTCTTAAAAGAACACATCCTTCATGGTTACTAGAGCAATATTTTTAGGGCTTTATCAGATCCCAGTAATGGAAAAGCTATTTCAGAAGCCTGAAGCAAGTAGTATATAACAGTTATAAAAATAAGGTGCAACAGTTAGAAAAGAAAGAATAAAAGGGAAAAGAAAGAAGACATCTGTTATATAGTCTGCTTCAGCTGAACATAAATCCTTATTAAAGTAACTTTATTAAGACATGAGTTAAGCTTATTTTGCCTGGATATGGGTAACAAGGTTTGCATAGCCAAAGTAATATATTGTCATCGGGCTACTCCTGCATTTTCTACTTCTAATCCCCTTCACATACTGGACTGGGATGAACTGCTCCATAGGAAATACCCTTTTTTCTCCACTGACTAGATCTAAAGCAGAGGTTTCTGTGTAGAAATTGTTTCATACAACTTTTCACATGGCATAATCTTTACATATGAACTCAAATGCAATATTCTAATGTTGCTCATTTGCATTTCTAGAGCAGGCTGTTACAGAAAAGAGGGCAATAACAACCACAAATGTAGTGCTGCATGGCAAGGGGGAGAGGTTCTCATGCCTGCTGTGCATCAGAAAACAGTGTATTCCCACACGAAAAAACAAGAACTGGAAGACCTTTTTCCAACACCACACTAGCATTTACACTATCTGACAGCTAGTTCAATTTCCTGAAATCAGAAGATGCTTTGCTTTACTCACAGAAGTGCAAGCCATGGCACATGGTTAAGAAACAAAAGTCTTTACTTCTACCAGGATGTCACCCAGTAGCCACAACAGCTGTCACTTCATTTGCCTCACTAGCTTTGGTTCCTTAATGAGCATAAAACATATACAGTACAAAAAGAATGGTGCAGATATGACTAATATTCATATACTTCAGTATCATGAATTTTGCCACAAAGAAAATTTTTATTTCCAGGCTTCCTTTTCTAAAAGATAAACCCTTCCCTGGTTTATCCATAAATTGATTACTTGGAGTATAAATTAGTCCAAAATCTGAATCTGTGTAAAATTTACCTTTCTTACCTCCTGATTCATTGCAGTTTTTAAGACTGGGTATAGACAGCTTTGCGCTTAAAATCATCATTGCTGGCCACAAAAAAAATGATGTTAAAGTAATGAAGAATTCACGCACGGGACTGTGCTGACAGAGGACAGATGCATCTTACACTGGATATATACATACACAAATGTGTAACATTGCAGGATGGGTCTAAAAAGCCACTTGGTAGAATCCTACTATTCAATGATGTGGAAACGTTGCTTTTTATTCAAAAAATGTCATTAAATTGCTACCTGCTTTACCTCGCTAGAGCTATGGAAAGGTGACAAAATAAATGACACATCCCTCTGACTTCCTTTCAGCCAGGATTACCAAATTCCATGTGTTTGCATAGGTAATGTCTGAGCTCCAGGTCTGAGCACGATGTTTAGCTGCTCGGCTAACTGCTCCTACTCAGGCAAAAGCTCTCTGACTGTCATTTGTGTGTGGAGGTCAGATTAAGTTTTGTTAGTCATAATTTTCAATTGAAATAAAATACTACAGGAGATTAACAAGGTGAAGGGGCAATAAGTAGTTTTGTGTCATTTCAAGCGTGAGGTATGTTTTTTCAGAGATCGTCAATGCGCTTGCATCGTTTCTGTTGCAAAACCAACTCTGAGTCCAGTAACAGTAATAAGATGTTTAATAATGAAATGCATACAACTTATTGCTCTAATAGATGACTGCTTGTTTTTTATTTGATCTTTAAACAATTTAACTATACCTCTGTATGTTTAGTGCTGCTTTTTTATTAAATGAAACGTCCAGGCAAACAGAAAACACTCCAGGAATGTTTTCCATTTTGTTTATACCACAGGAAAAGTCTAAAGCATCCAAAAGAAAGAAATAAAAAATAAATGACTGTTGTCAGTAACCTCCTACTGTGTTTGTGACGTCTTTGAAAGGCAGGATTTTATTACTCCTAGTTCTTTTCTATTTTCTTTGCTCTTCTATTTTACTTGAGTTTTGGAAGTGTACATGCTAAAATTAGCTATCAGGACCTTGACTCATACTAAGTTCTTTTTTTAAATTCCCCTTCTTCTACTTGCATATGTTATTTCATAGGTAGGAAAACCGTATTTTGGTCAACACTGAAATCCTTTCTCTTCAGAGATCCTTTGAAAAGAGACGCTAATTAGGTGGAGAGGGAATATGCATCTCTGAAATCAAACTCGAGCTTGGTTGAGAGTACCAGCTTCTTAATATCCACAAGAATATTCTATTATTTAGATGCATCAACAAATATAATAAGGTTGCAAAAAAACCCAGACATACATTATCAGAATCATTAACTGTGTATCACTAAACTACATAAAACTTGGTTTTTCATATCAACCAAAAGCAGCAAATCCAAAAATTGTCTTATCAGAAGCAGATACTTTTATAAACACTGTAAACTATTTAAACTTAAAGAAGAAAGTCTAACAACTAAAAAACATTGTACCAAAAATATTGCTGCTTTTTAAATCTTATTTTCACTCTTTCTTGTTTTGTCTTGGAGATATGTATTTGTAAATGCACAAACTGTATGCAATAACATGAAGCTTTTGTTACATGAATTGTGAAAATAAGAGATGAAAATACTTGATGATTCACCTTTACATAGCTATTTTTCATCACAAAATAAAAGTGTTTTTTGAAATTTATAAGCACATTCATCATCAAAGTTAAAAAAATGAGTGTCCCATCCAAGTATTTTAAAAAGAGAAATTAGAATTACTTCTTGCATCACCGTTAAGATTAAAAGATGCTTTGAAAAGACTATATATGAATAAAAAGTTTATTCTAAATTTATAACTGTAAATCCAGGAATATAAGTTTGAATGGATCAATTTAAGCATGGTTTTAAACTCAGGAAATACATTACTAAAATAAAGAAAATGCTAAAAATGTTAAAAATAAAACATTAGACAAAAAATGCAGTAGTTTTCTCAACAACAAAAGAGTGTGCAAATATGCTGACTATACGTTTAACCAGCCCTTGAGCTATTTCCAAGACCAGCTTATTGCAAAACTGCACCAATGAATAGTTAACCAGAACAAAGTCAGAGACCAGTCAGAGCTGAAAAAAATGTTTCCCTTCTGTGTGGATGTAGAAATCCACAACCCATGTAATCCTCACACCCTTGCTCCCACTGTTTCTCAGGGAACATTCTGTCCGCTTCAGCCCCCAGCCGAGAAAACCAACTAAGAACAGATGCGACAACACGCGGGACCTGCATCCCCAACTGGCCAGTTGCCTCCCCAAACCTCCCTTCAACACGCACTGGCGAGATGAGACTGTGAATTGTAGCCAGAGTGAAATTATACTCGAGTTGTCCTAGTTTTAGTGAACAGAAATTCCACTGCATAGCGAAGGAATAGCAGTTCCTCCAGTGAAATACTGAAGTTTAAGTTAATATTCAGTAAGAAGAGAAGTGCAGGTATTCAAGGGCAGGCTGAGACAGTTGGGGTTGTTCAGCCTGGAGAAGAGAAGGCTCCGAGGAGATCTTATAGCGACCTTCCAATACCTGAAGGGTACAAGTAAGCTGGGGAGGGACTGTTTACAAAGGTGTGTAGTGATAGCGATGGGTATAAACTGGAGAGGGGCAGATTTAGACTAGACAAAAGGAGAAATTTCTTCACTATGAGGGTGGTGATGCACTGGCACAGGTTGCCCAGGGAAGCTGTAGCCGCCCCAGCCCTGGAGGTGTTCAAGGTCAGGTTGGATGGGGCTTTGGGCAGCCTGGTCCAGTGGGAGGTGTCCCTGCTCATAGCAGGGGGGTTGGAACTGGATGATCTTTAATATCCCTTCCAACCCAAACTATTCTATGATCATTGTGTCCCCCAGTGTGCTCTTCCTAACTAATTGACAAATATTGGTTTTGCTCACATATAAGAAATTCTCGTTTCTTCCTATTTCTCTGAGTTTTAGTCTTACAAAGATTGTTCTTATTATAAAACACTGTTAGAAGGAAATAGAATTTCTCTTGCATAACTTCATCATGGATCTATGTTCAAAACAGGAGCTGCAGATCACTTGGGGAATAGACATGGTAACATATTGCAGGCAGATCTGAGGCATTCCCAAAAAGTATATATTTGAAATAAACATTGTCTATTGATTTTGCTCTTTCATGCTTTTAATTTTCCTATTCTTTAGTATTTAAAATAGTCGAAATTAATTCTTGGGATATTCTGGCTTGTCTTTGATCACCCCGTTGCCTGAGGGATAGTAGAAAGAACTTACATAACTAAAGTAGCCAGAATCACATACTTGGAACAGCTTGAAAGAGAAACATTTACCAAGATCCTTATTTTCTTTTCTGAGGATGCAATGTGATGCAATAAAGCTGTTACTTAACAGAAATAAAAATGTTCAATCACTGGGTACCATACAGCTCCAAAGAAGCAGGAAAGGGTGGGGAAAGTTTTCATTTGTGGTTTGTTTGTTTTTTGGTTTTGTGGTTTGGGTTTTTTTTTTTGTTTGTTTGTTTTTTTGTTTAAGGGTGTGGGGTTTCTTTTTTATAAGGTCAAGAATTTCTCCTTTTCGGCATGCTCTAACTTCACAAAGGAGACTATTGCTATAATTTGGAGGGGAATAAGCTTAATTTCTAGACTGAAATTATCAAACAGAAAAGGGGAGAAATAGTTAATCATTTGAGAAAGGAAAGAAATTCTGAATTCTTGTAACACCATAAAATCCGACCTAGCATAAAAGACTTCAAGATAAGAGTTTTAGCCCAATAAGCAACTTCAGCAGGAGAAAAGTTAGGCAACAGAATATTGTTTTCAGAGGAATTTGTCTGTGACCTGCCATTATGAAGCCTGTGTAACATGTTGTGCATTAGTTGAACTGGAGAGAAATCCAGAGGGGAAAACCAGTTTTATACTAGGAATGTGAAACCACTGTGAGAATTGCATGGTGAACACGCCGTGCAGAAAGTCCACCAAACAGAAGTTGCTTAATCTCCTTGAGGAATAATCTAGGGGTGAAAAAGGAGTATTTAGTTTAATCTTCAGGTTTTCTGTAGTGCATTCATATTAGGTGTCCATGTTTTATTTTATTTTTTTTTCAGTACAGGTCTATTAGTACTTGGTAATCTGTTTATTCTAAAAATGAATTTGCTTGTAGAATAGTTGACATCAGAAATTAATGCCCCTGGATGATAAGTACCTATATGTCTTACTCAAACATACAACTGAAAGCAGGTAAATAAGTGAATTGAGAGTAAAATTGTACATTTTGTATGAGTCAACTTAAAAGAAGGACATAGGAATAGCTTAGGAGAAGAGGAACAGCCAGTATGTACTTAGATAGGCCACCTAGAAAACACATTATTTTCACCACCTGGATTTGAGGGCATACATTACTTCCAATTTATCTGGATTTTTCATGGCTTATCTGATCAGATAAGTCTAGGCACTTAAAATTTTTAGCTCTTACAAATTACTTGGCTTCCTACATAAATATATATATTTGACAAATAAAATATGACAAATAAAATATGAATTCCTATTTCAGATTCGATTTAAAACAACAACAACTTAAATATTCTCATCCTAATTCTGCAAGAGTGTACTCTCCATTAATCTTTTCCATAGCTCAGTGGTAATTCCAGAAAACAGGCTCTGAACTGAATTTAACCCTGCTGCTTATAGGCTTATTCCCTACTTATGTCAAAAGATTTTTCAATGTGTTTCCAGAGAGCACGGCTTATCTCAATTCATCTGCTTTTCAGCACCCCCTACTAGCACATCCAGAGACTTTTCACCTTCTGAATGTGGATGCTGCTTCACATCAAGCAGCACAAACTATTAAAGTGAGTAAAAGGATTGTGGGCATTTGCTTTTATTTTGGAACAATAATGCAAACACTAAGACTATTATGGGATTTTCAGAGAAAAATCTATACATGAGTAACTGTAGGCGCTACAAAAAAAAAGACAAAAATAAAACCCACTTATTTACTTAATCAAGACCCACACCTGTGAATTTTAACACACAGTCTGCTATGTGTAGCACATTGATACCTGTGTTATTTATAGCAGTCTCTACAGATGGCTGAGAGAAATAGTCATTATCACATTTGTTCACTTGCTTTTTCTCAAATTGTGACTTCTGTAGGAATTTTCATTTGCCAACTAATATTCATGACAGTATTTTCTCCATAAAGGAAATATTTTCAATAGGTGCTCTTCTCTTACAAGATCAATGACAAATGTAGTTTGCTCAGAAAGTCTTGTAAATCAGTATAGAGATGGTGAGCTAAATTATAGCTCTGAGGAAACACAAGGAAGTTCAGACAGACTTTCGTAAAAATAAAATTATCGGCTTTTCCTTTACAAAACCCACAAAGGTTCAACTCTTCTTACTGACTAGAGACAACACCAACACATCTCAGGAAAAGAAATCTTGTATTTTGAACATGATTAATCTACAATCACAAGAATAAAAAGTTAAAGAGATACTGATCATTCTTTCCAACCTAGCTAACCTCCTTTGGAGCTGCAGCACAGAAGCAAATGCCAAGTAGATATGCTTTACAAAATACTTATCTAAGTACTTTGTACGGGCTGACAGCCATTTATTTTATTTATTAGTCTGTGTGGAGAAATTTAGCTTTAATTTGCTTCTTCTCAGCAAATCTGTGCTTGAGTGATTTCTGATTCCATGTTGTGAAGGAGGCTGAGGATAAATTCTAGTTTCCTGGCAGTAATAAACAAACATATCGTTTTGTTTTCTCCTCTCCTTGCAAAAAGAGGGAGTGCAAAACACATTGCACAGTTGAAAAAGGCATTGTCCAGCAGAAGGGCTTCCAAAACAAGTACAAGGAAATTTCTTAGCACAAATATTTTTACATTTAGAGTTGCACAAGTATCATGTAACTATAGAGGCTTGGAGGGTTGTTTGTATTATTTTTTTTTAAAAAAAGAATGATCTGAATGAAAGTTAATGGGCATAAAGACCATTTCCAGAGATACACACCATCGAAAATAGTTCTAAGTTGAAAGAGGGGAGATTTAGGTTACATGTTAGGAAGAAATTTTTTACTGTGAAGGTGGTGAGGCACTGGCACAGGTTGCCCAGAGAAGTCGTGGCTACCCCGTCCCTGGAGGTGTTCAAGGCCAGGTTGGATGAGGCTTTGAGCAACTTGATCTAGTGGAAGGTGTCCCTGCCCATGGAAGGGGGATTGGAACTGGATGACCTTTGAGGTGTCTTCCAACTCTAGCCATTCTATGATTCTATGCTCCACACTGTCCTTTCCCCAGTAACCAAATCTACACTGCAGTCACCTCCCTCTCTTACTTCACATCAGAGGACATCACTCCAGGGGCTAGTTCCCTTCCCACACCCAGCTCCATGGGCAACTGCTCAGGAATGGGTTCTTCTTCACAGGTCTAAGGAAGCACCAGTCTCAGTTTCTAGATTCACACTTAGCCAGTTATATGATTTTGAACAAAAAGCAGAGCTTGCTCGTGCTCCACCTTGCCTACTTTCCCACAGAGTTTTTTCCTCACAGAATCACCAGGTTGGAAGAGACCCACCAGATCAGAGTCCAACCACTCCTATCAAACACTAAACCATGCCCCTTTAGCACCTCGTCCACCCATCCCTTAAACACCTCCAGGGAAGGCGAATCAACCACCTCCCTGGGCAGCCTGTTCAACCAGTGCCCAATGACCCTTTCTGTGAAAAAATTTTTTCTAATGTTCAGGCTAAACCTCCCCTGGCGGAACTTGAGGCCATTCCCTCTTGTCCCGTTCCCTGTCATCTCCCTCTAACTTCTGCCCTGCTTCAATGCTTCTTTGTTCAATTAGACCAATTTTCAGATTCTGCCTATAAAATGAGTTTCTCTGGTCTACCAGACTTCCTTCACATGTTATAGTACGTGTATTATTGTGCACTCTTGTGCCTTCATTTTTTTCTGAAAAGGGAGAGGAAAACATTGAAGAGAGGATGAATAAGGCACAAAGAAAACATACCAAATCCCTGACCAGTTCACAGAGGAAATCAAACAATATTTTTCAAATGATGAGCTCATTTCACTTTCCAAACCTTTCAAGACTCTTGACTTTTCCAGTTGTGGGAAAGCAATCACAAAAAAATTGATCACAAGTGAAACAGAAGTAAAGCAAAATTCTCTTTTGCTTTTTTCCTCCTGAAAACAGCTGAAATGAATTTATGTTAAGTTCATCTCCATTCCTGTTAAGAAATCTGTTGTCTTTCTAGCTTATCAGGCTCCTGTGTAAATAATGGTCTTGTTGGCTTTTTTTGTAGCATCCCCACTTTGCCTGTTGGAAACAATCTGGGAACAGCAGGAAAAGCTGTAAGCTGAGGAAAAAGTCTCAATTACAGGACATATTTTGGCAAGTGTCAATGCAATGAACATCTGGTAAACATTGACTTGGCCAGCTTAACCACTGCTGTTGTTGTCAGATAATACTACGGGTAGGAATCACTTGTTTAAGGGGCCCTTTCAAGAGTCAGTAACTTGAAGAGTATTTGAAGCTGAAAAGAAAAATAAAGGTGTTATGCAAATTGGAACAGTTTTTAACAGGAACATCTAATTTTTTCAAGACTGGAAACTCTGGCATGTTCGTATTTCCATTTTCAGTGGATAATACCTTCTTCTGAAGGAAAAAAAGATGGTTTCCATTTAGGTTTATAATGTGTTTTTTTAAAGGTTTATAATGTGCTTTTAAAAGTGTAATTACATATATCAAATGTTCATCTTTGTCCTTCAGAGTTTATATAAACTCCCAGCAGGACTCAACAGGACTTGGCATTGAACAGCAAGTGGACAATCATTTGGGCTCTCAGCAACTGTTGGAAACGCAGGAAGAAAGTGAACATCAACTGCTAACTTTTACTTTCTTCTGGAGACAACAGATTCTTTCTCAAACTCTTTGGAAGAATTAGATAAATCAGTACAACAAATTATTACCACATGGAGAAACCCAAGCTAGCTGAACAAGTCTAGGACTACAGCGTCATGTGGTGGGACACACTTGAATATCAGTAACAGCACAGTTTCAGGGCTAGGTTATCCTAGTAGAAAGGTTCAAAAAGTATAAACTCAATGGTTTGGGGTATCTAAAAATCAATAGACGCATTTTGGAAAGGTTGAGAAAGTTCCTTTCATCAAACTAGCCACCAGGATCTTTGTACAAGCCGATTAGAAGACTACTGAAGATGCTAAATGCAATAATTGTTTCCCGGCTGTTTTAAAGAATCAGCCTGACAGAAACCTTCACCTGAACATGAAATATTTATGAAGTTTGTTCCTGTACTTAGTAGCGTGGCAATCCAGAAATTACGATACCATGAAACATTATCTTTAAGTGAGCTTTGATTTATGCATTATAGTATTTTGTGCTGTAAGCTGAGCTACCAGCTTATTGGCATTTCATGAAAGTGAAATAGCAGCCAGGTGCCACTGGTTCCGAGTACCCCTTTAGGCAAGGGACACCCTTTCTACCAGGCTGGAACCTGCTCCCAGGCCAGGACAGAGATTCATGGAGCTATGCCCGGATTTCTTTGAGGCACCACTGTAATAGGTAGCAGAAAAGACCTACCACTCCCTCCATTCTTCTGAGACATCAAGTAATTGATTAAACTAGGTGTTTTAATCTTAAAACCAAACCAGTGTTGGCACCAACACATTTTATCCACAAGTGTTCTGGTATGCAACTAGTGTTCTTAAACCCTGGATAAAGGAGCCATTTGTGTATTTCCTACCATTTTTACTGTGGAGATACCAACTTAAAAATGATTTTTCTACTTCAACATTTAAATATTTTTAAAAACACCTAGAAATGTTTATTTTTAAAAAGAAAATCATATGATTTATTCAGGAGGTCAAACTTATATGTTTAAAATTCTTGTAAATTAAATCATAGAATGAGAAACAGTAGAAATCATTGTTCATCAAAATGTCTCCAGATGAACTTTTTCAGATTGATTTATTCAGCAACTGAGATTTTATTGCTGGCCCATATATTCACCATCCTATCATGTAAAAACATATGGATGTAATTATTACGAACCCGAAGCTGCTTTTAAATTATAGTAAATGAAATATTTTTGGACTGTTTAAATTACAAGACTTTAAGAAATGTCAAATGGAGATATTGTTTGAGTATATTTTAATAGCATGAACTACTTATGATTTTCAAGCTACCTTGTAAGCTAAAAATCCATAGAAGTCAATCTGTTACAAGAAGAGGCAGCACAAAAGTGAAAAAGTAATATTAAGTGTAAGGATTTAGAAACTACTACTTACTCTTTCTTTCCATGGTCCTTTCTTGGAGACTTATTTCAGAGTTATAAGCGTGCATTTGTTTGAACAAAAACCTCTAATGTTAATTAGTGATAAAACTACAATCAAAGTGTAAACTAAAAAAAGAAATCACAAATACTTAACTAAGAAAAAAAGAAGTTATTGCAGCTCGCATGAAACAATCAGCTAGACCCAACCAATTCGACATAAGCATCAGTTGCAAATGGTGTAAAGTCCTGTCCTACCAACAGCCAGAAAATCCCCAAAACTCATTCAATCCAAACTTCTGTGCTGCAGGAGGCACTGAAAGCTCTGGTGAGGTTGAGCTAGACTACATTCCTCTCTCCAAATCGCAAGTCATCTTCGGAGTCCTAAATTGTATTTGATTGGGTCAACTGGGTAATGGGTTTGTAGCAGGCATTGCCCCAGAGGGTTGGTGGCTTGCAGGACCCATTCTGAAGCCCATGTTCGGGGGTTAAATACAGTTTTAACTGAACACTGGAGTAACAGTGAGCATCCCAACATACCTGAAAGCCCTGTAGCATAACTGGCAGCAGTCAGACTGCCAACATTGTTCACCGTACCAAAAAAGGGATTTGTGTCCCTAGAAAGATGCCTCTGCTACCCCTTTCCAGGTGCCGATGCATTTGTCTACAGTAAGCACCCAACGCACAGGTGCTCAGGAACTTCAAAATCTCAACGCAACCACTTTCCACTAGCTAAGGAATAACTAGCCTCAAAGGCACGCTCTACCATCATGAAAGTGGGTGACTGTCATGAATTAGAGAGCTGCGGCAAAGGCTGAAATGTAAAGCTGAGGGATGTTTGCTCCTTTTATTCTACAAGCAAGTCTGGATCTGAACTGATCAGGCGCCGTTGACACACACAAGTTAGAGTAGCTCAGCCATGTTTTCCCCCTGGAGACCATTCAGAAATTCAGGGTTCAGAAAAACCCTCTGCCACCTCCTTGGAGGAGCCAGTCCTATCTGTAGCTGAACTGAATTGTTCCATACTCCTCAACTTTATCCATGTGAAAGACATAAGTATTAAGCATGAAAGGCCATTTAGTATCAGCTGTCAGGACAGCACTTGGTCAAAACCACTTCCCTGCTGACATGATGACAGAGAAATATTTACCATAGTATACCCAAGGCTATATCTGCCTTCTGAACACTTTCCTAAGGCTCATTCACGTTGACTTACAAATGGAAAACAGAATACAACATGGCCAGTGGTGGAGGGAGGGGGGAACATGTGAAGGTCTAACTTTTTTGCAAGTAATTTTTTGTGGACTTATTTTTTGAAACTTTTTCTAGTAAGATAGCAGTAACAGACTGAAAGGGTAAAAATTTAGAAGTGAAGCAACTGCTTATCAGTTTTATGTTTCACTTTCAAAAACCCAGTAGGTAGTATGATGTGTAGAAATTTCCCTTTCTGTTAATGGTCTTCTGTTCAACCCAAACAAGTCTCCCAGCTAAGTAAATTTACAGTTAGCCAAAAATATTTATTTCTGCATTCATTCTCTATTTTAACATACATGACTTATTTCCTCTCTTTGGTATTAATGAATAGTCAAGTCTGGAAAAGCTCAGACTGCTCTAAAATGCCAAGATAAACATAAAAAAAAATCACATGCTTCCACTTGCCCCCTCCAGCTGTTTCTTAGCTGCTTCAAACTGGTGTCAAAGCAGCTCTGCTGGTGAAGGGATATGTATGTGCATCATATGAGCTGAGAAAAGACGAGCTTAACAGAACCTCTTGGATGGATCAGTAGAAAATAAGCTTATTAAAAAATCAGAAATAAAACAAACTACATAGAATAGAGCATTTCTAATGATGCAAGAGAACTTCAGAGAGTGTGTGTTGTTTACGTACTAGACATTTTAGAGTTCACATGCATAGAGTTACACTTCAGAAGTTTGAAGATTACAGGAGGAAAATCTGCTGCTCTTCACTGGAAGCTGCCTAACAAACCTCTCAAAACGGTCTATAGGGCCTCTCACGGGTGTGGAAATTAAACATACACTTGCATTTCTGTGACTGCAGAGTAGATGTCACCAACATTTCATTTCAAATGACTTAGCTATTAAGAACTCTGGTCATTTGCAGTAAACTCAATTAATATATCACCTGGTCAATCTGAAAATGAAAAGTCACTCCATAATTTAAATAGTTACATTGGAAAAAATTTAACTTCCACTCCATGAAAGCTGTACATGTGTGCACATCAGAACCTGGATTTGACTCAAGATCAGTTCTGCACTTCTGCAAAAATAGTGTCGCCCATTGAGTTCAGTGTCTTAATATCACCTGGACAAAAATTTAAGATGAACTTGACCTTCACATCAATATCATAACATCGCCTACTTGCAGACATATACTTGGAGATATTTAGTGTTCTTTCAGGTTGCACGCAATTGCCTGGAATTAGGGCTGTAGCTTAAGGTGACAATGATTAATGCAGCCATGGCAGAAGTAGTGATTAGCAACTACTGTATCTAGTGAGGTATCTAGTGAGACCAATGACAGAAGTATATTGGAGCGTGCCTTTAGAAACCAACACATACAATGTCAGTGAGGTTTACTGTTTATTTTTTTAAACTTTTATTTATTTAAGTTTTTTTAGGGTTGTCCTCTAATATTATGTCATATTTACTAATAAAGCCATTTGTTTGTTGCTAGAAAACTGCTTAAATGCTCCTTGAGTGCAGGAATGACTCAGTTAACTTAGACTTCTCCCTAAAGGCCAGAGAAAACCAAAATGTAATGGCAGACAGCAGGTATTGCAAGAGTAAAAAGTTGTCAAAGCAAACATGGCCACAAAAACTGCCTAGGTACAATCAGTCTTAAAAATATTTTGAATTTTTTTATTCTTTTTTTTAAAAAATATTTTTACTTCACTAGGAAGAAATTTTGCTTTAGGATCACCAAGTGAACTGCAGGAAATGCAGTTGCCTCCTTCAGAGGACTGTGGCCAGAGGGCTAAGTCTTCTCATTGTTTGCCATTATGGTTTTATAGACAGAAGTATAAATAAAAGCAGATATTCTATAAAAATCCCTGCCCACTAGAAATGGAGTAGAAGAGCGTGGTATATGTTGTCTTTAATTCCCAACGTAGCACTGCAATCAATTTCTGAACCCTAAGAAGCATTTAACTAACCACTAATAATGTGCTGAATCCATTGAGCTTCTTACTATCTTGGGAAAAATCTGTGGCTTTGAAACTAGAATTGAAAAATATTTCTGCAGATCACATTGTTTTTTCCGTTTCAGAGATGAAAAATAGCAGAGCTGGCTGCTGGTTTGCTAGACTTCAAGAAGAGTATGAGAACAGGGTGCTATGAGCCAGGAACATGCGACTGAGAGGTTATGAGACTGAAGAGTACAAAACTTCCCACAACCCATACAAATAAGCATCTAAAGTATCCACTGTGAGCTGAATAATGAGGGAGGGGACACAGTGAGCATTTGCCTAGCAGCTCTGGCTCTTCAGCTTCAATATTCCTATTACCTGTTGCTTTTGAAGTGAATAACCATACATGCAAAACATGCCAGACCTTGGAGTTGCTGTTTCCTGGACTGAGCACTATTATACAGTTTATTTAAGCAGCTGGATTTTTTTCATTGGCTAGGGTTTGTTTTTTTAAAATTTATTTCATTTTTACATTTTTTTCCAAGTGGAACATCTTAAAAACAGTCAAGCTGTCTCTTGTGTTATCGTTCCCATTGCCCCCACCCCAGTGCCCTTTACACCCCCTAGGGGAATAGGAAATGTCCAGGTCCAGGGCAGCAGCAGCCACTGCAGTTTGCCCTGTTTGGAGGTGGACATCTCACTTTCTGACAGCGCATGCTGCTCAAACAGGCCATCTGCATCCCTGCCACCGCAGGAAGATGCACAGTGCTCTGACATGGTATGTGCCATACACATGGCTGCTGTCACTGACAGCTCTTTATTACTCTTATTTAATTTGACCCGAGCAAGAAGTTCACATTACTACCAGCACAAGAATCTTTGAATCGACTTTCATGTACATTAACAGCATAAAACTACTACTAAGGCAGCATTTCTCCATGCGTGAGACTCCTCCAGACAAAGTCCTTCATTACCTTGTGCTTGTTATGCTTTTGTTTCCAAAAAATGCATTAAGAGTATTCTCAAGACTAATTGCAGAACTCCAGCAATGTGCCAGAAACCTGTCCAACTGAAGCAGATTCTTTACCATTAGGCAATTTAGGATAGTTTCTTCAGCATTTTGACTATATTCCCCACCAGGCTCCTTATTATAAGCTCTCTGCACACTTCCAGATTGCTTTAGTCATCAACAATCCATTTGCTTGGAAACAAGATCCTGAGATTTTTCATTGCCAAAGCAGTTGTTGCTGCAATGGGAAGTGGAAGGTCACAGGGGACACCCTCCCAGCCTTCAGCACTTAACTTCCAAATACCACCAACCTAAAGTGTTTCAGATCCAAAAACTGGACTCCTTTTGTTTACCTCGGGGAAATCAGTGCTCAGATATGCTGGAAAGAGCTCCATCTGACAGGGAAATGTTTTCCCATTAGCTCTGTCAAAGGCTCCAGGAGTTTGCATCGGAAAAGAATAACTGTAATTTCTGCAATAAAAGCTTAGCTGGAATAAATTGTGCCTCCTCCTTGCTGCTGGCTAAGGCTTGCCACTGTTTTGGGGAATCTGGCAGCTGCATTCAGTTTTAGTTACTCACTGAAATGAATTTGTTTCTTATGCTATTAACCTGGCAAGTTGTTAAGATGCTGAGGATACAGCATTCAATGTGTAGGGTATAATATCACATGTATGTGTACCTATAGGTGGACATATTTAACTTTAGTTTCTGTTTTTGACAAAATTGCAAATGAGGATACAGTTAGATTAAAAATATTTGTCCTTGTTAATTTTCCATTTAAAAGCCAGGTGTTTAATTTCAATGAGCAAATACTTGTATTTGCAGTATCAAACTTCAACATATTTCTCAAATTATTTCTTGCCCACAAGGTCATTTTAGATTTGTTTATGGTTTTTCTTCTGACATACAACTCGGTGAATATTCTTTAACATATTTAAATATATAGAGAATCATAGAATCACCAGGTTGGTAGAGACCCACTGGATCATTGAGTCTGACCATTCCCATCAATCATTAAACCATGTCCCTCAGCACCTCATCCACCCATCCCTGAAGCACCTCTAGGGAAGGTGAATCAACCACCTCCCTGGGCAGCCTGTTACAGTGCCCAATGATCCTTTCTGTGAATTTTTTTTTCCTAATGTTCAGGCTAAACCTCCCCTGGTGGAGCTTGAGGACATTCCCTCTTGTCCTGTCCCCTGTCATTTGGGAGAAGAGGCCAGCGCCCTCCTCTCCACAACCTCCCTTCAGGTAGTTATAGAGAGCAATGAGGTCTCCCCTCAGGCTCCTCTTCTCCAGGCTAAACAACCTTCCCAAACACTTATGAGCAGTGGCTATAGAATTCAACTCCTCAATCTTCATTACATGCCTCTATAGATCTTGTATCCTTTCATCTTCAGTTTAGACAGTGTGCACTACCATTATTATATTCTAACAAGTCCTAGAGGCTGCAGCTCTTGTTCTGTCTAGGAACAAGGTAGAAGGTCAATGCAAGCAATAGATGGGAGAACCCGAGGCAACAGTCAGAAAATTCATATCGTCGTAAGAGGCAGTCAAGGATTACAATACACCATTTGCCCCTATCTGTCCATGGCTGGTCCCTCCTCTCCCTTTTTTTCACTGTCACTACAGAAGTGGTTGCTGGACATGGACAAAGGAGGTCTTGCAAGTTTCTATGGGACATTTCAGGGCTGTATAGGGAACAATATCTTTCTATCATTTTGGCAAAACAGCAGCAGTCAATGACAGAGACACAGAACAGGCCTGAAACAGTAGAGACAGGTACTTGGTATAAAGCAGCTGATGAGATCCTCAGTCTTACTGGTAACGTACAACATCAGTCAGGAAAACAGAGCTTTCAGCTGTATTTCGATAGCGGAGTCAAAGAGCACCAGACTGTATTTCTGAAGTCCTCGTAGTTCACAAGGAAGAAGAGAAGCGTACAGGAGCAGAAATTGTTTTGAGGTGGAAGGTATTTGAGCCCAAGTTTTGTCATGTTGAATTTACATATTTCCCTGGACCTAAAAGTTGGTCTGAGACAACCTGAGATTTCCGTCTGAACAGAAGTTAGCTCCTTAACAGAAAGGCAGCCTGGTACTGATCCATAAGTAAACACTGGCTAAAGTGATGTTTGTGAACAGCTTTGGTCAGCAAGAAAAGGGCAGTGAACAACAGCAGATGAAGGACAGAATCAGATTTAAAAAAATAACAAAAATATCTTTGAAATTTAAAATGAATCCTCATAAAAAGTTAACTGGAAATATCTTTCCTTTTTGAACAAGTTCATCTCATAGCCAGTGTATTCTACTTTTTAGCCAGTTTTCAATAAAAATACACTTTTCTCATGATTCTACAGTTTAGATAATTCATGTGACTGCCAGAATAAAATCTCCAAGCTGTGAGATATTCCTAGTAAATATTTAAATACAGCTTAACTTATTGTCGAATTAGAACCAAGCCCTGACAGTATTTCCAAGGCACTAGATGTAGAAACAAAATCTGGACAGGTTGCAAACAAGCTTGTAGAAGAACTACACATGTTTTGAGCTTTGTGCCACAGAGGATCATCCAAGTCTGCAAGACGAGACAAGTGACTTATTAAAACTGTGTTCAGCAATAACTCTGAAAGACTTCAGAGGACATAAAGGCCATCTTTAGTTGAAGTCTCACAGAAGGATGGTGAAACCACCTCTCCAGCTTCCTTCAGGAAGCCAGTGCTACTCAAAGCTAGTGACACTCTTTCAGCCAACCCTCACTCCTGTAACAGACACAAACAGTGCTGGTCCAGCTCTCCCTGCAATATATTATAACCCTTATGAAAGATAAAGGAATACAATACTTCACAATCAGTCTCAGAAAAGTTTCAAGGATTTTTTCAGAAGTTATTAATGTACTGTCAAGCTGTCATTATTTTCTAAGCCATACAATATTAGTAATTCTGCTAAAGTGCTTTTGAAAAGGATTTGGATAAAGTTGGTGGTGTGACAATATTCACTGCACCTTACATTATTCTTGATGTATAGCAGAGACTGTGGGATGATGTGGCAGACATTTTTCCCATTTAATTCATGTAATTGCTTATAACAGCACAAACCATAAGCATTACAAAGCTTAACTAGCTACAAGCAAAAGTTTGTGTCTTGAGTTATTCTTTTATTAAAAAAAACCAACCTAGTAGAGTACCCGTGTAGAACTTGTTAATCCTTAAAATTTAGAGTACAGAAAGATCAAAGCATAGTCTCATTACAAGGTGCTTTCTAATCTGAACAGCAACTTTGGTATTAATGATTAAAGTGTGAATTTCCAAGAAAATGGGGATATCACCACTTAGGCTGGAACAGGAGAGCTGTGGCTTAGTTCTGTGTCACTCTGTCCCCAATCTGCTGTTCACACTACAGAAACTCTCTCATGCTGCAATCTTTGTAAAATGCAGTACACATTACAACACTTGTATATGATACTGCATATACGAATTCAAACAAAACAGCTAAACTTTTCTTTAATGAGGAATATTTGTCCTCTGCTACACTATTACTACAACTATTTGGATTTGCCCTAGGTATTATTTCCATGCTTTTTACAAGATACAGATGTTAAAATGATGGTTTCAAGTGTTTCAGACTCCCCTGGAATCATTAAAATATTAGTACCACATTTATAGCCAGCTAAAAGTCCTGAAACCTCATATGAACTGAGGAAGCTTATTGGTTTTCATTACCTTCAAATTCTTCCTTCCCCATTTCCTTTCAAAAGTCATGATGAGCAAGCTTGTAAACTTGTTGATTACCCATGATTCGTCCCTCCTATAATTCTTTTCTAAAGTTATCCTGCTCTCCAGACACATGCCGGAGCAGCTGCCAAACAGGAGCACATCTGCAGTAGCCTAGGACATTTTTGCAGTAAATGCAACGTCCCAAGTTCAATTAAACAAGCACTGCACAACTTTACTTACTTATTTAAAATATTAGGAATTTAGCAAATTACTCTTTGGGAGACTACAAACTAGCTTAACTTACTGGCACAGGTTGCCAAGGGAAGTTGTAGATGCCCCATCCCTGGAGATGTTTAAGGCCAGGTTGGATGGGGCTCTGGTTAACCTGATATTGTGAGATGTCCCTGTCCATGGCAGGGGGGTTGGAATTAGATAATCTTTAAGTTCCCTTCTAGCTCTAACTATTCTATGATTAACTTGTGAAAATTATTAATTTTAAGTGGTGATGTCCCCAGTGAGCTGGGGCAGTGCTTTGTGTCTCCCAGAAGATGATTGCTGCGGATGCCCTGGAGTTTCACAAGGGAAGGCCAGGAAATTCTCTCCTGAAATGATCTTGGAAGCCATTAAAATCTTATTATGTATCATAAGCTCAGTTATTAACTTTGAGGAGGGGGAGCAGAAGGGAGAAGATTTCAGTTCATTTTTTCAGATTTAGTAAAATTGGACCAGAAAGATATATGAGTAGAATGATATGGCTATAATAAGCATCTACAGCATAAAATTATTGCCCGGCTGATCTATTTTGACAGCATCAGTTTTATAAATAAGTTATGAGCCTTCTTTATAAACATTATATTGCTTTTAATCCAGGGTTATTTTGTTTCTAATCTGCAAAAATAATTTAGATTAAATAAATCTGCATTGCAAAGCATCAGCTAACGTTTTGCTCTTAAGAAAATAGAGCTCTTTGCTCCATCTTCTCCTTTAAAAGAAAACAAAGGCTTTACTCACACTGCTTTAATGTGACAGCAGTGAAAAGGGGTTGTTCAACAAGCCTTTGAGCAAACAAAAATTTGCAAGACTATGATGAAGTTCACCTTTTGCATGAAAGAAAGCTGAAATAATCCCTGTAGTTCTCCCTGCATGTGAAGTCCATGCTTCAGCCCTTCTTAAAGACCCGTGTAGTAAATAGGAACCCAAATTTCCCCCTAACAAGACATTAATAAATCTCCATCAACCTTAATAGGATTTAGTTGTCTATCAGGAAAGTCAAAGCCCTGTTGTGTGGGAAAAAAACCTATATTTCCAGCTCACGTCCACTGGACTCTGAAATACTAAGAACAGTAATGAAAATGGCTCGAGTATTGAAAAAATTATTTGCTCCTAAACCATGGGCACACAGGCATATCTCCATCAGCATGAATACACAAGGGTTTCATATAGTTGGAAAAACAAGTTACATGTTCCTTACACTAAGATTTCCCATCTCTGTATCATAGAATCATAGAATAACCAGGTTAGAAGAGACCCATTGGATCATCGAGTCCAACCACTACTATCAAACAGTAAAACATGCCCCTTAGCATCTCGTGCCTTAAACATCTCCAGGGAAGGTGAATCAACCACCTCCCTGGGCAGCCTGTTCCAGTGCCCAATGACCCTTTCTGTGAAAAATTTTTTCCTAATGTCCAGCCTAAATCTCCCCTGGTGCAGCTTGAGGCCATTCCCTCTCATCCTGTCCCCTGTCACTTGGGAGAAGAGGCCAGCTCCCTCCTCTCCACAACCTCCCTTCAGGTAGTTGTAGAGAGCAATGAGGTCTCCCCTCAGCCTCCTCTTCTCCAGGCTAAACACCCCCAGCTCTCTCAGCCGCTCCTCATAAGGCCTGTTCTCCAGCCCCTTCACCAGCTTCGTTGCTCTTCTCTGGACTCGCTCCAGAGCCTCAACATCCTTCTTGTGGTGAGGGGCCCAGAACTGAACACAGGATTCGAGGTGCAGTCTCACCAGTGCCAAGGACAGAGGGAGAATAACCTCCCTGGACCTGCTGGTCACGCCGTTTCGGATACAAGCCAAGATGCCATTGATCTTCTTGGCCACCTGGGCCACTGCTGGCTCATGTTCAGTCACTGTCAACCAACACCCCCAGGTCCCTCTCCTCCTGGCAGCTTTCTAGACAGGCTTCTCCTAGTCTGTAGCTGCACAGGGTTGTTGTGCCCCAAGTGCAGGACCTGCCATTTGGCCGTGTTAAACCTCATCCCATTGGACTCTGCCCAGCGGTCCGGCCTGTTCAGATCCCTTTGCAGAGCCTCCCGACCCTCCAGCAGATCCACACCTCCACCCAGCTTAGTGTCGTCTGCAAACTTGCTAAGGGTGCACTCGATGCCTTCATCCAGGTCATTGATAAAGACACTGAACAGGGCTGGACCCAGCACTGAGCCCTGGGGAACCCCACTTGTACCTGGCCTCCAGCTGGATTTTCCACCCAGGAGAGTGAGCGCCTGTCCAGGCCAGAGGTGACAGTTTCCGAAGCAGAATGCTGTGAGAAACTGCATCAAAGGCTTTACTGCAGTCCAGGAAGATACATCCACAGCCTTTCCCTCGTCCAGCAGCCGAGTCACTTCGTCATAGAAGGTGATCAGTTTAGTTTGGCAAGACCTGCCTTTTGTGAACCCGTGTTGACTGGGCCTGATCACCCGGTTCTCTTGCATGTGCTTCATGACAGCACTCAAGATCACTCGTTCCATGACTTTCCCTGGCACTGAGGTCAGACTGACTGGCCTGTAGTTCCATGGATCCTCCCTGCGACCCTTCTTGTAGATCGGCACAACATCAGCCTCCAGTCCAGTGGAACTCCCCCAGTCTTCCAAGACTGTTGGAAGATGATGGAAAGGGGTTTGGCCAGCACATCCGCCAGCTCCTTCAATAGCCTTGGTGAATCCCATCTGGCCCCATGGACTTCTGGGTGTCTAGTCGGGCTAGCAAGGCTCTGACCACCTCCTCCGTTGGAGCCTCATGTTGCTCCTCTAGCTCCTGGGTTTGTACACAGACGGAACAACTTTCTTTACAATTAAAGACTTAGGCAAAGAAGGCATTAAGTACCTCAGCCTTTACCTTATCCCCTGTCACTGTTGCTCCTTCTGCGTCCAACAGGGACTGTATGGTCTCCCTAGTCCTCCTTTTATTATTTATATATTCATAGAAAAATTTTTTGTTATCTTTCACTGACTTTGCCAATATGATTTCTAGTTGAGCCTTTGCCCTTCTGATTTTTTCTCTACACAATCTCACTTCCCTCCTGTAGTCCACCCAAGAGGCCTGTCCCTTCTTCCAGAGCCCATAAACATTCCTCCCCTTCTTGATATCACTCAAGATCTCCCTGTTCAACCAAGCTGTTTTTTTCCCCTGCCGGCTTTTTTTTCGGAACATGGGGATGGCTTTCTTCTGAGCTCCTAGGATCTCCTTTCTGAAGAGCTCCCAGCCCTCATGGGCTCCCTTGCCCTTAAGCACTGTCTCCCGTGAGACTTTGCCAACCAGCCTTCTGAAGAGTTCAAAGTCTGCCCTCTGGAAATTAAGTGCTACTGTCCTGCTAACCACCCTCTTCACTTCACCTAGAACAGAAAACCCTATCATCTCATGATCGCTTAGTCCCAGGCATCCTCCTACCGCCACATCCCCCACAAGGCCTTCTCTGTTCACAAACAGCAGGTCCAGGAGGGCACCTTCCCTTGTTGGTTCATTCACCAGCTGTGCAAGGCAGTTGTCTTCCACGCACTCCAGGAACCTCCTAGACTGCTTCCTTTCTGCTCTATTGTACTTCCAGCAGATACCAGGAAGATTGAAGTCTCCCACAAGAACAAGAGGTATTGATCTAGAGATTAACCCCAGCTGTTTGTAGAAGAGCTCATCAGCTGCTTCTCCTTGGCTGGGTGGCCTGTAACAGACTCACATCACAAAATCTACCTTCTTATGGGCTCCTCTGATTTTAACCCATAGGCACTCAATCTCCTCATCGCCACAATCCATTTCAATAGTGTCCAAGTCCTCCCTTACAAAGAAGCCTACCCTGCTTCCTCTCCTTCCCTTCCTATCCCTCCTGAAGAGTTTGTACCCCACCATAGATGCACTCCAGTTATGAGTCATCCCATGACGTTTCCATGATGGCAACGACATCACAGGCTCCTTGCCCTACAGCAGCTTCCAGCTCTTCCTTCTTATTACTCATGCTGCGTGCATTGATGTAAATGCACTTCAGCTGAGCTGCCGAGCCTACAGCCCCCTTAGAGGGAACAGAGTTTATTCCCAATTGCCTGGTAACTGGAGTAGCTTGTACCAGAGTGCCTGTATCTCCCTTACCATCCCCAGATGTGTTCACCCCCACTTTCTGTGTGGTGATGTACTTGTGGTCCTCACCAGCACACCCTCTCCAAATCACTAGTGCCCCATGTCCAGGCTCGCTCCTGTCTAGCCTGGTCTCAACCCCCACCCCCCTCACATCTAGTTTAAAGCTCGGTTTATGAGCTTAGCTAGGTTTTTAGCAAGGGCTTTAGCCCCCCTAGAAGGCCCACGTGTCCCATCCTTAGCAACAAAGCTTGGGGGTGCATGAGCCACCCCATGAACAAAGAAACTGAAGCTCCTTTCCTCACACCAGGCTCAGAGCCAGGCATTAATCAAATTCTTCTTCCTGACTTCCAGCTCCTCTCTGTTTAGCCTTGGGATGGAGCAGAATACTATCTGAGCCCCAGAGCCCTCCATCATTTTCCCAATGGCCCTGAAGTCTTTCTTGATGGCTTTGGTCTTTCTGTTTACTAAATCATCATTACCAGTTTGGAGTACTATCAGAGGATTGCAGTCTGTCTTGTGGACCAGGGAAGGAAGTTTTCTAGCTATCTCCTTCACTGATGCCCCCGGTAGGCAGCAGATCTCTCTGTGGAGCGGGTCTGGTCTGCAAATGGGTCCCTCTGTTCCTTTTAGGAGGGAGTCCCCTACAATAATCACCCTCCTCTTCTTCTTAATGGAGGATGTTTTTTATCTTTTTCTGAGGATGGTGCGGCCTAGGGAAAGATGCTAGGCTGTGGGAGCCATCATCCTCATCCGCAGGATTGGATTCCACCTGCAGCACATGGTACTTGTTCACCAGGAGGATCTGGGGTTTTGCTGTCTGGTTGAGGGGAGCAGGTTTCCTTCTCCTGGCAGGAACTTGCTGCCATTCCCCATCTCTTGTAACCCCAACCTTGCAGTTTGCAGGTGGATGGTGTTTGGACCTACCAGCTCCAACAGCCAGCTGAGTTAACGAGAGGCACTACTCCACTGGTCTATCTCCCTCTCACATTCCCTGATGGTCCTCAGCCTCTTTACCTCCTCCCCTAACTCCTCCACCATACAATGGAGTTCCCCCACTCAAGTGCAGCTTCGACAAGTGTAGCCAGTGCCAGAGGTGTGAGCCGCGGTGGGAGGGGGGCACTGTCTGCAGCCCAGTGTCTGGGTAGCTGCATGTGCCCACTGGGGCTCCGTCTGCGTGTAGTATTTTTCACCCATTTCTTTTGATTTTCTGTTTTCCAGATGAGGAGTGGAGAGATGGAACTTGAAAAAAGTCATTTAGTAGGCCACAGGAAAAAATTAATGGAGAGTCCCCTCTCCTAACTAAATTAACATTACTGTCACTTTTTTTAAGTCCCCACTGTTCCCGATTTACAATTTTTCTTTCTACCTGATTTATTTTCCAGACAGAAGACTGTACGAGGCAGACAATTTTTCAGCATGGTGTCTTATTTCCTGCTGGGTTATTTTGTCTGCTCAAGGAATTGTGAGAACACAGGTCAGAAAAATGAAATTATGTTGCTGTACCTGAAGACACACTCAGCCAGGACCATCTGGAGCGTGAGGAATTACTTCTGCATGTTACAGCACAATGCTGCAAGGGGCAGAGCATTTTTTTTCACAGCACGAGGGAAAGCTCCCATTTTCTGTGGCACAGTTTCTGGATACGTGTCGAGAGAGGGCTTCAGTCTGCTGCTGAGTTCCCTAGGATCTCCTCCTGTGTATTTTTGAGACTCCTAGTTTCTGGAGCAGAAACTGCAGGCATTAAGGAATAACTTTATGAAAAACTTTGCTAAGATTCACAAATTTCTTGATAGAGCCATAACAGAAACTGTTTAAATATCATAATGAAGATGATGAATGGTAAATAACAAGACCGTCATGAACAGCTTATGATAACGCAGTCAGATTTCCTGTGTTTGAATGCATCTTGTTTCAGTTGGATTGGATCTTAAGATGACAACAATTCTTGATGGAAAATTTTACTCAATAAGTTTTCATGAGCACCTTGGCATTCTTTCTTACAATTTTGGAGCTAACATTTGAAGCATGTTACATTGCATCTTAAATTATTTTAAATACCCCAAACACAAAGATTAAGTTTGGACTTCTTTCAATCAAGCAGTTCATGTGCAAGAAATTTATAGCTAGGATTGCATTTGGAAAAAACAGGATTTATGTACTTCTTAGACTAGCGCAGGAAAACATCTTTTTAAATGATGTACACCTACACAATACTACTAAAACCAGTCAGCTTCTATTTGTTTTAGACCCATGTTGACACTAATAATTAAAATCATTAAACCATTTCAGCAAATGGGCTACAAGTGAGAAACCCAATTCTGACATCTAAACAATCAACTTCTAATAGCAAGTGCTAGGTACCTCAGCCAAAGGCACTGAAAAAAAAGGAGATTTCAGCATTCATATCTGAGTTAGTCATCTTGCAGGCTTTAAAGAGTATGAATCTGAGAGCTTCAAACGTCCTATAGTCTGCAGACTAGAGGATATTCTGATGAAAGGATTCTGTTTTGAAAATTTACAAATCTGCATCTCCTTGATGAACCAACAGCTGGCCGCTTACTCTGACGTGCCTATGATGAAATGCTCTGTATTTTCCATGTCCCTGCTAGTTGCTAGCAACAGACAGACCTGTCACATGGTTGCACTCCCTTTGCTTCAAAATTGACTGACACAATCAGTTCATCCAGTTTGCTTTCCCTGGGCAAAGTTTTTGTAGCTGGAATTGCTTTGAAGATACGTGTATTTACACAGATCTTTGAACATTTTTTAAAGCTTTCTATGAAGATATCTCAGGAGACATTACACGTTACAACTATATTAATACCAGGTACAACCTGCAGCAGTGTATAGCAGAGTATTTCTATTTCATCCCTCCCTTGCCATACCCTACCACTTTTCTTTCTTTTTTATTTATTGCAAATGACTGAATGCTCACCTAACAACATATTGCAACCCTCCTGGAAGGGCATCTTACACACGTGCACACACACACACTTTCCAGCTTTAGTTATTAATGATGACCTTGAGAACACCATCTGTAATACTCCGAGTTTTACAGAAATAGCAGACACTCAAGATAATCCCAGTCAAAGGTATAGAAAGTTTTATAAAACAGGTCATCGCTATTCCTTTTTATAGTGACATTGCCCTAAAACTTATTAACATCCCAAAAGAAAACATGTCTAGAATAACTCCCTGTAAATTTTATAGGCACCCAAGCAGCCTTTTTTCCAAAATGTGGCCATGCTTTCCTCCTGAGCTGTCACTAAACTAATCTTATGCTGACAAAGGGCTAGATACCAGACACGTGTCTGCACAGCTCCACTCACCTATGGCCTTTTTATGTTATCAGAAGCTTGGTACTTTATCTGCCCTTTATGATTGTGAGCCATGAATTTCTCCAATAAATCAATGTCCAAGATGTACTAATATCACAAGTACTGATAAACACTCTCAATGCCACTTATAGCCTCATAGCTGCTAGATTTATCTCATAGGTACGTTGTTTTGTTGTTACTGGTGCATTAAATATATTCTGCTGGAGTTCAACTGCAGATTGACAAGCATCTATCATTTTGATTTAAAAACGGAACACAGACCCACAGATCCTTTTAGCTATGAAGCAATTGTTATCTCAGTGTAAATTGTGTGGCAATGAGTTTATATTTTAGCATTTAATACTATTGCAAGGCTGAAATTGTTTATTTATTAAATAAACTGCGTAAGAAGAATTTGTAACTCTCCAAATAACTTTTAATAATAAAGAAATACGTGTTGAATTTGACACTCCAAGACATTAACTGAACAACATACCATGCATGTCTCCCACATTTTGCACGAGTTTAAAAAAACTGAATAAAATGGCAGACCTGGAAGAGCAGAGCTCCTGAGAATTACAAATCCAGACATGACTTGGTGTGTTTACATGCTGAGGGCTGGCCTTGATTTAAGGCTTTTGTGGGGTGGGACCTTCTGTCCATCTGAGTCCATCTTGACAGCTGAGATGTCTGTCTGCCTGCCTATGGTCATTTTTCTGCATTTCCACTTACATGGGAATCAGGTAAAACAAGAAATAAAGACAAGAAATGAAGCCCCTGCCAAGGCACCACTTACAAAATATTACACCTTCAAGGTAATTTTGCTGAAAATAAAGAGAGATTGAATGTATGAAGCAGCTATGGGTGTGAGCTTTGAGTTTCATCAACACTGAAAACAGAAGTGAATTCCCATTATTTTAAGGCAATTATTTTACTCTTCCACCTCATGCTCATCTTGTCACCTTCCACAAAGGTTTGTATTTCACTCAGACAGAATGATCCTTCATCTCCACTTTCTTATGTATAACATTCACCCTTCAAGACTGAATTTTGGGAAGTCCTGTCATAACAACACGTTTTTTGCAGGTGGTTACACAGTTATCAAGGCTGATATGTAATTTTGAAGGCATCAAGGGCTGTGCACACTGAGTTTGAGGAAACAGTATCAGCGCCTCCCCCTTCCCAATACTCCTGATGCCACTGAGTGTTGATTCTTAGAAACAACCCTTCCTCACTCCTCACACCTCCAAGAACAACCAAAACCACAGGATGACCAGCTGTACTTCAATTAATATTATAAAAAATACTTAGATTTTCCAAAACAGGAGGAGTCACTTAATATCTACGAAACTAAAAAGTATATTTTTCCTTGCTTGAATTTTGCTATTTAAGTAACATCTTCAGTGTAGGAAGGGGAAGTTTTGCCTGCATTCAGGGCTCTGATAGAGGAAGAAGTGAGCTTGAATGTATTGGAAGAGAAATTTAAAGACAAGTAGATATTAAACATTAAAATGTGAGCTGGAGTTGTTCTTTCTTCTGGTAAAAACTGGAAAATTATACCACACCCTACTTATAGAATTTTAAATAGGTGTACCAACAAGAAGGCTTCTAAAATCTGGTCTAGGCACTCCACCTCATCATGAGGCTGTAAAAACCAAGGGCACACCCTTCTCTGCTTTCTGACCCAGCATTCTTGCCAAGATCTTGAGTCGGTTCCTACTAAGCTTCAGCTTGGAGCAGCTACTTGGTCTGCAGTGTAATTGTTCTGGGTGTCACAGCTTTGTAGCAAACCACATAGAAGAAAAAAAATCCCTAAACAACACAAACATCATCTCTTGTGCACAACAGCAGGTACCAAGCACTATGAGTAGAGGAGTGTGTGGCCTTGCAGCTGAACACGTAAGCTGGGATGTACCAACATGGCAAATTAAACCAATGAATACCAGATATACAAGCTATTCAGCAAGCATGCATGTAATACACACAGAATATCCCCTTCCGAAGTCTGATATTCCCTACACATTTTGTTCCTGCACTGGGAAACTACTGTGATAGCCCATAAACATTAAAGATTATAGATACATGTATTTTTTCCCTAAAGTTTAACTGTAGCTGAGATTCAATGCAAATCTTTGGGTAAAGCAAAACAAAAATCAGTTTTCCAGAAGAAATGTGATGGGTCAAAAAAACCCAAACAGCACAAGTTGCAAAAGGTTAAGTAGTTGGAATGCATTTTCATAGAATCATAGAATCACTAGGTTGGAAAGGACCCACTGGATCATCGAGTCCAACCATTCCTATCAAACACTAAACCATGTCCCTGAGCACCTCATCCACCCGTCCTTTATACACCTCCAGGGAAGGTGACTCAACCACCTCCCTGGGCAGCCTGTTCCAGTGCCCAATGACCCTTTCTGTGAAATATTTTTCCTGATGTCAAGCCTGAACATACTTTACACATCAAAATTCCATACATTACACATCAAAACTCTGTTATCATTCATGTAAATTAAGCAGGAATGAAGAACAAAACATATACAGGCATTTGAGTATGTACAAACTCATTCATTACATCAAGACCATTAAAACAGGCTTCTGATGTCCACACTAGTGGAAATTTCTTGCCTTGATTTGGAAAATAGAGTAAATGAAAATGTCTGCCTCATGGCACCAGATAATTCCTCATGTGGGACATTCACCTTCAGAACCAAACCATGCTCTTACACCAAAAATAAGGCTCAATACATGAACCATGTCTTGCCCTTGGAAGATACTGCTCAGCAGCACAGTGTCTTTTCACACTCTGCGCTTATTTTGAACTGTACCCACACAACGCCCAGAAACCATAGTCACAGGAACATAAACAACAAAATGGCTTCGAGATACATGCTTTAACCTATTATAAAAGTCTTTACTCAATAAATTACTTATAGTCCTTCTGTTTTTTGTTCCAAATTAGCCAACACCTAATAACAGGATGTCAACATAAAGCAAAGCTCAAGAATAATAGTTTGACTACTACCCAAGCGTAAGCAAGATGCTTAATCACACTAAGTCTCCGTCAGTTCAACACAGAAGAAGAGCAAACCCCATTTTACAGATTTCACTCATATTCCCAAAGAGAAAAACTGACTCATTCCCAGCACCTTGTTTTAAACCAGGATTAGTCTGAGACATCAATACAACTATGTTTCAATTTCTATATCATCATTTCCAGAGTATTCCTATCTCAGTTCTCTTCCAGACATGTCAGTTGCCAGCTATTTCTGTGTTAGGGAGTTGTGCCTAGTCATGAAGCCTTCTGAAGAAAAATGATAAGAAACTATGACCAGTGCAAAATGAATTCAAAAACCTTTAGCACATGCTGAGATAGTCAAGAGGCACAGCACTTCTGTGACTGCTCATTTGTATTAGCATAATTAAATTACCAGATTAGATAACATTTTGAAAACAAGTGTCCTACAGTGTGTTCTACAGCTATAAATCAAAGATTTTACATCCTGTAAGGAGTATTCGAGTTGTAATTCCAAATGCCTGTCAAAATCTATTTTTGGAACTAAGAAAAGGAGTAGGGACACAGCAACACATACTTTGCATTGCAAGTCAGATCTGGACCCATCTGAAAGTGTTTCCCCATGTGGCACAACTAGATGCTGTAACCTTTGGTTACCTGTGAAAAGGCTGATTATTCATGCCTTTTCCTACATCACAAGTTAAGCATCATGTCTTTTTTAAATTTTCCTCTGGGAAAAGAAGCTAAAAAGACTGAATTACTATTCCATATTCTCATAGTTGGTACGAGTGAGACATCAGATTGGAAGCCCTGTTTCCAAGCCTTCAGCCTCAGACAAATCCTACTTGAAAAATTAAACCAAAAAAGGCTCTTTTTTTAAAACCAAAAAAGCCTCTTTTGTTTTTCCCTTCAGTCTTCCAAATGTAAAGCAATGACTAGTTACTGTTCCACAGATGTTACAGGGCAAAACAACTCCAAAAATAAAATGACAAAGATGTTAATAAAGGAACAAAGCAAAATAATCCCCAAACCAAAACAAGTAGACTTAGAAGCAAGCAGGGAAAACCCCAAACAGTGATGGTAAACAGATTATCCAGAAATTCTGCATACTGCTACTCTGTAATGGGCACAAGAAGGAGAAGCGCAAGATGAGCCACAAAACCCAGAAGACTGAAAAACAATTCCTGTCATCCCTACATCAAAATTCTTCATTGGTGAATTTCTCAGAATCCTGACAGCAAGTGACTTACCCTGATGTTTTCCGTTACCCTGTCACAGATTCAAGAGGAACACGAAATAGAAGCAAAGTAATTGATCTATTCTCAAGTCTGCAGTAGACAGATAAGATTTATTTTACTTCTAATTTTTCAGCTGCTTGTCCATCAGGGCACAAGAGAGTGAAAATTCAAAGAGAAGCCCTGTTTTAATTTACATAAAGCAAGAAAAAGGACAAGTTTTTCTTCTCAGTGGATGAGTTTAAAATGCTCTGTGTGTCACTTGAATAGGAAAATTCCTTTTTCTAGAACAATATATTCTGCATCTAAAACTGCAGGTTTTGCAGTACAGGTCTTCATATGTAACAAAGATCTAGATCTAGAATTTATTGCTGAACCGAAGTTCAGTTCCAATGTCCTTAATTTCAATGTCTAATTTACTACCATTCATAGACCACATTCTACTATGATACTTTTTTTACTCTAGCAAAATAAATAAATAAGCTTTCCAAAACTGTTCAACGTGTTTACTCAGAGTCAAGTTTTCTAATGAATAAATGACTTGGACTGAATAAAAATAACATTCAGCTCAGTGGAGCTTCCACTGAAAACCACCCCAAAGTATTTTGATATATCAGAAAAAGAATCCACAATAAACCCAACATGATGAATGGAAGAACCACTACACATCAAGTCTTTATGGCCCATCTAGTTCACAAACATACACATATACTTTTTATAGGTATGTACCCACATGTAAATACACAAAGGCAAAAAATGGAAGGAAAGGAGCCAGGTAACCAGGAGACAATTACATTTTACATAAGATACAGACCCAGTCACACACAAAAGAATACTTGGGACATTTGCCAGCTTACAAGAAACTTACTGCCAATAAAAAATGAAGCACTACCTCTGTGTTTTAATCTGCCACCCAGGCACCAACACGTTGTCCCTCCTTTTCCAATTAACCATGAGAGTAAAGCTTCAGAAGGCAGCAAGCAGAGAACTTAGTGGCAGCTCAGCAAATGCAGAAAGGAGCCCTAATTTTGGATTTAATTTAAATAAGGATTTTTCAAGACCAAACTCTACTGGTGAAGTTTGGAGATCCAAAGCCAAACTCCTGCTGACACCATATGCTGTATCAATGGGCTGCGAGCACAGCTCCAGTGCCCTGCAAACACTTCTCCTGCGCATCAGGCAAATGTTCACTTCTGAGTGGGGAGCTGTTAGATATATATTTTTAAAGGAAATAAAAAAGGCTGTTGATGTGTGCATCCAGCTGAGGTTTCATTTCCTTCACTACAGTTCATGATAGTTAGAGTGACCTCAAGATATTTCTCTGGCTTGTCCTGCCAAGACCGCTTTGTCCTGTTGTGAGCTGGAGTCCTTGTGACACCTATTCTGAGACTCTCCCTCTATCAAGTCTGTGTCCAAAACACGATATGCTTCCCCTGTCTGCACCCTCTGCACCCAGATAAGGAGGGCATACATTTCATTAACTTATCACCAAGTTACCTCTCTGATTTCCCAAAACAAGTAAGACAAAAGTGTCCCTGCTATACTGGAGTCAACAGCACACAAAACTTTCAGCAGTTTATCAAAAGTACTGAACAGATGTAGGAGTAATTGTTCACGTAAGCAAATTCCAGAGGCTTTTTAACAGCTATTCATGCTGTTATGGTGTCCCTTTGCCTCATTTCAAAGCAGTTACTGTGGCAGCACATCACACGTCCTGCTTCACATGAGATGCAGAGCACACGCTCAGCTCTTACAAAAACAGGCTAATGTGGCACCACACATGAACTCCCCTAGTGTCTACTGTCTAAGGGCAAAGTCTCTTTTCATTAAGCCAAATACATTTTCTTTGATTCCTAGTGCTCACTTTATGTCATATTTTTTTGTTACCCTCCGGAAATGTTCCTCCCTCTCTCTGCTTTTTTGCCCTTTGAAGAAGCATAAGAAGAGAAACTTTCTACAGCCCTAAAGACAACTCAAATAAAGGTCCCTACAAAGGCTTATATACCTAAATTCAAATTAATCTCAAGATTTTAGCAAAACTTTATGCCCTTGGATGTAAGAATGGAGAGAAGTTCCAACAGGGCAAAGACCTACAGAAAATCTATAGTCCAGCACCTTTCCTCTTTAACCCAGGTCCCACCATACATATGTCAGAGGCAAGACAAGGGCAGGCCAGCTGTTCCACTCAACTCTTTCAAGAGAAATGTATTGTATAGTCATAGCAAAATGCTTATTTATTTATTTTGCTAGAATATTTTAACTATTACCAGCTCTTTACCTTTGATTATTCTAATTTATTTTAAGCAAGGAAGAAAACCCATAAAGTATGGCTCATAATTTAGGGAGTACAATGATGGTAAGCAAAATCCCAGTACTTCTACAGTTAAAGGGAAGATGTTCTCTTTGCAGAGAAACATACAAAACATTTTCACAATGTGGTAAAATTGTGCTATAAAAAAAAATATTGAAGATTATTTATCTCCAAGTCCTATGATTTGGGTTTTCTATGATGTGGGAAAACTGTTACAACACTGGTTCATTGGAGTGCATGGAATCTCTAATCTAGGGAAAGATGCCAGGCCAGTTTAATGTTAAACAGCTTCATTCTTCAGGGATTGCCTGAATTTCCCTTTAGTAGGGTAATAGGAGGGCAAGTGAAGGGTTGCGATCCTCAGCTTTATTCTAAGTTAAGATGCTATGAGCAGCATTGGCCTCCTGTGTGGACTATTAATGGCACTCATGTTAAGAGCACATCATCTTTCTACCCCTAAGCTCACTGTGAAACTGTTTCTAAATGATTCTTGGAGGGCTGAGGCAGTATTTCTACTACTTATTAACAACTGAAGATCAACACAGGTGACTCTGGTTTCTGGAGCTTTTAACAACACAGATATAGTAAACAACACATTTTTTCATTCTTTTAAAGTGCACTCTGTGCTTCTTTATCCTTATATCACCTACAGCGAGACCTCAACTCTCTCTTTCCTCTCCAGCTACTACATAATACCTGAAGTGCTTATTGATCAGCATGTCATGTGCCTCACTTTTGATGTAGCTTATTCTTATTTTAAAATAAACTAGAATATAACACCACAGTCTTTGACTGCTGTCTTTTGATGAAATACACTAGGATCAAGGAAGTTCATCCTTCTGATAGTCCACAAGATTTTCTGCCTGTTAACTTCTTAAGCTAATGAAATAAAACCCCAACCTAGAAACCTTAGTTTGCAAAGCTAGTTCTACCTGTAACCCAAACAGAAGTTATGTTTCCTCGTATCGTTAATACTCCAGTTTTCCCTGCAAGAATGTTAAATAGCTGAATCAGCATGAGTTTCCCCAGTGTAGCCTTGCCCTGCCTTCTCTCAGTGCATTTTCTTCCCCTCTGTCTACTGTGCTCACCCTCATGTGTGCTCTCTCTCTCTCACACAGGCACTTCCATTAGCAAAACCAGGGAGAAAAAGAGGAAATCTAATTCTGGAAACTTCCTCTGAAACACAAGGGCTTGCAGCAGTGGCTGGACATCAGAACAGAACAGTTATGAGACATCAGGTAGAAGTGGCTGGATAAGATCAGTGCGGAGCTCTCAAAAAAACAGGGTAGGACATTCCCCAGTCCCACCTTTTTAGGTGTGTTAAACACAAAGTCTGAGTGGAAAACAGAAATTATTCAAAGGACAATCCTATCTGTTTGGTGTCCACAACAAGACCATGGCAGCTTTTTCTGGCTCATTGTGTTTTGTAACCAGGTCAGTACCAGCAATCACAGCCCTTTTCCTTTCTGTTACAGGAGCTACTGCATGGGCTGTGCAGCTTGTGGTCTTGACTGCAATATCTGATCATTTATCTTGACTGATGTTTGAGTGAAAACATCTTTCTACATAATATCTGTGGCATCCCTAGTAAATGAATCATTACCTTGGATAGATAAGTAGCAAACTGCTGTCCTATGTCGTATTTCTCTCCTCTAAAAAAAAAAAAGGAAAGTGAAGGAGTGAAGTGAGTCTGCTGCCCCTGGGTGGCTGGCGTGACCCTGTAGAGGAGCCCACGGGAGAGGCAGCTGGGGAGCTGCAAGGATGGCTCAGGTCCTTGGGAAACTGCAGCCAAGCAGTACATAAGGACCCACTGCACTTCAGATTAGGAACTGGCATATGATTCAGCTTTTATTGTTTTTTGAGAACACGTTTGTTTGAAATACAGTGTTTCAGATTAGCCCTTTCTTCTCGTACAGCACCCAGTGCACTGTCTTTGTAGAAGAGAATCTAATTCTCAGTGCCAGCCCTGCACTGTTCTCCTTAAGCAGGTGTGCAATAAAAATCCATTTCTGCACAGCCCAAATGGTCACATCCAGTCCATACGCAACTGCATTTGGGAGTAACCCTACAAACTTTGTATTCCAAGATGCAAAGTAGACGGAAGCAGACAGATTGGGAAATACTTCACCACCGGCTGCAGTGCTTGCTGGGCACTCCGATACGACCTTGTACTACTGGAGAAGAGCCATCTCATAGGAAGGACTCTGTGTCCCTGGGGAGTAAACGATTTTGAAACTATAAGCAATCCCCATGTTATAATGATCTTTGTGTAGATAACTGAGCATGTCTTTCTGAGGAAAGAGTAATCATTAAAAGAGGAGCCCCATAAGAAAAGACAAAGTCCACTGTCAAGGAAAGATAATAACCCGTCAGTTTAACAGGGATTTCTGAATGATGCACCATTGAATTTCAGTGTATTTTGTGCTCTAGAAACGTACTTTTCCTCAATGCACTAGTTAACATATCTTTTTCAGCCACGTAGTTAAAGGACACTTAAATATGATTTTTTAATCATATATTGAAAAATATTGAGAAGGAAGCTGAAAAATAGCACAGTCACATAGCAGGGTACAGTAAACCACTTGTGTATTATATAGCAAAGCAAACCATTCCCAGACCTTATTCTATTATCTGCATTATTAGAAGACAGAAACAAATCTTTCAAATACTTCAGTACTGCACATGTGCTTATCTGAAGGCTACAGTTTAAACGTTTTTTAGTGAAAGCCAGCATATACTAGACAGAGGTACTTTCTGATCAGGGTTTTAGATAATAATTGTTTAGGGAAATACATGCAATATTTGTTTCTTATGATGTTATTAAGAAAGGCTGTTGGTCTTCATGAATGCTATGCAAAGTATGGAACTGTGAGGAGACCTTAATTTTATAAGTTAAATGATGTATTACATATATATATAGATCTAAACGTTTGTAGCAGCACCAACAAACTAATATCCAGTTTTAAGTGCAATTTGACATTATCTTCCAGAATGATGCTTACATTGATAATAATAGACGAGTTGAGACTTGGGCATTAAACTGAGGCACCTAAGTGAGTGCAGAAGCTACAAAATCTTTGGGCCATGTAGAAATTAAAATCCCATTTTTTACATCATCAGTACTAATAGTCAGTCTGTGATCAAGGGTCAGGTCCTAGATCTGTCACTCATGAGTCAATAGACTAACTCAGCTAAAGCCAGTGAAAATATTCATGGTCTAATCATCAGACCACATGATGCTACTCAGGTCTCAGAAAGGGATTTCAGTCATCTCAAACTGGCATTCACTCCAAAGGGAAAGTTCTCACATAAAAAAAAAAAAAGAACAACAAACCAAAGCACCATGCTGTTAAAAAGCAAACATTATTGCTTCTAAAACAGTTCGACATGCAAGAACATCTACCAGGATTTGTTGGTGAAAAGCAGAAATTGTGGAGCTCCTGCAGATATAAGAATTGTACCAAAGCCTCAAAACACCACTGAGAAATATACTCAAAATACTGGTGTAGCAGATTGTGCACATGCACCAGCTTGTGTACATACTGGAAGACAGTCTGACTGATAATTAAGTGCAGTGTATGCATCATTTAGGATAAAAAGACACAATATGTAAAACTGTGTCAAATACAGTATTGAATATACACATTAGAAGAAGAGGATGTTAAAAAGGTTCCTTTGTGTTTTTGTCAGATGCTTGGCTGCTTTTCTGAGCTTGCATTTCAGTTTCTCAATTCTTAATATTCTCAGTCTCTGGGATATAAACAAAGCACCTTCCCCAGCCATCCTACTCCCTATTACTTTACACAAAAAATTTCCAGATTTTCTATTACCGATAACAACTAAACACAAGTTGAGTGGTAATAAATGGGAAGGAATTCTTAAACATTCATCGTCTTCCTATTGAATTATCTGGCAAATGGGGCAAAGGGTGATGTTTGCTTTCATGGTGTCTTCAGCCCTAGAAAAGGACTATGTCCTTGGAAAGAAGGCTTAGCATTACTGTGCATCTGCGTGCCATAACTCTTCCTGCTCAGGAAGAAGCTGGTCTATCTCAGGACTGAGACTTCAATGCCACATGCAGGATTATTGTACAAGGAAATAAATTTACCTCTAGGAGCCTGAAATTGACCACCATGAGGGAGAAACAGATAGCAGAAACTCAGGACAAAGTTCTCTGCCTTCCCTTTATAGATGAAAGGAATAACGTTGATTTTTTTTTTTTTTTATTTTTGTGAGCAAATTCCTTATGCAAATGGGGAAGTCACTTCTGTACACCAATACCTTCAGGAGTCACTCATATTTTCCTCTTTGTGTTTAGTCCCAGATATCTGTAGAAAAGTTTTGTCATGGCTTTCCCTAACACTAGCAAGTAAGTGGGAAAGGCTGCTCAAGGAGGGATTCATCCTGACACACTTCATGCCACAAGTCCACCTCCTCTACCAGATTCTGGTCCCAATAATTCAGGCCCTATCAGATGTCTCAAAGAGACTACCTGATCATGCAGCTGTGTATCCTCACTTAACCATTTATTACATTATGTGTTACCTTTCTGGAGAAAAGGAGGCTGAGAGGGGGACCTGATTGCTCTTTACAGCTACCTGAAAGGAGGTGGTAGTGAGGTGGGCTTTGGTCTCTTCTCCCAAGTAGCAAGTGATAGGACAAGAGAGAACATCCTCAAATTGCACCACAAAAGGTTCAGGTTGGATATTAGGAAATATTTCTTCACCAAAACGGTTGTCAAGGACTGGAACAACCTGCCCAGTGAAGTTGTTGAGTCCCTCTCCCTGGAGATATTGAAAACACATGCAGGTGTGCTGTGTTGCTTAGGGACGAGGTTTAGTGGTGGACTTCATGATCTTAAACTTCCTTTCCAACACAAATAATTCTATGATCCTAATGCAAATGCACACATCTATTTTTCCAAGGGTTCTTCCAGTCCTTCACTTCTCAACTAGTTTATGTGAGAACAGATGCAATATTCTTCACTGTCTTCTTTCATCACATCTAATGATGTTGCCCAAAACCTGGAGGACTGACTCCTGGTTGGGCAGTTTCCAAAAAACTCATCTATCATTTACTGATTATTAACTAAACACTTGATAGGCACTTCCTAAATTAATATTATGTCCCCATTTGGCATCTTCAGGGTTAGTGTTGTTTTTTTTGTTTGTCTGGGTTTTCCTGTTCATGTGGAAGACTGGGATCAGAGAAGAATTAAAAAACTTTCTCAGCCCTGAAGGCGGGATGAAGAAAGCTTCACTGGAACTGTTCATACAGAGCATTTCGGTGCATTCATGAAGGTTGTAACAACCAATCCCTTTAACCAGTGAGTTTTTACAGGACATGAAGAATTATTTTGTTAGAAATGTCTTTGGGCAAAGCCAGGGAAGAGTTTCATAGAATCACAGAATAACCAGGTTGGAAGAGACCCACTGGATCATCGAGTTCAACCACTACTATCAAACACTAACCCATGCCCCTTAGCACCTTGCCCACCCGTGCCTTAAACACCTCCAGAGAAGGTGACTCAACCACCTCCCTGGGCAGCCTGTTCCAGTGCCCAATGATCCTTTCTGTGAAAAATTTTTTCCTAATGTCCAGCCTAAATCTCCCCTGGTGGAGCTTGAGGCCATTCCCTCTTGTCCTGTCCCCTGTCACTTGGGAGAAGAGGCCATTACCCTCCTCTCCACAACCTCCCTTCAGGTAGTTATAGAGAGCAATAAGGTCTCCTCTCAGCCTCCTCTTCTCCAGGCTAAACACCCCCAGCTCTCTCAGCCGCTCCTCATAAGGCCTGTTCTCCAGCCCCTTCACCAGCTTCGTTGCTCTTCTCTGGACTCGCTCCAGAGCCTCAACATCCTTCTTGTGGTGAGGGGCCCAGAACTGAACACAGGATTCAAGGAGCGGTCTCACCAGTGCCGAGTACAGAGGGAGAATAACCTCCCTGGATCAGCTTGTCACGCCATTTCTGATAGAAGCCAAGATGCCATTGACCTTCTTAGCCACCTGGGCACACTGCTGGCTCATGTTCAGTCGCTGTCAACCAGCACCCCCAGGTCCCTCTCCTCCAGGCAGCTTTCTAGACAGGCTTCTCCTAGTCTGTAGCTGCACAGGGTTGTTGTGCCCCAAGTGCAGGACTCGGCATTTGGCCGTGTTAAACCTCATCCCATTGGACTCTGCCCAGCGATCCAGCCTGTTCAGATCCCTTTGGAGCCTCCTGACCCTCCAGCAGATCCACACCTCCACCCAGCTTAGTGTCATCTGCAAACTTGCTAAGGGAGCACTCGATGCCTTCATCCAGGTCATTGATAAAGACATTGAACAGGGCTGGACCCAGCACTGAGCCCTGGGGAACCCCACTTGTCACTGGCCTCCAGCTGGATTTAACTCCATTTCCCAGCACTCTCTGGGCCCGGCCATCCAACCAGTTTTCCACCCAGGAGAGTGAGTGCCTGTCCAGGCCAGAGGTGACAGTTTCCGAAGCAGAATGCTGTGAGAAACTGTGTCAAAGGCTTTACTGAAGTCCAGGAAGATACATCCACAGCCTTTCTCTCCTCCAGCAGCCGAGTCACTTTGTCACAGAAGGTGATCAGGTTAGTTTGGCAAGACCTGCCTTTTGTGAACCTGTGTTGACTGGGCCTGATCCCCTGGTTCTCTTGCATGTGCTTCATGACAGCACTCAAGATCACCTGTTCCATGACTTTCCCTGGCACTGAGGTCAGACTGACAGGCCTGTAGTTCCCTGGATCCTCCCTGCGACCCTTCTTGTAGATGGGCACAACATCAGCCTCCAGTCCAGTGGAACGTCCCCAGTCTTCCAGGACTGTTGGAAGATGATGGAAAGGGGTTTGGCCAGCACATGCACCAGCTCCTTCAATACCCTCTGGTGAATCCCATCTGGCCCCATGGACTTCTGGGTGTCTAGTCGGGCTAGCAGGGCTCTGACCACCACATCTTCTAGAGCTTTCTCAGGAAATCCTCTGCCCACAATTAGAGCTCACCATTCCTATAAAATGGCTGTTTTCTGTATTGACAGGAAAGACACTACACCACTTTTTGTAACACGTAGCTGTTGCTTGCCTACCACTTTTGGGGAAGTGGAGTCTTTACATTACTAAAAGAGCAAGGCTTGTCTTAAAATTCTTTTTGTCTTTTAGAGTACAGCTTGCCTCCTTTTGTGAAAATGAACTGTCCCTTCAAATCAAACCCTCAATACATTAAAATATATGAAACTCCAAACTTGATATATATATTGCTAGTGATAAAATATGCATGCTAAATTAGTTTGGGAAATGTGATATGGAGGGAAATTTCAGATTATTACAAAAGTCATGCAAATTTTTTATTCAGGAGTTTGTCAGCTGATATAACCTCCAAACATGGTTGCTTGAATTGAATTCTACTAAACAAAGACTCCTAGTACACCACCCAAAAGTGAACTACCATAAAAAACTTGTACAAAATGAACTATGACTTTAAAATTTGAAAAATATGCATAGGCACTAATATGACAAGATCGGAAACATTTATATTACATCGTTTCAGTCTGAAAATGGTTAGAGCTAGAATTTGGGTTAAAGTAGGCAGAAAGGCCACTGCAGAAAAGTCTGGGAAATCACTGTCTTACATGATTGCATTTGTTGAACAAACAAGACCGCTGGACATAACCAATTCTTTATCCCTTGTCCTCAAATAAATATCAAAATATATAACTGAAGTAGTTAGAAGATCTCACTGAAATGCACTAAGGCAAGTAATGCACATAGGTTATTCTACCTCCCACCAGCCTGGGTTGATGGTTGACCCTGGAACATCACCTTTGTAATGGCATGGCTTTCCCTGTTGCCAGAGACATTTATTAATCAGACTCTGTAGGTATGAATTAAGACCTGCAGAAAATACCCATCTCCTTACAGTTAAAAGGAGAGAGAGGAAAAGAAAGGGGGGGAAAATAAAAAAAAACAGCCGTAAAAGCAGAGGAATGTCTAGCAAGAGAAAGTTGCTGCTTTTTTGAGTGGTCACACCTTAAGACATTTGTTCTGTACAAAAAAGAAATATTAACCTGTGGCAGGCCTGTAGTTAGATGAACAAATTACTGTGAAGCGCTTGAATGAGAATTTACAGTGCATTACATATTCTCACTTTGATTCAGAGTAATGCCAGCTGGCTTATGCAGTCCCTCCATTGCAGTACTCACAGGTTACAGCATGCAAACAAGTGCTGTGGCGACTGGTACGGCTTTAATTGATACCCTGGCTTTCATAGAGGGTTGGATCATACCTCACAAAGTGTACTTCACACTTAAATTAAAAGTACTTCAGCTATAAATGAAGCAGTTCCTTTTAAGAAGTATCTTTGCATTCTTTTTTTTTTTTATTTCATATTCTGCACCAGTAACCTGCCTCTTGACTCCCCTTTTTACACCTGTTCTCATCAAAATCAGCCACAAAAAAAATCATAATCTCTACTGCACTTGTGGAGTAATATAGAGCAGAAGTATTCGGTTCCAGCCATAGCTGTCCTGGATTTTCTTTGACTTCATGCTAAGCAATGAAGGTTGCTGCACATGTAGTCCTCTTTCTCCTGAGCAGATGGATGGGAACAGGCAAGGCTTCAGGTGTGGACATCCACTAATTCACAAGGTACAGTTGGCACAGCAAAACCATCCCTGTTTACTACTGATGACTTCAGAAGGAAGGATCCCTACCCAGCAAACACAAGGTTGAAGAAAAGCATTTTCGCTATTAAAGGCTACCTGGGGTTATTGCATCTATTGTCTCCAAAACATGCTCTCCACCACCTTTCCTTCAGGGCTGTAACTCCACACACACCATCTCTTTGTACAAGCTAGCTAATCCTTTGATATGACAACTAATTGCCTTGTTCTTTGGAAAATGTATTGTCATGTCATAGAAAGAGGTAAAATAAATTTTCACTTATAAAAAAACCCCTAACAACCACAAACAAAGCCTCAAAAACTGAAACACAGGGAAAACCTAATTAATTGGATCAAGAAATATGTCAAAGACAGTTAGGAAAAGCAACACTGCTCTCTAATCTGCTTCTCCTTGGACCTCTTGTCCTGCAGGTCTGACCAACTTGTACATACACGAAGTAATTCACATCTCGTATGAACACATGTAAGTTAGAAGTAAATTTGCTGTTAGCAGTAGTCAGTGAAAAATCAGTCATCTTTAAACATAACGCAGCACAAATTGCATTTCTGCTCATCTGGAGACACCCTGGATTCCCTGGCACGCTATAGCTGGGCTATAGTATAAATTCTGTTTTTATCATATGAAGGAATTGCTCCTCTGAAAGGAAGTTCTCTAGCAAGTTCTTCATTTCACACTCCTTTATTTCTTTATTGTTTTCATTTATGCTGAGATGTTAGAAAAAAGTCAGATCAAGTCAACGTGTCAGGCTAATGTTTAACTTTAAATTAAAACCTCACAGATAAAAAGGGAGTGTACTACAGATTTTGCAGCTTAGTGTCCTCTGCTCCAGCCTGCCTGGCAGAAGCATCAGTAGAACTAGGGTCTAAGTGCATTCAGCACCTTCCTAACTCATCCTTCACCATTCTATTCTTCCTCCTTAGAAGTGAACTGGATTAAAAAAAAAAGGCTCCTAGTTGAATAGTCCTTCCTTCATTATTCGTCATTGATGAACTGAAGATAGGCATCACCTTCGCTATCAACTGAGTTCATCCGTTCAGAGTAACAACTACAGAAAACCAGAATCCTCCATCAGAGATTTGTCTAACCGGTGCCATGTCAAACTTTGTAGCTCCAGAAGTCAAAAAATTTGCTGCTTGGGACTACGTTGTTTTTGCAGCACTATTTTTAGTATGTGCTAGCATTGGAATCTTTTTTGCAATTAAAGAGAGGAAAAAGAAAACTTCAAAGGAATTTTTGGTGGGTGGTAAGCAGATGACATGTGGACCAATAGCTTTCTCTCTCACATCAAGTTTTATGTCAGCAGTAACCGTTCTGGGGGCACCCTCTGAAGTTTATCGCTACGGGGCATCCTTTGTTCTGTTCTTTCTTTCATACACGCTTGTCATCATTTTCACTGCCGAATTATTTCTACCCGTATTTTACAGATCTGGCATTACCAGCACTTATGAGGTAAGTAGAAATATTGATAAAAGGCACTATTCTAAAAAAAAAAAAGTCAGAATCATATATATAGATATTTGTCCAGAAAAATCTGTGGCAGAAGAATATCTGCAGTGTTCTATGGAATGAGGGTATTGATGTATTTACTAGTTTTAGTAACTGGTCACATAAATTCAAACCAATTATTTATAGTGTATAAATTGAAAGCACAAATTAAGGGTCAGAACTCCTTTTATGCATTTATAGCAGAGACAGCCCAGGATTGCTACAAATGAAAAATATTTAAACTGTATCCAAATGCTTTTGATCTTATAAAGTAATTATTCCTCTCTGGTTTAGAGAGCAGGTATTAAAGACAGACTTTAAAAAAAAAATAATTCAGTAGCATCCAATTCCAACTTGGTCCAGATCTGGCAACTTTGCCCAATTTACTATAGAAAAAGGATTGTTCAATATCTAAAAAGCTGAGAGGGGGAGGGATGAAGATGGTGGCATATCCTTCAGAAAAAATAAATAAGGGCTGGAGAATGAATCTAGGTATTCTCTAGAATTGAAATCAATGGCCTCTGAATTTTCTAGTGTTTTTGGCTGGCATTTCTCCTGGAACACATTATTTGCCTCATATAACAGTTCAGCAGTTAAAAAATAATAAAAAAAAAATTAGTAGTCCTTGTGATATTATTGCTAGGAGCACAGTGTGCTGTCCTTTTTGTCTGCAAGCTCATAAAACAGCTTTCAAGAATTTGGGAATAGTCTTTTGTCACTTTAATTAACTGCTGCAGTTCCATTTGTGGTCAGGTTAGTCAATAAAGAGCTTCCTGGTAACTTAGAGGCTGCTCCTGTGCTCTCAGCCCAAACCAAAAAGGGATCTTGGTTACACTGGGAGATAAAGCTTTGGAAATGTTTCGGTTATAGGCTGCAAAAATTTAAACTTGGCATCTACTCACACTGCCAGAACTTTCTGCGCTTTCTAGTTGGTTTTAATGCAAGATCAGAGAATGAATTACTTCGTTTAGTCAGTCCCTTCAAGTGTGCTGGAAAGGTGACTGTTGGCTTCGTTAAATTGTATGGCAGGCTGTGGGGATTATTATGCAAGAGAAACAAAAAATATGAACGTGAAAAAAATCAATAATGAAGACACTGCTTTGGAAGTAGTGACTTGTAAAAGAGAGAATAGCCTGTTCCTGGTGGCTGCTGGGGAGTGTACGGTCCGCGGCCCAAGGGGGAAGCCAGCCCCGCTGAGGCTGTGTCAGAAGCTGCCACAGGGCTAGCAGCGAAGATTTAACTTTTGTCAAATCTACAGAGACACTCCCGGTGGTGACTCAGGCTTAAAACCTGGGCTTTCGGGGTTGTATACCGTCTCACCTCCATAGTGGTGCTGCAATTGGAAACATCTCTGTACATCCACTTGGAAGTCCATAAAAAAACCTGCTTGCCTCTCCTTATTGATGATGTGCAGATTTGGCTTTGACTGAGACAGAGCGAATGAGAAAACAGCTTTTCTCAAGCACAGTGAAAGCCTGTATGCTGCTGCTTTTCCTTTTGCTCCACCACTGCTTTTGTAACTACAGGAGTCAACCTATGCTATTTCTCCTAGAGATGACCTCACATTTTCTCTTCATACAGGATACTTCATTTGAAGTTTAAGGTTTTTTCCTTGTAGCTCTTGGGCTCTTTCAGTTATTCCCTGTACAAAGCAGATACTGAATACTGCAATCCAACACAACTTCAAGAATATGATACTAATAAGCTTTCTTACACGTAGTTATCACTACATATAATAACTGCCATGCTCTCCTGTTCATTACTCACAGAAATGATGCCAGTCGCCAGTAATTTTACTTGCATAGCAAGCTGTTACTCAGGGCTATTAGAAGGTTAATACCTGTGTCGCTGATGTTACACATGCCGTTTACTGATATACTTCTTTTTCCTAGTATTTGGAATTAAGATTTAACAAGACTGTTCGTCTTGCTGCAACACTGATCTACATCCTGCAGACGGTAAGAAGACACTGATCCCATCTTTATGCTAATTTCACTCAGCATTTTATTTGATGGGCTAGTCTCAGATTGCGCATTATTTACAATGAGATGTTTTAATGAGTAGTCTTTTTGCCTTATTTTATTCGCTTGGTCTTTGAATGTTAAAAAGAATGAATGATTGTTTTCCTAACTTTATCCTGTTTAGAATTAAAAATGCATTTCTTGTTGTCTTCAACACTTGGTTGTTGTGCTGAGCTCTCGCATCTCCTCAAATTCTTGGCCTCATTAAGTTCCCTTGCAGTCTCTCTCTTTCCATATGAGTGGATTCTGTCTTTCTTGAGAAGCTAGATGAGCTCTACTGGGTACGTCCAGTTCCCAGTTACCCATTTATGACACTGGAGGGAAGCTACCCCATTTGAAAGTTGTTGTGTATGTCATCTCCTGGGGGGAACCATAGGTAGCTCCAACCCCCTGATGGTCCCAGCAGGGACCATCTCAAAAGAAAACGCTAGTTAAGTATTTCATGGAAAGGAGGGATTTGATGACATATTGGAAGTAATTTCTTTCTACTTTAATTCTATTTTATTAATTCCAAATCCTTCAGCAATATGTTTGAATGCTTATTGACTTCCAGGCTTTGTTTCTCTGTCAGTCCTGTCAGAACATACACAAGAATGCATTGAGTCAGCTACTGCAAAAAGGTCTGAATGGAATAAGGGAAGTTTAATTTCCACAACCAATGCAAGTTATCTCTGCATAACTGCTCGTGTTTTCACCAAGAGCTCCTCTTTCCATCTGACTAGGGCATTTTTATCATCAAGTCACCTTAGCAATGGGTCAAATAAGTAATACCAAGGCAGACAGTGGTCCTTACATAAAAAAAAAAAAAAAAAAAAAAATTAAAACAAAGGTTTTTATTTTGTAAAGGCCGAAACAAAAAGGCATGTATTATACAAACTGATCTAAAGAGACCTCTAGATCTGGTGTTTTGCTCCAAGCCCCACTCTGAATAGAAGACTTATAAATGAGCATTCACATACATGCTTTTTATAATGAAATTTTTCACCTTCAGATCCTTTACACAGGAATAGTGGTTTATGCTCCATCACTGGCACTCAACCAAGGTGAGTTCTCATGCTGCATTACATGTCTACCCCAAATAACCACACCACAAGAAAACCAGAACAAATCAAGTGAGAAAAACAGATAAAGAATTCTAACAAAAAATTCTCAAATGTTCTGCAACGTTTTTGCCTGCACCTCATAGCTCTGTGTTTATGGCTCACCCAGGTTTCTCTTTCACAGCAATACATTAAGCAGGAGCCCCGCGTTTGCTGTCCAGCTCTCCTTTGCACTCAGTAACCACCCTAAGTGGTTAGCAATGAACAATTTCTCAACATCCTGACAAAGTTCACAGTACAAGCTGATGATCCAAGATGTATTCTGTACTTTGATTCCCCCCTCCCCTATCTCCTGTGTTCGGGTTCCCATAGGCATAACGACATTCCCTGCAGCTGGAGCCAAATGTTGCGTTGCTTTCTGCACACTTCTATTAACCTTTGCAAACCAGCCTTACAGCATTCATCATGACAAATGAGATTAGCAACTTTACTGCCATAGAGCAGAGGAATCAGCATAGCCTAACTGCCTATTCCACGAAAATTGATTGGGAAGAGACTGGGAAGCCCTTTTCACTGTCTGTTCCTAGTTGCAGGAAATGGAATTTTATTTGGGGCTTGTTTTTCTTTGGATTCTTTGGAAATCTCTGAAGAACTTAATTTCTCAGGAGAAAATTCTGGACTTAGAAACAGAAGGATAGCAGTGCTTATAAAGCTGTGTTCACAGAAATTATAATTTTGCTTCATGAAATTCTTCTTCTTGCAAATTACTTTTGCATGCTTGAAAGCTAGTTAAATTCAATTTGCAAGAAAATAGCAAAGCAAAACAGCATTCAGTAGTGTTAAGGCACCTGAACAAAGCTCCTAATTGCCACAAAAGATTAAAAGTAATAATTATTCACATTCTTCTAAGGCTAAAGGATCATAGCTTTTCTGTTACCATTCCGATGATCTACCTCCATTTCTCTAACCATTTGGTTTTCATTGGTTTCACAGTCACTGGATTTGATCTCTGGGGCTCTGTAGCTGCAACAGGAATTATCTGCACTTTCTATTGCACTCTGGTATGTAAGAGGCATAACAAACCAACTAGAATAAAGATTGTTAATTCAACCATCCCTTATACATGACAGGGTATCGCAGATGGGTTGCTTCTAAATGCGGTTCAAATGACTAAAGTTTAAGTAATAGAATACGGAGATAAATTTATTTAAGACTCTATGGCACAAGTCAGCCTACCTGAAAAAAAAAAATATATATATTTCCTCTCAAATACTCTGCTGTATGTCTCAAGGTTTAAACCAGACAGCTTGAGGCAGAGTTCAGACACATTTCCCTGCCACACTAAATGTTTTTATCTTTTACAAGTTATAGACTGGAAACCCCTGTATTGAAATTTGTGCCTCCTAGATCAAGGAGAGAATGATAGAACCTAGGAAAGATGATCATCATATCAGAGAACTTTGCTTCCGAGTGGAAGCAGCACAAGATTCCAGATTACACACAACATAAACATCGCGGAGCCCTGGGGCTCAAGACAAAACCTGACTTCTGTCATCACTACCACACATGCATTTTTTCAATATTTCAATCCACCTTTGTTGAAAACACTTATTATGCTGCTCTAGCACAGTTTTGATCAAATATGAAAGTAGCTGTGGAGGAAAGCTGATATTCTGCAGAATTTTTTTTTATTTTGTAAACCTTTGGGTTCCATGGGAACAGAATGCTATGGGAATTAAAAACATAGTCCACCTTGCATTCCCTAAGCTTTCATTCCACACTGTGGTATCTTCTTCAAATGCATGTAAAAGAGGCAGAAAAAGCACATTTAACTAGAGGTCAAATATCCCAACAGAACTATGGACACACCGTTTAGGCTCTGTACCATTTTATGACCTGCAAAAATATGACATAGTACAAAGTGTAAGAGTCATGGTCTTTGGGCACTGGCAGAGGCTGCCCAGGGAGGTGGTTGATTCACCTTCCCTGGAGGGGTTTAAGGCACGGGTGGATGAGGTGCTAAGGGACATGGGTTAGTGTTTGATAGGAATAGTTGGACTCGATGATCCAGTGGGTCTCTTCCAACCTGGTGATTCTATGATACATACAGCTCAATGTCCTGAAGCAAGGAGTCTTTCTACCTTTTGCGGTACTTGAACAACAGGAAAGAAGATGAAAGCATACAGTTTCTGTTTGTTTTAGGGAGGATTAAAAGCTGTTGTCTGGACAGATGCATTTCAAATGATTGTCATGGTGGCTGGCTTTGTGACAGTTTTGATTCGAGGAACTACTCTGAATGGTGGACTGACCAAGATCTGGGAAGATGCCAGTGAAGGATCAAGACTCAACATACTCGAGTAAGAAACAAATAGCACCAACCTTTTCTTGTTGTATATTTAATGTTTAGAAAACCTACCCTTACTAAAAAACCAAGACTTTTGCATTATATTACCAGTGAACAATTGCAGTGCCTCAGAGAATTCCGTTTCCTAGTTTTCCAGTTCTTGGGAACTTGGTTGATCTCTCAGGAAACCTTAACTCCTCATTCTGTTAGCCTCTTTGAAGAAATCAAAGATCTGCTGAACTGAAAGGGAGTTTTCCATTTTTCCTTGTGTAGCTACAAATGCAGCCCAATTATTCTATGCAATTGCATGTGTCTTTCATTTTCTAGTCATGAAACTGAAGCTTCATTTTAAGCACACTTGCCACTGTGGCTAACAATGATGTACCAGGGCACAGGGATAGCAAACTGACCTTCCTTTAGCTGTTTGTGGCATTAACTGAAAAGTTCATGATCAACACAAAGCACTGACAGAATCTACTAGAAAGGTCAAATGTTATCTGCTATACAAATCAAGATTAGCAGAATTGCAAAGGCAACAGATAAAAGAAAGATGTACTTGTACCAGCTAGGATTACTGAAAAATGAAATTTTGTTCTTAAAAACAAGATAACACTGCAGCTGGATCCACTTCTTGTAAAGGAAATAATACATAATGATGACGTAATCAAGAGCTTGGAAGATTCTTAGATTTTAGTAAGTGGCTGTGTTCCCAGCAAAGTATGGGGAGCAAGGGAAGATGGCTTGCAGTTCTGTGGTTTCAATTTGACACAGGTCTGAAACCTGAGCATAAAAAGCCTTATAAATGCGATTTATCTGAATTGATTAGTCCTCTGATCAAGTCTATATGATAAATGACTGATAGCAGCATGTGGCAGTATAAGCTAAAAATATAAGTTAAAAATATTTTCAAATCTAAATACATTTCATTTTGTTTGTGCTGGAAACAGTATTACTAGTGCAGTATTTCCGATTCAGAGGGTAGTACATACCAGATACTTCTGAAAAGACCTACATCTCGCTAAATAAATGTGTGTTTAAATAAGTGAAATAATTTCTTCTCTATTCTAGCTTTAATGTAGATCCTTTGAGACGACATACCATCTGGACAATAGTTATTGGGGGAACATTTACATGGCTAGGGATCTATGGAGTTAATCAGTCCACAATACAGAGATGCATCTCTTGCAAATCAGAAAAGCATGCTAAAATGTAAGTTACTTGTCAATAACCTGTTTTAGCAATCAAAAGAAATGACATAGAATTATACTAACAGCCAGTCAGTTATGTTAAATAAATACTGGGATCCTTTTGGGTAGCAGTGAGCTAATTTTGTGCTGTTAGTCTTACTTCCTCTGGCATTAGGTCCTCAGGTCCAGGGAGGTTATTCTCCCTCTGTACTCAGCACTGGTGAGACTTGAATCCTGTGTTCAGTTCTGGGCCCCTCACCACAAGAAGGATGTTGAGGCTCTGGAGCGAGTTCAGAGAAGAGCAACAAAGCTGGTAAAGGGGCTGGAGAACAGGCCTGATGAGGAGCGGCTGAGAGAGCTGGGGGTGTTTAGCCTGGAGAAGAGGAGGCTGAGGGGAGACCTCATTGCTCTCTACAACTACCTGAAGGGAGGTTGTGGAGAGGAGGGTGCTGGCCTCTTCTCCCAAGTGACAGGGGACAGGACGAGAGGGAATGGCCTCAAGCTGCACCAGGGGAGATTTAGGCTGGACATTAGGAAAAAATTTTTCACAGAAAGGGTCATTGGGCGCTGGAACAGGCTGCCCAGGGAGGTGGTTGAGTCACCTTCCCTGGAGGAGTTTAAGGCACGGGTGGATGAGGTGCTTAGGGGCATGGGTTAGTGTTTGATAGGAATTGTTGAACTCGATGATCCAGTGGGTCTCTTCCAACCTGGTTATTCTATGATTCTATGATTAAGTGACATAAACCAAAACAAAGAAGACCAACCCACAGCTATCTAACTTTTGCAGTTTATTAATTGGGGGTTAGGTGGCCAAATTAATTTTCAGAAGCAGAGTATGCAAAAGTTGCCCACTTAGAAGTTCTCTAGATTTATTGGAAAAATGTATTTGTTGGAATAGTGTTTCTATTGTATTCTATTAAAAGTGGTTATTGGTTTAGTAAGGCCCTACAGTACAATGCATAATACAAATAAAATGAGATCAATGAGTTATTAATATTCTAACATATAAGAGTAACTAGAATCAATGGCAAAGAACCAAGGGAAACTTCAAAATGTAGGCATTTCAGTTTCCAGTCTGATACATTCTTGAAGTTCAGCATTAGTATGTACATAGCTAGACACATGTTTCACTAAACAAACAGATTTTTTTCTTATGTGTAGTGCTAATTGCTTGCCCACTGAGCTGGAACATAAAGGTGGTAATTTTTTCTTTTTTTGTCAGCTGCAATCACACTCATTTTCTCTTAAGATCTTAATGGATTGTGTGAATTCAGCCTATTGTAATTGAATCTCTGAAAATGTTTGGAAGTCACAGCAGTTAGAACATCACCACTAACAGGTCCTTAAGGACCTTTGAGTTCCAGTAGCACAGCTCTGAACTGGCTTTAGCAAGAGACCTTGTGTAAAGTCCAAACATGCTCTAGAATCTGTAAAATCTGGCACTTCTCAGAAACTACAGGACTATTGAACCTCAGCCACACAGCCCATCCACCAGATGCTGTCACCCACATCCACTTCATGGACTAATGAAAAAAAAACCCAAAACCCAGGAGTTACTTTGCAGCAGTAGTCTGGCAATCACAACAGAATCAATGCAAAATAATACTTTGTGTGGCTTAAAGGGAGAACAGCTCCCGAGAGACAAAAATCTGTTCTTAAAATAGACGGTGTGCGGGGACGGATCCAGTGCACAAAGCCTGTTCTGCCCATGAATTACTGGTCTTGGATCAGTCTCTTCCAGGTGCAGAGTTACCTAGAACCTTTCTCCAGAGCACAAAGAGGCTATGTTTTTTCATGGTTTTAAAACGAGTATTATGCACAATTTCTTATCCTGGCTACGCCTTTAAGAGATTATATAGTCAGCTTTGATTGCCTCTCTCTAGAAAGTTAGAAATAAATAACTTGTAACAGCTTTTATATATGTATCTTGCTTTAAATAGAGTTACTCTTGTTTGTTCTAGGGCACTTTACCTGAATTTACTGGGACTTTGGACAGTTCTGGCGTGCGCGGTATTTTGTGGTTTGGTGATGTACGCTCACTACCAGAGTTGTGACCCTTGGACTGCTGAATTCATTTCAGCACCTGATCAGGTACAGAAACACATTATTACAATTCGGAGCTGCTTTTGGCCCAGACATATAAAGACAGTTTAATTTTTGTGGGATGTTTTACATATTTTTAGCACACAGGCAGTAAGGAGGGCTAAAATATATCTCTTCTGGCACTCCTGCAGTATTAATCTGATTGACCACTTCTTCCAAATCACTTCACCTCAAAATCTGACACTCCTTGTTAGCTGCAACGAAACTAGAATTTAGCAACAGGTTTAGATGCGCTACTTCTCTTTCATTACCTGGGAAAATCTTAACTAATTCCTTGCATTTCCCTTGTGCTGCTTCCACCCCAGCTCATGCCGTATTTTGTTATGGACATTTTTTCTTCGATGCCAGGAGTCCCAGGACTGTTTGTCGCCTGTGCATTCAGTGGAACACTAAGGTCTGTGAATCTAAAATGACATTTTAGCTGCACTCCATTGATTTCTTCAGGGCCCAAAAGATGGTCAAGAGATGAAAACATAAGAAAAGCCCGGCTGTTCCTAGCACATTCTAGGAAGCAGCAGTAGTGCTTTGCAGAATTACATTGTATTTACGCTAAAATCCAGCTCCACTTCAGTATCTTTTTCTCCCAAATACCTTTCAGAATAACATTGTCAATACAGAAAAAAAAAAAAAAGTAGAAAAACTGAGCTCAGCTTCCTGAAATTCTTTTGAAGCTACTCATGGTGAAATTGCCTTTACTTAACCTGATGGCCCCAATATCATATTTAGGGATAGAGAGCTTTTCAGTGAGCCTATCTTCGAGTAGTTATAGAAATTGTGATCTTTGGAAGGAGGGGAGGGTGCTACAAGTTATTGTAACTTCTACCTTCTGCAGGTCAAACATCAATAATTCATAGAGCCTTTGAAAGAGAGAAGAATCCAATTCAGGCACTGCGTTGTCAATCTTCAACAGGCTGTTTCTAAAGTCATTTGTGTAGAAAAAGCAAGAGAGCGCTATTAAAACAGAAAGAAAGAAATAAAATGCAAAAAAACCCAACCCATAAAGGCACTGGCTGCTTCTAGCAGGAGACTGAGAAAACAAAGGCACTGAGTAAAAATACTATGCTGCTGGTACTGCTACTGCCGTATCGTCACAACAAATTCGCAGAGATAGTATCTGCCAAATACAGGTTAACTTTCCTAGCTAAAAGTCAGACTATTCATATTCCATATTTTTCAGTTTGGAGTGAAAACAGAGCAGATATTTCATGGAAGAACAGGGCATCACTAATGGCTACTGCGCGTCCTTTGAGTTTTAATGGAGCAGTATCTTCTGAAACATTTTTATATTTTGAAGGTCTTTGCAGCTTGGTAGGCTGAAGGGCCAGTTAGGATGAGTTTTCATCTTGCTCTGTGCAAGCACGGAGCAGCACCCCTAGCATTTGCAGAAGGGACAGAAATCTCACCAGCATCAGCAATGTACGTGCAAAATATACTTCAAGAACTGTACATTTTACAGTATTAATGCTGAACAAGGGGCAGCATTTCTCTATAAGCACAAGCCTATTTCAGATTATACTGCTTCTTATTCACTTAACATTCTTCTTCATTCCTACAGCACAGTAGCTGCCAGCATCAACGCTTTGGCAACTGTTACTTTTGAAGATCTGGTCAAGAAAGGTTTCCCAAACCTCTCCGATAAGACGAGTACATGGATAAGCAAAGGCTTATGTAGGTACCCCAGATGGGATCCATTTGTCTAATGGCAAAGGTGTTCACCCTCCCAGGTGCAATTACTACAGGAGAAAACAGGGCAGGATTTTCTGTACTCCGAGCCTTGAGAGTCTCAAACTCTCAATTGACTCTGAGAGCAGTTCTGTCAGTAGCAAAGGACACTGCCTAGAGACACTCCTTCAGAAACACACTTGTGCTTCAGAAACCTCTGCAGGAGTATAACCCTTTATAAACTCTCAAACGTCAGTCTGATGCTTCAGTAAAATTAGGCAGGTGCATCTACTCAAAATCCTCTGAAAAGTTTTGTCCACTGAAAATCCCGGGCAACACCCTGGGATCTTTACAATCCAGAAAGAATATCAATGTAGTTATTACCATGTGTTATTATTTTATAGTACAATTTGACATTCCTATTCAAAGTTGAAGTATCACATAAACAGGTTTATTGAGTTCTTTTCAGAGAAAAATAAAAATGTAATGAAGCCAAGTGAAAACCAGACCATCAAGTTACCAAGCGTCCAAAGTGGTTTGAGTTTTTAAGAAGCTTTTTTACAAGTATTACAGTAGTATCATAACTCTTCTGTAAGTATTATAATAATTTCATAACCAGTTGCTGCTGTTGCCAAAGATCACAGCGGAGTCAAACCAGTACTTCAACTGTCTCCAACCTTCTCTGTTCCTGCTTTTCCATCTACTATTAAATTTTTACACTCAGGACCTAGAAAGATAATTTTTACCTCTGGAATCAAGGTGTGCTAGCAGAGAAGATGAGTTTCAGCTGGCTTTCCCCAAGACTACTACAGACAGAGTTTTGTCTACCTCAAAGTTAAGGGTGGTGTCAAAGGAAGAAAGCTTCATTTTTTTATCATTGCACAATTATTTTTAAAACATTATTTAAAGGCAATAGAAACATTTCTACATGAGTTATAGCAATTAAACTAACTTAGAAGTTAAGTTCTGCTTCTTAATTAAAATCAGCAGACCAAAAACCTGACAAGAGTTCACGTAAGACGCTGCTGGATGATCAATTGTCCGCTATAAACACTGAATCTGCCCAAAGTGCAAGTTCCTCCATACTGCCTGGTCCCTTCAGGCATTAAATGAATTAGAAATTGTCCACACTGTTAACCATCACTGACAACCTTGCTTCTTGATTTTTTCCAGGTATATTATATGGCATCCTGTGCACTTCAATGGCTGCAGCAGCATCACTGCTGGGAGGAGTTGTGCAGGTATTTAATACTCCAGAAATTCAGTGAACTGAACATGAATGAAGAGAAGTGCAATGAATTAATTCATTCTGACCTCCCTGGGCATTGCTAGATTAACTGAGCAACTACTGTGGACATTCAACTGAGAGGAATAGCTCTGTGTGTGTATGTTAATATTCATAAATCCCCCAACTCCTCCACTATTTACTCACTGCTGGGAAATGATAGCAAGCGCAACTCTTTCTCTTCACAACTGTGCACTGAAATCACCGTTTGTCCCTTCTCCCCCACCATTCGCCGCTGAAAATTACAGATAGAGATTGGAATCCCACACACTCCCTCCAGCTGCTGCACATTGCTCCTGTCTCTTCTCTGCATCCACAGGCTTCCCTCTCCATACACGGGATGTGCGGGGGGCCCATGCTGGGATTATTCACACTAGGAATTGTGTTTCCTTGTGCTAACTGGAAGGTAAGAGGAAAATAGAATCCTGATCCAAAAGAAAATACCTTGATGTTGTTTAGCTAAAACTTCATCTTGAAACTTTTTAAATTTACTCTCCAGGCTCTAAATCTGAAAAGCAACCTGAAGGAGTGCAAGATCTGTTTAGAGGTCCCATTTCAATGTCTGAGTTATCCTATTTGAATTTAACTCTACCCTACTGTGGAATAATCAGTGATTACATCCAAAAAGAGAGATATTTTAAAAATATTGTTTAGTTTCTCCTCTGCATTAAAAGGAATAAATATTCATTACTTGCTCCAGCCCATACTCGCCCTGAGATGCACAGAATGATTTTAATTGCTCTGCCTTTGCTAACTCAGTCAAATCACAATATAAGCCCATTTCCTATTGCTCCATGAGCAGTCCATCATATTTGCCCAGAAGTAAAACTAAACTCCATATTGCAGTTTTGATCATCACAGCTTTTTTTCAACTCTTTATTAGTAGATGGCAATAAATCCCCATGTTTCATACCACGGTTGAGAGAGAAAAGTATTGACAGTGACAGAGATTGTAATGACTCATTACCTAGTCCTGCCTCATTCATATTTGCATTGGAGCATTTCCCATGCATCACCTCTAACAACATCTTTCTATACCTGCCAAGGGTGCTATTGGAGGCCTCTTAGCTGGAATCACCTTAGCTTTTTGGACTGGTATTGGCTCTTTCATTTACCCTGCACCACCAACAAAGTCCATTCCTCTGCATCTGTCAACTCTTAACTGCACACTGGCTAACAGCACTGAGATGCTGACGACGACGGTGGCTCCCACAGTAGCTCCAGACAGGTATTTTCACCATTATCAGCACTTCAGCCTACATTTTGGCACAGGATGCAGCCCGAGCCTGTTGCATGCACCTAGGGTGCTGCTGCTCACCCCTGAGGGTGCTGGGAGCACAACTCACTGCCAGATCATACACCAACTGCAGCACGAGCTGCATTTCACATAGTCAAGAGACAATGTGAATACACTCGTTGGTCTTCACTAGCTGCTTCTTTCCCTTCTGTTATCTCTTCACAGGCCTTTGCTGGCAGACACCTGGTATTCCCTCTCCTACCTGTACTTCAGTGCTATTGGTTGTCTAGGCTGTGCCATCACAGGGCTGTTGATAAGCTTTATAACAGGTTGGTGTTATATATATATATAAATGCTTTTGTACAATAATCTGATGCAACTGTTAAAAGCGTTTTCAAAAATGCTAGCAAGCAACTCACTAGACCCAGACTCAGAAGAAGGCAGCGGGCTCCAATCCCACTCCCCTTACGTCATGGTCTGAGGCTCACACCTAGGCTTTCTGAAGGCTCCTATATAGTTTTCTCCTTTCAGGACCTCGTAAAGGAGAAGACATCCCACCAGTGTTAATTAAGCCAGTCTGCAATCCTTTTTGCTTTTGGTCTGAAAGACTCAAGACTTTGCTCTGGTGTGGCGTGCAGCATGACAGCCAGGAGGTGAGTACTTGAACCTATCAGCTCAGCCCCACCGTGGCCCCAGAGCAGTGGGGGCATACGCGTACACGACGGTACGTGCCATACGGAATGCAGACTAGCTTTCAGCAATCATTTTTTCAAGTTGTGCAAGAGCTGTTGCATAGGCACTGCAGACTAGAAATAAGAACAGGTAAACCCTCCTACTCAGTGTTAACAATAAGTTACCTATTTTCCCTATTTATGCAGCACATAGGGACTCGGGGTCTCTAGAGAAAAACAGCCTCAGGATGGCCAGCAGCCCGTGAAACAGGGGCTGACCTCCCTTTCCCTGCCCTCCGTGCTCCAGCAGCCGAGCAGGGACTAAAACGCACTTTACACTCCAGAGAAGAGTTCACCAAGCTACCACCTCCTCCCCCAAGTACATATTAAAAAAGACTTTAGCACTTACACATCCACAAAGCTCTCCTGATCCATCTCCACCTCCAGCCCTGGCAAGGCCAGGGCAGCACTGCAATCCCATCAAGCAGAGCTGCAAGTACCAGCACCTGGGCTGCTCCTGCTCACCACTCTCTCCATCAGATTTTCCCCACGTGCCTCAGGGCTTTGTAGCTCATTAACAAGCCAAGAAGAACAAGTATCTTATTTCCTTGCACCGTTTTAACAGTTTGCAAAGAAACAACATTGGTCCATCTTAGCAGAATCTGCCAAGTTTAGAAAACACATGTATGTTTTCAACTCCTTTAGAGTACAGGTACCTTTAAATCCTGAAAATCTTTAAATCTTGGAAATAACCTTTCAGCTGCAAGGCTCACAGTATTCAGTGGTAACATAGAAGCTGTCCCTCCACCCACCTTGGATTAACTTTGACATTAAAGTTGATGGTTTCATTTGGAGGGCAGCTGTGGCCCTTGATTTCCTTCAGCTGTTTCACTTGGCTCTTCCATGCTCAACAGATTTAATTTAGAAATTTCCGGAGGAGAAAAACCCTCAAAAAAAAAGAAAAAAAAGAAAACCATACATGCATTTATCCCCTGCTTTTACTTAATGCGCAGAATCACAACATTGATCAACTAGCTGCAGTGTGAAACCACTGAAGCAAGCGGAGGCCAGACAGAACTCCACTAAAATGCAGATATTTATCTATATTTATCTAATAGCCAAATGAAAATCCTAAATTAAGTGATTTGGAATGCACTGAGGGTACATTTCAAAAATTTTATCTGAAGAGAAGAGTGGTTAGTAGTTGTTTTTGTTGCTTTTGCCAAAGATTTTCCATGGGGGAACGAGAAAATCAGTTACTGTGTAGTTGTGTATAGAGGGGACACACTAAAGAGTGCCTGCTTGTCCCAATATATGTAGTGAAGTCATTTATCTGATTTATAAGAAATGATATCCAAATTGTAATATGCAACAAGATGTTCTTTAAGCAGAGGAAAAAAGCAGTGAATACAGGCTTCAAACTATTAGTGTATTTTCTTTCTTTCTTTTTTTCAGGTGGATTTTGGAAAAAATCTGCCTAAAGTTAACACAAATAAAACTGGAACAAATGACACCTTCAAGAATAATATCATTAATGAAAACAATTGCCAGTTCCCTGGTTACAATCCTGAGGAAAAATCCTATACTAATATGAGCAGAGAATCTCGCCTCTAGAAACTGAGGGACAAGGGACATTTCATCAAACTTTATTTCTCCAGCTTCAGAAATGAAGAGCTCTTTTTATCACATTTACCAGTTTGTAAGCCAGATTTTTATCATGAATTTCATGATGGAACTGTGGAAATCATCGGCCAGCGGGCTTTTGGAAGCACTGCTATTTTAGAAATGTTTTGTGAATCTTTTCATGGAAGCTCCTACTTGGAAACAGCTGCAATACATCTATATCACATGCTCTGTTCGGTAACTAGTCACTGATGGGAAACATGCAAAGGTGAACTTGAGATAAGGAAAGACTCGAGATTAGCTTCTGAGACCTCTCACTAAGGTGAGACTGTGAAGGGCCCTCAGATGGAGGGGGGAGATCAGGCTGAGCTAGTCTCTGCTTATTCTTAGGTATGTAGGAAATCCTTCTTGCAGGAACATTGTATAGATCAGACTGGTCTATTAGTGACCAAGTTAATAGTTTCTGCTTCCCCTGTGGAACTTGGATTTGTCTTATTGTAAAAGCTACAGGAGAGAGTAACAAATTTTACCTTGAATTCGGGATAGTTTGTTTTTCCTGTTAGTCTTGGAAAGGCATCCTTTCAGTTCAAAAAGATCCATCTACTACCTTTATGCAATAAAGAAAATAAAATGACGCTTGATGATGACGCCTCCTAATGGATAATCCGTGATGAAAAAAGACATATAATTAGGCAAAATAATCTGTTCAGCAAAATGCAGTGGAGGAAGGTAATTAGTCCACTTAATGCTCTGTTTCAGTGAAACATATTTCCTCTAAAACTTGTCCGTTGTAAATCAAACTCAACCAATCACCTCTCATTTTGCTAAACTTCTAAATGTTTTTTGGGTGAATGTATATGTTTTTCAGTAAAACACATAATTGAATGGAACAGACTGAAGGAAAATATCAAAGACAACTCAGATACCCAGCTCATATTTAGCGCTTGTTGCTTTGAGTTATTAGTGACCGTCTTTATGATGCAGATCTAGGTCATCCTTGTCTCTAAGTTACTTCCCTTGTCCATGCTTATGTCCTGCCTCTGGAAATGGTCCCAGGATATTCAATTAGAGAACAGAAATAAGTCTCTAAACAACACTGTCCCGCTTGTGCAGGACAGTTTGTCAACAAACTGAGCTAAGTCAATATTTGTGTTAATCCCTTTTACACCACATTTATAATCTCATAAAAGCTCCAGCTAAATCTAGCTGGCAGCCTGTTATTTCACGTGGCTTGCTTCCCTTTCATGCTTCCATCCTCACTACGGTTAGCAAGGGAGAGACAGAAACCCAGTAAATAATGATTTTGTATCATTTGTATCTCATTACCACACATATTATTGCTTAGGTTGTATTAAAAGAGACTAACTCCAATGCTTAAGGATGTAAAATAATTCTGGAGTGAAAGTGGTTCAAAAGACCACTGTGAAGCTACGCAGTTAGATGGTAGATGGAAAAAAAAGCCCTCTTTCTACTTGTAATTGGAGAATAACCAACTCAGAGACATTTAACTGTGCAAACAACCAATTCTGCTCTGAATTTCTTGAGATGCTTTCACATTGCAGTACTTTTGTGTTCTGTATGCTGGAAAATGCATCGTTTGCATTTTTCAATACTTTTCCACAAGTTCAGCAACACCTTTACACTGGATTCACTAGAGAATTACTATCTTTTTAAGTCATTTGCCGCAAAAGAGAATTTTGATTTGTCCTCACATCAAAAAAGTAAGTTAGGTTGTCTAGAACTCCATTCTCTCAAAATGCCTTTGAAGAAATATCTTGAAGAATTTATCTTTAACTTAATATTCCTGGACTAATCTTGTTTCAACTAAAGCTGTTCTTTGGGCCCAAGTGTTTTCTGTATTTGTACACAAGCCAGGCATTCTACAAGATTTTATGAAGTCTGACCCATGGATTTAGGTCTGGTGGCTAAAATTGTTGATCAGTAGTTCGTTATTCACTATACTACAAAGATGTAAGGATGTGGCCTAGCAAAACTGGAATTCAGAAAAACCACCACTGATTATAAATATTCAGGTCAGTGTCATTTACAGTTATCTTCTTATTTCACTTACGTTCTGAGCCACTGATCCTTCCAGAAATGACCTATCCTGTCCACTTAAGTTGAAAAAGTGAGATTAAGAAACTAGGAATATGTAAATTATCAAACAAGAACTTAAATTTTTAAAAAATGATTAGTCATTAGTGAAAACAGTAGACAATAAATGATTGAAAATTTGAAAAGTGTGCCTTTTTGAAATATGTGCGTTGGGACCACAGTGAGTATTTAATTTTTAGAAGTTAAACAACTTTGAGCCAATTTTAAACTTTATATTAACCTTCCTTACGACATTATGGTTTGAAGGCACACGAACACTCACTTTTCAAGTGTACAATTTTTTAATTAACTGTGATTATTTGGAACAATGAAGCTCAACATCTCTTTCAAAGATATCCAAGTTTATTACTGAAAAAATGCAATATTCAAATGTGTATGATACAGTAAATAGTTGCATTTGTACATGTAAACCTTGATAAAGTAAACAGCATCTCAAAGACAAATTTATGCCAAAAGTGTCTTACAATAGTTAATCAGATCAACAACTTTTTCCTCAGTGAATTTTTTTAGTTCTGGGGTACATACTGGCTTGAAAAAGTAATCTTAAAACACAAAAGAAACCAAAAGCTGACAGGCCAGAAGAACTTCCAGCTTGTAGTGCATAAAAGTTAATTTCTCTGAAATGCTCTGTGGTACTGTAATTTTATTTTAAATATTACTTACAAAGTGTGGATTTATGAATAGAAAAAATAGTTGCAATTTTAATCTCATTCTTTACTTAGAAACCAAGTTGTATTTAAATATTACACAAATTTCAAATATATACACATGTTAAGTAATCTCTTATGATCATGACATTGCAAGTTAGCCAGGACTATCAGACTAAAAAATGGCTGAACTACATTATTCAGTTAAATTTTACATGAGATTATTTCAAAGAACTGAAATTTCAGTGACACTACTCTAGGTAAAAATTAGAGCCAACAGTTTGGAAGATCTTTCAATACAAAACTCTGAGTCATCAAAATAAAACACAAATTAAAAAGGTGATTTGAATTTTTTTTTCACTATTAACAGAAAAAATGTCACGTTCTCAGTGTTCCGAATTTCATTAGCTTTAAATAGCCTTTAGCCTTTGGTTTAATCCTGATTTCTCCCCTAGCAGCATCGTAGCAATTAGCTCAGGGCAATAAGAATGCAAACTAGAGAGGAATATATAACATTAGAGAGGTTATGGTAAAAATTTAGAATGAGCCAACAGAACTAACACTAGGTAATTTCCAGTGCAGTGAGGAGAGAACATACCATTAACATTTTAAGACTAATTCCCAGTCCTGGACTTGAAAAGTTCCTGCATAGCATGGAATAGCAGAGAGATTTCTCAGCAGTTCCTTGTTGTGCCAGTATAACTTGTGTTAACATTGTGCTATCATGATTATGCCAATATCATGCCAATAAGAATTCACAGAATCACACAGAATAACCAGTTTGGAAGAGACCCACCGGATCATCGAGTCCAACCATTCCCACCAATCCCTAAATCATGCCCCTAAGTACCTCATCCATTCCTGGTAAATGTGGTTGCAATGTCAATACTAGACAAAAAACGTCAATGTGAGTCTATTCATATAAATTTAGAAATGCTAGGATTGTGTAGGGTCCCTGTTTGCATGTAGGGAGGGACAGAAGTGCAAAATATAGTGCTTGGGAAAGTGGCTAAAGGGACAGAACCTGAAAAGGCTGCCCTAAGGGCACACGTAGATCCACCCTGTGCTTCCTTGCACTGCTCCGTCCAATGCATCCCAACTTGCAAAAAGCACCAGACAAACTTCTATTTGTGCACTTGTTGCTCTGGCTTCTCAGTTGGGGACATCCAAAAGAGCCTGCAAAAAAATCTGTAGTTACAGAATTGCTCTGGAAACTCCACTGTCAGCAACAAGGTGTCATTTAATAAAACACTGAGGACAGGGAAAGAATGAACCAGAGGAGAATAGGAAAAAGATCAGGTAGGCTGTCACCATACTCCAACTCTTCATTTTGCAGGCCCTATTTAGGAGCTGGAGAAAAACTTGCTGAGGTGAAGAGGAGCCCTTTGCTTCCTCTGCTCATCCCTAGCTGGCTTGTTGCATTCTATTCAAGCCAAAAATGGATTTTGTGACCCATGAGGTTGAGTGCAAAAAGACTTAGGGATCTTGGAAAGCTGCTATTTTTTTCACAACAGGAATTTAGGTTTGCAACTCTCTGAAACACTTTCAGAAAGTGTCACTGCATGCATTTTAGTCAGATACAGTAAGCATTGGAACTAAGAAAATAACGAGCTTGTCTCAATGTGGAATTCTATTTGAATTCCTGTGCCAGCATTAACACCAAATAAACATTATTATGAAAGGCTGGCTGTATATTTGTTTCAACCTTTGCCCCAAAATAAGAAAAATTATTGGTTTACGAGGATCATAAAAAATACTTCTGGAAGTATTACTGCACTGTAAGCGACTGTTGATACCACTATTTTTCTCTCTGTCACTTTTGTCCAATGTGACACTTAATAGAAAACGTGATCGTTTGACTTTGCATTAACTTTATTGCCTCCATATTTAGGTGTTTGCATAAAATGAGCTTTATTGATACTGCCAGTGCCCAATGTATGCAAAAAAAATTAGCTTATAACAGTATTAATGAAAAATTGTTTATAAGTTAACTATGTATGAACCTCTCCTTTTCATTTTATAAACACAGATCATTTTCACCTAAAAAAAAGTATATAATGCTTCTAAATATATATGTATACTGATGTGTCCCTGAATGAACTATGACATAATGCAAAAGATTAGGACTTTGCAGGTAATGCCACTGAATGCCACGCTCCATAAACTCTCTCTGGCAGCACTCTCATTTGGAGTCTGCAGTGGAAGAAACTGCAGCAAGGGGACTGCAGATGTGCATTAATTATATTAGACTGATCATCTTAATGGCACCTTAAGAATAAAATATAACTGAAGTTCTAGCCTTTCCCCATATTAACACTCACCCTGAAGCTGTGTTTTCCAAGACACTTTTCCTTCTGCAGAACTTTTATGAAGGAAACCTCAGATTTATGAATTTATACATTAAGGTATGTACCTATTAAACTATTTTCAATAGGCTCTCCAGATAATTCTTTTGAGCTTTCAACAGGACACAATTAGCCTGCCTGATGATCAGAACACAATTTAAAACAAGTTGCTGTTGGAAAAGGGCATAGCAACAGCCGATGCGTGTTTTGGAGTAATGGGGATATGTACTTCCAAAGAAATAACTAACAAAAACCCACTTATCGTTCATCATTGCTGTGGAAATTTTAGCCTCATCATCATCAATAGTAATTTCAATGTTTACCTAATTTTTCTCTATAAATCCTTTAACAAAAACAGGTAAGAAAGAAAAATCAGAAAAAAAAAAAAGCCATTCATGTGATTTGTGTTGTTTCCAAATATTAGTACTCTATATCAGGATGCTAAATAGCTGTGCAGTCTTTCTGATAAGAAAACTGAAGTATGAGCATCACAGAGAGCCTGTGCTTGAACTTCAGGTAATCCTGTTAATGCTCAGATGTGAATACTGAGCTCTTAATGCATCCCTCTATATGGAATTAGATTTTGAGCTCTAAAAAGGAACTTTTCTTAGGATGGCTAACGAAGCAGAACTCTTTTTTCCTTTTTTAGTCACCAGAATTCAGATCCCACACATTAGGCACAAATTTAGAATGAAAACTCATTAGAAATGAGATGTGCGTAATGTACGGGGACATTTTGCTTTTTCTGAAATGGAAATTCTTTTTGTTTGAATCAAGAAATAGAATTTGGTTAGGAATAATTAAGACATTTTGGACTTTGTATTTAAAAATACCTAGTTGCTCATGCAGACTCTCTAAGGGCGCATGCATAGAGCAAAGTTGTCACAGATTTGATCTGCAATGACCTAAAGCGTTTTTGCACAAATTGAAGATCTAAAGCTCTGTCAGATTTCACAAACGCAACTTGCATGCACAGTCTGTTCATACTGGTCATTTGTTTGGAAAGACAATATTTAGAATATGAAAAGATCATTCACCATTCATAAAATACATTGTTCCTGAGGACAGTGTGTGCCTTATACTTCAGTAAAATAACGTGCAGTCAATACAAACAGCATACTAAACAAAGTCTAGCAAAAAGTTTTCTCAGCTTAAGCAAATGGCTAGATAGTGGCAAAACCTTTAGACGTTGTCGATTTCCTCCAAAAATAAAGGAACACACACAGTGTTTCTCCAAAACTTCTTGTGCTTTTCCAGTGTGTAAAATGCACAATGTCAGATCTACATACTTCCTTTTTATATATCCCTATATACCAGCATTGAAAGTCATTAATAATATATATTTAAATCTGAAGTACAAAAAGGTTTTCTTACACATTTTTCTGAAGTCCAATTGGAATTTGCCTATGTATGTACTGAAATCTGCTAACATCCACAGCAGAAACAGGAAATTATTAAATAATCAGTATTTCTGATGTTTGCCATTTATCCTGTATCTTTAAACCTTGGGCCAGCCAAGGCACTTTGTTTATACAGAAATTTTAAAAAGATTGCTCATCTGTGACCTTCTCAAGAACTGAAGTACTATCACCATGTGGCACAGAAACAGAAGCTGTGACACGCGGTTAATGCTGTCAAATGGTGCTTGATATTCCACGGAATCAAATAGAGCAAGAATAAATTAAATCAAATGAAGTGATTCTATAAGCACTGAGGAGAGTGCATTAATTATTTCTGATAAGGACTCCTTAATAAATCTAATGCACAACCCAGAATAGGAAGGAACAAAACAACCTTTACAAAGCATTGGAAGCTGAGTTCCACCAGCCCTTTATCACAGGGCTAATGGGTTATCTGATTAGATCATACCTTCCAAGTTCTTTTCTCCTTTGTTCAATACTGTAGAAACTGCTACAGTTGCCTTGTCTGGTCACAGAGAGCTGGGATTAACCAAGAAATCTCATGAATATGCTGAGATGACTAAAGAATAAGGGCCTGATTTTAACCCCCTCCTCCACCCCTCAGACACAATAGATCTTACTCATCCACTTTAATGGGCTCTTAAAATTAATTTCACATGGCCTAATAAAATAAAATAATTGTGCTTATACAGGCAAGTGAATACTGGAATCACACTTTTTGACTGAATAAGGTATTGCAAATAGTAAAACTCATGTCTTTTCATACCTGTCAGCAGTGATCTTGATGCAGCTTCATCCCTAAAAATAATGTTAAAATTTACAGCGTTTATAGTTTCTGTGCTTTGTTGACTTTTTGCTTTTTAAATTTTTCTCATCCAATATAGAGAAGCATTATTTAAAACTGTAGGAAGCAGAATGTTTGTCCTGTTTCTCCACTCAGTTCTCTGCAAGTGAATCCTGCACACTTGCTTGAATTGTTTAAATTAAGTGCTTATCTTTTCCCACATTATGAAACATTAATAAGAGACAATTTCATCACCAAAATGTGAGTATAAACATAAGCAACAGTGCTGTATGCACATAAACCAACTGAAATTTGATTCTTTACATGAACATCTACATTTCACAATGATTTTGTCCAAAAAGCCCCCCAAAACTGTGTACGAAGGCGTACAAATAATAATAAAAAAATCTAGAAGTAACCACTGCGTGTTTGTGCATTTATATACAATCTGTACATACATCTGCCTGTATCTAATTCCCATGCTTAGACTCATTTGGCCCAATAAAAGAAGTGCACATTACTGGAACATTTACTATTACAATAAGCAAAGCATTGCTATAAAGTGCTCTGCTTCTCCTTCCCTGAACAAGCAAGTCACAAGGTTATACTGGATGTCTGATATATATCTGCATAAGCTTGCATACTATAAAGAGTGAACTGTATATTCAGGACAAAGTCATTTGCAGTGTATGAGAAGATTTCAAGTTAGCATTCTGTGAAGTCATGGAATCATTGCCCGGACAGGTCAAAGGGAACAGTAATACAGTTAGACACCTGCATGCTACATCAGAGCATGAAAATGACACTTCTTTCATCCTGGAAGCATGTGGAGATGGTCTTTCTGCACACAAAAGTGGAAAGCCAACTCAACAGCTGCGTCATTTTCAATTAAAACTGCGATGCATTCCCTTAGTGCTGCTGTTTTCTCTTTGATCTTAGGATTTTTGGTTTTCAATGAGAAGGGTAAATTAATGATACGGATGTGCAAATCTTAAACTGCATAGTATATATTAAGCAGCCATAGACCCTTTTTTAGGGTAGGACCACATCCACAATCTCAACAAGAGACTAGGACAAACCTGACGAAACAGTAAGCCTGAAAGATCACCGATATCAAGTTATGACCACAAAGGCAACAATGCTCTTTTCTTCAGAGGCATTACAGATGGAGCTGAGCAATCAGAAGCTGTAGAAGTAGAGGATATCATGTAAGTTGGTTTTAGTCATGCCCTTACTGTATAAGTTCATAGGTAATTTTTAATTTTCTTTATGCTCTTAGTTATCTCCATGAACAGCACAAAAATTCATTGCTGTTTTTAACCCAGAATGTCCAAATTTTTAAGCTGTCTGCACATTCCTGAGTGCCAATTCTCCTTGGTGCTCACCTCAGACTAGTTACAGGTAAGGCTCTTCATTTTCTTCATTGGAGGCATCAGTTTTCCACCTCCCATCAAAGTCTGTAACTGTACTGCCCAGCAAGAATATGTGAATCTCAAACACTGATGCCAGACTGACTTCATTTTGTAACTGGATTCTTCAATTTCCAAACAGTGGGTTTTTTGGGGTGTTTTTTGCAGCATGGCAGTGACTAAGGCCATTCATGGTGGTACTGTTTCCCGTTCTTTTTCCTTTCTTTCTGCAAATGCTCCAGTTCAGCCTCATACATCATCTCCTGGACTAAGTATTTCTCTCTCCTCATTCTGTCACACAAGTCTTTGGGCATATCTGGAATCAGGTAGGCAATGAAAGACTTGATTCCAAAAACAAGGTGCTGAAAAGAAGAACAAAAATAATTGCTTCAAAGATGCACAAATGTTAATTTTCAAGACCACATTTTAGTGTCTAAAAGGCTGTGGTAAAACTGGAACTCAGATTCAATTAATGACTGAAATGCTAATCCTTTGTTTAATACATATGCGCATAGACATGGGATTAAACAAGCGATCCATGAGAAATGAGAAAACGCTGAAGTCTTCTGAAAAGTAAAACAAAGGGTATAGGTAGTGACCTAAATTAAGATGTGACTGCAGGACATGCTAGTTTCAGCAACAAGAGTGAACACTGGCTACAAGCAGCCTTATGTCTTTATCATCGTCTCTCATAAAGCACGGATATTAAGCCTTTGTTAAGAGCTTGTAATCAAAGAAAGTAAACAGATTCCTGGACCTGATATAATATGTTCTTCAATGTTAGAACACATTTCTACTTTTATATTAGGATAGAATTATGTATCATTTTCCTGAAACAAATTTTAACACATAATAACTTTACTTAATGTACATGTAAGTTTTATTCCTTTTTCAATACAACATGAAATGTTAAGTTTGGAACAGTATATGTAGTTATATACTGTCATATATAACATGACAGTAAAAGAAAGAGGGTTTTGGAGGGACTCTTGTCAATGTGCTCTGTCAATTCAGTTTGAAGTGGCTAATTGAAAATAGTTTGGGGAGGGCAATTTTTTTCATTCTGTCTCTTGACTGTAAGGAGTAAGCAGTTGATGGTAGTGACAATTTATTCATGATACTACTGTAAAAAATCAACTTGGACTTTAAAGAGGTACAAAGGAATCGTTCCTCTCCATGACTAACCTCAAATACTATGATGAAGGCCAGTCGTGCTGCCAGGACATGCCAGAACTGCAAAGTGAATTCATATGGAGTTGAACTCCACGGCGGGGCTCTGTAATCTCTATACCTGTAAAACAAAGAAATATTCAGTAACTTAGCCTGTCATCAAAAAACTGATCACAGCAAAGAGTTATTCAGCCTATCCCAGATGTGGCTAAAAAGAGAGAAACTGAAGTGAAAGTGTGTTAAAGGAATTAAACAGAAAAGGAGAGTAATAGTCCACAATACAGGTAACTGAATAGGGCTACTTACAAGATGGCACTTTCTGCTTCCAAAAATCCAGAGCAAACGATTTCTTTTACTCTTACAAAGCTGATATCTTGGAGTGTTAAGTTCAAGTGTGCTGAATCTATATTGGGTTTTGTCTTTGTTTCTAAGCATCTGAGATTATCCATACAAAGTTTGCACAAATGTAACACGACTCTACTTTCTTAGTCAATTCAAGCTAACTCTCACTGTAACAAAAATGTTAATTGTGCATTTCAGTTAATAGACTTCAGAATGCTTAAGAAAACTGAAATGAGAATTTTTACTCCTCTTGCACAGGGAACAAACTTGAAATTTAGTGCTTTTATAGGCAATAAAAAACCCGTTAAGCCTGTAATTTAAGCACTGATTTCAATTAAATGCTTGTATTAATGTCTACATCTGCATTACAAAGAGGAAGAGTATTGAAACATACCGGCAGTATCCTGAGTATCCCATCCCAAGTTCACTCAAATCAAACACTGATAAACTGCTGTTAACATATCCTTTTAAGCATCTGAAAGGGAAAGACAGAGTCAGGACTTTCTTCAAAAAGTGGTTGTATAGCATAGATCTCGTATGTAAACACATACTGCTCTTCAATATTGCGAACATACTGTTTTATTTGCCTATCAGGACAAAATGAATTTAAAAATTTTAAGCAGAGAAGCAAAGTTTCACTAGAAAGAAACGACTAACACCTGTTTCAGGAATAATATTGTTTAAAAATGTATTTTCAGTACTTTTTGTGCTTTTGCTTCTTATATACCAGCAGAGATAAACCGAAAGTTGTTGATATGTTGTTCTTTACTGACTCCTCAAAATGACAGAACTCAGAAAGATGGTTAGAGGCGGAAAGGAGAACAATTTAACATCCTTGCAGAATCTGCCACCACTCATGCAGCATATATAAAAAAATGACAGGCTTTATGGCTGAATCGAAGAATTATCACCAGTGGTAAAATGAACAGTGTATATATGCAAGATATCCTTAAAGGCAACAGTTTATTAATATTAATGATGGAAATCACATAAATATATAGAGTATTACTGTAGGATTGAATTTATGTCTGTTGCTGGAAAACCACAGATACACAAGACATACCACCTCCATGGAAATCTGTCATGTAATTTAACAAAGGGCCTTCTGGATAGCAAAGAATATTTAAAAAGAAATACGTCAGGACTCCTATTATACCTGCTGAACCTTCAGGTTTGCCATGACACCTCAAAACACTACTCGCAAAATAAGAGATAGAATTACATAGTTCTGTATTAAATGGGTAGTTAAGGACCAACATTTTTTTTGCTATTGTCACTCTTCATCCTATCCTGCCTTGTTATTTTTGCCCTTATTTTTTCTCTTTCTGTGACAACACAGTAACATTCTACAGTTTGGGCTGAGGCACAGTCTGCAAATGCAGCAATACTGGCTTGTTGGACTAGCCTTGATGTCTTCATCTTACCCCTCCTCCTCTGCAATTAAGAAAGTAAGTTGTGCTTGTGAGATGTGCTATAGTATTAGCAAAGTGATATTTCCTTATCCCATGGGAGCCCTGATTCCCATGTTAAAAAAACCCACAAACCCTCAACAAAAAAAAAAACCCTCCAAAAACACCCCTTAAAACCACCTGTAGGGCACTAGTCTCCAAATCAAAGAGAGGATGCCCATGAGTGCTGTAATCTGTTTAGATCATTTAAAACGTCGTGACAGACAGTGGGAAACACAGACGGAGCACAGTGGGCCCACAGTTCAGAAACACTGGTAAGCATATGAAGTGAAGTGCAGGAAACCAGGCCAGTGGTGCAAAGACAGGCAAGACAACTTGCTTGAAGCTAGAGACAGCTCGGCTAAATAGCACCAAGGCCAATCTTGCTGAAGCCTGGCTGCAAGCATTTCTGAAGAGAAACAGGTGGAGAAGGTTGAAGTTTAACAAGTCTTAAGATAAAAAAGGGTTTGGGAGCATATATATATGTGTGGGAATGTGGTCCTACTACAGAAAAGAAGAAAAGCTTGTTTAGAGAAAGCCTGAAAACTACTACAACTTATACAGAACTTCCTTGTTTGATTCAGAAGGGTAGACGTGATTTCCCACTTATATAACTGTGGAGTTTGCAAACCCTCTGGAATAGCTGAGTTACTTGCATTTAACACGTGTGAAGGTTTGCACAGATGTAAAAAGCTAAAATGTTACTGCTATATATTGTGTATTAGCACAGAAAGACAGCAGCAAAAATGTGCTTCCACTGAAACATACATGTAAATATAAAGAATACAGTAATTACTTTTCTTGTCTGTATCCTTGATCTGTACAGGGACCGTATTTGTATGCATAGACAAAACGTGGAATGTAATCTGAAGTAATGGCAATAACAAAGGCATTGGTGATGACAGCCAGAACACCAATTCCTTCCAGAATCCCATACCAGATACCTAGAAACAAAGCAAACGACAACAAAGCCATGAGTTTCTAAATCATATTATGTAATATAAAATAATGCTACTGATATTAAAGTCATTATTAGTCATACAGTTTTCCTTCCTTATTAAGAAAGAATTATTCAGTCAGAAAAGCTAGTCAAGATTAAGCCTTGTCCCTAAATTCCTTCCACCACTCGTTCCAGCTGAATGAAGTCTTAAGGTAGAGCATGCCCTGCTGGGAAGATACAGCTATGTAACAAAGGTATAACTATAATCTTTGTTTATAAAAAGCAAACACAAGGGTTTGGAAGAAGATTTTTTATTTTCCTTTAATCCATTTTAAATCAAAAGTGAATACAGTCCTTGTATTTAATTTTTAAATTTAATTATTTTGTATAGCATTTTAGACCTAGATCTCCAGAAATCAGAAGCCCAAAATACTACTTAGCCTGTTTTCAAAATTCCAGCCATAATGATCTGTTATTATAAATGGAAAGCAAATTTGAGGAATTTTCTTATCTATGCAACTGAGTATGCCTTTGTTGCTTACCAGTAGAGTTGTTATTAAGACCTGTAGGTTACATTATCTGTTTCACTCTTGAAGCATGAAATATTTAAAATGTTAAGCTACATAAAAGAAGGAAACACAGAGAGGTGGTACCTGGAAGTGACAGTCACTAGGTTCTCTCACCTATATCTGTTGCTCTTGCAGGCATAGGTCTTCGCCACTGAGTGACAAACTTGTATGCATCTAACCTTATTTCTATTATATTGTTAAGCAATGCCAAGAGAGGGGCCAGTGGGAAGGCAGCAACGAAGATGGTGGTAAAGCCAAACTGTAAAACTGAAGAGGCAGTTCTCTGGTTAGAAACTGGAAATGCAAAAGGTCTTTTAATGTACAACACAGTTCCGGTTTCTTAAGAAAATTGAAATCTCTCCAAGTTTGCCTACCCATCTCTAAGTATTCATCCATTAAGCCATGAAGATTCATAGGCTGCAGATTCCAATCTTTTTCCCACTGAGGCAGAGAAATTTTATGCTCCATCAACTGTCCTCCTCTCTTCATTTTGCGTCGTGACCACCAATTCTGTAATAAACTTTATTAGATAAACAGAGCGTTATTGACTATACTTGGTCAGTCATTGACAAATACTTGCTGTTACTGTTTTGAAGTGGGCCTATTTTGAATAGCACCGGAATGTTTACTTAGGTGTTCTCCAGAAATATTTACAGTAGCACATAAGATACAACTCAAAGACCTTCCAAAAGTTCTCAACTCTGCATTATGATTTTAATTGTGTCTTCAATGTAGTATGTAAGGCACTGTACAAAGAAGCTTTAAGAATATGGAATTTACTTGCATAGACTTTTTTTTGGTAGGATTTACCTGCATGTCTAAATAAGAAAAAGAACAGGAAAAAAATTATGCATTGTGAAAGCATTAAAAAAAAAAAAAATTAATCCTATAAACGACAAATAAAACAAGTGGAGCTCAGCAAGAACTCTGTGATACTACAATATATCAAATAGTAGTAGAATTTGTCTACTATTCTTTGAACAAACATAAAGATCTAGATGTTCTACAGGTTATTTTTTCTTGAAACAGGAAAAGTTGTCTAAAAAGGTGTTACATGACACTTTTTTTTTAAAGGTATTCACAGGTCCTTTAACAAAGTCATTATAAATATTGAAGTAGGTAACAATCTCACAAATTAAAGTGTCATTAAAATGAAAAACATTATCCAGTGCGGACATAGGTGGCAATTAAAGGCTACTATTTGTTTCTAAATATTAGGGAAAAGATAATGAAGATGCTATATTTGCTGCTATATTTCTCAAACTAATTTAGTGTTTAGCTCTTGATCTCTCATGTTACTGAAAAGGCCTCAGCTGCAAACAATGATTTTGTCAAAACAAAACACTGCTTTCAATAAAGTACTAAAAGCATGTTCCAAAATAAATTCTAGACATAGTTAAGATGCTGCTGGGCTGAGAAGACAGGAAGCCTGACGCTACAAGTGGGTTTCTTCTTTCCAGAAATTCAGGTCTCACAGCCAAATAGTGCACTGCCTCTCATTTGCAGAATGACTGCACGCTGTGAGCATAAGTCTTTCTGACATATTTTCAGGGTTGTGACTTTGATTGAATTAAATTAATATTTGATGAGCAACCTTTTGTTTTTACTGAAAACATATTCTTCCAGTTTCTTAGCCCATTACTCTTTTCAAGTAGCTGGACAGTTCTGTTTGTATTAAGGAAAATGAAACAACAATAAACAATTTAGATAATTAACATGCCCTTTAATGCTTCCCTTGGGACTAGATTTACAGCATATGAGATGCAAAAAGTAGAAAGATTCTGCAAACTCGTTGTACTTGAAATAGTTATTTCAGCAAAAATGGACTATTTTACTCTATGCTTCTTACAGCATGTAGGGGAAGAACGAAGATGCAGTATTTTTAGGCCTTAGTGAAGGCTGAAAATCAACGCTGATGATTAGGTTTTGAGTGACAACCTAAGACACATAAACTTGAACTTGCAGAAGCTTTATGTGCTCATGAACATATACTTTCTGAGATCAGTATTACAGCTGTTCATTGTCTTTATCAAGTAATTATGATAATGAATTTCAGTTAATGATGAAATTCTGCCCTTCAGTCAACATTTTTCCCCTGTCATTGAATCACACTAATACGCAATCACCATTTGCAAAAAAAAATTTAACATCTGAACTTACGGATAGCCTAGCTCCATGAAGTTGTTCCACATTTGTTTTAAAACCATAATAACTCCCATTTGCAAACACAGATCTATCAAGCAGCCACTAGGATGACACTGAAATGAAATGGAAAAGGATCGGTAGATAAAATCAGTGAATTCCTTTCATTTTTATTTGTTCACAATGTGAATGGAAAATACTTAAATATGTTTGATAAAAAACATGAACTTCCAGCAAGGGAGATGCTAAGACTAAACAGATTTTCAAGTGAAATTTTGAAACCACTATTATTCTTCTTTTAAATCAGTATTTTCACACTGGCTGAAACTTCAGAAGCTCATAAAAAAGATGATGGCATTATACTTGTGTCCACCATCTAAGAATTCCATATACCTAGGAGATTCCAGTGATGTAGGACTTAGTAGTGCCTGTGAGGTCAAGGACTATCACTGTTTGCTTTTCTCATGCAGAATCATTCAGCACAGTGGAGTACACAGAAGGGAAAACCCATCTCTGGTTTCCTATCCTTTGCTATAAATAAGAGTTTACTCTTCACAGCACTTGGATGGAATAATAAATCTTTCAAACTGGCCACAATTCTTGTCCTTCAGCCATTTCCTTTTTATTCATGGAAATGTCATAAGAACACAAAACAGGATTGCTTACCTCTTCCAGTCTCCATCTGTTAAAAAGCTTGTTGTACTTTCCTGGGCGGCCTGCAAATCTGGAAAATAAGATTTCTGTTTCTCGGTGAAAATTCCAAGAACACCCTGTATCAGTAGTTATTTCACAACTTCCACTGAGCAAACCGATGAAACACAAACAGATTAAATCACACAGCTTAAATCTTGTTTCTGAAGGATAGAGTAGTTTCAGAATGCAAACAATGACCATCATTTTGCAAGTGATTCAAAGCTTTTATTACATCCAGAACAAAAATCCTAGCTTCAGAGGTTTTAGACGTTAGATATTCAGACTCTAATCTACTTCTAAGAAGATAAGCCTTTGCAATACCTAGGAATTTACTGCAGCACAGGGATCTGCTCGTCCACATGAATTGTGCACTGGACTGTACCCTACGACTTAGAAGCATAAAATAACTTCCAAACCCATCATAAGAGATCCTACAGATTCTCATACAACAAACAGAATCAAATTTTTTAATGAACTCAGTAAAAGTTATAAATGAGAGAGAAAAAGCCCACGCCTAGTCCTACTAGACACTAGGAAACAGCAAGATACAAAGAAGTTCAGAAACTCTATGACAAATGCATCACTGCATGTAATATGCAGGTATTTCCAACAATCTTAAATAGAACTTTTTCTTATTTCCTCAAACAATCTTGAACTGAAATTATGTTATAAAAATTTATAGAAGGTACTCTGAAATACTCTCTAGCTTCTGCAGGAATATGTCTGATCACAGTGTAACTGAAGTGAAGATGACGCAAGATTAGACCTGTCCAGTATTTTATGCTCTGAATCAGAGCCAGAATTCCTGCTTCCTAGTCTCTTGTATAAAACCTACTAGACAATATTTACTATTTGTAGAAATGGATCCCAGGAAATGTAATCAAAAGGGAATACACAAGAAAGACTTCAGAAAGCATAGTAGTGCAGGGCTAAATACAGACTCACATTTAGGAAGTGGCTGGATTTCCTAAGGTTCTGAATTTTCATTTAGTAGTAAAGTTATATACATAGAGCCATGTAAAATGTGGACTTTAACTGTCTAGTTTAATGTGTTAAAATTTCAAAGGTCCAACCCTCGCATACAGTTTGAAACATTTATTTAGCATTGGTAATTATCCTCAGAAACTGTCCCACACCTAAATCATACATTTCAAACTATTGCCATATTTTCTTCAAACTGTAAAGGATTATGAGTTCTGTGCAAGCTTTCCTTTAAGTACAGTTAGGAAAGTTAACCTACCTGCCAAGAAAAAAAGCAATGTAAAAGATGGAGCTGTTCAAGTTGACAAACTGGAAGAGGAACATTTTCAAGGCAAAGCTGTTTTCCCATTCAGATTCTGTTCTGGGATGCTCTGCAGAAAGACACAATATACATTATATAAACAAAAATGAAACTGAGTTATGTCTAACTTTGCTCACAAATCAATCAACACTAACAAAAGAAGTGATAGTTTCAGGTCACGGTGCCCCATCGTACTGCAATTAATTTTTTTTTCCCCTAAAGCTTTTGGTCTGCAGGTCACAAATCCATTGCCAACCTTGGACTATGTTGGTTCTTGTGGAAATAGGAGATGAGAGCCTCTTGGTACAGAATAGGTCACAAATCTATGTGAAGATACCTGTTGCATGGCCATGAAAAAGTTCTGAATTCAGTGTGAATCTTTAATTATAATGTTACAAGTATTTTAAATTAAAAAAAAAACCAAAAAACCAAATAAGCCAAACCAAACAACAAAAACCCACAAGCAAAAAGCAAAAGCACTTGGCATCAGCAGAGCAATAGAAAGGGGCTGCCAAGGATGGCAGAGGGAAAAGAGACAAATAGCAGCCAGATGGTTTTTCACCCAAGCATCCCAGTTTCTAAATACTTCTGTAAGACCACCACTTCACCTTCAGAACTTCCGTCATAAAGCTTGTAAGTGTTAAGCAGTTTATAATTCAACAAGGAAAGGGTGGGGGTTGGTATTTGGTTTTTATTTTGAAAGAAATGTTGAAATGTGTAGTAGAGCTATAGAGGTGCAAGTATTCTTTGTGGGTCCACACTGCCTTAGATATTTTTCCTTACAATTTGTAGAACATTATTTATGTCTGAATTAGAACTTGGTGACAATCATTAAAATTTACTTTGGTGAAAATTTCAACTTTTATAGATGTATCAAGCTTGGAATACAGTTCATTAATAAAAGTTTTAAAGCACATATATGAGTTGGAATTCCACACTGCCTGTTTTTTCAGTTGAAATCTGTACTACGTAATTACTTTGGTCTAATGCTGACTAAAACAGGCTACAAACGTACAGAATACTAGCTTTAAATAAGGACACTTGTTCATAGAAGCTAAGATGTCCTTCTTTGACATAAAAGATCTCAGGTGGAGTGAGCTACACAGCTCAAACGTCTGACACTTCATCAAGCTTAATTAAAGAAGCCTTTTTTGTTTGTTTTTTCAAATTCTTTCACATATTATTGGAAAAATCAGCTTGTGTAATTTAATGAAAAGAATTATTATCTTTCCCATTCACTGGTCTCTAATAACAGAATGTATTTAAAACATTAAGTAGGGATACAAATCAGTGCGATCTGAAAATATATTCTAATAATTTCATTAAGAGGGGTACACATTCTGCATCTCTCTAACCTGTTCAACTGCCTGTTATCTGAAACCCTATTTGAGCATCTCGTTTAATGCATGTTCCTCAATACTTTAACCAGAAGAGGGAGCTGCAAAATTTAAGCAGCAAGCTTGCCTTTAAACTATGACAAGATCAACTGCATTTTTCTACACGAGCTAAGAAACAGCACGTAAGAAGAAACATTAAAAGGTAACATTCACACACAGGAGCTCTTAAATACTGTCTTTGCTTTCTTGTTTTCTATAAGATGGAAAGCTTTGCCTTTGTGACGGAATCATGACTAGAGGCTTCAGTATAAATTTTTAATCAGACAGAATGCTGAGCTACTCTAAAATTTGACTTAACATTTTTATTTTGTACAATGTAACTTTATCTTAACCCATATTTTTCAAAATTTCAAATTAAAAAGTTATAATGAAAATAACAAATCATTTGGGAAGAGAGTAAAAAATTCTGGTTTGGCTTCATAACAAAAAACATGTTTTGACTTTTGTTCTAATACAATGTGACAGGTTTTTACAATTATATAATAGAACAAAAAATGTAGAAGTGTAAGAATAAAGTCCTTTCTTTTCTATTATTTCATTGGTGAAATGGAATCATAGAATCATTTAGGCTGGGAAAGACTCTTACGATCATTAAACCCAACTGTAAACCTAACACTGCCAAGCCCACCACTAAACCATGTCCCTAAGCACCACATCTACACATCTTTTAAATACCTCCAGGGATGGTGGCTCAATTGCTTCCCTGGGCAGCCTGTTCCAATGCTTGGAAACACTTTCAGGGAAAAAATTTTTGCTAATATCCAATCTAAACCTTTCCTGGCCAACTTAAGGTCATTCCCTCTCATCCTATGACCTGTCACTTGGAAAAACAGATTGATGCTCACCTTGCTACAGCTTCCTTTCAGGTAGTTGAAGAGAGCAATAAGGTCTCCCCTCAGCCTCCATTTCTCCAGACTAAATAATACCAGTATCCCCAGCCTCTCTTCGTAACACTTGTGCTCCAGACCCTTCACCAGCTTTGTTGCTCTTTTCTGGACAGGGGGGACAATAACTTCTGTAGTCCTGCTGGCCACACTGTTTATGATACAAGCCAGGATGCTTTTGGCCTTCTTGGCCACCTGGGCACACCGCTGGCTCGTATTCAGCTGGCTGTTGAACAACACCTCCAGGTCCATTTCCAACTAATATTTCTTCTGATATATCTCACTTGCTTAGGGAAATGTTACCATTGTCCAATGCACAAATGAAGTTTTAAAAACCCCATTTTATGGATGCATAAAGGTATAAGACACAGCTAGCATGAACCATACCACTAGTAAATACCTACATACCTAAGTCTGTCAGAAGATAGGCAACCTTTTCATATACCTGAAACAGAAATAAGACATGATGTAAGTATAGCACATACTGTGGTAATGCCAAACACAGAGTGAAAAAAAGCATCAAGCATAGGTGTTCTGTTCCCATACAGCACCGAGGCATCCGGACAGAGACGGAAGGGCAATGTCCTAACTACATGTGGAAGTACAGTTTCCTATAAAGACTTCATTGAAGTACTTTTGTCCTGTTCTCTTTATCCATGTAAAAACATGTAAGTAAGCATGTACATTAAATGGACAATAAAGATAAATCAAGACCCAATAGATAACAGAAATCTTCAGATATCAATGGTTCTCTTAATCAGCAGTTAGATGCTTATCCTCTAACTTCAGGAATGAATTTGTGTGGTCTGAAACTATTCAAAAGCCTTTACACAATACAATTTTCCTTTGTGTGAATCAGCCTCCCACTGTCTATATATTGATTATCTCCACCGTTTATTTTAAATGTCACTTAGCCCAAGGCAGTTATCAATTCTGAAAAACACATCCTTGTGATTTACTAGCAATAACAAGTTATTTTCAACAGCTTCAGTGTACTTGTTCACTTGATTGTATATCATATATAATAACAGAAATAAATATAAGTCTGTTTTGAAGAATGCTCTAATTGCAGCTAGCGCACAATCTCCTTAACAGAATAAAAAGCTGTTGTCTGTAGAGCTATATTATTCCTTTTAACCTGTCTGTCCATGCACAGGAATAGAGAAGTGATGAATTATACTACAGTTGAAGGAACAGAGGTTATACCAATGTACCTTGTGCTACCACAGCAAATGATTAAATCCGTGCTTCTACACGACAGGAAAACCTTAAACCAAAATCATACATCACACTGATTCTAGGACTGTGCAACGATATTACAGCTGCATTTTAAATAAGAAATGGAAGAATTCAAAGTTATAAATTAAGGAAAAAAAGAAAGAAAATTCTCAATCAGGAAAATGATGTAGCTCCACTTATTACAATTATTACAATACCTCTACGAAGAGGTATTGTAATAGGTAATGTGAAAAAAAATACAAATATAGAAGCAGTACTGTGTACCATTGTGGGTTGGAAACATAACCAAAGATGCATGGAGACAAATTAAGTAGGCTTTAGAGAAAAACACTGACAAACATATAAGAAGAAAATCCTCTGAAATACTGCCTTCAGGCACTGCTATATGAATTATCAAGGACATAATATATCTGTATATATCTGAAATAACGAAGACAGTAACTTTGTAAAACCGACTTTTTAAAATTAACCCCTCCTTCAAGATGACTTACAACATTGAGTGACATGATGATCATAAAATTGATACAGACTCCAGTGCCAGACGTTGCAAACTGCCAATACTTCTTGATGAAATACCACTTGAAGGAAGCAAACTGTTCCATGGCTACCAGACGATACACCACAACAGCGAACACTGCAGTGAGGACCAGTGAAATCTACAGGGAAGTATTTATAAAAATGCACATTAGAAGAAAATAAGCCATAGTTATATTTCCACTGAATTAATAAATTGATGAGTGTGCTTAAGATTGCCATTTGTTTTGGTGAGCAGACTCTGAGAGAATAAACATACTAGATTCGTGAATTAAAACATTTCTTTACTGTCCTTTTACAACAGAACTATACTACGTCTTTTAAAAGAAAGATCCATTGACTCAGTAAGATCAAGATAATCAATTGTTCCTATATTATGCGAATCCACTAATCTTAATGAACGTACTTATAACTCACATTACTGTTTACATCGGAATAAGATTAAAGGCTACTATAACTCCAATATTATCAAACATTACCATGAAGAATATTCCTGAGACAGACACCATCAGACGACTGAGTTTGTCAGGGAAAGGCTGAAAAGGTTCAGGTTTTCCTGTGATGGGATTTACTCTTTCCACTTGGGAATATTTAGCTTCAAACTGGGGGCGCAGCTCTTCCTGGAATGACAGGGTAGATTCTATTTCTTGTACTACTTACTTAATTGAAATACCAAACTCCAGACATACGCACTATAAAGTTTATATTGATATAGATTCTCTTTTATAACTCTCCAACTGAAATATCCAAGTAACTTGGAAATCATTGCAAATGGTGCCAGAGACAAATAAAGAACAGAAACTGCAAGAGCTTTCACCATTATGTGAGGGTATTAGAAAAGGATAATAGATCATAATACTAGTTTCTCCAAAGAAATTGATAAGAAAACTATAAATTCATGCCAGTTATGACAGTGTTTTTATGATATGAAGCCATTTACAAAAAGCCACCAGCTTGTATCTATGCATCCCTAGAAAGCTATAAAACAAGTAATAATAAAAGTCTCTATTTACTTAGACTGCATTTGAATCACCAATATATTAACATTACAGTTATATTCACTAGTGATTTATGTAAAGCAATAAACTAATTTGATGATTGCTCATGCCGATAGCACAATGTTAATGGGTAAATCATGTCTCTTGGAAAGATAAGGAAATCTAGTTTCCATCCCTTTGCTTGTCCTGGTCCCATTTTTAGGATTAGGAATTTCCAGCACAAGAAACCATAGAATATAAGACTTCTAGGCTGACATCAGTAGTAGCTCCTGTCCTTTGTACAGGCAGTATTTCCACTCAGTTTTTCAAAGGATACTTTTAACAAATGTACAGTTATATTTAGAATTATAATGCTAGTTACAGAAGGCAAAGTATCCTTGTATGGTCTCAAGTATACTTGTTTATTCTGCAACTAGTATTACAAATGCAAATATAATCTGAATAGTACATTCCTATTACTGGCATACAATATTTATTGATATTGATGCTTACATTATGATGACAGCAAGATTTATGGGTTTACTTCTGTGTAGTCTTACCTCTTCATCTTCCCAGTCTATGAGGTCCCAGTCATAGGTTAATACAGCTCTCCTTCTTTTCCAAAACTCTAAAAAGACTGTAGCTGTGGAAATCATCAACTGTGTTTTAATTACGGAAAAGAAAGAAAAAAGGCCATGCAGATCTCAAGAAAATCAGCAATATATAACATGTTAACCGTTATTAGCCACTTTATGGCTCTTTTCCCCACAGCATCTGAAAACTATAAGTAACTTTGGGATAATCACTGTTAAAACTGGGACACTATTTTACAGTATCTATCTAAGACTCATTTATTTGCCATCTACTGCATCTGTACAGAGATAGGTAGCAGTCAATTTGAGACAGTGACACCATTTTTAGATCATCATTTTAAAAACTTTCCTTGGAGAAACAAGGCTATGCATATACAATGGTATCTGTTAATAAAGAGCTAAATTGTGATGTAATTTTATTTAGTTTGACTCAACCAAACTTCTTTCCTAGCTATGCCAGTAGCAAGTACCACACTTGCTACTGAGATACACTCTTCAGAATTGAAACTGCTGCTTGATAAATTCAACCTACAGCTGAATGGCAGCTCAGTCTCATCTCCCACTCTCAGAATACTCTGAACCACCTTGTGTCTGCATCTGGCCACAGCTCCAAACCTATTCACACTCAAGCCCACTGCTGAAGGTTTTGCCTTTCGGGAACAGCCGGCCAGCTCTCAGCATCAGTGTTCTGGCACCATGCTGCAGGTGTACAACACTTAGTCAAGAAGTGAGTCACAGAGCATCTTCCATTAGGTGTAAAATCACTCAGGTAAACAGTTTATTTTCCTAACAGATGAATTAAACTGTTGAAAAATAGAAGAGAGTAAGTGAGTGCACCTTCCCAAACCCGATGCTCAGGCCTAAGGCAGCAGGTATGACTTTCATACCACTATAATAGATACACTTTAGGAGAATTATAGTCTATATATAACATCTTGCTATTTTCAAATATTATATAGCTAGTCAAATAACTTTTCTTTTTAAGAACCTACCAGAAAGGCTTCTCAGTACCATAATGTGTAGATGCTTGTGTGAAGAATACTGTTGACCCTAGTATTTCACTTGTCATGTGTTTAATCCTGCATAAGATCCAAATTCGGACAAAAATTCTTGTGCTTGTTTTCAGATCTCATGGTCAATCTGTTTGATATATGTCCACCCAGGCGCAGCAATAAGTATGGGTTGGAAGCTTGCTGATACACACTGCAAAGAATGTTAGACTCCAAAGAAAATCAAACCCACAGCATCCAGTGTCAGGTTCTGTCCTCCTTCCTCTCACAGCCTACTCCACTGCTGGCCACACAAATAATTTACTTCCAGAAAGGGTAGAACTTAATCCATTTCACAATAAGCCTTCCACTTGTCCACAGAAGTATTTTCATGAAAATAACACCAGTTGCTCCCATATAAATACCTCCTGTATATGCCATATCTTCAACACTTATCTCGAGGATAAGTTATGAAATAGTATTTGCACTTGATTCCTTAAAAATTTAAAGTGGAAACAGATAACAACATCATGGCATTCCACTCAAACAGTCACACAATACTGAAACATTTCTGAGTTGCACTTCACCATGTACCATGCCTAGAATAAATGCACATAAAGAACTGAAGAATAAAAAATATCACAGGTTGACTGGATCAGCATATTAAAAGTTACATATGATACACCCAAATTCCTCATTCTTAATGTAATCCAGTATTGTTTACATAAAAAATAAAGTGAGGAGTGTTGCAACATTCAGATTCCTAGCTGGTTATATATTCCAAATTAAAAAATTACTGATAAATTCAGAAAATTTGGATTTAGTTTGCTATCTAAAATTATTGCAACTGTGAATGCATTTGGAGATATGCTGCGACTCATTTGTAGCAACATGTTTTTCACAGAGCTAGTTTTGCTGCTTTATTTTGTAGAAGACGCGCCTCTTCCAGTTCTCCTCTCACAAAGTGTACCATAGGAAACTCTGCAATAGGAAGAAGCTATCTTTTGGTAAATCAATAGTTGCACAGTACATGGAACAATAGTTTCTATAGTTTACAGAAAACAGTCATCCTTCTGAAATACCAGTTCAAAGACATTCAAAGGATTAGGCAATAAGCACTGCCTAGCCACTTTACGATAAATACTGCAATTTCTGTGGACTCTGTAATGACAGAGCTCGGTTATGACAGCAGCAAAGTTGGTCAGGCTGGTTCCTAGTGAAGGGCTGCCCCACCTCACCTCGTCTGTACAGCACGTTCCTGACCGCTCTTACACTGCCACATTTATTGTCCCTGCGTTTCCCTCTTCCCATCAGACTAATTGCACTCAGGGACAGAGCAGTGCTTCAACAGTTTCTTGCATATTTTGTAGAGCTCAAAGGTAAGTCTGAGGTGTTTTTAATGCTTATTAGTGGATCTGATTAACAATTACAGTCTTGTTTTACGTAGCGTTCAGGAAGACAATTGGTGCTATTGTAGCCAAATTCTACTTAGAAAGTATTTCTGAGAAAATAATTGAAAAAATCCTGTTCTGTGATTCAATCACTAAAGCAAAGAAATAGCAGTCATAAACAATGACAGTATTTGAATCAAATTAATACGTTTATTTATTGGATATTTAGGATTCTTATTTAAATTCCTTTTTATAATTCACTAAAAACTTACAAAATATTTCCTCAGTACAAACCAGAAAAGATACTGAGGCTTGAGAATTTATCATTGCTCCTTAAATTTAGAGTATCTTCCTTGGAGAGCAAGCTAAATTTTAGTGCAAAGAGCCACAGGAGCAAAAATCCAATCCATTTCTGGGATCATAATTTGCCATTATTTCTTTCTGAATTCTAGCAGATATACTCTCTGTATCTTACTTTATATTTGTTCTGTCTAATGTAAAGATAAATATCATCTGCTTTATGACGTTTAAAAAAACATAGTGAGCATGAAAGCTCAGCAAATGTGAACATGTTAGGACAGAGTGCAAGAAACAAAGAAGTGCCACTAATAATTCGCTCATCATGCCACTTTTTACTACTTAAATTAAAGCACTTTTTAATTGCTACCGCATGACTGGGAAATGGTGCAAGGTTCAATTTAATGACATGTAAAAGAATGTCTTTGGAATGTATAGTTCTGACAACTGTCATATATAGTCACAAGAAGTCATTGAAATGATTATTTTGACAGCTGCAGAGGTTTTGCAGACATTACACCTACCACTGGCAGGTACCCTCATACACAGAATCTCGCTCCACTCCCATATTCCACAGACACACTCAACAGCTTATATCTGCTACAATCACGTAATGTTAAGATGAGTTTTTCTGCTTCTACTCAATCTAACATTTGAAAAATCAATGTATAATATACAGCTTCCAGTTTCCTACAGGAAAAGAAGTCTCCACACAAATTCAGCAACACCCACAACTGCTGCACTGATTTAGTATTCAATTTGCTCCTGGTAGTACTCATATGACACTCATTGCTCAGGGTCAATAAACATTATCTGTCAAATTTCAGAGTTAATTGTGATAATTATATTTCTTCACAATGGAGCATAACTCTTTAGCATGCTCTTGGAGTTGTTGTCTGCCAAGAAAACACTGCTTCAAATATGCTATCCGGGTATGTATCATTATCTCATTCTATAGCAAAGTGGCTTTGAATTATTCCTCTCCAAGTATGAGGTCTGTTAGAGAAACATGGAATACCTTTGTGCAAAACACTTCTGTCAATCATCGGCATTGTATTAGCTCATTCTTTAAGTCATTAACACTCAGGAATGTAAAGTTTTCAGCATCAGCATGTGGTAAGCTACCGAGACTTCTCTAGTATAACACTAACTATTTTTACTAGCTTATTTGGGCCCTAACTGTGTAGTTTTGTTTTGCAAAATAAATAATAGATAAAAGTGAATTTCTTGCAGGTTCTCTGTCTAACAAAACAAACGAGACAACGCTATGCAACCCTCCTGTGGAATGATTTTCATTTTTCTGCTTGTAAAGCTGGAATGGAACAAAAGCACTTCTGAGGGCAGAAAAGTAAATGAAACAAAAAATGGAAATAGCTCAATCAGAGATAACAATCAGTCTGCAGTGCAACCAGCTTCACACAGTATTGTGCCACCCATAACTACTGTTATAAATTCTGCTGTCAGTCATACTGCACCAACAACTGTCAATGCCAAAGAAAACGTAACAAAAAGAACAGAGACGAGCAGTCAGCCAAAGAGCACACCCCTGAGGTCCACTGATGGCACCACATTATCTTCAAACGTCACTGTGGTATCAAAAAGTGGAATAAGTAACTCTCCCACAAACCTCAATAATATTCCGATGTCTTTAGCAACACTTACCCCAATGGGTAACTTTTCTGGAGTGACCAAAAGTGCTGTGGCTACTTCTGCTTTCACAGTGACACCAAGTAACACCACAGGTACCCACAGCACTGCTTCAGTCACAGTGCTTCCCACAGATAATTCTTCAACCAGCCTCACCACATTGTTCCCCACTGGTATTACTCTGACATCATCCATGGCAAAGCAGGATAGTTCTACACTGAACTTCAGCACCATTCAGCAAACAACAGAGCAGAATCGTAATTTCAGCAAGCCTTTTCCTACGACATCTAATGCGAAAGATGCCACTGAAGGTACGTCTAACTAAAGTGAAACTGGATTAATACAATTATAAGGCTGAAATCAAACCTTTCTTATTTTTTTTTTCCACTGACGTGGAGGCTTCATAAGATGTGTGCATTAGTAAGTGACCTAGTATAGTCTAAAACTCACTGAAAATAAAAAAAAATGTCTTTTTCTTCTTATTATTTGCTCTTTACTTCTTTACTTCCAAAAGTGGAAGTACCTAATGACAGGTACTGCCCATTCACACTGGAGTGGACCTATAAAGCAGATATGTAGAAATAACATCTAAAATGTGTAACTTATCAACTTCTTTAAGTTCAGAAACTTTAGTGACCACAGATGACTTCTTTTTAGTACTTCCAAAAGAATTACTCATTGCACATTTAATTACCAAGTTGAGTATGCGTGGGAAAACAATGGAGCATGAAACTGTTATGGCACTTTTCTATTCTGCTGCTCTGAATGAGGTCTTCACGAAAAGAAAAGGAAAGATTAGAAGACACAGTAATATTTTTTGCCATTAATTACCTTTCAAGTTTTTAACACAGGACTGAAAAGCTTATCCATCATATCCAGTAGAGCACAGTTTGTACTAAGAACTGAAGGAGCATCAGACTTTCATTTCTCCCATCATAGTTCCAATAATTACAATGTACCAAATTTTTAGATAAAAAGACTGAAAAGGAAAGATGGTGGGAGAATAAGTTCAGTTCCAAGAAAAACAGAATACCTTGAGAAGAAGTTTTATGAAATCAGATGAAAATCTGAGAGGAATGCAGTTATTCTGCTAACTGAACAGGTGCAGAAAGCACCACTGGATTTCTTACCTCATATATTCAAAAACTGGTACTCTAAACTTAATCATTTGATATTCAGATACTGCAATTTTAAGTGCTGGCTTTAATAATTACAAATAATTGCATTCAAAGAGTGATTACTGCTTATTTATTTAACTAAAATGATAGTGGTTGATTCTTGTAATTAAACACAGAACACTTTCATTGAACTAAAAAATCATCTAACCTCCTTTTTTTTAAAAAAAAAAAAGCCCCAACAGGTATCCCCTTGAAAGTCAAGGATGGAGGTGTTTTTTTTCTATTACAGACAGAGAGATTCTGCAGAGAGGCTGGTTTAGTTACACCCTGCAAAGTGTTTCAGATCCTTGGTGAAAAGTCTCCTCCACAAAGCTCTCAGCTGCTATAAAGCAAGAGTGAGGTGTCTGATCTTATACATTTATTATTCTCATTCAACTCTCTGTTCTTTCTCACTAGCAGTTGGTGTCATTGTAGGAGCCATTTTGGTCTCTATATTAATTGGTCTGGTTGGATATTTTATAAGCTGTAAGAAAAGGTCTGAGTCATTTTCCCACAGACGGCTTTATGACGATACGAGGAATGACCCAGGTAAGGTATAGTACTAGTGCTTAGCATAAGAACATATTTTATCTCTGCACAGAGCTGCTTAAATAGTCTGGCCTTACTGAATTACTAGGAAAAACAGTATTGACTTCAGTCAAACCAATTTTCAATTGACAGTACCTCAATTATTTTAAAATTTTAGTTTAACAAATACTCCCCTTAAATCTGCCTCCACCTTACAACTTATTTTAAAGCCTGAAATACCACGAAATACCATATTTAGTATCAGTGAACCTGTTCAAGGAATTGTGTGTGAATTCAGAGCTCAAAAGCTCTCCAAAACTTTGATTAACTGAAAAAGGCCAGATGTCTTACTCATCCAACTCTAATCACAGAAAGAGCGATGAAGCTATATCTCTTTCTAGGAGTAAGAATTTTTTTAAGAAGTTTGAAAAAAAAGACTGATTTTGTCTTCTCCATGAATATGTATAAACTTGTATTAAACTGTAATCACACAATATATATAAACTTGCATTAAACTGTAATCACACAGTCTCCACACATTTGTATCATGTTCCTGGACTTTATTTTTAAATGTTTAAACAAACACCAAGAGGCTAAGCACACTTTTTTCTCATATAAAATCAAATAAAAATAAAACTCTGGCAATATGCCCTTTCTGGCTTAAACACAAGAGCTGAAAGCTGCCAGAGCACCAGATTATGAACCAGGTTTTAAAGTCAATCATTCATGTAGTGCTCAGTGGGTGTTACTATGAGGACATGTGTCATCTTCAGAAGATCATGAATCAGGGCCTTCATCTGCATCCCCAAACGTAAGAAAGAGGTTAACTGGATTTAGCTGTGAGATGCTGCTGAACTGAATAATGAGGTACTCAGTGCAGGGGCCTAAGAATCTTTCAAACAATACATAACAAAAAAATTGCATTCTCCTTTCAGTTCTCCACTTAGACAACTCACTTGGACCACACGATACGAGTTTTGGATGTGTGTCAGATGACAAAACCAGCCCAGCAGATAAGGCAGAGGAAGTCGATGCCGACTGCCCATGTGATGGCATTCCCATGGCTGATATGACACCATCCCACCTTTCACCATAATGTTTGCTTCAGGTTATATGCTCACTGGTTGTCTACACACTTTTGGTTTTTTTCCAGAATGACTTGGTAGCTGTTATCATACAGCCACTACTGCAGAAACAATGTTTTGGAAAGCAAGGGGGAAATCACAAGATACATTGATATGCAACAGGCATGGCCCAGTAGCTGAGCATCATTCATACTTTGTAATTAAATGATTAACCTATGATTTTCCTGGAAGGACTTTATACTTGCTTTCTTAGAAATAATAAAGACAAATCACATCCAGGTAAAATTCTGTCTTGTTTAACTACAGTCAAGAATGCAGACATTGTAACAGAGAAAAAATTGACTGGGATTGCAATGATATTTTAGCATCAATAAAAAAACCCCAAATTTAACTAACTTAAGGTGATATTATTCTGTCCAAATAGAATTTCTATCTGATAAATAACTCAGGGCATTATTTTCCCCACTTCACATTTGTATCTTCCTCAGTGAATATGACAAAAAGAATTTTATTACTGAGAGGTTGAAGTTTGCTGGGGAGAATGAAACTACTGAGTAACATGGACTACATTTAACCTTTGACTAGGATGACACAGACTTAAAATCGCTATTGAAGGGGTAAAAAGGAAGACGAGCTTTTATTCCTCTGTCAAACTGATTTGTTGTTTGCATTGCAGGTTAGATCTGTAGAAATGATGAAAAGGTCTTGGTACAGGTTAAATAGAAGAAATACTTGAGCTGAAAGAAAAGGAATTATCTATACCTTGTATATAGACATCCTAAAAATCATGGTCTGATTTTTCCAGCTGAAGAGTAAAATTATGGCAGCATAATTCAAGTATTTGCATCATTTACCTGTTTGCAATTACCAGACACGTCTAAATAGAAAGAACATGAAAAAGATATAGCTGTAAAGGCACAGAAAAAACAAAATAAAGTGCAGAGAAAATGACTACTCACATGGGATGTGTTTGTTACTATGACTCTGTTAAACTGCTTTATTTAGTGTGGAGACTGGATCATGTCAATGGAGTTATCTCACTATGTGGCTGTGAATGTTGCAATGAGGGTTTACTCGATATGCTAGTAAATTACTTGCTCTCACACACACACAGAAACAATGGCAGTCACACTGCATATGAGTTAAAACAGGTATATAATCCGAAGAACTTAAAAGATTAAAGAATTGAGTGCATATATGGATTGTTGTCATTCTGACAGGGGTCACTCATGAAATCAGCACACTTCTCACCAAATCCAGAATCTGATTTCTAACACTGTATCCTGCACACCAGATAGAAGACTGAAAGTCTGAGATGCCTGTATTCATCTGTATTTGGTACAAGCATTACACTGGTGCTTAAAATTAAGAAAAACAAAGTTCAGCTTTCATCTTCCTTAGCACATACCATGCCATCTTTCCTGATAATGACAAAGCAGTATCATACAAGCATAATTCCTCCTTGCACTTGAAACTCAGCCTCAGATGGAAATGGAAAGAGCTCTCTCTAAGGAGAAATTGAACACAGACATAAAACGTCTACAAGCGCATTCTACACTGCACTTGGTCATATGGTTACCAATGTATTTTAGGAATTTATGAAACTATTATTAACTGCAAGGTTGTAACAACAAGATTAGGAGACAATGAAAATATATCATTAAGATAAGGAAGCAAAATATGTCCTTCAGCTATATTTATAGTGTGCAGTTTTTCAACAATCTAATTATGAATATTGTGTGTGTGTGTACGCACGTACATGAGTATGTACCTCTTTGATGTTTTGCTGTTGTTTGTATATTTTTTGTTTTTATCAGGGTAGCCTCCAAAATTTGTGACGTTTGTTCATCTGTCACTTCAAGTTAGAATCATTAATACTTACCCATATATATTATCCAAATAAAGCCATTTGACTCTATTTGAAATGTAAAATCCTGGCTTGGATTCAGACTGTTGTATGTATGTGAAGGGGTGTTATTTACTCAGGGTTTACACAGATAAACATTTACACTGGTAAAATTAATTATCTCTTGTTCTAATACCAGCCTTCCCTACTTTCCAGCAGCAAAAGCAGCTTCACTGAAGGCTAATTCCATCAAGCATTTCATGCTGGAACCACTACATCTGTCTTTTACAGCAATATTACGCTGACCTTCTTAGAGAGATGGGACTATTCTTGGTAACTTGAGTTCAACAGTGGCCTTGGTGTCTACCACCCTGCTGGAGTTCACACCCCATAACATGGTGTGTGTCATGTCAGAGTGAACATAATGAGATATTCAGACTGAGAATTTGAATATAAATAGTTAAATTGCTGTAAGCACTTAACATCAAATATTTCCTATAGTTCCCTCCAATGAGCTCCCACAAACACATTCTCATTTACTCTACATAAGTTGTCTAAAAAACATGATTTTATACTGACTCAAGATCAGTAAATTAACCTACATGTTTGTCTCTAATGCCTTCTGCCTGCATGATGCAAAATTCAGGCGTAAAGACATTTAAGATGCTGAAGATAATGATTACACTAACAATAAAAAGTATTATTTTTACCCACTACTAATATAAAAATTGAAGTTGATGGAAACAGAAAGCGAGATTATGAGAGCTATAAACTCCCTTTATTCAGTTATCATACAAAAGGGTCAGGTGAACTAGAAGTACAAACTGAATAAAACTGTACTTACCCCAAATTGCCATGAAAATAGCAAAGAAGACAGTCCCTCCATTATCAAACAAATGTGTAACCTGAAAATAAAATAAATACATAAAATACATCACAACAAATAATATTGTCATCTTATCTTTTTGCTCCAAAGAATCCCAGAGTACATAACTGGTGGCAGAAGCTAAAAGCTCTGCTTGCATGTTCCTTCTACCAAGGTTTGTCCTATTCTGCCTTTCAGTATAACACGGACTCTGGTTTTCCTGACGATCACTTCATGAACCTCCAGTCTGTTTGTTCCACAGATACCAAGAGCTGCTCTCTCCAAGTCCAGCAAGGCTAAAGTTTCCTCCAGAGTTCTTCTCATACACTGAGTCAAATTTAACCTCAATACTTTCTGTTTTAAGGTTTTTATAAGCTAAATAACTTCAGCCTTTTCACCTTTCTTCCTCTGTATATTGCTTAGCTAACATCGGTTTTCATTCCAAACTATGTCACAATTTCTCTGCAGGTAAAAGTGGTATATAGTCCTTTTTAATCCAGACATCTCAAATTTTTGAGAAATGATCCTTCTTAAAAGGCTAGTGCCCGTAAACTCCTACAAACAGAAAATAAATTCTAAATACCACCATCCCTCCAAAACATAATTCTCGACGATCCAGTGGGTCTCTTCCAACCTGGTTATTCTGTGATTCTGTGATTCTAAGTTGCATACTTAATTTCACCTCATGAATGTTCTCATTTTTGTTGGATTTACCCCTAACTTACTGTTTTTATAAGATTTTTCAGGCAGAAGAGATATACTGCTGCAAAGTTCAAGGCTTACTGATAGAAAATAGGTAGCAACTAGTTTTTGCATGGCTATGAATCATACTGAGCATTTCAGTGGATGAATTTGATGGCTCACTTATTTTGAAACATCACAGTTTATATTACAAAAAACTGCAACATCTTAGATTCCATGCATAATATGAAACAGTATTTAGGAAGCTGAAATTAAGATCACAGTACTTGGAACAGATTTAAGGTTGCCAGTTCACAGCAATGTAATTTATCTCAGGATAAAGGGCCTACATTTCGTCTAATTAAAGGTGGTTTAAGATGTTTCTGAGCATTAGTAAGCAAACAACAGGCTTCAAACTCCTATTTTGAAAAAAAGGCACAAATAATAAGATAAAAGAGCAAACCAACTTATCATCAATAGACAAACGTTAGGAATATGATATGAAAAGACAGGACAAAGAAATGAAAAAAGTGCTGCAAATAAATGGCTTTGCTATGTACTGCCTCAAACTATCCAAAAATTCAGGACATTTTCCACCATTTGAAATTAAAATAGAATGTCTTGCTATAGAATATTCTTGAAAAGACTTAACTTTCATTGGTGTTGACTCTGTTGATTACTTCAGGACCAATTTTTAAGTTTTCATCATCAAAAAAAAAGCCAGTGGAAGGGCGAGGGTAACCAGATTCAGTTTTGCTGTACTGTGACCTTTCATCTGAAATTATTCTAGCCAGCAGGAATGTTCTCCCTGACAGGTGTGCCAGGACACTGGGGCTGACAGTCTGCTAGGGGCAGGTTACCTAACCTTCTCCCACGAGAACTGCCTACTGCAAGGAGAACTCATTCTGCGGCCTAGAGCAGGTTGGCATTATTGCTTCTGCCTTGTGACTTAACAAAAGTAACTCAGGAATGCAGAACAACTTAATAGAAATAGTGTTGCCGTTTAATTTCCTATTAAGTAAAATTATTAAAGTATTGTGAGCATTTATTAAACCCACATTTTTATCTGCGTGCCAGTTCTTTTCTTCTTTTCTGTTTTTAAGGTTCTGAAATGAGAATTTACTATTTGGCATTGGTTATCAATGAATCCAATATGTCCCCTACACAAGTCATACAGTGGGATCAAATGTACATACAAATATGTATTTTGCTTTGTATATCTTTTGCTTACATAAAGGAAATCACACACAGTAATGGGTATGAGACTGGAAATGTGAGAGGTGAACAAAAGCAGGACAGTTTGATGAGCATTTCAGTTTTGAATGCAGATCTGTATGAGGTTGTCATTTTGGATATTCTGCTCAGTATGTAGTGCCTATTTCCAAGGAAATACAAAATGAACCAACCAACCAACCAACCAAAACAAACTCAGCAGAATTAATGTTGCTGAAAGCAGGAAATATCTGGCTCCTGATCAAGCACTGTTTTCTAAGAAGTTTTTGGGCAAGAGTCTTTCAACACCATACTTGGAATGAAGATTTGACTGTTTTAAAGCCTAAAGCGTAGTCTGAGACTCCGTGTTGACTAGAGGCCTCAAAGCACGGGTGAAATATTGTAGGACTCCGTGCTAGTCCATCAGCATACCTGACTGATGTTATCATCATACAAGACTTGAGAAAATTCAAATCCACACCTAAATCAACACCCTGTCACAGGGGCCTGAGGGCCAGGAGGGCTGGGCACAGGACCAGCCCTGGTGCACCACCCTAATCACACACGGATCAGAGAGCCCACTAAATGCAGACAAGAATGACAGCCTGGGCATTCAGAAAGTCAGATTACAACTCAGGTATTGCATGTCTTTCCCTTGAATTATAAACTTCACTTCAGCGTGGCATTTTTAAATGGACATGGAATAAGGAGGGAGGGGACGGAAGAAAAGAGCAGTAACAAGAAGGAGAAAGGCACCTTTTGTATTTGTATCCAGCTTCACAAAACCCTGGCAGAGAAAATATTTGAAGAATATGATTTTTCTGGCATTAATTTGTTCTGTCTGAAGTGCTCTTCTAAAGGAAACTTGGCAAGTATTCAAAAAAGAAACCCTGACAGGAGTTTTAATAACGTGAAATATGAGCACAAGGCCTTAAGTAAATGAGGCAGATTGCATGGCATAAGTAGGTTTGGGGAGATAAACTTCACTTAAAGAAATTCGCTTTTTCTTATTAACTCAGTGCTTATATACTCGTATACAATGAGCTACTGAATGATCTTTAAAGTCCCTTCCAACCCAAACCATTCTATGATTCTATGATACTATGGTTTCGGTTGAAAGGCTAGCTTCTTGTAGAAAAATATTTAGTTATGTAAAATCTTCGCATTAGTTTGAAAGAGCAAAGCACATCATAGGCACATTATGCCAGAGAATTCCTTAAGGAGGTGCAGAAATTCAATTAAAAAGTAAGCAAGGGAAATGGAGTAGTAAGTCAATTATAGGGGAAAGGAAGAAAAAACCTTCCAAGAAAATTTCTGTTACTCAAGAGACTTCATGAATTGATGAAAATAATAACAAGGATGCAGGAAGGAAATGCTCACAGAAAGGGAAACAAATTTTAGAATAATCTCTGGTCTTCTCAGAGCATTCCCTTATCAGAAATATGAACAACAAAGATTGAAAAGAACCTCTGTGGAGAAACAACATGTTTTGCAGGAATCTTTGTTGAAACAAGGGCAGCCATTATGCAATTAAAATGGATCTTTATACAAATGGCAATAAGGCAATAATTACCTTGGCGTATATGCAGCTTTCATTGAGTTTCTGTAGTGTGCAATTGCGTTCACACATAGGACACATGATGGTTTCATTTGCCTCGCAGATCTCTTTGCTTTAGTATAAGACAGGAAAATAAAGGTTATAAGGCTTATAACAATAAAGAAGTTTATAAAGGCTATAAAGGTAATAAAAGTTATAAAGGTTTTTTAGCATTCCTAAGATTTTCTGAGGTTATGTTGTTTGTGCTCACTATTTGTTAACAGTGTGCCTACACCACAAAACTGGCTCAATAAAATAAATCAAAAGTCAATGTTTGGCTTGAAAAGCCTAATCCCAAATCAGTAACCTTAAAACCATGGGTCCTACCTAGAGTAGTATACAATATATTTGGGCATTGTACTACATATCATATGGTGATGAATTTGCCATTCTCTCTCATGCATCACAAAAAGAAGAAAACACTGTTTGCTACCTGCCAAACCATCTACTGAATATTTAAGGGATGTGAAAGATATCAAACATTAATGGGAAGGACAACACTGGTATAACCACACTGATTTCAGTCAACTTATCCCAATGCATGTCAGCTGAAGGTCTGTTCCATGGGATCATTGCATATACACCTCAATCAGTTGGTCACATGTAAAAACCCACTGTCAGGGATTTCTGGCAGTAGTATTTCAAGTCTTTGCATTTTTATTTCCTACAGCAGAAGTTACCTATAGGGCTAATAAAACCCACTTCAATAACCTAACTTTTGGGAAAAAATAAATCATTAAAGATCCTAAGATTTGGGAAAATGAAGTCACTGCCTTCACCGGGACCATTCATAGTCATAATGTAATACATAATTAAAGTGCCTTCACAAAGGCAGAAAAGAATTAACAAAAGTGCAAAAATGTATTTTACAACTAAGTTTAACTGTATTGAATAAACAATCACGTTTCCCTATCCTTTAGCAATGCTAACATGCCCAAAATGATCTTGACACACCAGGAAAGTAGCAGTATAAACAAATGCCTAGAAATCTCAACTGATTTGTTTTAATAAACATTGTAGTTTCACTCACCTCCTCATAAAAGATGAATTTACAGTTGTAATACTGTATGAAAGATTATGCTTATTTCCAAACGACTGCATTTATTAAATTCCATCTGACGCAACAGTAACTAGAAACGAAAGATCCTGGTTGCCCAGATATTACTTCTGTAATCTTTGGACATACCTCAAATAACAATAGAATCACTAATTCACTGAAACCCTTCAACCTAATGTGGATCTGACAGAAAAACTGTCCTAAGTAACCCTTAAGCCGGAATGAGCACAGCCACTCACTTCAGAGTTCCAGAGTAACAGAAATCTCATAATATGCCACATGAGAGAATTCTCTTGCTTGCATTTTCATTCAAATTACTAAGCACACAAAATCCTATTTCAACAATATGGTGCAATGGTTTGGTGATAATACAAACTATTGTCAACTATAAAGTCAAATTGTACTGGACTTCGTATTTAAGGTCAACACTATAAATGTTAGATTTCCTGTATTTTATACCTTGAGTTAAAATATTGGTTTGTTTTAAATAACATTTGAAAAAATCAGAAAACTATACTGACAGTGACAGGTCATATGCTTCAGCAGTACTCTGCAGAGGCAATAATGTTTGCTACAAAACTGTTTGTGACAAGTTCTATGTTAACTGTTATTGCAATTCAAATCTTCAGTATAACAAAGCAAAATAAGGCTCATTATACTGTCCTTTCTTATATATCTGAAATCTGACTACAACACATGCTGTAAAGACACCTCAAGCAATGCTGTGTTCATGCCTCACCTTTCTGTTTGACTGACAATAAAAAGATGACTTACAGCAAGCGATAACAACAGGTACATATCCATAAAACCCAAACTCTTTAAAACCATCACATTTATTTTTATACGGACTAACTAACATGTAATAGCCTGACATCTAACTTGAGAATAAAACAGGTAACAGATATGGCACAAAATTTGTTGAAAGACAATAACCCAGATGGAGGTACTTCTAGAAAACTGAGCCCTCCCATATGACTACTACTTCCACTCATTTCAGCTCAGGGAGAACAAATGGATCAAAATATATTTGAGAGTTTATGAAACAAGAAATAGAAATTCAAGTTGCACATTCTTGTTCCTGCATATCGTCTGAGACCTGCAAATATAATCTAAATACTCCAGAAGTTGCTATGAAGTTTCTTCAGTAGACACTCCCTCCTCTTGGTTACCTTCATTTCACAACTGAATCCTGCAATGGGCTGCTGACACTATAATCTCAGTACTCCGGAGGACTTCAGTGCTGGCTTCTGGCACCCACAGTATTTTTAAGCTTTATTCCAAGCTCACACAAGAAAAAGAACATCCTCCATTCCAACCTGCTTTCAATAACTGTCCACCATATGCACCCGTTTCATGATAGGAAAGTAAACCACCTCTAGCCATGCGGAATGCAGAAACATTTGTTTCTAAACATAGGACAGATATCATAGAATCATAGAATAATCAGGTTGGAAGAGACCCACCGGATCATCGGGTCCAACCACTCCTATCAAACACTAAACCATGCCCCTAGCACCTCGTCCACCCATCCCTCAAACACCTCCAGGGAAGGTGAATCAACAACCTCCCTGGGCAGCCTGTTCCAGTGCCCAATGACCCTTTCTGTGAAAAACTTTTTCCTAGTGTCCAGCCTAAACCTCCCCTGGCAGAGCTTGAGGCCATTCCCTCTCGTCCTGTCCCCTGTCACTTGGGAGAAGAGGACGTTACCCTCCTCTCTACAACCTCCTTTCAGGCAGTTGTAGAGAGTAATAAGGTCTCCCCTCAGCCTCTTCTTCTCCAGGCTAAACACCCCCAGCTCTCTCAGCCGCTCATCATCAGGCCTGTTTTCCAGCCCCCTCACCAGCTTCGTTGCTCTTCTCTGGACTCGCTCCAGAGCCGCAACATCCTTCTGAGTACAGAGGGAGAATAACCTCCCTGGACCTGCTGGTCACACCATTTCTGATACAAGCCAGGATGCCATTGGCCTTCTTGGCCACCTGGGCACACTGCTGGCTCATGTTCAGTCGCTGTCAACCAACATCCCCAGGTCCCTCTCCTCCAGGCAGCTTTCTAGACAGACTTCTCCTAGTCTGTAGCTCTACATAGGGTTGTTGTGCCCCAAGTGCAGGACCTGGCGTCACCTGTTCCATGACTTTACTTGACACTGAGGTCAGACTGACAGGCCTGTAGTTTCCTGGATCCTCCTTGCGAACCTTCTTGTAGACGGGCACTTACTAATATCCATTGATCCCTAATAACAGTTGTTAACAGGACAAAATCTCTTTCAAGTGAAGTAGTATTACACTGGATAATAATAAAACTGGGGAAATGTAGCAGCTAAGAGATTGCTATAATGCCCTGGCTCAACGTTTACATTCCTAATTGTCACTGAGTCTCCTGCATCTAGATTTTGGCAGAATAACATAGTCAACTCCGTTTCTTCCTGATAGCTGCTGAATACTGCATTTGCATACTGTGGTGGTTAAAGTGCTCAAAATCAAATGATGTATTTTAAAACTGTTATGGATGTTAGCAGTTTTCTTTAAATGACTGCAGAAACACTAGATAAATTAATCTCATAGTCACAGAATACGGCAAGAATAAGAACAATTAGGCTGTACAGTCTGTCTGTCTGCCTGCTAATGGACGACTCCTGCCTGCTCTGGGTAGGAGGTTTCTGTCAAACCGTCACTAACCTCTTCCAGAATAAGTAAGCAAATATGGTAAGGATCAGCATCTGTTAACACTGGCCCTTAAAATTAGTGAAGTGCACAAGGTGATACAGAAAATATCTACATATTTCTTCTGGACAGTCACGATCAGCTTGCATTAGGTAAATTCTATTCTCAAATCCCCATCTCAAAGCGGGTCTTAATTACTGGGTCAAAGCAATGTACTGATGCAATAGTACTGTGTCACAACAAACCAGAGGGACTGCATGGATCCACAGCATCAAAGGCTGAGAGGACCTTCTACTCAGAATTAACACATTCAGATTTCAGAGCACACAGCTAGGTCCCCTGCATTAAACCATACTCTGTCAGTATTTTGAAATGAACACTGGTTAACGTAAGCTATAATAAATATATTAACACTCCCTTCCCCTTGCAGGCATCTAGGGCTTACATGGTGGATCCCCAACTTTCAGGCTCTTGCTACTGGAACAGAGTCCTGAGACACTGCTGGGCACCCTGGTGCTCTGTGCAGCCCAGCATGACACTGAGGCACCTCACAGGAGGACTCAACACGACCAGTCTCCACAGGGAGCGAACAAGTGTCTGTCTGCAGCTGGTCGACAGCAATCAAGAGAAAAAGAGGGGACAGGAAAATCATGAAAGCTATCTCTGTGCTCCTGGGATTTATATCCTGCAATATAAATCCTGGGATTTATATTCTGCAAGCAAGATAACTGCATCACTCTGTAAGAAGAACTAAGTAGGAGTTTCATCTCCAAGTCTTCTGGGGAGAAGCACAAGGCACATATACAAAAACAGATTCTGATAAATTCTGTTGTTTTCCTTGGTCAGTATCAACGTCAAATTTTTCTCTTCCAAGAGGAATGCCTTAAATATTAAACTATACTCTGAGAATAGTAGATGGTGGCACTTTACTCCCTCTTTGTTGAAACTGTGTCATTGGACATGTGGAGAACGTAAGATTCCCAGTTCAACAGTGCTAGTCCCTATGCTCTAAGAACAGGTGAATCCTCTAGTTTATATCCACTCTATTTCACAGACATTTATTGTGCAAAACAATTCTAATACATGCAGCAATATCCTAAAGATAGCATAGTTTCCTGGCTGATACATTTATTGCATTTAATGCAATTTGAAATTGTTAAGTCTCTCACGAGTTTGCTGCATGAAAGCAAGCATAAAAAAGCCTTAATTACAGCTCTGTAGAATATAATAATTCACTATCAAACAGAAGATAAAGGCAATTCCATAAAGAAAACATAGAAAAGTCCAGCTCAAAGCTCAAGAAACACTTGCTATGAAAGCTGACTCCAAGTATACTTACAGCCTAAGCATCCAAACTGCCTGGAGGAACACTGGCAATTGCAAGAGCACTGATTCTGTTGTGTCTGATGACATCTAATGGAAAACTTTGTAATAAGGGTACATCCTCTGAAACAGCTCCTACAAATACAGTCAGCATTTCTCTCAAGTACCATCATCATTATTTCTAAACTGACATAAAGCCCTCCAACAGCAAACTCACAACAGTGGGAAACTTGAAAACTAGGTTCATACCCTGAGGTTGTAAAGTCCCTGAAGCTGGGTCTTTTGTTTGCATAGTCAAGAATTTTGCCGCTATTAATACTGAGAGAAAACAAAGGCATAGACAAATTAAGTCAAAGTTTAGCAACTGTTCTACTTTCTGGAAATTTTAAGGGAGATGGAGGTAGAGAGAGAGTATATCTGACTTTTTTCACCTGTCAGCCTTGACTAGAGTGACAACCATTGCAGTACTCATGATATTTGGACTGGTACTTGCTGGTTTTCCTTATAGACAAAATGAAGATGCATTGGTAAGAGAACATATTGTGAATGGTATGCACCCAGCTTGATGCAAAACAGATATACAAAGCAGATACACTTGACTGAAGAACCCAGTGATTTATTTGGTTATTTTTACATGATCTGGAAAGCATTTATAAATATAATAACGATCTCAGTTGCACCACACTGTTCTTAATTTTCAACATGCTATTACGTTTTTCAATGGAATTTTACCTTACTTGGCTGGAATCCATTGTAAATAATCCATAAAGGAAAACAAAGAGCCCAACCAGGGCAGCAGGAATAAGCATTCCAGTATACCACCCCAACCAGGCAAAATACAGTCCAATTTTTTCACCAAAATATCGCCTACATGAAAAGGAAACACATACATAGTTTAAAGTTAAAACTTACAGTGACTTTTATCTATCTTCACAGCAGTAAAAGAATACTAATGATGAATTACTATTACATTTATGGTAAAATTATTGTCAGTTTACTGAAACATTTTATTTCAGGCTAGCATAACATTCTAGTGGCACTAACTGCAGATTTACAGAACTTATATTTTACAAGGAGATAACTGAAGCACTTTGTAATTTTCATATCCTTGCGATGACTAAGTATATGTGCTAGTTTCAACACTATTAAACATAGGACATCTTGTTTGCACACAGAGATGTGTGTGTGTATATATATATATACACACACACATATTTATAAAAAAATCCAGATAGGGATATGGTATGACCCAAGTATTCCATTAAAAAAAGCATTTATAATCAAAATATTACCTATGTAATAATCATTATCACAATTATGTAACAAATATTGGAGAAAACAAAGATTTGAAATCCAACTCAAAAACTGAGCTTTAATTCTTCAAAGCTTGGGTATCAGTTGCTAGAAGAGATGAAGTAGCACTGAACAAAAAGTAAATCATAGATGATACTATCTGATCAGCACGGAACTGTCCCATGGCAGATGCTCCACTGCCTTCAGTGGTACAATACTGGGCACAATAATTGGTTATGACTGCCAGATTAGGAATAAAAACTGATAGCAAGGAAAAACTAATTACTGGTATTCCATAGCAAAGATGAGAAAAGCAGTAAACCCAAGCATTGCAATTATTTAACTTAAATTACGTATATTTCTACGCTTTACATTTGGTAATCTATGACATTAATTATAAGAAATAGAAACATGAGTTTATTCAAACCCATGTGGAAATGTAACAATGAGACTGTATTTTCCGTCCACTGGATCTGGCAACTCTTGACTGTTCATGTGGGTAACAAGTCATTGCTCTCAAAGGTGCTTTCATGAGGGGCAGGTGTCTCTGATCAGCAGACCACTTCATGGGCCTGTTCTTACGTTTCACACTGCAAATTGTCAAGCAACTGGATCTACGTGCCTTTTATGCAGCCTCATTTGAAATTAATAGCCCTGCACAAAAGAGCACCCAAAAGAAGCAACTTGCAGAATTCCAATCTTAGCTAATAATACTGAACAGCTAAATTTTACAGGAAAGCAGAAGGATGAGGAATTTAGCAGTTGGTCTTTTACCAGCTAACTTGCACCACAGAAAAAAAACTCCTCATCAAAGTACTAATACCTGATTAAATCGAGTGGTTGGTATTTGTACCACATTCCCCACCGTGCCCAGCGCTCGTATAAGAGATGTCTGTGATTCTGAGCTCCATGTGTTTTGATAGGATGTCTGCTTTTGTGGCTTCCCTGAAAAACACAAAGAAATAAATGTATATGTTTTACATAGCACATTTTTAGGCATTTAATTATAATTTTAAATAACTATTTTTAATAAATATGTCTCATACTATGGACATCTCTAGGATATGTACGTGGAACTAACAGGTAAGCCTGACAGAAGAGATATGATTACATACACTTCTGAAATGGCCAGTTTCTGTAAGAATTAATGATAGAACTATACTAGTATATGACTACATAGAACTACTACTATGCAGACCTATTACGATATGGCTAGAAGTCCAGTGTTTCTATTTCACTAATACACGCTTATTTGTATGCTCCCATCTACTTCAAATTTTCATTTTTTGAGATGTGTTTACATTAACATTTTTTATTTCTCATAAAATTTCAGAAATTTCTGGTATGCCAGCTCCATTCTCCTTTCCTAGACATTTTTGATAACTTTATTTAATTCCTGTTTGAACGTATAGAAAAACATAGTCTTTCAGTGGTATGTGCTCTCAAAGATGATGGAAACAACTGATATGGCATTATTCTGAAACCTACATGGGATGCTCAGAAGCATTAAGAGCAAAACAGAGATTCAGTCTGGCTCAAAAGGAGTCCTTCAGGGCATGTCTGACATTTACAGACTGCCTGACAGCCTGAAAAATAAGCCTCAAACTCGGCAGTTGAGAGGGAACATGTGGATTCATTAGAATCATCCTAATCAGAATCTCTCATGTCTGTAATTGTACTCCAATTTTGAAGCAGGAAATCAGTTGAACTTTTTCTCAAAAAAAACCGCAGTCAGTTATGGTAAAGAAAACCTTTTATGAAATTACTGCAAATGAGCCAAGTAATTTCTGGGGAAGAACACAGAGTTCCCCAGATCAGTACTTCCAAGTTTGCAGACATTCTGCTGATTCAAGTAATATAGCTATTTAAATTTTTATCATTTATTTGAAATCTGGAGCATTCTCTGCAACTGAAAGAACACTGTTCATTTGTTGTAATCTGCTGACCTTCTGGTTTAAGAATGTATTAAAAACAACGTCAAACTTAGCAAAGACTCCAATTCTACTAATTTCTCATCACAGTTAGCAAAGAAGCATACAAAAAATGTCAATACAGAGTGGGACTTTTGCAATACCGAGGAACACCTAGGAAGAGAATATCAACTTATGCTCACATTTATCTGCATTAATGACTGCAACAGCGCTTTAAACTAGATGTGAAGGGGGAGAGGGATGAAGCCAAGCTAGACAGGAATGAGCCTGGACATGGCATATTTTTAAGCCTTCCCTCACACACACTTATTTCTGCATTGTTTGTCCATGACAGAACTCAAGTCTCAGCATTCCCACTGGGGCAAAATTTTGACTCTCATTTGCTCATGTGATAAATAAAAAATAAATAAATAAAAATGGAGAGTGTTCAGCCACCATCCCCTCGCATCAGTCAAGTAGCAATTAAGATGAGTGGCTTAAAAATCATTAACTTTAACTGAAACTTTAAAAAAGTAGCTTATGCTACAAATGAATATATAAAATGGATATGACAGAAAGGTTTTGACAGCCAGAGAAAGCTTCAAAGGCTTTTCTGGTAGTACAGCCAGCTTTCCTCCAAAGTCATTAACACACATTAACAATTATGTTAAATTATGTATTTAAAATACTCCTCTATAACCCCAGTGTTTAATAATTATAAACATATTAAAAATTACTCTCAGCAATTTGTAAAGCACAGGTCAGTCCTTTGAAACACCAGACCTAGTCATGATATTCAGTCCAGGAAACTATGGAGTTCATAGCTACACAACCACCACACTACTGATCAGCATTCAAAATGCCTGAAGATGTGTGCTGGCTTCTTCCTTTTCAATATGCAAAGGTTGTCTGAAAACCCTCTGAAGTCAAACACAAGTTTTTCATTTATTTCATGGGTTTACAATCTTCGGCAGACTTTAACCTACTGAAAAAAGATACTGCCAAGTAGAAGTCATCCACAAGTATTCAGAAAAGACTAAACAGGAAATAATTAACTAGTTTTCCTAACAGCCATCAGGTGCACAAGCTATTAGAAAACCAGAACATTTTGTAGGTAGCAGGCAAAAATAATTTAATACGACTAATTGGAACAACTGATATTCTCGTTAAGAACTCCACAGACAGTGTCCAGTTCATAAAAGTAAACAAACAATTATAATGTTCTAGTTCAGATAGAAAATGCTGCATGAAGTTATTATAATTTTAAAAGCCAATATTAAACTAAAAGCTATAAATAAAAAAGTCTTAACAGATTACTTAGTGAAATTAAAAGTTTGAGAAAATTAAAAATAAAGTAGGATCTCAAAACATTAGGGCAAGCTTTAATCTAAATATAAATGCAAATGTGAAATGAACCAGTTTACCTCATGTGGTGGAAATGCTGCTTCATATGTTCCATTATTTAGTAATCTATTAATACCTAAAAAGAAAAAAAATGCATTAGGTACGATATAATTTTTTACACGCATTTTATTTGAAACCATGTGAATTTTCATGTTGCATACTGAGCATATAACAATATTGGATGTTCTAAACATGAAAATCATCAATAATCCCACTAGCCATTTATGCAGGTTTTGCTGATCCCTTGAGATTTCTGAGCCTATCAAACTACAGCAACTTTCCGAGGGCCAATGTCTGCAACTTTTCTCTCAGGGGCAGATGCTTGTGCAAGATCAAGTATGAGAGATGCTTACATCCGTGTTGTATTATTCAGAGCGTATGATACTGATTTTACGGGTGACCAGATGAGCTGGGATACACAGAGAGTGGTATGGACAGACAATTCTTGAGGCAGCAAAGCCCCTGCAGAGTTAAAAGCTAACCTGTTGCTATTTTTAAATATAAGCCAGGTGAAGGACTTCGTATTGCAGCAGTGCTCTGCACCACGACGACTACAGCATTTTGAATTATTTCCTAGAATCCTTCTGACACCAGATTTGTTGTTCTATCAAAGCACAGCGTAAAAATAAATACTAAATAGCCACTAAGACTTATACTAAAAAGATTCAGTAGCCTTTAAGAACACATCCATAGCCAACAGTTCCCCCATGAAATAAGTACCTGTGATGGATTTCAGCTTTCTCTATTTAAATATACAGATTATGCTAAACTAATCTTGTAATGAAATTTGACACTATCAACTTCAAAGGAATTAAATTTGAACTCATTTCCTAACTTTCTGTAATTTCTATCATTTTCATGAATGTAAAATTTTGAGTATGTCTCTATATATGTAATTCTTAATTTAATTCCTGCAAAGAAATTCATACATACATTCCCTGTTCAATGCAACTTAAAATGAATAATTAGACATTCTAAAAATAATATTGTATCAAAAGAGTTGGAATAAACTGAATTTAGTCTTCGGGTCAGCTGCCTCTGAGCTGCATAGAGTTATAAAACAAATGTAGCTCATATTGATCCTGCTCAACTGAACTGCAGGGTAGTAGCAGAACTAGTAGGTACAGTCCTCAAAAACACTCCACAGTTTTCTGAGGTACATGTTACCTTTATTTTTGTGGTTCTTGATCACATAAAGTTACCATAATTTCTCTGATTTCTTTTAAAGAATGAATTATTAGGTGAAAAATATTTTCACTGAGATATTTGAAGTGACTGATGTGACATTGCTTTAACTACATTCCTGAGCAAATAAGAAGATTTTAAGAAATGGAAAATTAACTGAGTTTACTCAAATAATACCTTTTCAGGCAAGTAAAGATAAAAAAAATAATATAGCACTCTTACCCATTTTGGATTTTCCATCTTCATACTTAGTTCTCTGTAACATGTGATGCACAATTCTACTTCTTGTGGAATTGCTGAAGAAGCTGTCTTTGTTGTTTATCGTAAAACTATTAAGATAATGAATGTCTTTTAATATTCAAAACAATGCACAGGTGCCAAAATATAGCTGCTCGAGTGTTTTCCTCTTACAGAGGTTTAGTGGATCTTTACCCTCCTTGGTTAGCAAAAGATACAAGATTTTATGTTTATAGAGCATCTTCTCAGGTCCAGTATATCATCATCACAGATTATTGTTGGAAAAACAGAGTAAGTAAAACTGAATTCTATAACATCCTACTATTCAAGTTTGTTTGGAGTTGTCAGATGCCTCTATAATGGAACTATCAGAATAACTTCTGGGGCCAAAGGGGTGGATAAGGAGAAGCTCTATGCTCTGGACACTTGAGCAGCAGTGCCAAGATGACTTTCCCTTAGAGAATCCTAGGATGGAGCCAAATAATACTTCCTCTTCCAGATGGCTCTGGACTCCGGATGCCAGAAGTCTAACAAGTAGGAGCTTTTTGCCTACTCAGCTGTGCCAGAAGTGACAGCTGAGCTGGTTGAGAAACACCACCAAAACCAGGTGATTAAATAGATACTACATAGCCAATTACTGAAAAAAAAAATCAGATTATAATGCTATTATTCTGCCTTTCCAGAGTAAAGCCAGTCCACCAGCATTCAGAAATAAAAGCATTTTAAAAATGTAGATAAAGAACAATAAGAAAGAGAAAATCATTATCCCCGGTTTTAGCTTTCCTCCAGTTGTTCCCAATTTCAACAGCTGTCTCAGGTTTTGCCTAGGTTACATATGTAATTAAGCAAAATACACTTGAGCAAGTATTTGCATTTTGTAATGTAACAGCAAGGAACACTTCTAAACCAAAAAGGTAGTCTTAATTTCTAGTAAAATTTTTGCCTGTGCTACTGAATGACCGATGAATAGCAAGTAACAAAGAATATATTTCGGCTTTAAGAAAAAACCCACAGAAAATATCAAATATGACACTGGGTATTTGCCAGTGACCATCTGTTAATGGCTTCCTCCATGGCACTTGCTTAGAAGAAGTGAGAAAATAAAAAAATCCTTGTGGTCTCTGGTGCTGTCTTTCCAGTTCCAGCACTTACTGGTGTATGCGTGCTCGGCTGAAGGGTGCTGTGTAGCAATCTGTTTCTTCCAGATCAGGCAGGGCCTCCTTATCAAGCTTCATTGGGTTCCTGGGCAACCAACTTTTCAGCTCTCTCATATTCCTCTGCAAACTGAGACAATAAGAAATCAGATTTATATGCTGTCACTTGGTTGTTACTTCTACCTCCAACACTAAATATTAGTGATGTCATACTAGAAATGAAACAAAAGCAAGACATTTCCACACTAAATAACCAGAAGAAAATAAGCAGTAAAAGAGTACAATTAACATTATTTACTCATGATCTATACTGCGCACTTTAATTGAGCACAGCTCATCAGAAAATGGCATTATGGTTTAGGATGGGACTGCAGTATTGAGTCTGGGGAAAATACTCTTCCAGATCAGTTCATCTGGGAGGACTGCGGATATTTCTGCCTTACTCAAGAACATACCTAATTACTTTCTCTATCCCCACTGGATGAATTTAGTGTAACTCCCCCTTCCTCCCTTATCTGGTAAGTCAGATATTAAAATTCATAAAATCTGAACCTAAATACAAGACTGCTCAGGATCAATTTTTATGGTATTCTGATTTTAATTCAGCCTTCCCCTGCAAAACTTCCACCAAAATCCAATGGCCGATACTGTCTTGCAAACCAGTATACCCATACACAAAATAAAGATTATGTTATACAGAAATGGTCATACAGTCTTCAAACAAAAAAAAAAGGTGTGGCTTCACACCATTTCGTTAAAATTGACACCATAAAACAAAAACAGAACATAAGTTTTAGATCTTCAATTAGATTACATGCTGGTATCAAAAAAAGGGCTTTCTTCCACTGGCAACCTGCCTAAATGATATCTCAGGACGTGGTTTATAAAGGGAAAAATTAGTGAAGTGCAGTTAATTGTCCAGCAAATGCCAAAAACTACCTCCTTATTACTTCAATTTTGCAGTCCCTGACCAATTTTTTTTCCTATTCAACTGCAACAAACTATGCATTTTAAAGGAGTGTCTCATCTTGAATGAGTGCTACACCACCATACGTGCATTAGCAATGCAGAAAAAGTCAGAATTTTAGAAAAACATAACCCTAAATAATATTTTTTTCACAGGATTTGGGTCTTACTCAATGAATATGTAATATATATAAAGCGTACATATCTCATATCCACAAGAAGTGTAAAGCTATAATAAGTATCAGATTTTTTTATCTGAGGCGAATACTTAATTGCCTGTACTCAGCACAAGCTACCTGTTTCATAACTGAGTAATAATTGTTGACGCAGCAAGTTGCTCTCTGGCAGAAAAGACACTTCACTGAAAATTCACCTCTTATTTTCCACACCAGCAAAAGAAAAAAAAAATGTTCTGCTGCTATTTTACACTTTCAGGTAAAAATCCAAGTCAGATGTGGGATGAGAATTTTACACTGACATTTAAAATTCTCCAATTTTATTGCCATGATACTGGTGCACACTCTGTATGCAGTTGATCCTGTATGTGAGGGGCAGCGCTCTGTCTGACACTAAATGTTACAAGCCAAAGAATATAAGTCTGTTCACAAAGTTGAAACACAGCAAACATTTCCCAGGCAGGTGCATCCCTTAAGCGTTTCCTTTACTCAAATAACACGTCGCTCTGTTACTTGGTTATCTTTTTGCTTCCAGTGGAATTTCTCTCAGCATAAAGTTATACAGCATATGTAAGTACACGCTTCACTTCATTTTCTTCTTTTTTTTCCTGTTGTACAAATGCTTATATTTTCAGAGTCAAAATGTAGGCTTTTCTTTAATGAAGAAAATATGCAGATGCATCAGGAAAAAGAGAAAAAACAATGCATGTGATTTCAGGTTTTTTATTACAAAACTCTTTGAAAATTGATTATGTAAAAAGCTTTGATCATTCTCCTACAAAAATCTAAAAAGCTAGCAAATCATTTCTATCTTAAAAAATTAACTATTTTTAAAATTCACTCTGCTCCCTTTAACATGCGAAGTAATGAATAACAGCATCAAAATAAATTAAAAATTATGAAAACAGTACATTAGCAATTTCTTTTCTGAGTCAAAAAAGGCTTTTTATCTAAGATGTGATTACTTTTTCATTACATCACTTATGGCTGATCACTCCAAAACTCAGATGCCATTCAGATGGCACAAACCATTTCAATGGAAAAGTACATCCTTCCCCAACCCTACAAAAATAATGCAGCAAGAGAGACTTCTTTTCTTGGCTTACAGTATTTTACAATTAAAGAAGAAACTGATGTTTTTTGGAGCTTTCATTCAAAGTGATAACAAATTTCAGATACATTTTTGCCTAAATCACAGGATTAAGTATCAGCACTCTTACTCAGAGTGGCCTTCTAGGTCAAAAGTAGCAACGTAAAACGGATTACTGACTTAATCCATTCGGTGTAGTCTATCTAATAAGAGTAAAAGCAGACAGAGCTGGTTTGGTGAAGTCACTCATGAAATGAGAAGTTCATGCAAGAAGATCAAGATTTCCCAGTGGCACAGTGTCGCAAAAAATGTGGGCAGTACTTCAGGTACAGTCTTATTGAAACCACTCCAGCTAGTGCTGTTGTAACTATATGCAGCTAGGACTATGGGATATTATTCTGAAACACACATATATATTTTAATCTAAGATATAAAAATCAACATTTCATGAAGATGTCAGTAATTTTAACTTTGCTAAATGTTCATGCTCGGCTGTACTGTTACATATTTTTTGTTTCGTTGCTCCCTGCAGATTTTGTTTACTTGGCACACAGCAATGCAAAGAAACAAAATATAGGTGAATTTGGAATTCTTTGATCAGACTCAGGGAATTAGATTAGCAGTGGCAGTTACTTAATTCAGGTATGGTAAGTATTTTTGACAGCAATCACCACCTAGTTATTTTGCTTGCTGTTTGCACCTCTTGTGTATTGACAAAAATCCACAAGAGTGTGGCTAGAACTGTAAATCATATGCCACTAAATTACTACATTTTGCAATGGGAAATATGTTGTGGTTGCCAGATTCCATATAAGGACACAAGCATCACCCAAAAAGGAAAAAAAATGATTCAGTTGTTCAATGGACTGATATTAATGATTTCAATTCAGTGTACACACTGAAATCCAAAATGTTTTAAAAGTCTTTTTGCAAAGCAGGCTTATTGCAGCTCAGATGCTAAACAAAGTCATTTTTGGTTCTTTGTCCTTAGAAGTATTAAATTTAATTTCAACATCTCAGAGGGCAGAGTCAAGCTGCACACTAAGGCAACTGTCTTTTAACTTTCTTTTCCTCAACCTCGTTGTTAACCAGCATGAAATCAGTCTGTCGAATATGGCAGATATGAAACCAATTCATTACATTATTCAGTCTTAAATCTGAGAGTTCAGACAATTTTTAAAATCTACATTATGTATTTGCATGTCCCTCTTCTAGCAGCTTCCTTTCCTTTGTTGAAGGCTTTTAAGCAGTGTGACAAAATTATTTTTATATATGGCCCTAAGAATACTATGAATTCAGGCTTTATATGATTAAGTACAATGTTAAAAGTGTTTTTTTTTCAAGGTACGTAAATAAAGAAATACAGGGGAACAACAGAGATATCACATATAAGACAGTATAACAGTAAACATTACATTTATTTTCTGACCTTTCATTCATGCTCCAAATAATCTCTTAAAGACTTTTTAAAGGACATTTACAGATACATATATCTACGATATAACCATGTAAATAACTTCAGAGAATTGTATATGCCACAGCAGGGTCTAACACACTAGTTACCTCATTCTTAAATTATAGAAATTCTATTATTATTTAAAGCTTTACCTTTGATATACAAAGATTTTAACATCGTTCTTCATCACAGTTGCTGTAAACTCCACTTAATAATGTAGAAATATTAATGAAAGTTTTGATAAATTACAGAGAAGCAGGTAAGATTGAAAAGTCATAAAATGCAAAGAAACAATGACAGTAGCAACAGAAGTTAAAATGGTGCGATGTGTATGACAGCAATTTTCGAGTTAGCTTTCAATTTTAGAGATAGCTTCTCTTTCTTCAAACTATTCCTTTGCACTGGATTATATAAAGTGGCAGAGAAATTAGTCATAAAAATATTCATGCCCAAATTCTCACAAGAAAAAAAATGTTTGCAAATGAAAAACCAATCTGGCATTAAAATTGTTTATTACTTGTTTCACAGGTACTGTGCAACTTCAATTGCATGTTTCAGACATCTGCCCTTCTATATAAAGAAAATGAATTTATTTAGTGTCTAGGACTTACCAGATGGATTACAGATGAAATTAAACAATTCTGCAGTAAAGCTTATTGATTTTGCCTTTGCATTACAAAGCACATCACTTACATTTTTCATTATGCACACTAAAATGGAGCAAGCATGTGGATGACTGGGAAGAGGAAAAAACGCAGTTGTAAATTTATGTTACAGATTATTTCAACGTATTCTCTCTGCTTCAGCGTTTAAAGTTTTCTCACTTTACCATTCAACAGTGCTTTGTGTATTTTTGTTAGCTGATCATCCTGCAAACTGATATCATGAGACTACTTAAATTGTTCCTGAGAAATAATGAGAGCTCTTCATCATCCAAAGTAACAACAGGAGAACCTAAATCAAATGCAATCTCATTTCAAGATTTGCCTTGAGAAAACCTGTGATAGAAAACTCTTTCAGATTTCCCTCATGTAAAAAATTTCATATCTCTTCTCTAGGTAATTAAGATTTATAAGACATCACTCTGATCAGACCAATGGGGAGTGATTACAGCTCACGGTGTCCTTGTTCTTGCTCCTCAGCTCCCCTGGTCTCCTTTCACCCACTGCTGTGGCCTCTTGTGCCCTTCTCCTGGCTGGTGGAACCATCAACAATGACAAAAGCCACGGGTGATGTTTGCATGTGTCTACCTCCCAGAGAGTTAAGCAGCTTTTACTGCAGCGTACAAGTTATCCTGTCAGCTATCAAATAAAAATTCAAAATAGCCTTTGGAGTATGGCATTGATTTAGTTCTGATCAAGGGGACACATGTGAGAGAATTTACATTTGCATGTCTAAGGAAATATATGACTAGCAGAACCTGAGATACACACTCAAAGTATCTTCCACCCTAAAGAAATATGCCTTGGTAACAGCAGTCATAACTGTAAAGATAGCTCCAACATTACATCTTTGCTGCCAGGATAAGGGCACTTTTTTTTTTCTTCCTTGGCATAAACACTTTTACATTTCTAAAATGAGAACTGGCAGAGCTTTAAAGTACTGCACCTCGTTACAGATGAACATTTTAACACTTTGAGCTAACATATTTTGAGTTCTGAGGAAAATAATCTAATTTTCCAAGTTTTCTGGATAAATTTACAACTGCGAATGGATTTTCTTTAGCAGGGTGACTATCTGACAAAATTAGAAGCTACACATCACCCACCAACCTGCCCATGGTTTTGCTCCTCCAGTCAGTGTAATAACATTTTTTCCTGAAAGAACAGTAAAAATCAGCTGAGAATAATCAAGTAGGAGACAGTTGAAAATGACATATACATTATAAAAGAACACCGGACACTTATAACCATGCAATTTTATAGGCAGAAATGTGAAAAACACTTAAAGAAAGGCAACTGAATTTGAGTAAGTCATTAAAATTCTGTGATTTCCTGTAGTTTCAAGTTCAAAGTTTGTTTCTGAGTCAAAATTCAATTTTAGATTTGTAGCTATTACCAATCACGGCTAATCCAGAATTCCTTCACAAGATGCTCATCAGACAGGGTTCAACGGTGTCATGCTAGTATTCACTGCAGGTAATCTTTCTTAGCTTTTATTTCATGAAACTCATTTTAGAAGGATTAACAGGCTATTAAATGCCTTATATACTCTATGCGTTGAATATCATAAGCACTTAATGCCATTAGATATTATCTTCATTCCCTGAAGTGGAATACCATCACCTCCCTTGACATTTTGCATCCAATTGAAGAACAGTACATGCCCCTAAAAAAAAATCTAAGACTACTAACTGCAAAAACCAACTTTGATGTCAACAGTTCTTTTCTCTCCACTCTTCACCTGTCACAGCAACTTAAAGAAATAAGACAAGAAATTCCCAGTAAAGTCTTCTGAGAACAGTTACTTTGAAACCATATATAAATATATTTGCTGCAGTGTAATACTTTACACACCTAGTTTCAATTCTTAACATTATTTTGGCCTTCTTCTATCATTTCATGTCACATTTCAACCATATAAAGACCTCGATCTTTTAGATTCCTCAGAGTATCTGTATATTTACCACGGCACTCATCCAGGGACAGTGGAGTTCAGGACCAGGGGCTCTGCTCCTTTAGTTCATCTACTCAAAAATTGCCTAAATCCCTTCTATTTCTGCAAGCTTTATTTTTTAGAAAGAATTAAATCAAGTTTATTTGGATACATCTATATAGAAGCATAACATTATTTTCAGTGGCTATTAAATTTTCCCCCCCTTCTGAAGCACACAAAAATGGTACTGTCACTGTGCATACTTCCAGATCCTAGATCGATAACGAGATCTGCAATTGATCATCTGGGCAGCATTTGAAATTAAGTACATTGCTTACATTAAAGTAACAATGCAGTGAGTATGTAAAAGGACCGGGAAGAAAATGTTGCCTAGAAAATAATGGGCCATTGGAAAACTATGTATCTACCTGACTTAGTGGGATATGTCCCTGCCTATCACAGGGGAGCCAGAACTAGATGATCTCTAAGGTCCCTTCCAAGTCAAACTATTCTATGATTCTACCGATCTGCATGCTGTTGACACTTGGTACTACTAGGCAGAATTGTAAACGAAGCAATGAATCATTATGGCAAATTTTTCAGACGTTACATTTTTAACAAAATCCTTCCTTCAGTCAGTTTAATTGCCTTTTGCTCTTTTGTACAGATGGAGTTCAGGTGAGCTACAGATACAACTAATTTATTCATTCACGCAATAATAATTACGTGTCACAAGAGATACTTGCAGACACAGATAAAATTAAACTTCAGTCTGAGTTCCAGAAATACATGAGAGCTTCATTTCTACTGACAGACTGCATACTAAACAAAAATATCTATAAATCGTTAAAAAAGTATAACTCAGTCATGAATTAACCTTGGTGCTAACATAAATCTTGTATGAAACCATACAGAAGGCAACAGTGATTTACCATAGTCTTCTGAAATGCTAGGAAGATTTCCTTTTGTAATTGAAACCCTGAGATTCCATTTATATTACATACATGACGTGTACTACAAATCTGTCAACACACTTAGGTATAATGCTAACACAGTTCTAGGATGCTGGGTGGTCCCCTCTGTCAGAAAAAGAAAACATTATTACTTTTCAGCAAGAGAGAGAAGTACTTAACCTGCGTAATACTTTGCTTAGATTCCTGGATTGAGCAAAATGAACGCAAAAAGTGTAAGTTTAATTATTCATGCATTATTCACATATGATACCTACATTTGGTATATTTTAGTGATCATAACTGAAAGTCTAAACTTTGAACACTGTGCAAGAGAAGAACAGGGTATCACATCACAATACTGCAGGGAAGGTTAGTGCTCTTCTTCAATTGTGCATTAAAAATGGACAGTCAGAAGCCACTAATAAATCAGATAAAGCCTAAGAAAAATAATCTGTTCCTAGAATCATGGAATATCTCAGGTTGGAATAGACCCATAAGGATCACTGAATCCAACTCCTTGCTCCTCACAGGAGTACTTGAAACCTCTTGGGAGGGAATGACTCAAGTTCACTGTAATTGTTGGAGAATTTTATTATTCAAGCTTACCCTGTCCACTGAATGGAGAAAATAGTTACCTCAGGAAAACAATTTATTCCATCCACTTAAAAAAAGTTTGATTTAAATAAGCAAGCTCAAGAACTAAACCAAACAAACGTGATTTTGATAGAATATGCAACTAAATTATAAAACGTGTGGTCACAGGATGTTTTTATAGAACTGTTGATGGCTATTTTTGCATCCATGTAAAGCCATCAGGGGCTAATATATGCCAAGATGAAGACATGAACTCTGCCTCAGTAAGTCTCTAAACCACAGCCTTCCGGAAAGAGAGAAGGCATCGTGAAACACTGCTCGGCTTCTGTATTTGATGGACACTGTAGACTGGTTGCTGGCAGAGCAAACCAGGTTTTTGTTCTATTCTGCTACATCCACTTAGTGTTCACAATGAAATTGCATTCACTTTTATTTATAAAAAAAATTATGGAAATTGAAGAAACAGCCTATTTGAAATATTCACACAAATTTTAGATCACAATTTCATTTAAATTCCTATTAAGATGTTTTTATAGAGAGAAGAAATGGTGATCACTTTACTACTTCTCACAGTTCTATTATGGAGGTAGAGCTGGACAGTGGGCATTTTATCTTACCAAATACATGTTTCATTCTACAGTGAAAGTGCCAACAAAGTGAAGCAGCAAGATAAAGGATTAGCCCAGAAACAAACATGGATCAGACAATTTGGGGTAGGAAAAAAAAGGGAATATATTTATACATCAGATAATGATATAATAAACAAACATGACTTTGAATGCCTTCCAAATAAAGTAGTATTACAAAAGTCAGCCTTCTTTTTTTTTTTATCTTTTCTGAAGAGTAATACTGATGTAGGAATCTACTAAAATTATTAAACATTCAAACCATTGTTAAATCCTAATTTATTTTTCTGACTTCAGCTATCAACAGCAAGAAAACTATTTTTTAATTGGAATTTAGATTGTTCCCGTGTCTCTGCACACATTTGCAAACTTCCATATTGAAAATGTTGACAAGTATTATTCAAACTCAAGAAGCTCAAAGGCTATAATAATAATAAGCTCAAAGACATGGAAGATGACTGCTACAGAAAACATATTTTTAATGGGAAGGACTTTGAAGATTTAATGGTATGGTGTGGAAATTCAGTATAAAACTGGCTACTTGAAGTGAGTTTTGAGCAAAGGATGCTTCATGATGACTGTTTCTGGCTTAGGATCAACACAAGGAAGCCACATTGCAGTAGCTAAAATCAGCAGGGACATAAAAGATGGAGCAACTTGGCAATTCAAGTGAGAAAGGACTGCTCTAAGGGCATTTTCTGTGAGTCACAGCTTTGGCACCTGGTTACCACTTTAACTCCTAATGAGGTTTACAGCACTCTACATGCTCTTTTTTCTCAAAGATGAAAAATATTAATTGTTTGGAAAAGGGATATTTTCTCCTGTATTAACTTTTGAATTACTGCAGGGTATATTAACCTGCCCTCCAAATAAATAACAAATACTTATGGCAAAAACATAGGACAGAATTTGTTTAGCACTTAAGACAAGGAACTCAACTGAGTCTATTATTCTGCAAAAGGAAACTTAGAGGAACAAGAAATAAAGATATCTTGTTTTCTCCAAAGTATGCCAATATGTGTTACATTGAAGACACAGGAGGCACCAGCTATTTCTGTCATTTCACCTCCTTTTGGGTAAGACCAAGATCCTAAAATCATGGAGAATTCTTGAGCTCAGATGGAGAACACCTGAAACTCTGCCAAAACAATGTGTGGACTATTAACATGAATTTCTAAAGACATATGCTCAATTTGCCTCAGAAGGTAAACTTGAAAAGAAGTAAAACAGCTAAACGTGAAAAGAACAGTGCTTATTATTCTTCCTCTTCTCACTCCATATCACCTCACTGAATGAAATATAAACATGCCTGGTCACAGTGCAGCAAAGATTGTGTTTTAGCCTTAAGATAAGTAATGAAGTTTTACTATTAAGCACAAAATCAAAAGTTCCTTAAAACAGTTCCACAATACCTGAAAGGCATCCTGATGTTCATTCTTTCTGCATATTTGCACAATGTTTCCCATGGGCAGTGAATTTTAACGAACATGATATCACTGTTTGTAACAGCTGGCTGTAAAGGACAGTAACAAATAATACATATTAATAATTCAAACATGGCATTCACCTTTCTTAAAGCATTCTTCAGGGTCAGGTTCTGAAGGGGCCATGCAAGTCTGAAAACACCCTAAATGGTCTGAACTGGACAATGGAAAGTGAGTAAATTTTTTTTTCTCCCAAACTCTGTAATATGAGTGAAGTAGTATCAGTCAGAGGGAATCTGTGGGACAGATCTTTGCTCATAAACGCAGGAGAAGGGTTTGTGCAGCATTTTTGACATGCAATAAATGAATTAATTTTATAGCCCCTCAAAATCATCTTAGATGAGCAGCTTGAAGTCACATTCTGTGTCTCTCCCATTTAAGGAGAACAGTGCTCAGCTGCCAGAGACATAAGAACAACTGAGAGAAGACTACAGGTCCTACTCTGCCAAAATGGTAACTCCAGAGAATGGTTAGGTAATTGTGGTATCTGCTATGAGCTTATAAATGTGATCTCTGTAGAATTTGAGACTTTTTTTGTACAATTACAAGGAATGCTCTACACAAATTTTTTAATCTATGATTTACTTGTATAGAAAACAAGAATTTCAGCATTATAAGTTCCTATTTTTTTCTTATGAACACTCCTGTTCCACACCCTTCTCCCAGATGTATTGCTTCAGATTTTGTCTTTTCTTTTTCTCAAAAGATGTGGATAAAAAATAGTACCAGAAGGCAACTTAAAACACCTTACATATACAATTGTTATCTTATAAACCCACAAGTCTTCTAAAGCATCAATACTTATGAATAGACTCCACTGAGCTTGTTCTGTTTCAATAAATACCCCCAACTCCAATATTTTTTTTTTCTATTAGGCTCCAAACAAGTTTTAGAAGCCTTAAAACCAAATTTTAAACTACTGTCGGGGCGGTTATTTATGAATACTCAGCATGCTGCATTGTCAGCAAGAACCTGCAGAGACTTCAAACCACTTAAAAGCTCATTGCTTTAACAGAGAACATGTAAGCTGATTCTATTGAGTTGAAAAGTATTAATCAGGATGAAAGATGCATGAAGTATTAGAGCTTACTTCAGGACAGACTAAATGTATGCCTGTTTTATAAGCAATTAATGAAACAGCAAAAAATCCAAGGCTGTTTCCTGGCTTTGTTTTCCTTCCTTTTTATATTAATATTGTCATTGCTGATATCCCAATCACAACAGAAACAGTTTAACAAGCTTGCGAAGTAGTTCTAGATGGATAAGTAAAAGGCATTTGCTCATCATTTCGCAGAAGGAAACTGAAAATTCCTGAATATCTGCCACACTCCGCTACCATGCAGCAGGGAAGGGGAAGATAAAATGCAAGCATCATTCCATATAATTTATTTTTTGACAATGCAAAGAACACCTTTTTTATAGTATTTGTTTAGAAGACTGACTATAAGCACCTAAATACAAACATTAATCTTAATGATACCAGCAACTGTATTAGGAACCTGGGACAGATATGCATTTGGAATTTTTCAAAAATAAACTATAATAGATCAGATTCAAGACAACAAAATTACATCCATGCAACTAAAAAAAAAAATTTAAAATCCCTCCTGAAACACAAAGTTTTTAAAAATTTCAGTATGTTAAAAAGTAGGTAGAAGGGATTTGACAGTGAAATTCTGCACTCTGCATAAAATATAAATTTCACTTTTAATACTATTAGAATAATAGGTCTTTTTTTCCAACTGTATGCAAGAGAATTCAGAAGCCTCAGCAGCGGCACTTAAGTGGTAAACTAGTCTAGCTCAAAAAAACCCAATGTAGATTAAACCATATAAATTAGAGATGGATTAACCTGATACTGAAAATCTTTATCGCTCTATAAACAGAGACATTTAGTATGACGCATTCTGCTGAAAGACACAGAGGTTAAATATTAAAGCAACAGCATGAGTTAATGAAGCTTCTTCTGTTTTGCAAGCATAAGGAGCTGGAAGCTCTCCCTCTATTCTGCACTACACCGATTTAAAAGTGATTCAACTTTGAGGGGCACATGCTTGTGTGTCTATGCTTACAAGCATGCATTCACAAAACATGTTAAACACATATCAAACAACTAACATTATTAATTTAACAGCATTAAACAAAGCCTGACTAGAAAGGCTTGTCAGGAATCATTTATATATGCAATAAAGCACTAGAGTCTTATAAAGGGCTTTTTATACTGTATACGCTACAAGACTCACCTCTCGTTCTAACATCAATCCTTCTGCTCTCAAATTCTTCTCAAACGTGCTTCTTTTTTCTACCTGTGGACTTGACTTTTTGTAGACTAAGATGTAATCAATGCGCTTTTTACCATCCTTGAAGTAGAGGCCCGATGATGCCATGCCATCAGTCTGGAGAAGATACAATAAAAATACACCAAATGTGGCATTCATAAAGATGAAGAGCCCTATTACAAATTCAGTGTAACAGCATTTCCTAAAGCATGGGACGATCCACATATCATAAGATGAATATACAAAGAACAAGACACAACAACAGGCAGTTCATGTGCATCGGTTGCTCAGGATGTCAAACTTATTAGTACAAATTAAAACATCTCACAAACTCCATATTCTAGCTATTTCTTTCAGCTGTGGAAAAAAAAATTAAAATTATTGTATGGTATATAGATATAAAATTCTGCTAAACCTTACCTTTCAGTAGGAAGTAATAATTAAAGACAAGTAAATTAAACTAAGTTTCCCGGCGTTGTACCTGTGGAAATTTTATAGAACAAGCACACTTACACTTTCTCTAAAAGAGAAATAAACCTAAAAAATTTAAAAAGAAGTGCTATTGATTGCAATGTTTTACTGGATATTCCTGTTGAAGTCCTTTTTCAATGTCACATCAGCAATGTTTAAATCTCTACTAGTTCCTTCCCACCATGCTTGTAAACATCAGGGATTCTCTGACCTCGATATGGAAAACCTTGCTTTACATGCTGCTGAAACCTATTTTTGCATTCTGTGTTTTGCATGATTCAGAACAGACAGTAACTACATCAACTGCTGTCAGACTACGAAAGACTGAAATCTGAAAAGGTAAACTGAGAAACTACCATCATCTTCTGGAGAATGCACTACTCCTTTTAAAAAAATACTCTCCAAAACAAGTATGTTAGTTTGAGAATAAATAACACCCATATATATGGGACCAGAAGTCTTTGAATAATGGATCTTCTAGCCAACAGGATGGCAGTCTTAGAAATTCATCCTATTGGAACCATTCAATATGAAATTTATAATGCTTAGGATTACAGACAATAGTTAAACTCTCTGTTGATAAATATAACCAACTACCAGTGCATGATACCAGCAGAATAAATACTGGATATAGTGTGACTATTTTCTACTGAAAGGTTCCTTTCGCTCACACATACCTCAATGCCAATTTTCTAAATATCTAGTGATTTTGAGAACTCCTCAGTCTGCAAAAACTTAAGGGTTTCCAACAAGATTCTTTCTCTGCTTTTTTAACTCCCAAAGCAAAAAACAAGGAACAGTCATTCCTAGAAAACTAGAGTTACAAAATATCACACATATCTGAACACATTATTTAAGTCGATTAAGCTTTAAGATTTTTTTCTCCCCCCAGCAGCTGGAGATGGCATCAATTGTCTTTCTTTTCCAGATGACACTTTTTAAAACTAAACGTAAAGCATTCTTTTACTGGCTCCAAGCTACCTACCTGCTTACGTATTTTCTTAACAGGTCTGTAAATACAAAATGAGTGTTAGGAATCTCAGGTTCATCAGGCTCGGCTAAGGTTGTGCTCTGTCTTTCATACTCTGATTCAGGTGCAATCATGCAGATGTGGAAGTAATTTCAGTCTTTGGAACATCAGGGAGGTGACTTCAAATCACTCCAGGCAAAGTTTAAACTAGCCTTAGAACTAAACACCTTTAACCAGGTAGTAGAAGACTAAGCATAAAAGGTGGCATCCTTTTCTTTCCTCTTTGAATCGGCACATCTCTTCAGAATATACTATTTGCTTCATGTTCAACTTGCTGTGAGATATGTAAATACCTCGGAGTATAGAGCGCAGTGCGGAGTTCAGGCGCTTTGGGTGTAGGAGTGCTGGTTGATCCCTGCTGTGCTTCTCTCCTCTTCTACACTTAAGCCACGACTGCCTTTCCTCCACCACAAAGCAGCAAAATTCAGACACCTCTGAATAACTGCCCTTAGCCTAACTGAGGGGAAATGCTAATTTAGGATGGGGAAAGAAGCTGGCCAAATCACAGAAAATCCAATATGAATTAAATGAATACATTCTGGAATGTGACTAACCTGAAATTAAGAATCTATCTAGAATCAGTTATACAGATCACCTACATGCAAATGAATTCTAAAAATAAATCAATACAAATAAACAGAAGCTACTAAAATAAATAGAGAAAAGGGGAACAAAGGCAGAGAAGACAAGATGTCCAATGTAACTGAAACACTATGGAAATTGGAAAATAATCAAGAGAAACGGACAGACATAAGAAGAATAATTTTCCAATCCCATTTTACAAATCTGTTGAGAACAGGAATTGTGTTTTCCTTCTGTTTTGCTTTTGACTTCAGATTTTGCTTTTTCATTCCCACAAGAAATTAAGTTAAATATAACAGAAAAATTAAGGGAAGTATTTTATCAATATATTGACCAATCATTTGTGGAATAGCATATCTTACACTCAATTAATTTGTTTTTCATACATTCTTTTATTTCCGTAAGTCTCAAGATATTTGGATAAATAGCATCTGAAGTCCAAAGTAAGGTAGTCAGGATATCAGCTCTGCCACCTCTTCTAAGAATTCTGAACAGGGTTAGTAGTAGATAGGTTAATTTTTATTCTATTTTAAATGGATGTAATGATCTAAATGTACAAAACGCAGAGGTTTGAAGGTGAGAAGGTAGAGGAGAGATTTCAAAGTGAAAGTTTGAGTATGCAAGATTTTGAATATCTAAACTTTTTTCAGGTTAAATATATACAAATATTTCACAAAAGCAGATGAGAGTAGGTTTTTGTGGTCGATGAAGCACGCACATTACATATAAAAAAAAAAAGTGATACCTGGCCAAATTCCCCCAAAGGGAAGACCTTGAACTTCTCTTATATAATTTTTGCTCATACACTTACTGTGCAGACATTACATAAATTAAATCTACCTTTTTGTCATATAATTCTATTTTCCTTTAGATTATTATTTCTAGCATTTCTTTCCTGATTTCTGAAATACCTGCTTTTCTTCAGTCTTGGAAAAACACGTTTTCTCTCTCAGATTCACAACAGTATGTAAATATGCCCTCAGATTCATCAGCACCAAACAGAATTACGTGGGGACAATGTTCAATAAAAGATGAGATCTGCTGATAGGCAACAAAAATTTTCCATCTGTTCATCTCAGACCACTTTTAGAGGAGAACTGCCACAGGTTGAGATGTGCAACATTTGAGCCACTTACCACAACTGTGCAGTGAACCCAACCTACACTCTATTGATTTTGGGACTGATTCACTTTAATGCTACCTGCACTTTGCTAGGTTCACTTCAGTGTAATGCTCAAGCAACAATGCCCACCTATGTAGGGATATGTGTGCTAGTAAAAGAATTCATCTGGTGATTTAGGTGCTTTTCCAGTTGATCTGAAGGAACTCCATAATATCTAAGCAGAACAGGAAGCAGTAATTTCAAATAAAGATATGAGTCAAGGTACATTGGCCACTACCTAGACCTAGCACAGTGAATCAGTATTCTACTACACCAGGCGCTCAGGCAAAAGTACATTTATTATTTATCTGCTATTTTGGACCAATAAATCTCTGAGTCCTTCTTTCATCTCCTCAACACAGTGGAGGAGAAAAGCATCAGAAGTATTTTGTGCGAAGCCCTTACTCTCTTCTACTCTTTTTCAGATTTCTTGTTTCACTTGGAAAATGTGCATAAAACGGACCAGTCAATGTTTTCCTCTCTAATCCTCCTCATCCTCTCCACACTCTTAGTTTTCCAGATTTTCTGAAACAGTATCCACCTGATCGGCTTTTTTCCTACATTTACATTCATATGAAAATTTAATTAAGTTAGATTTGAGAAATTTCTTTTAGAGTATTGCTATATAGCTCAGCTTGCAAATACAAACTTTACCTTGTTCTTCCCAAGTCTTGAAATACAAGAACTTTAAATCTTCTTATTCATGTACTGAGGCTGCAAAGCACTTATTTACTCAACAGTAACATTGTTCAAAACACAGAATCATAATACACTGGTTTGCATCAGAGTAAAATATTACCTAAGACTTTGCCACTATTTGCCATCATTTTGCGGCTGATTCATAGCTAGTGATTATTCTAATAAATAACATGACACAGTGTTTTGAAGTACGAAATTGTAAAATTCAAAATACTGACATTATCATTCAACTGATGTTTACAGTTTACATAACAAAACACAAGTTGATTAATTTAATCCAGGAAAAAGAAGCATTCACTCAAGCAAAAGAAGTGAAATATAAGTATAATGCAACTATTTAGCAACGATGTAAAACAGAGTTTACATTTCTTAAATTATGTTGGAATTGTTTTTTACAGCAATATAGTACAGACAACTGAGATCTCAAACTGTGAAGCTTTAGGCTTTACTTAAACTATTTGATTCATCAACTTGATGTCTACTCAAATCCTTGTAATTAGTGACTCTGGTTGAAGTAGTGACAAACAGTTTTCTAATTAGGGAAAAATTCAAAGTACTTCAGTGTGAACTTAGCCTAAGCAAAGCCGCATTATTAGATTCTGCATGTGTTAATTTTAATAAATGAAATTATTCCAACTTAAGTATCCACATCCAATAAATCAGATCTAACATGAAATAAATTGTCCAATAATCTAACATATAAAAATTAAAGAGTAGGGAACAAGGACTTTAATAATTCTCTTACTCGCTTTACAGTTCCCTGAAATTTGCCACCAACGGCAATGAAAACAAGCGAGATATCTACCTATGTTATACATATAAGCACATAAACACAGAAGCTGGCAACTCGTTATTTTAACATCATTTGTTAGTAGTTTGCTACTGATGTAATATATAAGTTGCTTTAGAATATATCTAAAAAATAGTTTCATCTGTTACCCTCACAACCATAGTTATAAATACAACATCAATAAAATCACACCACCAGTGCCAGTCTGGCAGAATACACAGAGCACACTGGACTCAGACAGAGCAGGTTATTCTGACCCAAGGTCCAGGAGAAACTTTTACACTGGAGTGTACCTTGAGCAGTGATAAGTCTGCGTTTCAATTTCTGACTTCAAGGACTTTTGTTCACTTAAATAAGAGGACATAAGCAAGATCCACATTTAAATGAATTTACAGAGAACATCTCAATGCTCAGCCAAAATCAAAACCAGAAGTACTCACTTACCTCTGTGCTGACTGATACAGTACACAAGAACTAAACCCCCACAGCACATATGTTTATTTTGCCTCTACAGCAGACAGGATGAAGTTCAACTTTCCTCCATGTGGGTGGTGTAATTTGGATTTAGATTTGTAAAATTATGCAAAGGAAAGTAAATACACCAACAGACTAGTATCTGTGATCCAAAAGACTGATGGATGTACACAGCTGGGCCTCGGGATTCTGCTTTTACAACCTGCACCCTAAATTTGCTTGAATTTCTCTCCCTAAAACATTTTTATTTCAAGGTAATGATGTTTAGAATATAAATAGCTTCCTCCCTAAGGCAGCTTTTTAAATCAGATGGCTAAATGTGCATGAGAAAATACTTTTGATAAACTCTTATCAACAATGAAGCAACATATTAGAGAGACTTACTCAAACATCTTGGGTTTTTCCCCAGAGAAAGGAAGGGAAGATACCACCAGTGGAAAAAAGTGATGCTGCTACTGAAAATGGAAGCACTGAGTCCCAGCATCACCAGTCCCTAATAGCATCACCTCACCAGTGGTATTGTTTAAAGATAAAGATGTAGGGAAAAATTGTAGCACCAGAAAACAGTTGAGGAAGAATGAAAGACAAACAGATTTTGAAATGCATTCAATTCCTCACAGAAACATGTTCACTGACATACTGCTGACACAATTTTTCTAAAAACACCAACGTAAATTTTATTGCCATGGAGTGTTACAGCCCAAACAGGACCGTACAGAATGTCCCACAAAATATAAAATTACCTGGAACCCTCGCAAGGAAAATCAGCTTGGAATGGAGGATATGTGGAGGACGACGAATCTTAAATACAGTACACACTGGTTATCAGAGATGGGGCAAGGAAAAGCTGTTTTCTACAACTCTTCATGTCTTTTTAAGAGCTGCTTCAGAAATAATAACAGATGAGTTCAGGGCTATTAAATAATGTATAAGACATAAGTAGCCATGGAAACAATCTGAAGAACTAGGGCAGAAATTCTGACAGAGGTAGTCTGATGTGTGAAATTCTTGAGCATACTAGCTACCTAAAGCTGCAAAATCTACATGAATAGCTTTCCTGTCCTAACTCTGAGAAGAATGGTTATTTCTCATAAAATAAAATTTCTTCCCATACAATTTATTGTTTTTCTTAGAACATCATAGGATGCTATTATGTACAGTGATCGCTGGCTGATTCATGAAAACCACCTTGTGTATTTTGATTACTAATTCTCTCTACTACTGTTAGCATGAACTTTGCATTAATGTTTTCACTAATATCCACACTGAAGGATGCTACCACTGCAGTGGTTGAGGTCTACATTTAGAACTTCTGACTCTACTCTTACCTTCAAGTATTTTCTGGAAATACATTTCTGATGCTAACTCCAAGGAGCTTATTTCCATGAACAAAACTGACAGTCCTAAGTAATACCTGCTTTGTTACAGGATATTTAAAAGTCAAACTTTAGACTCCAACAAGGTTACAGACTTCATAAGTTACATAGAATTGGCTGAATTAATATTTTAAAAGATTTTAGGCTATAGCAATGTAAATAAAATAATACAAGACTCAGTTTTTACATTTTAAAAAATCATACTCTACTTAAGAATACTCTTAACGTGTGTTTTATGAGAAACTTTCTAAGCACACAAATAAGTCAGCAATCATCCCTTTGTGTCTGAAGGGTCCTGAAATGGATAAGTCAGAAACAGATTTACTATAATTATCCTTTCATTTACTTAATTTAAAAAATATGGATTGATTTTAAGTGTATATTGCTTGGGTTTCTTTTCCTCCTTTTGCAAATAAGCACAGGCATAACAACCTAGGAAATAAGATTTGAGATATATTTGCATATGCAAAGATATCTAAACTATCTTGGGTATCAGACACAACACAGCCCAGTTAATGCTAAAGGCTCCTCTAATTATCCATGCCAATGTTTTCTGGGTACACAACAATTTATTGTGTAGAATTTCTGTTTTCTGAGTAGAGAGGAAGATATCCAGAAAAATCTGACCCTTCTAATAAAATTGTACTTTGACTTTTTAAGAGTAAAGTATAGAATCAGTAATTATTTAAACTATTCACAGAGGATTTTTTGTTTCATTTCTGTTTTAATCAAACTTACAGAGTAAGCAGGAAACACAGCGCTACATATATATATATATATATATATATATATAATGAAAATTTGCTTCAGGAAAGGAGTAGGTTTAAGTGATATTATCCAAAATTTTGAAAGCAATTCTGTTCAATGCTACTGTACAAAGAGGCAGCAATCGAGAATGTTACGTAATAGAAAGAGACTTCCCATTTTTAATACTTAACCACCTCCAGTTGCTCTTTTAAATCTCACAGAAAAGCCTTAATAAGACACACATTGACACAATAAAAACTGTACTTTAAACATTTATTTTTTTAAAACTTTCATCTTTATGATAAAATCACTACTGTCCCTGCATTTCCTGAAATGTGATTTTTTTCTTTCTAAATAAAACTGTAAGAATAAACGTGTCATTCCATGTCATTCTGTTCTGAGATAAAGACTTTTATTTGTTATCATTCCCTTTAAACTTTATTTACTTCTGTGTTATTTGACAGCATTTGTGGACTACTCCTTATCTATGAGACTGTGCTATTTTCCTTCTCAGTGCACTGTTGTCAGCTGACTAACCTGATCGCCTTCTGTGACAAAGTGACTCAGATGCTGGACAAGGGAAAGGCTGTGGATGTATCTTCCTGGCCTTCAGCAGAGCCTTTGATACAGTTTCTCACAGCATTCTGCTTCGGAAACTGTCACCTCTGGCCTGGACGGGCGCTCACTCTCCTGGGTGGAAAACTGGTTGGATGGCCGGGCCCAGAGAGTGGTGGGAAATGGAGTTAAATCCAGCTGGAGGCCAGTGGCAAGTGGGGTTCCCCAGGGCTCAGTGCTGGGTCCAGCCCTGTTCAATGTCTTTATCAATGACCTGGATGGAGGCATCGAGTGCTCCCTTAGCAAGTTTGCAGATGACACTAAGCTGGGTGGAAGTGTGGATCTGCTGGAGGGTCGGGAGGCTCCAAAGGGACCTGAACAGGCTGGATCGCTGGGCTGAGACCAACGGCATGAGGTTTAACACGGCCAAATGCCGGGTCCTGCACTTGGGGCACAACAACCCAAAGCAGAGCTACAGACTAGGAGAAGTCTGTCTAGAAAGCTGCCAGGAGGAGAAGGACCTGGGGGTGCTGGTTGACAGCGACTGAACACGAGCCAGCAGTGGCCCAGGTGGCCAAGAAGGCCAATGGCATCCTGGCCTGTATCCGAAGGCGTGACCAGCAGGTCCAGGGAGGTTCTTCTCCCTCTGTACTCGGCACTGGTGAGACCGCACCTCGAATCCTGTGTTCAGTTCTGGGCCCCTCACCACAAGAAGGATGTTGAGGCTCTGGAGCGAGTCCAGAGAAAAGCAACAAAGCTGGTGAAGAGGCAGGAGAACAAGTCTTACAAGCAACGGCTGAGAGAGCTGGGGTTGTTTAGCGTGGAGAGGAGGCTGAGGGGAAACCTTATTACTCTCTACAACTACCTGAAAGGAGGTTGTAGAGAGGAGGGTGCTGGCCTCTTCTCCCAATTGACAGGGGACAGGACAAAAGGGAATGGCCTCAAGCTGCACCAGGGGAGATTTAGGCTGGACATTAGGAAAAAATTTTCACAGAAAGGGTCATTGGGCACTTGAACAGGCTGCCCAGGGAGGTGGTTGAGTCCCCTACCCTGGAGGTGTTTAAGGCACGGGTGGACGAGGTGCTAAGGGACATGGTTTAGTGTTTGATATGAATGGTTGGACTCGATGGTCTGATGGGTCTCTTCCAACCTGGTTATTCTGTGATTCCATGATTCTGTGACATTATCTTGTTCTCCTTCATACACCAAAATGTTTTTATTAACAACCCTTCTCTTTCAGCATACATCTGACTGTCACTGCACACAGGAGCAGGGTTATGAGTGAAATAATAAATGTGAAACTAGTGATGAATTGACAGACTATAATATACAGTAAAAATCTGTCCAACTCAAAGTCATGGATTTAAACAGAAAAAAGTTAAACCAGAAAATAGTTCCTGCAAAAATATGGAAAATAAAGTATCAAAACTGAAAACTACATTTATTCTGCAGATATTACATTTAATTTATTCAGTTTTTCATAATCACCATGAAATTCTGTGGGTGAAATACTTCTTTTGTCAGAAAGTGAGAAAGAGACATGTTCAAAAAGACAAAGAATCCAATTAAATGTGTAAACAGTGTATTTCAGACTTTCATGGGTAGACCTATCCTTTAATAATCACTGTTATAATCTGCACTGAGCTTACTGAGTTTTGTTCAAATTATAATGAATTTTCACCATTACGTCCAGCTCATTAGATACAATTCTGCATGTTTTGGCCAATTGCTTATTCAAGCTATTATTTAAAATTCCTTACAAGTTACATAACATTTCCAGAGACTACAAGAGAAATCATTTCAGATCCTATCCAACACAAAGCTTGTCTGGACATGCTGTATTATAATGGATATCAGTGGATACCAGAAAAAGGCAGTAAGTCAGGCTATTGTAGAGAAAGCATTTTTTATAGTCCCTGAACCCATAGTGATAATGCGTGACCGTTGTTCCTAAAATTCTTTACCCTGCCAGATAACAAAATACACTACCTAGATTAAAAATTCGTCTGTTAAAAAATTCATCACGCCAAACAGAATAACAGTAATGTAGTGAATGAAAGGATATGCAAGCGTAATTTCTCAAATATTCCCTGTCTTGCCACTATACATGTGAGAATAGTTGGTACAGTAAAGAACTCACTGCTACTGACTTTGCTGCTTCTCTGGAAAAATGTTGCCCTCCATGTGAGTGATAAAATCTGTTCAAACCTGCTTTTCCTTTTTTGGTGGAACTAGAACATTATTATCAACTTTCCAGTTAGGGATCTTCTAATTTTCTACATTTCCTTTGCAACGGCAGATACTACTCATTCCATACTTTGCACAGCAGCCACTTGTTGGCATCATTACTCTGCATGACATCCTTTAGCATATATGAAGTCACAGTTTCCACACAACCCCAACAGCAGTGGCTGCTGAAATAATGGCAAAGATGGATACTGAAGAAAGTTTATTATAATGGTTCTGAACAACTCATATTTTTTTTCAGTATGAATTCTGTGAATTCTGAAACTATACCAGCCTATATTAAAGGAGATTATAAATCATAATCAAGAAAATCAGAAAAGTAGATGAGTATAAAGACGAATATTGACATCCAGATGCTATATCAAAATTATCTGATGTTTCTAAAGCTTTAAAACTGCAGCAATACAAATAAGATTTATGGAAAGTGACACATCATACATGTGATCTGAAACACTGAACAATTCCTAAAAAAATGTGTATTGGCTTTCATCATGTCAGCAAGACAAGGTTGTTATTGCTGAACCATTTAAGTAGCTCATCATTGACACAGATAATAGTATCAAGCATTAATTACAAATAACTTTTTTTGTCAATTTTTCCCTGAGTCTCTCACATGTAAAACAACCCAGAAGAAACGTAAATTAGAATGATTAACGAGCTGAGAAGAAAAGGGTAGGCTTTTATCCTACTTTGCTAATGTTTCACATTTTCATTCTCTGTGCAGACTGGGGAGACTTTTTTTGTCATGGTAGATCAGTTTCTTTTCCAAAAATACGAGAATACTTACCGGCTGTAAAGCTGTAGAGCAGTCTTGCATGTTTTCAACAGTCTCAAAAAGAATTAGAAGTCTCCTTTTCCTAATTTTATATCCATTTTAGGAAGAAGCTGCTATTAGACTTCTTCCAATAATTGCCACAAAGATTGGTAGAATAATCCAAAGGCAAAACAGTAACCTTCTTTTCTAATAGAAGACTAAATGAAATCCTACCTGCCTTTTTCCTGTGGAGGCAGGCAAACAGTAAACAGGAGGAGAATCCTGCTTGGTTGCCTCATTTGCAAAACCAGTATAAAAGCAGAAGGAAGTTTCCAAAGTAATTGCTGTGATAAAAGGAGTTGTCAAGGCTAAAAGCCAGATATGGCTGCAGAAGACTATTTTTAAACGCTGAAGCACTTTGTTCAGTAGGTCAGGGCATGCAAAGTGTATTTTTATTGCAACTTTATACAAATACAATGCTCCTCTTTAAACTTTGAAAGAAAGTCAGCTTACTGGCTGCCTCTGAACTTTACATCGGTCTTGAACGCAGGCCTCTGAGAAAACACAGCTAGTGGTCATCTTATGTTTTACATGAAAAATACAAAAGCTATTTTAGTTTAGCACAACAAAATGGCTGTTACTGATAAACATTACCTGCTAATAGGTTGACTTTGGCAGAATTCTTACTTGTTCTTAAAACCACTTCATTCTCTATTACCTAGTCTAAATTCTGCAGATTCTGCATTATTTTTCCTGTCTTTTAGGCTACCTTTAACATAAAAGGCTTTGTTTGCCTAATCAACAAAAATCAAACAAGACCATCAGTTATATTTGTCTGAATTCAGCCAGCCTTGCAGGAACAGACAAAAAATACACGAATACAAAAAGTTCTCATTGCAATGGCTTAGATTAAAATGTAACCCCTCCCAGTCAACACAAGAGTTTTATTTTCATCTCACAGATTTCCCATCTGTAAACACAATTACCTGTAAACTTGTATAAAAGTTATTAGACAGATATTATTATAAAGGTGTTTTCCCAAAAGCATCCCATTAAATGAAGTCTCGGAGATCACATTAACCTCGTTACTTGTGTTCCAGAAACTTGTAGTAGCAATGATCAGTGCAACTGAGAGAACAAGCTTTACAGCAGTTACACAGCTCTTCAGAAATACTCATTCAGTGCCAAAATCACAAAGTGCCACAGGTGTAACAGATGAGAGAACTTTATAATACTGAAGGGTATATTGTATGTACAGCACAGAACCTTAAAACAATTTAAGCATTTCTAGATTCATGGGATGGGATTTTTCATGTCCTTATAGACAAAAAAAATGAGAGAAAAGCTAGTAAAAAAATGTCTTGCAGAATACACTACATCCAATGCTTGAAGAAGAAAATTATTCAGAATTTCTTCAGGTTAGGTATTTGTCACACATTTACAAGCAAAGAGGCTTAATGGAAAAGAGAAAAAAGGGTCCCCCAGTCCAGAGTGAGAACAAAAAAATACGTGGTTTGAGCTGGAAATCAGTCATAATTCTTTGAGATGAACTGCTGTAGAAAATGCATTGTAATGGACACTGTGATTACGTAATTGTCAAGCAAAATAACATGTCAGTTTTACATGTTAAGATAGCTTTTCTAGTGCTTTAGTTGAGATTCCTGAAAATACTCCTACACTCTTCTATACATAAGTGAATTCTGTCTTCATTCAGTGTGTCTGGCTATCATTTGGATTCTGCTTAGAAGAAGAATCCTACTCTTTAGATCACTCTCAACTGATCATTTGCTATTGAAATTTAGTTGTTATTATGTCATTGGAATTAGTTCTCCTAATTTATTGAGACCTGCCAGTTGACATGAATTTCATTCCATGCTGGGAATCCTATGTCCTAAATAATGTGCAATATGATTTTTTTGAAAGAAGGCTATTGCCTCTTAGACGAGTCGATACGAATCATTAGAATCCTTGATTCTGTATAATTTTGTTCACTTTTGGTGCAGCGAATTCCTTCCACTGATTCTGCAGGTAAAACTACAATACGAGTCACTCAAATCTCTTACCATTTAAGCTGCAACTTATCTAACCCCTTCAAAATATTTAAGCATATCCTGAAAATTATACAATTTAATAAAGTTTTGTGACAATTACCTTTAGAGATGATTTAGTCCGAGGTTCTGTTTTCTGTCTGGTAAGCTTGTTTTGAATAAGCAATGACTGGTCTGTACGAGCATCATAATTTCCATGTTCTGAATCATCTGTGTACGTGTCTTTGTCCTTTCCTATGTTTGAAAGAAAAAAAGAGAAGAGAACAGTGGGCTCATTTTAGGTTATAGTGGCGAGAAACTAACAAAATTATTACAGCCACAGTTGAATATTCCCTTTTCAGTATCCACTTTTTGATAACTCATATTCTACCCTTTCCTGCAAAATTTTTTTTACTCAAAATGTTCTCATGTTTATCTTAAACTGGAAGTGACTTCTATTCTTAGTAAAGGGCCTACCGGAAGTTTTTCCTACTCTCATTCAAATCAAAAAAGCCCACAACACTCTTCACAGTAGTTTTAAATAAAATACAAATTAATATAAAGCAAATATTCAAATGCCTTTCTGCTTGACTTTTTGAGTATCAAAATGTGTTATCAAATGTGCAGGTGCATCTTGGAGACGAGTAACATGTCATGTTATAAATTTAAACAAGCAATCGAAATGCCCAATTTCCTTACAAACAGGCTACTCATCATTAGATATAATATTTGAAAATTTGCATATTAAGGTATTACAGTGATCACGTCAGAACATATTTTAAGAGGTGTACTTGGTAATGCCAGACAATGGCCAATACCATGAAGAAAATTTTCCATTTTAATTGGATTTGTTTTTAATTGTCCAACAAAAGTTCTTATAAAAACTTACTTAAGTATTCTGAGAAAACTGCAGGTGATTGAGGACTTTTCTCAAAGCTTATAAGACCCATTCTCACAGACGTTAACTTCCTCCTGCATCACCACTGCAGGCCAGTTAGACTTTGAGTGACTCAACACCCTCTATCAGATAGGAGACTTCATTCCAGGCATTTAATTTCCTTGCACATTCTCCATCAAAAAATCATGACAACAATTACTATATATACCCAGCAGGAGTAAAAGGAAGAGTAATGCCTTGTACAATGCTGAACCATATAAATTCTAACAAGCGCTGGAAAATGGTTAGTCTTCAAAACAAAACTGTAAAGATTAAAAAGATGGAATAATTATTCCCACACAATTAGATCTTGGACAAACAGGAACAGAGAAACTTATTCAGATAAAAAGATTGCTCATAAATCCTGAGCCAAGTTCTCATCCCAGCTTTCAAATCAACATGGGAAAAGTCAGAGAAACTAGGAACAGCACTTAGCCCGGTAATTCTGAACCCTAAATAGAAGCCAAGAAACAAGTCATGGTTGCTGTGGGAACTGCAATCTTGAATTTCTTGAATTTTATATTCATAAAAGCTCATCTTCAACAACAAAGTATTTTTCATTAAGTTATTCAGTTAAGTTATTCAGTTAAGTACTACAGAAAAAAAATAACCACAATTATCTCATGTAGCCTAGACATTTCTGAGATGGAATATTAAACTGGAACATTTACCAAGAGCTGTTTTTTCAGCAATTTAGCTGCTTACATAATGATTACACAAAATGAGCCCTTGGTGATTTCTGATACTAATATTAACCTCAGCAAATCTATGCAGGGATTTCTTAATGTATGAAATAGCCTGTTTTAATTGCTAACTCAGAGATTTCATTTATTTTAAAGAGCATTTTAATCTAATATACTGTTACTGTTGTGTAATGGAGTGAATGTAGTAAAAAGACTGCCTAGAAGTTTTCATGTACTAGGTAGACAAAGAAGGAAATGGGATACTTAAGCGAATTTGAGAATTTGACTCACATCCAGATGCGTTGATCTCTTAGCCTTACTTAAGATGAAAGTGGTGTAATAAAAGCCAGCAAAATGATATGAAGAGACATGCCAATGAAACCTAAACTTCTGCATCTAGATAGGTCATTTAAGCTGAAAGAAAGACTCTCATTTCATTAGCAAGTCTCTTTTTATAAGTGAAGTTTCAAAGGATTAGACATTTTCAGTACACCTAATACTAAAAAAAATCCTTTGCAAAAGTACATCATGTTTTAATTTATAAGTAGGAAATAAGCGTTCCCTTAGAGATCTACATATTTTTACCTGCTAACCATTTTTACATTTTCAAAGACACAACTTTTAAATTGTACTACATATTTTCTGAAAAAAAAGAGATTACCTTCCATTTAGAGATACCAAATATTTTGGTCTGAAATGTAGTCAAAAAAGGTTTTAGCAACAAAATAATCCCCTAAAAATAAATAATTTTGAACTAATAAGTTATATTTCTTATACAAAATCTAACTTACTACTGTACTTTTCAGCAGTTGATTTATGTACCTAAGCACCGTAGCACAAATTAATTGTCTCAACGTAGCAAAAAGCAGATGATGAACGAAGATTAAAACATAGCATTTAAATATTGCACTTGAAAAAGCATTTGTTACACCAGCTTGAAGAAAAGCCAGATACATAGCATACAATCCATATTTTAAACGTATATCCCAAAGCGTGCATTTTTCTTAACATACACTCACTTTTAGACAGTATTGTCAACAAAACACCTTGAGTATGCTTTGTACATACCCTGAATAGACTAGTTGCCCTCTTTACCTCTTCTGCAGTGAATCCTAAATCAATACCTTTAATATAAATAGTGATACTTAGAGTTCAATGGATTGCATCATATTTCTGTACCAGAACAGGTTAGAAAGAACAACTGCAATTGCTTTGGGAGGCTCATTTTGCTTCTTGAGTTGAACTTCCTGTAAATTTGTGATTAGTTCTAAATTTTCTTGAGAACATAGAATGAAATATGTTGGGTTTAGAGAAACATCTTGAGAGAATATGACAGAAAAGAAATTTTGCCACTAATAGAAGTGTCTATGTTTTAGTATTCTTCTATGACCAGGTGCTTTTTTTTTGTAACAAGGTATCCACCACTCCTATTAAAAAAGAAAGTTGCTTTTCTGTAATTGTCCCACCCACAAGGCCCAAATAACATTTCCCTAAAGATAAACTTAGGTGACCTAAATTTATTTGAGCTTGATCATTCCAAGTCTCACTAATGCATTTTACAATATAACACACAGTGACTTAACTCTTTGAGCCCTTTTTCAATTTCATCAGTTTTTAAACTTCCATGACACTGTCATGTGAAGTTTTTCTAAAAATGAACATTATTTTCTGTCATATTTACCCCCAACATTTTTATTATTTGTTTTTGCATTGTAACTGCTATTTGGGATTGCCACAAGTCAAACAAAGAGAGCACCTCTGAATGCCGCAGCTGGAGTTGTACTGCCCAAGGATGTTTTAATGTAACATCCAAAATCAATGATATGGACTTCTAGACTTTCTCTTTGACTTGCGTTGTAAGTAACCATCTTATAAATCCAAACACAGAGCCTTTATTTGGCTGCAGCTCCACAAAGTGTCATGGGAAAAGCTTGGCTGCCTCAAACTCTTTCCCTCTGCGCTGTGGGAAAGCTACTGTTTGCTTCCTTTTTTATTTCCCATCACGCCTGTCCTGGCCTACAACAACTCATTTGGTTGTTATTGTCAAGAACAACTGCCAGCACCCCCTGCTCTTCTAGTTCTTGGATGTGGTCTAATAACCAAACAGCATAACTAGCCTGCCTGACTTTGTAGTGGGAGGATGTACACGAGAAGCCATAGGAGTTAAAAAAAACCAACAAATCCAGTTCACATTGCTCGACAAGCTATAGACGGTTATGCCACTTAACAGAAAGAGGGTCCTTAACAGATGTCAGATCAATGCCTGCTTCTCTACCATTAATAAATGTCATTCCACCTGTGCTTTGCAGGGCACATCTGAAAGGCATGAGCCAGGACTGCCTCATTTGTATATGCCATGGCGCTTCCAAGTGCTTGCAATTCTTTAATCAAATTTTTTTTCTTTCTTTAATGTTTCCTCTTTTCAGAGCTAAAAAACGTTGATCTGCCTCTCAGCTGTGTAGGTCAAATCACCAAAATGCTGCTTTGCAATGACCAATAATCAATACACTTCAGTAAGTTATTAGTGTGAATAGTAACTTCCAGAAATACCTAGAGACCTTTTAGTCAATGTAAAAATCTGGCAAAGTTGGCAGGGTGTGTGATAGTTGTTTATGAAATATATTTCCATTTCTCCTTTACCTAAGGATGAAATACGCAAAACCCAAACCATAAAAAAGTTCTATCTTTTTGAGGAGACTCTTGGCTAAAGGCAGCCCAATGTTAAAGTAAATGGCAAATCTAGAGTTAACTGAAAACTTTGAAACTCTCTAAACTTTCAGAGATACAAAGAAAAAAAGAAAAAGAGAAAAAAAAGTGGGAGAATAGAGCGCATGATTAGCATGAAAATGAAAAAAATCTGCTGCAGTGGGAGAGCTGCAAATAGGAGAATGGGACTTGTGTATGTTCATATCCTCAAAGTGACAAGGACATCTAAAGGACATCTGCCTTTATTCTTAACTCCTCTCTTTTTTTCATTTTTGAGCTCTTTGTAAGATTATTTCTTTTTCCAGGCCTGTTCAGGAAAAATATTATTGCTAATACAAACAGAATGTGCATGACCTTTTACATGACCTTAAAAGACTATGGACTTGCAAAACTGAGTAAACAACTACATGGAATAACTAATGCATTTTTAAGCAATCAGTATAGCAAATACAAATATCTTGCTGATGTATTTCACTTACTCAGTTACATTAATTAAAACTTCTGTGGTAGTTGAGAGCTTTCTGAACTGCTGTCACATAAAAAGTTTTATTTAAAAAATCATTAAAGTTATACATGCAACTTGCAAGCCCCGAGTGACCTGTTACAGGAAAGAAAATTAATACAGTATTATGACTTCAAGTCAGGAAAAGAAAGGATTCCATATTAAACTCTTCAGCTTTCCCTAACACAGCAAAAATAAGATAGGAAAAAAAAAGCTGTATTTTAAATAAAGGTGAGGATATTAAACCTGTAAAAGGGTGACATTGTAATTCTAGAGGCAAAGAACATATCATATTTCAATATAGTCAATAGGAAATTCACAATTCAATAAGCCAAGGACTATACTTTAATTAGGTACATACGTAGATTTCATTAGGTATGTACTTATAATTGTTAACATACATGAACTTAGAATTAATTAATGTGTGCTGTCAGCTTGGATTCACACTCAGGTTTAAAGTGATTTTTAAAAAGCCTCAAGATTTAATCAATAACAGAGGATAACGGATCTCTTCATCCTAGTAGTGGCTTTATTATGCTACCTTGTAATACAGAGCTGTGATAAATACCTTGAGCCTTCATGCATCACAAAAACCCAGCTGCACTTCCTGACACAGAGTTTTGCTACGACACATGCGTGGCAGTAAGAGTTGCCCTAAAGCACTTATAGGATGAAATACTGGAGGGACTTTCATTTCTGAGAGTCTTATACCTAACAATGCAGAAACATTCACTTTTGAAACTGATTTTTATATCCACACTTTGCATCTTCACTTTTGGGCCCTCTTAACTGCTTGTCTACTTTCCCTTTTATGCCAGAAGTGCATTTTAATTTATGACACAGGATAAAAAGCATTTACCCTGATTTCTCTGTAACATGCAATCTACTAATATATTTTAGATTACTGTAGTGTAGGACAGCAAATGTTTTTCAACTGTAATGTGGCATAGTAATGGAAAGGAAAATTAATATAAAAATTGCTCCTAAATCATTTCTGTTTCACAAACAGGATGATTCTTGATTCAATCCTTTGAGCCTTTAGACATTTAGAGATACGCTTTGTAAAGCTTTAGTAAGAATGAGATTATTGGTCAAGAAATTAATCCCCTTTTGTCCTAATTTTAGTTCTAGAAATGACAAATAACTTGGAGAAATGTATCACTAGACACCTGGATAAGTGGCACTGTGATGGATTTAGGTCTTTTTTTATTCTACTTTGTACCTGGAATACTATATTGTACACATAATCTAAAAGGCTTTTCAGCAATCTGTGTACAAGTATTTATGTATCAAAACCTACCTACAGTCAAGCACAGGCTTTTCTTAATGCGCAATTTCTCATGAGCTTTCAGACTGTGGTAACCATTACAGGGAATAGCTCTCATTTTTAAAAGGGGATTCAGGCAGGTATTTTTGCTATGTGGAGGAATTAAGATGGTGTACGGAAATGGTAAAGGCAGGTTAAATGCCTAAAGCACTTCCATATTTCAAATCTCAATATTAAGCTTTCCTAAGACTAGTCCTTCCTATATTTCAGCGAGCACTATGCTCACACCAGACGACACAACTTCTTCACCCATGCTGCCAGCTCTCCAGGCACGAGTCAGCTCTCATATGGGAGATGGACAACTCCCTAAAACGCCAGACATAGGAAAAACTGTCCTAATGCAACTTTTCAGCTCTCTCACAAGATGGTCAGAATATACGTGATGGCTCTTATCTATGCAGACATTACCTACAGACACAAGCTTCTGAAAATAACATTCTTAAAGTCACATTGTTAACTTGAACCAGAAACTGAACCCAGTTTTCTTGAGTCATATCCTCCGTGACCTTCCTGCCCCACCTTTTTACACAAACATTGTACACATTGCACAGGTTATTCTTTCCATTTTGGTTTGTCATAACATCACTTAATCAAAATTCACTTTCAAGCACGTCTGTAATTAGGCATAGAAAAAAGTTTTCACCATGCAATTAGCTCATTACTTTGTCGGATCGTTAATTTTTGTTTGGGTCTTTGTTGTTTAGTTCACTGCACTGGAGCATGGCACATAAATAAGGGAGATTGTTATATATGAGCTTTGCAGTAACTGGGCTCACGATACCTTCGGAATACATCATAACCATCACTGCAAATTTATGAACTACAACATTTATGATCAAGCTCCTGCCTAGGAATAATTTTGTATTGTGCCAGGGAAGAAAAGTTACTACATATAAATCCTTCATAATTAACCTAATACAGTTAAAAGAAAAAAAAGACTTGCAAAAAGAACAAAAGACTTAGTGTTGTTTTATTTGCTTCTGAGTGTTTCATTTGCCACATAACTTAAAATTAGATATTTGTTATATCTAAATCCTGAATGCTAATCTCTATTGATTATATTATCTATTATATCTTATTAAATGAAATATTTCAGTCTAAAAGCGGAGGGCAACCTCTGATGATCCTCTATCATTTCTGATGGTAGGATCTGTAGAATACTTATTTTTGAATACTTGTTACTTGAATACTTATTTTTGCTAGAATGAGCAAACCGGATTTTTAAGTTAACAAGCAGACTATCAGATTCACAAATCTTTGTCCTAGTCTAATTGCATTTCCTACATGGCCTAACTCCTCAAAATCTTGATGCCTTAGCTATGAATGTGATAAAAGTGGAACTTTAAGGACTGTAATCTGTATAATAATAAGAAATCCCTTCTGTAAACCTGGATCACAGTGTCTGAAAGTGAACACAGAAAAAGGCAGCTAAACCTGGTGACATTAATGATGGCAATTTTAGCAATGGAAAGGTACCTAGCAAATGGAAAAAACATGTCAGGTATCATTCCAAATACCACCACCATCCTTCTATTCCATTTACTGAAATATTACTTAGTGGTTTTGTGAGCCATTGCACCCCCATACAGTTATCTTTCATCTGCACCGTGCATTAGAAGAGATTGTTTGTGACAGTTATGTCAAGAAAAAACTTATTCTTCATAGAAAAAGGGAGTTATTACTGAAAAAAGTAAAATAAATTCTCCTGCATAACACATAAATTTCCTTCAACTTAACCCAAAAGTAGTACATTCACAGTTCAACAATGAAGAACTGCTAAAATCTTTTAAACTCAGTCAACTGACTTATAAAGCATGTTCAAAACTCCCCAAAGGTATCTGCTAACGACCTCCTATGATTTTAATGGAGATTACCAATGGAGATTTTTCAGTTGTTCATGGAGGTAAAATTCCAGTACAACTAACCTTCATCAAAATTGTTTACAATCAGATTTCTTTTAGAAAAGATGGCCAGCTAAATTTCTGATCATTCAAAGATAAGGTTCATTCACTTTAAGTATATCATGGCCTTTAAGGAAAAAGAAAAGTGTCATTTAAAAAATTTACCAATTACGGTTTCATTATATATGCACACAGCCATACCCACGCACCAGTGGATCAGCTCCTGTGCTAGATAACTCATTCGTTAACCTTAATGTGGCTTCAATTCTGTTATGTTTCTAGAACTTAAAAAAAACCCAAACAAAACAAAACAAAAAAAACCAAACAAAAACAACAAGAAAAAAAAAACAGAGGCATTCTAGAGGAAAAACAAGTTTTTATTAATGTGACTTTCTGTATGTAGTTATCTATGTAGCAGGAAACACTCCCCACTTACTTTTTCCAGCTTCAGCTACAGCCACAAGCTATTATTGGTGGATGCAATAAAGACAGAAATTCAGTAATTTAAGCTTAAGCTATGTAATTTAAATCCAGCTGGCACAATCAAAGTAATTACTGAGCATGTCTTTCAGAAGAAAAACACAAGCACAGTAAACTCAGAATGGAGTAAAAAACTGTATGTTTTATTAAGAGTTTGAAAAGAGGTATAATGATGAATTCCCTTTGAGAGAATGAATGTCAAACATCTGAGCATCATTAGCGTGACTTTCAAATGTATTAAAAAATTGATTACATTGGACTTGAACATCCAGGTTCTCGTGTAACACAAATTTACATGTATCTACAAATACAACACAAATATTTCTATTTTTCCTCTTTTTACCTCTTATAAAATCCTGACACTCAATTCTAAAATAAAGTATGAGAAAGTTTTTTTGCTATATTTATGCTTTTATGTATTTGCAACTATTGTATCAGCATGAGACAGTTGTCCAACTGAGTTCTGTATCACAGGTATACTGGTTTTGATACCCAAAATACCACAGTGAGACTCCACCTGTCTCCACCAGCACTGCTGTGTCTGGCATCAAGGATTATATCAGTTAGGCAGCAAAAGCTTCTACTGTCTCTATAAGAGTTGCTCTGAAGTCTTTCCATTTCACGCTAGAACAAAAACAATAGGCATCATTCAGGAAAAGCTTCAAGTATTACCTCAAGACACGTCTGTAACTTAACGTTATGAAGTTGTTAATTCCTGTACAACTCCATAATTGGAACTTCAGTCTTGCACTTCCCTGACACAGCTTCAGCAGCAGGGTAGTGGTTACTCTGTGGTTGTCTTCCCCATGGTGATAAATCCTACCTTTTTCTAACCTTGTGTAAAAACTACTGAAAATGTCTTGATAAACGGGAATGTTTCCATGAAAAAATTCCCCCATGTGCGTGGCTGTAAGACTTGACTAACCACTTGCAGCTAAACGAGTTAACAAAAACGAATGTGCCTTGTTGAGAATAAATGCTCTGTGATTACTTTTTCACTAAACACATTACATTGGTTAGAAGGCATAATGGCCTGTTCGGGGGGTTCTTAGGTAAAAAGACATTTTTCTGAACAGTCAAAATTAGGAATCTTTCACACATCTGTTGAGTAAAAATATTAAAAGAAGTTGCAGTGGACATTGGCCTAATGTTCTTCAGTGAGCTAGGAACTCTGATTTTAGTTCAATCTTTTGTGAACTCAACTTACAAGAAATTACAAAGGTCACTTAGACCAGAAATTTATAGTCTTCTATAAAGCAAGCATATAAGGGAAGAAAACGCTTTTTCAAGGAAGTAGAAGCAATAACTTGTTTTTGCTCTGGACTGAACACCAAATTCTGTAACCACTCTTTGAGAAGTGCAACGTGTAACGTCTTATTTTATGTCCAGATCCAAAAAGATAGGCGCTTTCCACCTAGGTAAGAACCAAAAGCCTTGATCATATCTTTCACTGATGGGAATTTCCATGAGGCTTTGGCTAAGAACTGAGCATTCCAGCATGTCTGAAACTTTGTAGTTCATGTTACACATTACAGAAGCTCAATGCTTACTCCTTTGCTTGAATTTCCTGATTCCTCAAATGGAGAACACTACTTAGCATCTTAAACTGACAAAGCAAAAAGAACATAAATCCATTACATCCTAGATCCTACGTACCTATGATAGCAATAGCACAGGTGTAATACATTATCTTCTTACTTTATCAATCATCAATGCTGCTAACAAGTCCAACAAATTTATGGTCTTATCTAAAGTAAACTAAAGTAAAAGAGAATCTTTTCACTGAAGTCTTTCATCTGATGCCTTTTAATCCCCTTCTTACAAGAAGGTAGTTTGTCTATGGACACAGTTCTGGAAGAGGAGAAAGCCATTTGGCCTATTTTCTGTGTACTTCTATGGTGCTGCCTAATAAAAAATTCGCTGCATTCACTTAATTCAGCATTCTTTCATGTTCTCAGGAGACCAGATGGAAATGGTTCACTAAGAAGATGATACCCATTAATCAGCCTATTTTGTAAACACCATCGAAGTGCTAGAGAACGGACTAAAGCATGTAGCAGTGCTCTATCACTCTCATTTATTTGGTGATCAAGGTTGGGGGTTTTTTTTAAGCCTCAGATTCAAGGTAAAAAGCAAAGTTTTAGTCCTGAACATAAATACCTGCAAAAGTAGGATCCTCAAGCACAAACAACCTGCATTTTGAAGGTTTATAGAAGGTTGCTTTTGAAATGCACCTTTAACTGTTCCTGATTTCTCTTCATTAATCTAACCTATAATGTGGGTTTTGATCTAAGGCAATTCTTACTACTGACTTATGGGATTTATTTGTAAATACTATTTCCTTTCTTGCTTATAGCTGAACTTTCTATCCAATTACATTTCTGTAAATACAGAATAACTTCACGGATTTTGTGGTTTAACCTGGCATTGACTCAATTAACCCAGGCAAATTAACAAATTCAGTTAGCAAAGAGCTACCACTTAAATATTTTTTCTACCTCTTCAAAGAACATTGCTTTAGTCAGAAGAGCAGAAACATCCATACTGAAGTTTAAAACAGTTTTGAGCCAATGAGACTCCATCTATCTTTTCCTCAATCATTAAGCCTTCCATGTTTTTTTCAGGTTAAAACTAGGCAATGGGAATGAAAAATATTGCATCACTTACTATGAGAAAGAATTACTGCCACTTTACGGTTTAGCCCCAGCCTGGCAACATGCTGCCATATATAAATATGAAATAATATCAGCACATGTATGTGTAAACAGTTAGTAACAAAGAGAACAGGATATTCACAAAACAAAAATCAAGCAATCTTCTAGTACCTGTCCTTGCCTACCCAATAAAATCAATTGCACTAATAGAGTGCAGAAGCTTCAACTCACACCTTACTGACATACATGATTTTCTTCTACTACTGTCGTATCAAATTTTTGTCATGTTTGTGCCATGAATTTGGAGAATTCCCATTTTTGGAGGAAATCTCAGTTTCACTAAAGTTTCCAGTAGCTACTTCTTAAGAAGACTTTGATGAGCCTCTTATCTCTTGCGTATTTCGTACATCAAGAAAAATCAATGCTAAAAAATGTGAGAGGCAAGCAGAAATAGGTGTCTGAAAGCAGATCTTCCTCCTTCAGCATGAAGACGCCATTTCCAGTTTGATATTACATTGACTGTGAGCAAAAAGATTTTTCACAGTATTGGCGCAAGGTGCAGAAAAATCTGTATGTGCTTCAGATGGGTGATACACACGTAGGGAATTGCAAAATTAATTAATTTTGGAACTTGCAAATTAATTACTCATCTGTGCATATATAGACTCATTTTACAGATGCAAGGATGGGAGTATTCTAAGAATAACTCCTTTCCTACTTGCTTAATCAGTGTATGACAATAATGAAGGTACAAATAACTCCCAAGTATGGCTATTTTTCTGTGTTCTTTTGGGGTCTGTTTTTCATTTTTCCAAGACTGCAACAATTTTTATGCATGAATATCTAAAGCAAAACCAACAATATAAGAACGGCAGTTGTGACAATAATGAATAACGCAACTATACAGGAATAATAATACCAGAATGATAATAAGTATTTCAAAGGAATTTCAAACACATGCTTCCAAGTGATTCTATTATGAGGGATAGTTATGGGAAAAGGTTACACTACATGTATGAAAAAATACTTCTCTGTCTTTACTCTTATTTACTGTTAGCCTAGAAGGTGAGAAAGGATCAGGAAATTTATGAGAGCACATATTTTTTAGCCACATTTAGTCTCCTCTTCCACAAAACTTGGCACTTCAGGGTAAGTATGGTCTTTTGATACTTAAAGTGTAATTGACGAATCACAAATTTATTATTATTTCAGTTCAGACATAAACTTACCTAAAAATGGATCACTGTATTCTGTATTAGACAGCTTAAGCAAGTTGTTTTCCAAAGTTTCCATCACTTTAGCTGGAACAAATGCAATATTCACATCAGCATTCACATGTTTTTTTTGTAAGTAAAAGACAATTTTCAAAGCTGTCAGTGACTCAAATGAAAAATTTGAGGCTGAATTTTGAAGAGAACTTTCAATTGGTGAAAAAAAAAAAAAAAAAGGATAAGATCAGTTTAGTGAAGACTGACTCTATTCCTGAGTGGAGATTAACTTAGTGAAATAACTTACTAAAGTAACGATTAGTGCCTATGAACATTAAGCAAGGACTTCTCAAAATTCAGAAGCAGAAGCCAGATGAGGTAATTTTTCCCATAAAGGTGCACATTCAGTTGGCAATACTGTGTGGCAATAGTTGGCAATAGGTGACACACAAAGTGACTGGGATCTCCATTAAAGCGTATTTAATTTTTAAATGCAAATGCTAAAATAAAAATAGTTCCCTTTTCCAACATGAGTTCAAATTCAAAGGGATTTTCTCCCTTTTCTCTCAGTTTCTTCATGCTACTCTCCCCTGATTCTGCTATTCATGCATGAACACATCTGCTCCTATATGTTCATACTTAAAAACATTTCTTATGAAAACCCTAATACTTATTTCTTCTCCCTCTCCTAGGACAGGCTACAGAATATTTCATGCTCTTCTCCAGCATACATGAGCACTTTTGTGCCTGTTTTTCAGTAAGAAGTAAATAATCTAGTAATTCAGAAAAATAAAATAAAAATTAGTTTAAGCCTCACTTCATATATCACAGAGATTCACTCAAGAACTCTGTACAATGGTTCTTCTAGCTGTTTTGTGCAAAAATGTCTTTCCAACAAACCATAGATATCTAAACAAATCCAAACTTAGCAGCAGCTCCTATAATTTCATGAAAGATCCTAAAAAGTTATACCCAAGACATGCAGGACTTCAAATGATGTTCCCATAGACCCACTCCTTTCCCAGAGCTGGAACAAACTTCTAAAAGAGAAAGATCTCCTACCTCGTTCTGACACTACATCCACTGTAGTGGTAGATGTCCCTGCACTGAGAGGCTGAGGCCGGGGCTGTGGCTGCACACGATTTGGCTGCAGAAATGATGAATGCTTGCTCAGACTTTGAGGATGTGTTTGGCTTTGGGCTAGGCATGGCATAGATCTTCTAGAGGGTTTTAAAGGGTGTTCTTTCACTGTCTCACTCTTGCTTGTATTCATACCTGAAAAAGCCAAAAGAAAAAGAATGTAAACTCTGCTATATGAAGTAACGACAGACAGCTAATTACGAAAATTCAAGGTCATTCACCCACATACTAATCAACTGTCCAAGTAAACAAAAATGTTTATAATATTTAAAGTTCAAAGAAGAATACAGAGTTGGAAACAAAACCCACAAATTCTTCACCTACTCTTCCATCAACATCCCATACTTGAAATTCACAATATTTAAAATCTGATGATTTGATGTTATATGTGTCATACAGTATTTCAGAACAAACAACAATTTGAAGACCCCTGATTTTTAGTGCATAATTTTAAAAATGATGCAAAACTCATTACCTGTTCTGAGTTTCTCCTATCTTAACGTTGCAATTCCATGTTTCCAAAATACATCCCACATTTTTTTTATAATTAGCACGGTCTCTGTTTGATCTCCCCACTGGTTCCAGAACAAATTTAACATAATAACTGTTTATATTGCCTGTCCACAAAAAGAAGGTTTGCTACATTTCCTAAACATGGGCTTACAGCAGCAGGTATTAAGAAGTCTATCTGTCATTTCAACTTAAGGAACTTATTTTTAACTCTCTGACACCTGAAACAAACTTCCTCTTTCAGGTTATCATGATTCTCATTAGAAATAAATTGTAATAGTGCAATAGTAATTTCTAAAATTTCTACTTTTTCTATAAATTCACAGGACAACAGTAAATAATTGCAGTATATTTGTCTAGGGAAGTATAGATGATGATGTAATAATGACAAGAAATAACATGAAAACATACAACTCCTAAGAGATGTTCCTGAATTTCAAGGAAACGAAGCAGCTTTCCTAAGCTATACGTGGAAGAGAAGCTCATTATTACACAGCTACTGACTCAACCTTGATGAACACCATCCTTGTAACAACTGAGTAATTCAACACTGAGTAAATTCCAAGTCCACTAAAGAGCTTATCTACTGTATTCAGCTCCATGATGGAGAGGGTTTGTTTCTCCTGCTATTGCTTTTAGTCACACTGTAAGCCAGGAACTGGAAGGTCAAGCAGAAAGAACGTGCTGGAGCACAGAGGCATCCCATGAGCCTGGTAACAAATGGAGCGTGCCTGAAGGCTGGGGAGCAAAAAAGCTGCATCAAATCAGGGAACACGCAGTCTGTGCCAAAGAGGAATCATGATGTAAAGCACGGGCCGAGCAGCCAGGCTGCAGGCAAAGCAGAAGGCATTAATGAAAGACAAGGGGTACCTGGGTAAGTTGGTCTTTGCCACTGGGAAATTGCTTGTTGCACTTTAAAAAAAAAAAAAAAGGCAAATATTTGTACATATTCAGGCCCTCTACAACTACCTGAAAGGAAGTTGTAGTGAGGTAGGTGTTTGCCTCTTTTCTCAAGCAGCCAGCAATAGAGGAAACAGAGTCACTTTGCACCAGGGAGGTTTAGACTGGACAATAGGAAAAATTTCTTTACTGAAAGAGTGGTGAAGCATTGGAGCAGGCTGCCAGGGGAAGTAGTGAAGTCTCTGTTCCCTGGAAGTGGTCAAAAATGTGTATATGTGGCACTTTGGCTCATGGTTTAGTAGGTACAGTGGTGTTGGGATGATGGTTGGGCCGGATGAACTCAGAATTTTTTTTCCAGTCTCAATGATTCAATTAGGTTATAGTTGCCAAGGTGTCATACTACCCTCACTAATTCAGTAGTTAGTTGCATGATTGATAGGAATTCCCACTTTTACCAAAGCTTTACATTGTTTTCAAAATTAGAAACACGTTTTCAAGGACAAATGCTCTGTATGTCGGGGTGGGTTGACCCCAGCCACCAGCTCAGCCCCACACTGCTGCTCGCTGACTCCCCATAGTAAGATGGGAAGAAAGAATGGGAAGAGCAAAGGTGAGAAAAGCTCAATCTACCTCAGCTGAGGTAAAGACAGTTTAATAAGTGAAAGAAAGAAGGGAAAAACAAAACAATGATGCAGTGGCAATCACTTACTACCTCACTCCAGCAGACTGATGAAAAGACTGGCTCCTCATCCCTCAAATTCTGTTGCTGAGCATGATGCTCTGTGCATTGGGACATCCTCCTCAGCTGTCCCAGCTGCATCCATTCCCAGTCAGCCTCTTGCCCACCCCCAGCCTGCTCCGTGCAGAGCAAAGCAGGGAAAAAGAGAAGGCCATGACTTTGCACAAGCACTGCTCAGCAATAACCCAAACACTGTAGCGTTATCAACATTAGTTTAGTCACAAGTCAAAACCAAGCACCACGCAGGCTATGAAGAAAACTAACTCCATCCCAGTCAGAGCCAGTAAATATATTCAGAAGTCAATGGCAGAAAACGTTGCTACTCTCTTGTTCAAAAGCCTCAAGTTATTCCACCGGGTACAATACAGTATGACCTCTGTGAACCATATGGAAACACACCATAGAAGTATAATGCCAAAATATTTGGGAAATTTATGAATATTTTTAGGAACAAGGATATTCACATAAACGAAGATTTCAAGCACACATTAATATTTGCCAAGAATATAAGGCGGAGGAAAAACCCCACAGAACACCTATGGTTTCAATGCCAAGGATAATTATGCGTGGGGTTTGCTTTGAAGAGTCCTAAAACCTCCTGTCTGTACAGGATGAGCAGATCTTCTGTGACTGCTGTACAGTGTCAAAGATCCCCAGAAGATTAGTGTAGAGATTCTGTTTTACCATACTATTTCTCTGCCTGACAGCACAATTTACTCAGCAGCATGTTCTTATAAATCTCAGTCTCTTAGTGATATATATTACCTCTCCCTGACTATGCTAGAAAGAAATAAGTAATCTAAACATTTCTGCTGCTTGGAGTGCCAAGAACTTCCAAGGAATTTTCCCCATCCATGCCACTCTGAGGAGGAAGTCACATTCAGCAAGTTTCTCGCATGTATATCTCAAGATAAGAGTCCAGAAAGTTTTTTTGATTAGCAGGATAACCCCAAAAGTTCAATATAATAGCTACGGTTTAAAAGGGTCTTTCATTTAAAACCTCCCGGCGCTCAGAGAACATGTTTTGCTTCAATGCAATTGTTGCTGTTATCAAGAAGCACAGACTTTCATTAGTCCATCAAGGGCAGTTCTTCTAGATCTGCAACACAGCAAAACTTCCTCGTCAGCCAAATTAACTACTCATTTAATACGATGTTAAGGTAGATAGAAGTAAGCTTCTGCTGCCGCAGAATGGTGACACCAATCTTCAAACAGGTACAAGCAGAAAGGACTCTGCTTAATGATCCTGAAAGAGACGCTCTGTGCCAGCCAAGAAGGCAGTGGCATTGGGCTGTTTTCATAACAGAGAATGCTACATAATATATCTGCAATGCTACCTGCAATTATTCTGGGAAGTACTCTTCAGAGTTCTTCCTAAATGGAAGTATTTATTAGATCAAAGTCTACAGTAGTCAGAGCATTGAATAATATAGAATAACATAGAAAATATGTATTTAATAACCATTCTGTACAACTTTAATGATCCAGGAGTTAGAGGAACAGAACAAACCTCCACTCCCATGATCCATGAGGAATAGGTTAGAGACTTGCTTGCCCAGCTAGACATCCACACGCCTATGGGGCCGGATGGGATTCACCAGAGGGTATTGAAGGAGCTGGTGGATGTGCTGGCCAACCCCCTTTCCATCATCTTCCAACAGTCCTGGAAAACTGGGGAAGTTCCACTGGACTGGAGGCTGATGTTGTGCCCATCTACAAGAAGGGTCACAGGGAGGATCCAGGGAACTACGGACCTGTCAGTCTGACCTCAGTGCCAGGGAAAGTCATGGAACAGGTGCCATGAGTGTGATCATGAAGCACATGCAAGAGAACCGGGTGATCGGGCCCAGTCAACACGGGTTCATAAAAGGCAGGTCTTGCCAAACTAACCTGATCACCTTCTATGACAAAGTGACTCAGATGCTGGACGAGGGAAAGGCTGTGGATGTATCTTCCTGGACTTCAATAAAGCCTTTGACACAGTTTCTCACAGCATTCTGCTACGGAAACTGTCACCTCTGGCCTGGACAGGCGCACACTCTCCTGGGTGGAAAACTGGTTGGATGGCCGGGCCCAGAGAGTGCTGGGAAATGGAGTTAAATCCAGCTGGAGGCCAGTGACAAGTGGGGTTCCCCAGGGCTCAGTGCTGGGTCCAGCCCTGTTCAATGTCTTTATCAACGACCTGGATGAAGGCATCAAGTGCATCCTTAGCAAGTTTGCGGACGACATTAAGCTGGGTGGAAGTGTGGATCTGCAAAGGGATCTGAACAGGCTGGACCGCTGGGCTGAGATCAATGGCATGAGGTTTAACAAGGCCAAGTGCTGGGTCCTGCACTTGGGGCACAACAACCCTAAGCAGAGCTACAGACTAGGAGAAGTCTTCTAGAAAGATGCCAGGAGGAGAGAGACCTGGGGATGTTGGTTGAAAACTGACTGAGCATGAGCCGGCAGTGTGCCCAGGTGGCCAAGAAGGCCAATGGCATCCTGGCTTGTATCAGAAACGGCGTGACCAGCAGGTCCAGGGAGGTTATTCTGCCCCTGAACTCAGCACTGGTGAGACCACACTTTGAATACTGTGTTCAGTTCTGGGCCCCTCACCACAAGAAGGATGTTGAGGCTCTAGAGCGAGTCCAGAGAAGAGCAACAAAGCTGGTGAAGGGGCAGGAGAACAAGTCTTACAAGCAGTGGCTTAGAGAGCTGTGGTTGTTTAGCGTGGAGAAGAGGAGGCTGAGGGGAAACTTTATTGCTCTCTGTAACTACCTGAAAGGAGGTTGTAGAGAGGAGGGTGCTGGCCTCTTCTCCCAAGTGACAGGACAAGAGGGAATGGCCTCAAGCTCCGCCAGGGGAGGTTCACATCAAGAAAAAAATTTTCACGGAAAGGATCATTAGGCACTGGAACAGGCTGCCCAGGGAGGTGGTTGAGTTGAGTCACCTTCCCTAGAAGTGTTTAAAGGACGGGTAGATGAGCTGCTGAGGGTCATAGTTTACTGACTGATATGAATGGTTGGGCTTGATGATCCAGTGGGTCTTTTCCAACCTCGTTATTCTGTGTCATTCTGTGATCAATTTCTTAAGCAGTGAGATGCTGTCAGTAATTACGGACCCTAGCAAATAATTATTATTGTTGCTAAAAAAGAATGTTTCTCGCATCTGTATTGGAGTCATTGTGTTTATCAAGATGAATCACTTCATTACCGAAGAAATTTACAGTAATGCAAGTAACAACTGTCATTCAATTTTAACAACAATTTAAGTGATACATAGAAAAAAAAGAGTAATTCTTTCATGAGCCACTGCCTCAGTTTAAAAGAATTACTCTCTTTTGCACCGTCTCTCAATATATTTTCTTCTGTGTTACTTCATATTACTTAATACCATGCTGCTCCTGCTTGGAGAAAGTGAGTCACAGCAAAGTAACCTCAGAGCAAATTTACCGTTACACTAGTAGTATGATCTACCTTCATGATTCAAACTTAACAAGTTAATTCAATCTCTGCTGGTGTGTCAGAGTCCAGTTGTGTGATACACTAGTTTTGGTGGCATTTGCTGTTATATGCCAATGATGACCCAGCTCTGCCACACAGCTTGTGGTTGACATCATCAACTGGGTCACTAAATTGATTTACAGAAATTATTTTTATTCCTTCCTCTCTTCTCCATAGGGAGTTTTCTAGAACCTAGTTTCCAACTAGAACTTTGCTACGCAGTCTTTGCTTGTTCAGTGATATTTAGATCTGCAATAAAAAGACAAGCATACACTTAGCAAAAAAAAAAAAAAAATCTATTTCAACTACATGTATTGGTTCTTTTCCTACAAAAACATGCCTCTGGCACTTAGTATGAGCATGGAAATGAGTACAGCATTAGTACAGAAATTTCTCATCTTCGAGTAAAAGGTGGTTAAAGCTTATGGTTTAATCAAATCCTGTCTTTTATTCTAGCACTTCTGCTTTGGGAAGTGTTCTTTCTGAAAGGAAGCTGGGGATTCCTGTTATGTAGGCAAATCCCTACATGGCTGAAAGCCAGAACAGCCAGCTGTGCTACATGCTCTCATAGCTTCCAGGAAGAGCAGACAGGAAAGATGGAGCTAGAGTATGATGAGTTTCGCTGATCATTAAATCAGTGCGCACAATTTAATGCATGTTCATCATTATGCCAACCTAGAAAGATTCTCAGTGAAGGCAGGTCTCAGATGCCTCCAGGTTCTGACCACTAGAAACAAAGGAAGAATTCCCCTATGGTTCATTCTGTGAAATACACATACAGTCAATCATGTCATTATTATTAAGAGAAAAAAAATTGCATTTCATTTGCTCCTAATATTAGATGAGGGAAGTTTGACAGCTGGTCCATATGCATTGTTAAGCCAATGCTGAAAGCACTCTCAGAAAGGCTGGACTAGTGTTAATTTGAAAAATAACAGCCCAGTAACTATTGCCCATTTAATCCAGCATAAATCTTAGCATAAACCAGAAGCAGCTACTATTTAAGTCAAATCAATAGCACCAGCTTTATAGAGATAACTATATAATAATGTCAATGACACGCAGGTCTTACCAACTACTCACGTCATCACAAGTTTGCTTGAGAAAAATATGTTTCTAATTGTAAAAAAAAACCCCAAACTTCTGTAAAGCCTTTGGCTTGACATACCATACAAAACTAATTAAAATGAAACGCTATTCATAAAACACATTAAATAGACTGAGAAATCCAAAATGTTGCCATCAATGCCATCATCAGAATCAGAACCTTTAATCACATAAAATACATAGAAAAACTATCAACACTTAAAACGTATTTCTACAGTACCAAGTACAATCTACAAAAGAAAACTTAATGTAGGAAAATTATTAAAATCTGAGAAACCATAACCAAAAGATACTTAATAATGAGGAAATAGTATTTTTTCAGTAAAGCACGAGTTTTGTTGTCTATTAGGAATACCTCAATAAATACAAAGGGTATTTCGTTTCACATATTAGGCCCATATTTGAGTAAGTCAGGAATGTACCCATACATTTTGTGTAAAAGGTAGAATCAAATGGGATAACCACTGACTTCATTTTATGTTCTTACAGAAAAAAAACAAACCAGCATCAAGTATTCTTTTTGTATGAGCAGACACACTTAAAAAGCCTCATCAAAACTGGAAAAAAATAACCAATCCTTTCCTTGAGAAGAAAAAAACAAACCCAAGACACACTAAACAGGAGAGAAAACAGCCATCAAGAATGACCCCTATTTCTCTTCGATACTATCAGTATACCACAAAAGCTTACAAACCCCGATTTTCTAAAGTATTTTTTCAGGTCACCTTAACTGCCTTTTCCATTATGAAATGAATAGATGAACACAAAAATACAGAATTAATTAAGATGGAAAAGACCTTTAAGGTTATCAAGTCCAATCATAGATCATCAAGTCCAACATTATTCCCATTAAATGTTCCAAATGTAGACACTTGAGTGAATATAACTCCAAAGCAAGCCTATAAATGCAACCTGAATGATAGTAACTCACTGTGATAGTATTTTTCAATTTCATCCCATTACACAAATAAAATAATGATTTATGAAGGTGTTTATGAAATAATACACGGTTTAATGATATCATCAATCTTGCCTTTGAAGACTGCTTCGAATAAACAGCATAATTTTCCTTCAATGTTTTGCCATTTTGAGCATCATGAAAAGAGGAACATAAAAAATTAAGTAAATGTAAATGCCTATACTTGTGCTAGCTTTATTTTCTTTCAAGTTAGATATGAGAAATAACTTTCAATCCAGAAGCACAGCTAATGAAAGGGAAAGGAATTGGTAGGATTAACTAAAAGTTCTCCATGAAATCACACACAGCAGGACTGAAAAAACATATGGCTAGTTCAATTAGTGATTTAAAAAATACTGAGCCCTCATCTAACAGTTCTCAGAGACGGTGTATTTTTCCCCATAGTTCTTGTGAACATTTTGTGCAAGCTTCAGTATCCCATTTTTTATTTTGTAGTACTTCATCCCCTAGACTAAGAAATAGATATCTATTACTTAACTTACTAGGATAGCCATAGATTTTGATACCATAATATATTTCTGATAGGGTATTTTGAAAGGACTACTTCAGTATAGAGCTAAAAGGAAGGCTTAGTGGAACCCTATCTGTATTTCAGCTTTTTGCCTTGTCTTGACAATAAAGCAGCACTCAACAATAGCACTGTAACAACAATAAAACACCAGCCCTTAAAAGTCACATTAGCCCTTTTGGTTATACACCTCCCATGGAGAGTGATTATCTTTCAGAACAAAGGGCACGTAGTGATGGAGCAAGAGGTAATGTCTTTCAGTTTAAAGAGAGGTGATTTATATTTGATATAAGGAAGAAATTCCTTACTATGAGGGTGGTGAGGCACAGGAACAGGTTGCCCAGAGAAGCCGTGGATGCTCCAGTCCCTGGAAGTGTTGAGGCCAGGTTGGATGAGGCTTTGAGCAAACTGGTCTAGTGGAGGGTGTCACTACACATTGCAGTGGAGGTTGGAACTGGATGATATCTAAGCTCCCTTCCAACCCTTACGAAAAATAAAAATCTCTTTCCAACACTTTCCCAGGAAAAGTCTCCAGCTTCTATATTGAAATGCTTACTGTTGGCCCTCACTCAATTTAGTAAGAGATTCAGTCTTCATGATCTTTGTGAGCTAGTGCAGAAACATATACTTCCAGGTCAGTACTAAAAAAACCAGCTAGGGTTAAAAATGATCCCTAGAGGACTCTACTGGAAATGAAAACTCACGAATAACTGGTTTACTATTTTTAAGTTTTATATTCATGTGTGGTTTGGCATTTGATATCCCCACTGACATGAAACTCTCTTTACTCCCCAGCAACATCATCTTCACATAGACATTTTCCCTTTGTGCCAGGAAAAGCAACTCAATAACAAAACAAAACAAAAGGATTTAAAGAAAGTAGAAGACATTCCTCCCATTTAAGCTATGTTTGCAACAGGATTCTCTGTTTCTGCAACTTTGATTGCAAACTCTTTTCAAACAGTACTGGCCTTATTTTTCTTATGCCTACACCAAATGGAGAGTAAACAACTAACAAACAAAAAATTTCCAAGCACAGACTTACTATGGAGAATGAGAAATTACTTTTCTTCCATTATATACCTCTCTCATTCAGGCCAGTGAAGTAAAGACTTAATTACTTGTGGAAATAGCAAGAAATTCAACTGACAGAACTTAAAAATTGCATGCAAACTGCACAAACCTCTCCTAAATACAGCAGAGGGTTGGCCTTGCTCCTATCAGAGTAATTGCTGTAATGACCAGCTGTAAAACTAAAGTCAAGTCTATTCCTTTAAACAGCTATATCTTGATAAAAATTACGTAATTAATTCACAGGATAACAGAAATAAAAGAAAAAAGGAACTATAAACATGCTTTCATTTGTGATTTGAAAGTATATATAATCTACAAAGGGTACAGACGTCCCAAATTGCAAGATTTACAGGAACCAATAAGATGCCAATATTTAAGGGTCACTATACTGAAACATGATTAGAAATGTCTTTTGGGGTTTGAGGGATAAAGACAGACATGTGTCTCATGAAATCACTAAGTAGTCCTGTTACAATTTATGCTCACAGACTTAGTTAAAAATGAAGGCTTCTATTACAGACAATCATGTGTTGGCCCCAACAGCGCTTACTTGAAGTCCTTTGGCCCCCGTACAGTATGGATTGCCATCTAGATACATAAAACTCTTAGCATCCTCACCTAAATACAAATGCATTATCTACTTTGGAATCAATATGATTCAGGCAACTTCTGAAAAGAGCAGTTTTTCACATCCTCACCTTTTACTACTTCACCCTATTTCTTGATTGTATTATACACGCCCCAAATCTATTCTTTCTTTATATTTGGCAGAGAACTGCTTTAAGACTTCATTTTCTCATCTTCTCCACAAGGACATTACTTTTCATGAAATAAACACTAATTTACAGATTTTGAAGTGCATCAAAATCAAATGGAGAAAACTATTTTTATTGTCTACAAAAATTTTATTCAAGTTAAATACAAAAGGCCGAGTTTAGTACCACAATCAGGATGGCAGGACTCATATCAAACCTAACACATTACAGCATACGGTTCATTTTGTACAAAACTTTGAGACTATCTCATGATGGCTATTACAAACAAGATTATACAATTTCCTAACGTTACTCACTTTAGTGAGACATACTTCAATAAGCATGTTTAAGTGCCTCATTTGCAGAGAATAGCCAGTACATTTCATCTTTCTTAACAAAGGTGAGAGAAATAAAGTCTTAAAAGTAAGGAATGGTTCAGACAAACAAAGCAAATCTTTTTTTTTTTTTTTTTTTTTTTTTTTTTTGCCAGAAGTCTACTTGCCATTAAAAGTAGAGTTAAGAAAAACAAATATCTTTAAATAGCGATTTCATTCAAGGCCTTTATGCATTACCTTTCATAAAGTTTAGCTCCAGCAATATCTGGTCTTTCCCAATTTAAAATTTAATTTTAACAGAATGAAATTGGTGTCTGACTAATCAATAATACTGGAATGTAAATAAAGCAAAATATTTCTGTGCTTAATTGAACATGGGAATTAAAAAGCTTCAGAAGGCTGCTGACTAGTCTGGAAGACCTCCAAAGTTGTTATAAATGTATCTGCCAGAAAACACCAGAAATCCAACAAAATATTTTATTTCATTCCCCAAACCCAGTAATACTGGAAGACCTCTGGAAGGCTTATATCCTCATCAAAGTAGCCTATTCCCTGGGCCTTATTCTTGGAATTGTTCAGGAAACGCGTTCTCCCAGCAGCCTCAAGAGACCAGCACTGATACAAGATTTAGCAACAACATAATGAGGTTCTGGAAAAGGAAGAAAGTGCATTATTGCCTTTTAATAGAGCAAGATAGGGCTTAAAAGCACCAAGCATAAGCCGAATAGGTATCGAGGGTTTTCAGCCAGGTTATAATATTTATTTGCTACCCAAACAAAAATGTAAGCTGGAGTGAGCAGCCCAAGCAGGCATTAAACTCCAGATGCTGATGCTTTCTCTTACTTGCATACCAAAGTGGCTCTATTCCCTTTCACCTCAGAAGATGAAAGATCTGAGAGCAATCCACTCCTTTATGAGAAAGGGGAATTGTGAAACGTCTTCATTCACATTCTATATTCTGTCACGGTTGGTCAGGTTAGAAGACAACCAGTTAAAAGCAGGGTCAGATTATGACTGCTGTACCTATAGAGGTATTCACGTAAGACAAAATATATTACCAAGCCATGTTATTTTGTGTACTTAACTAAAATATGAATAGGAATATGATTGCAAAGTCCTGGTTTTGCTCAGCTTTCTCCATATATCTTTGCAGAACGATACATAAGAACTGTATGAGATCTGCCTTTGGCAAAAAGGATAACATGTTCTGCAGAGCAAATCAGAGTTAAAGAGAGCTGCTCAGTCAGTGGAGTAGTAATAACACAGTACTCCCCAGAATTTGGTGCAAATCTATCTGGAATTTAGTTCTGTAAAAGACTTGGACAACAAAAAGATCAACCTACTTCATACTTCAATTTGTATTTCAGTTCCAGAGACTGATCCAAAATTAGAACTGGCTGGTTCATATGCATCAGGTACACAGTGTTGCTTCAGGTCTTGCCCTGAACAGTGCTTAGGCATTCATCAACTTACAGGAAAAGAAGTTGCTTATTTTCATCATTCTATTTTCAGTCATAAGAAATACTGCTCTATATATTTTCAGTCAGATCTGGAAGAACTTCCTTCCACCCCCAGATTTCATTTACTGAGACAGAGCTAGTTGCAGTTTACAACAAATGCCAAGCTCTCAGTCCTGTGATTCCAATTCAAAGGAAACTCACAAGTAGGTTGATTATATTCTGTTGGAAAACTGATGTCTGCAGAACTTCAGATGAGAATTTCAGTTAGGCAGAAGTTACCTAGGACAATGACTTGACTGAGGCTTACATTATTTCGATGGGGAAAGTGGTGCAATGGAACTGATTCGAAAACTGAACTCATGCCAGAAGATACTTGTTTTGGGATAATATTCTGCTATGGATTATACCTGAGCTTACAGGAAAATAATCATAGAACTAGTATGCGCAGACAAAACTGTTAATATTTTTTAAGAAGGACTAGTGCAAGCTTGGCAGATGAATTGGTGCAACAAAAGAGGTGATGGAAAAATACAAATATTATAAACTTTGAAAATAAGTGAGCTAAGAAAATAATCAAGTTTAACATGTTTTGGTGCAAAACAGGAAAAAAAAAGCAGCTCTGTGAACTTTTCCACATTTTTCAAAAAAACCCCAAAACCCATACACATTTACTGCTTCTAATTTCATCCCTGTGGTCGTATTAGGACAATAGAATTAACGAGATACTGCTAAATCTAACTACAGGCTATATCAAGTTCCAAATAAATACACCGTTTTAACAGATATTTCTAAGAGACAGTAACACATGTAAGTATTCTTGGATAAATGGTTAATCTCATGAGAATGAACAAGGATATAACAAGTTATTTTTAAACACACTGAAATTAAAATCTGTTATTTGAATACTACACTAATGTACCAAAGATGATTCACACTCTTCCACTTCTGTATATTAATTATCTCACTGTTTTTCTAAATCACTCCCTTTTTTTTTAATATCTTGGAGCTTTCCTGCTCATCTGTCTAATAAGAGGAAAAAGATAAGCAACTCTTCTACAACTTTTATGCTTATTTGTGTTTTATACTGTGTAGGCAAACGAAAGACAGTGTTTTGTGTAGGGTGCACTGACATAATAACTAGTTACTAGGGAGAAGGTGCTGTAGCTAATCCATCTCTCCTCTGGCTACCATGGCAGGAATGGTGCTTACAGAGCACTCTCCTTCAAAAAGCTCAGCTATGTGATTTGATTTAAGCATATCACTTCTCAGTTATAAACATTCTGAAATCATAGGAACTAAATAAGCGTACACTTTTGCTGCACAACCATGTGTGTAGTTACAGTGCAAAAGCTTTTCCTAGTCGAGATTTTAAGGTCAGAACATAGAAGCATAGAATCATAGAATAACCAGGCTGGAAGAGACCCACCAGATCATCGAGTCCAGCCACTCCTATCAAACACTAACCCATGCCCCTTAGTACCTCGTCCACCTGTGCCTTAAACACCTCCAGGGAAGGTGACTCAATAACCTCCTTGGGCAGCCTCTGCCACTGCCCAATGACCCTCCTTTCTGTGCAAAATTTTTTCCTAATGTCCAGCCTAAACCTCCCCTCAGGTAGTTATAGAGAGCAATAAGGTCTCCCCTCAGCCTCCTCTTCTCCAGGCTAAACACCCCCAGCTCTCCCAGTCGCTCCTCGTAAGATTTGTTCTCCAGCCCCTTCACCAGCTTTGTTGCTCTTCTCTGGACTCGCTCCAGAGCCTCAACATCCTTCTTGTGGTGAGGGGCCCAGAACTGAACACAGGATTCAAGGAGCGGTCTCACCAGTGCAGAGTCCAGAGGGAGAAGAACCTCCCTGGACCTGCTGGCCACACGGTTTGGATACAAGCCGAGATGCCAGTTACATAGTCACAAAGCTCAGATACATAGTTACATAGATCAAAAGATTCTCCCCAGCATTTGCGGCATGAAACAAAACACAAATAGATTTTAAATGCATTATTCATATACTGAAAATAAGATGGATATTCTTTGCTCAGTTGGACCTCACAGGTCCCTCCAAGGCACCTACACTTTACTGTAACAGCAAGTGAAACCTGAAGACCACAAAACATTTTCTGAGATGGTACAAGGTCACCCCACAGTACTTGCATCTCTGCCTTGTCTTGCAGAAAGCACTGACAACTCTAAGCGAAAGCTGTGCTACTGAATATTGTAGAAGGGAGAAAGTTACTTCTATTATAGACCTTCTCATCCTCCTCGCGTTAAGTCAGTGCTTCTCTCGTAGCTTGCAGTAAGTAGCAGCAATGATATTTACATTTTTCTAAAACATTCCAACACCAGAGATTAATTACAAACTATGTCAATAGAAAAATAAATTGATGACTAAAACCACCTCTAATTTAACAACCAGGAATTCCCATTTTTAAGTTTGATAGCATTTTTACTAACTCCACCCATTTTGACAGCAGGTATGTGCTACAGGCTTTTTTAAAATTTTTCCCAGTTTCAAATAAAAAAAAAAAAAAAAGTGCTTTAGCTGTTTTAAAAACATTGGAAAAAATATATTTGCTAATGCTAAAAGGAATTCTGACATTTTCATTGAAATCTTGCCCACGTTTTAGAAAGGGATACAGGAATTTGCAAGAGCCTTGATTTTTAAATGTGCAGAAAAATACACCCACATCTGGTCAAAGTATAAACTCAAAAAAAATCTCTCATATACATTAGATAATTTGCTCCAAAGTCACGCGCACTCAACCTTCCACATTTTTAAACTTGCGCACCTCTGCAAATATCACAAGTGCTATGAATACAAACACCAGTCACAAAGAAAACATAATTCTCTGAGACAAGGCTTGCTTGGACTATCTTTCATAACCTTTTCAGACAGCATGGATCTGTAGATGGCTGGGTGTGTACTGCAGCCTGGAAGGAACACAGAAGACAAGTAGACACCAGTATGTATTTCCCAGCAACAAATCTTATCATACTACCTCTATATCTTTCTAAACGAAAATAATAGGCCTCACAGATGGAGAGAAGCATATTGTAAAAGCCCAAAGAAGGGCAACAAAGCTGGTGAAAAGTCTGGCGCTTAACTCTTATGAGGAGTGATTGAAGGAAACGGGGTAGTTTAGTCTGGAAAAACAGAGGTTGAGGGAAGACCTGATTGCTTTTTACAACTACCTGAAAGAAGGCTGTAGTGAGGTGAATGTTGGTCTCTTCTCCCCAGTAACAAGCAATAGGATGGGAGGAAATGGCCTCGAGTTGTGCCAGGTGAGGTTTAGACTAGATATTAGGAAAGAATTCATCACCGAAAGGTTCGTCAAGCACTAGAACAGGCTGTCCAGAGAAGTGATTGAGACACCATCCTTGGAGGTATTTAAAAGCCATGTAGATGTAGTGCTTACAGACAAGGTTTATTGGTGGACTTGGCAGTGCTAGGTTTATGGTTGGACCCAATGATCTTAAAAATCTTTTCCAACCTGAACGTTTCTATTATTCTATATTCTCTGCTTTTTTTTTGTAAAACTTTTGATTATACTTCACAGAATTCTTATTTCAGAGACTAGGCAACGTTGTCATAGCATGGATTCAAAAGCAGTCAGCCCCTACTCTTAACAAAGATTTAAAAAAATAGCCTTTTTTCTTAAATAAGTATGACACACTAAATACTTAGTAAATTCAGTTTAGAAAGGAAAAATCAATCACTTTGTCTACAAAGGAGTGTGTCCAGAGAAAAGCAATGAAGCTGGTGAAGGTGCTGAAGAACAAGTCTTACCAGGAATGGCTGAGAGACCTGGGGTTGTTGAACCTGGAGAAGAGAAGGCTGAGGAGTGACCTTATTGCTCTCTACAACTACTTTAAAGGAGGTTGTAGGGAGGACGGTGCTGGCCTCTTCTCCCATGTGACAGGGGACAGGACAAGGGGGAATGGCCTCAAACTCCACCAGAGGAGGTTCAGGCTGGATATCAGGAAAAAAAAATTCACAGAAAGGGTCATCAGGCACTGGAACAGGCTGCCCAGGGAGGTGGTTGAGTCACCACTCCTGGAGGTATCTAAGAGACGGGCTGACGAGGTGCTCAGGGATATGGTTCAGTGGCAGATAGGAATGGTTGGCCTCAGTGATTTGAGAGGTCTTTTCCAACCTGGTGATTGTATGATTCTATATGAGACAGAATCAGTTACCATACATATCCAATGAAGAGGCATGAACAAACTGGCATTGTTTAGTCAAGATCAGAATGAAGAAAGACATTGATAATCTTCAAAATCATAAGCAGTTATGTATTTGAGAGGGAACTCATGATTATTTTTCCTGCTACAGCAACCGGGAAAATAATCGTGAGTTCAATCCACAAGAAAACCAACTGAGTTACGCACTAAGAAAAGCTTCTAAATAGATAAGGTTAGCTATCCTTAAAGCAGCTAGCCCTATTTTTAAAAAACTATTATTTTTCTTATTTAGAAAAGGTTAAAAAATACCTGTCAGAAATAATGAGTAATTTGATCTGTCATTGAGGAATGGGCTAGTGATCTCAAGAGGACCCTTTCAGCCCTATACTAAGACAGCCACACACAGGAGACGATATAGTTCTGTTAGGCAGCTTGAGGCTTGTCTGCTTATGCATACTGGCAGTGGCTCAGCCTTCAGGAGTGTTTGTATCATGCTCCTCTGAGTTTGCAGGTTCTTTTGCAGTCAAGCTCAAGAGAGCTGATTACATACAATAGGATGTGATATATGGCATCGGCAATTGAGGCTGCAGAAGCCATTTATGTTCTGGCTTTTCTGAACTGATCAGCACCGTACGATCTCCAAAAAAACATAATAGTAACGGCACATGAAAAAAATTCCAGTAATAAGTGAATAAATAAGTGATAACACAGCATTATAGCAAATACAACACGAAGAATATAATCTATTTACAATTTACATTCATAGCAATTTCACTATCAACTTTTATAATCTTTTAAGAGCTGTTTAAGAGTTAAGGCCACAAACTCCTTGGTTTCATTTCAACACATTAAGCTCACATCTTCTAGTTTCCTTTTACCTAGTATGGTAAGCTAAACTCACGACATTATTTTCAAGTTGCCTTCAACAAATTACTCTGGAAAGTTCTTCTCCAGCCTCTGGTACTCAAAACCAAAATAAAATACATTAGTCAATATGATTTGAGAAATACAAAGGATTCAAGAAACCAAAGGAACCTATCCCTGCAGATGTGCTCGCATGGTGCTTTTAAGGGTTTGAAACAAGCAAAGTCATTTCTGCAGATGGCCTAATTTTTACAACAGTTCCATTAGGATTCAGAGCCTCGCAGGCTTTATCTCAGCAACGAAAACTGTGCTAGAGGCTTTAACTCTTTCAGAAGGAAGCTGTGGGACCAATCTCGCAGAAGAACTTTATGACATGACAGAAATTAAGCGTCTAGAGGGGTTTGCTCTTTCTTCACTTTCCTGTGTGCTTCCAAAGCTGAGGATCAGCCAGTCTTCCTGTTTGCTTAGGTTACTAATTCTCTTCTACCTTCAAAAGAGACAAATGAGTTTGCTGCTAAACTCTGCAATAAGTAATCCATAATCACCAAATATTTTGTATTACATTTCACATGAGGATTTAATAGCTCAACATGTGAGGCAGTCAAATAATCCCTGGATATAAGAATCCCTAAGTATTTATCTACAAAAGTGACACTAATGGTTTCAAAGCTCTTTGTGCAAACTTGTATTTATGTGGTTATATGCATTTCAAAATGCCTCTAAACACCACTATCATATTGAACATGTAATAGAAGTACACAAAATGTATATAGAGCTGAAATCAGGAATCACCATGATTTATTTGGTGATCCAAGAAAAACTTCTCAAGTGTATGAAGAGTAAACTTAATAAAAGCATATCATTTCAAATCTGTCAAAGGAGAACAAAAGCAGTGAATCATCTTGAAATCACTCTTAATATTTTAAATTACGTAAACTGAAATTATATTACCCATTATTTACATGGAGATATGTGAAGATAAGGGTTTAGGATCAGAAAAACTAGGTTTCCTACATGCCTGTCACTGGCTTGAAAATCTCTGATGAATAGAGAAACATTACAGTACTTCTGCACGAAAAACTGATTTAAAGTCTACATACTCAGAGAAATATTTACTGGGGAAAAATAAAAGTCACCTTGAATTTACTCGTGTGCTCACTGAAGTAAGGATTAAACCTTCATTTGTACTATACTGCTTTTTCTCTGCATATAAGAGGGATTAGCTCATTGTTTGAAAACCAGCCATGATCCAAACAGATAGCACTAGTGAAACGCTACAATCCTACTCCCATATTCACATAATATGTCTTTTTTGTTGTTTAAGGCACGCATACTTAAAGGTGTCAATTTCGCCTTCAAAAATTATGATTAAGCTTCTTTTAACAGATGATGTTTGAATTTAGTTCTGATTGGAGTTAGTAATCTTCAAGCTTAGATACACAATAAGTGATTTATCATAAAATAATTTAGAACCTAAGTGCCATGCAGAAGGAAGGCAATCTGCAACATCCTTTATAAAATATTTAGAGATAAAACCTGTTAAAGATGACTAAAGCATAAACTTAGTAACATGGCTCACATCTGAGGAAAAAGCTATCAGAGAAAACTGCTGGGGTTTTGGTTTGGTTTTTTTTTTTTTTTTTCATTCTTCATCTCCTCATGATAGTTATTACTTGTGCTGTCCTTTTAAACTGGATTAAAAGCCAAATCAGCAATTTTAGAAATGAATTATTATTGCTACATGTAGAGGTTAATCCACCTCACTTAAATAAAATAGTTTAATAAATAACCATATCCTTCCAACCCGAAATGAAACCAGCTCCATCCCTTCAAAAAGCCCCTATTTCCACCCTTCTTTCCTGCCTCTCAGTTAGGGGCTGCTTACCCCACTGCAAAGCCTGAAGCGCTAAATCAGTTCCTACAATCCCCCAATCTTTGTGATCTAGCCCTCCTTCATTGTCAGTCCCAGTAAAACCACTCAGCTGTGTAATGAAGCAGCCATAGCAACGCAAATATGCTCCTGGTTTTGACTCTACACAGATAGGAACCTCCAGCAGTCAGTCCCAAAGCAAGACTGCTCATAAGCCATCACCCTGAGACACATTTCTGTTCCCTTTGACCGTCAATCAGTTGATGGCACAGAACAAACAACAAATGTCTTCTGCAAAATTGTGAAGCATGTACAAAATTTATGTGTCCATTTGAGCAAGACTCCTACAATACCAGAGTTTCCAACATGGTGAAAGGAGAGAAAAAGAGGCCTATAGTACTAAAGATAATGTTGCAATATAGCAATAAAAAAAAAAAAGTTGTCTCTTCCAAGAGGCCTATTGCAGCAAAATCTGAGTAGAACGAACACGCCTTATCAGAAATTGGCTGTGTTTTTCTGGATCATGTAAAACTACTCATTCAAAATTGTAGACCACCAAGACAGAGTCCAAATATTTTTTACAGAAAATGAATATTTACATTCTCCAGAAAGTTATGAGTTGTCACAGTTTGAGTTTTTCTGAAAAATTCTGCAAGTCAAAAGTCGTGTCAGCTACTGCCTATATTTGCAGCCCAGTGCCACCAGCTCTGCTCAGTCAAACGCACACTGACAGTACGACGGCATTAATACAGAACTGTGCAATCAATGAAATGACTGGCAAAAGGAATTCAAAATCTGAAGCTTCAGCATACAGCTGTCTTCGGCTATTAGAACAGAGGGTGCAGGCTACATTATAATGGGATGTTCAATCAGAAGCAAAGCCAACACAGAGTTGCTTAAGCTGACATTTCTTATTGCTCATGAATTTCCAGGTTCAGTGAGTTCCACGATTATTATTTTTGTGTTATTATCACTGAGGTGATAGGAGGAAGAAGAGCATGCCCAGAGGAATACTCAGAATGGAGAAATGCCTGGGTTAAATTTGAAATGGTGGATATATCCTTTTATCCCGTTTCCTCTGATATCTCCATTTCTATATGGAATGGAAAAATATTCTCAACGGCTTTTTAAATCAATTATGCATGCATTTTTCCAGCACTTTTGTTTGGAAGACAGATCAGTGCCCGTGCATTTGAGAAAGACAATGGAAGCTGGTGTTTGGCATGGTGCCAGTCTATCTTTAAAGTCTTGTAAACGTTAATATCACCCCTGAGGAGACTTTTCCTTTACTCTGACTTATAGATGCTATTATATAACTCCCATTTTCCTACAACTCTGAGTGAAGCAGTTCTGTTCAGATTCCTTAGAACCTGCACAAATGACTATACTTGCCTTACTTTATAATTCTTTTATGTGCTTGGGTTTAAAGCTGTGACAGACTGCTGCCTGATGTCTGGGAAGGAATACTTTGTATGCTAAGCACACTTCTGTGTAAATTAAGATGCATCGGTTTCAGATGTAGCATTAGATGGTACTCAGAACTAAATCATCAACATTTCCAACTATACTTTCACATTGTTTTTGCAAGAAACTGGATAGAATATCATAGAATCATAGAATCACTAGGTTGGAAAGGACCCACTGGATCATCGAGTCCGACCTACAAGTCTTTTCCTCTCGTCTCCTTTCCCCTGGGGAAGTGATTTGGGAGCCCAAATGCTTGGTTTTAGCTGCTGCAATCAGCCATGCCAGGGCTAAACTGTGACATGTCTGCATGGCCTCACTGCCCTGGTTTGGGAGGGGTCCCATCCACTGTCAGACCACCCCGTCCTCCTCCAGCCGCTTGCCCTCCTCCAGCCTCTGCCAGCCCAGCCGCCGCAGGTCCAGGCTCTCGTAGCGGCCCCGCAGCACCAGCTCGGCTACGGCACGGCCAGTGGCAGGCACGTGCTGCAGCCCGTGCCCGCTGAACCCAGCAGCCAGGAACAGGTTGTCCAGTTTGGGGTGTGGCCCCAACATCTCGTCAAAGGTGTTGTAATCGTAGTAGCCAGCCCAGGCGCTGCACAGACGGAGTGAGGAGAATGCCAGCACATGCCAAGCCAGCTGCGGCCAGACTTGCTCCTGGAAAAAGTCCTGGAAAAAGTCATGGTCCACAGAGAGGTCGCCTGCATGCAGCTCCTCCTCAGTGGGGCTCACGCCACCCAGGTAGTTGCCAGCGACGCCATCACGGCAGAAGTAAGCACCGGTGGTGTTGACAAGGAGCGGGCAGGAGAAGCCAGGGCCATCAGGGCAGTACCAGGAGAAGACATGGATGAGACGTGTAATGAGGTATTATAAATGATTGCCATTAATATTAGCTGGTCAGGGGATACAGTACTTCAATATTTCATTAAACATCATCTAGACTGGAATGAGAATTTTGAAATAAATTTATCTGAATGACTGTAATCTGCATTTGGTGTTTTACACAGATAAATTGCTTTCCTAGTGTTTTCAATCAGGGACAAATCTCAGCCATTTTTTAAAACTATTTTTAAAAGATCTTCTTAATCCAGTTTGAAAATACCTTGTACTGTATTGTGGGAAAAAATATCATTAAAAAAATCCCCTATTGAGGCTGTGCCTCTTTTGATAGTCATCTGTGACACTGACTAGATAATATAACCTGGATTTCTGTTGACAAGTCAGGAGACCAGAGAACATGCCAAACACTCACGAGCTCTGCATCAGACAATGTGGTGAATTTGCTGTGCATGTCACAAGGAATATAAACAGGCAGACAGCTTAGACATCCTGACGAGGGCTCAACATTTCTAAGAAATCCACTCCAAGCACGAACTTAGCACTTTCACTCCTAGATTTGAATCCTACAGGTTTTCTGTTATCATAGAATCACAGAATCATTTGGTCTGAGAGGGACTTCTAAGATCATCCAGTTCCAACTTGCCCCTCCCATGGGCAGGGACATCTTCCACTGCATCAGGTGGCTCAAAACCTCATCCAACCTGGCCTGGAAAACCTCCAAGGACAAGGCACCCACAACTTCATTGAGCAGCCTGTGCCAGTGCACCCTCACAGTAAAAACTGATATCTAATCTAAACCTCTCCTCTTTCCGCTTAAAACCATTCCCCCTCATCCTATCACAGCACTTCCAGATAAAGAGCCCCTTCCCCAGCTTTCCTCTAGCCTCCTTTAAGTGCCGGAATGCCTACACGGAGCCTTGTCTTCTCCAGGCTGAACAAGCCCAGCTCTCCCAGCCCGTTCTCATATCGGAAGCCCTCCCCCTCTAGACTCACCCTAACAGACGCAGATCCATGTTCTTCCTGTGCTGTGGACTCCAGAACTGAACGTAGTACCCCAGGGGAGGTCTCACGAGAGCAGAGTAGAGGGAGAGAGTCCCCTCCCTTGACCTGCTGGTCACACTTCTGATGCAGCCCAGGATACTGTTGGCTTTTGGAGCAGCAAGCACACATTGCCAGCTCAAGTTGGGCTTCTTCAATGTCCCATGTAAGGTAGATAATGAACCTGAGGCCCACGTGAATATCTCTCTCTGGTTGTACTCTCCAAGAAGGAAGGAAAAGCTATAGAATTGCAGTAGTGACTTAAAAGCACCACATGGCACTGGAGAAATGCATAATTTTGTTCATATGTTTGCAAGGAACAGCCAAAGTTTCTCAAACCCAGCATACAGAAAATAGCCACAATCCCTGCAGAATTATCATAGCATCTCTCATTTTGAAATTCACTCAGTATGGAGAGAGCTGTGGTAATCGCCCATATCATAAAATAATAAAAGAAGAGACAAACAGAGCACTCCACCACACCCTTCTCTGAGCTAGTGACTAACACCTACCACACAGCCCTTCTGCATGACAGGGTCATTACTGTTTGATTTCACAAGCATTTAAACCAGAGGGATTCCTGGAGGAGAAGGACCTGGGGGTGTTGGTTGACAGCCAAAAGAACAGGAGCCAGCAGTGTGCCCAGGTGACCAAGAAGGCCAATGGCATCTTGGCTTGTATCAGTAACAGCATGGCCAGCAGGTCCAGGGAGGTTATTCTCCCTCTGTACTCAGCACTGGTGAACCTTTCCCAGTACAAACCTATAATTTCAAAACATTGATATCACATAATCTAATCCAATAAACTGTGCAACTTCCTGAATTTTACTCTGTTAGGTCAGGTCAAGCCCCAAATTATTGTACAACAAAGGCACCCATTCTCAAAACATTTCTAACATAGGCCACAAAACCAAAGCAGACTGTGCTCAAATAGGTACCTGTGACATCAATCACAAGTGATTCATTAAGCAAAGCATTTCCAAGTACCCCGTCAGAAAATCTGATTTCCATAATAAGGGAAAAATAAATAAAAAAAAAAGGCACAGCTTTGCCCAGCTTTGGTGGCACAAGACCCCACGCAGCCTGGCTTGTCCTACCTACGGGTGGTGTGAGTCAGGACTACAGAATCACAGAATCACTAGGTTGGAAAAGATCCACTTGATCATTGAGCCCAACCACTCCTACCAATCACTAAACTATGGCCCTCAGCACCTCATCTACCCGTCCTTTACACACCTCCAGGGAAGGTGACTCCCTCAACCACATCCCTGGGAAGCCTGTTCTAGTGCCTGATGACCCTTTCCATGAAAAATTTTTTCCTGATGTCAAGCCTGAACCTCCCTTGATGGAGCTTGAGGCCATTCCCTCTTGTCCTGTCACTTGGGAGAAGAGGCCAGCTCTTCCCTCTCTACAACCTCCTTTCAGGTAGTTGTAGAGAGCAATAAGGTCTCCCCTCAGGTGATGCACCACCAGATGTAGACAGACTTCCACTGCAAAAACTAATACATCCATTTGGTGGCATAACACAAATCCCCAAACACTAAGCACTGCAAAAGACAAAGCTCAGGCTCACCACAACCGCAACATATCTGTTTAGCTTTCTGACTGGAACTGGTTTCCATCCCAGTGGTTTAGACAACAGAGAAAGCCATTGCACAACTATCTGCATCCACTGGGAGACATATGGCAAGATTCTTGAGTGTAAATTATCCAAGATGACCAATTTAAAAATATTTTAACAGTTCTCTAACATCTTTCTTTGTTACAAAAGTTGCACTTTGCATTGCTTGCATAGCATCACATAAGCGGATGTATGATTTCTTCTTCATTTCATATACAGAAATATTTACTATTTTGACTTCTGTTGCATAGCCTTTCATGGTCTCAGTCTGTAACAAGAAAGGGCTCTTTCTGTTGTACCAGCATTTTGTCCATTTTGTATTTCATTTGTAAAAGACTTTATAATGCTGCCTTGCTGCCTTTAAAACCTATTGACCATTGGTATTACATGAGCTGCCTTAATAGCCATTGGCATTTTACACCAGTATCTTATTTTTATTGCTCTTCATTTCCTCTTTCAATGCAGTCCACATGCATTTCAGTGCTGCTCCCACACTTCCCTTTTAATCCAATGGAATTTCGCCCAGAGTAATTTGCGTTGCTTTACTGAAATTGTGGCTTTCTGCATAAACAGCATTATGACCTCAAAGAATCCAAATTTTTATTAATACTTCCCAATACAGATTTACTGTTTTAGTTGATTAAGTCAGCAGATATTTCAAGCTTTCAACAGGTCATTTTATAAGGTTTTAGTAGCTTGCTGATACTAACTTCCATTTGCACAAACTCACTGTCTTTAGCATCTAGGTGAATCATGTTATGGACATTTTTTTAACCCACAAGAGGAGGCTTCGGACTATATTTATCTGTTACTGGTTAAGTAATAAACATTATTTTAAAGTCTTATTTCTATTATAGGATGTGACCAGAAAAGTACTGGCAGATTGTATGTATTCCAGTTACTTGTCATATTTTTCTTACCAAAGTAACAGGAAATATTTTTTAGTTCTTTTCGTACCTGTTCCTAGCATGTTTCCTGCCTGCACCTAGCAGACAGAATAAAACCAAAACTTTTTAATGATTTCTTGAGATGTGCCATAAGCTCATCAATGACCCACTTACTTTAAGTATTTAGAAGTATAATTTCAAACATTATACGGCATTAAAGATACTCTTATAATAAAATAAATGGATGAATGGCATCAATTTTTCTTTAGTACCTTGCTGAATTATTTCTATTAGCCTACAATTCTTCTAACTAAAAAGTAAAGAGACATACTAAACAGACTGAGTTGCAACACCTGGTCACACACACAACATCCTTCAGACTGTAGATTGTATGCACTGGTAGGCAGCTGAAAGTACTACTATGTAGGCAGCATCTTCAATGTAAATAAATAACTATGTTTAATCTTGAGGGAATTCAATGTATTTATTTTTTCATCTAAGAACTCTGTATCCTGGCAGAGTTTTTTTCAGCTCCTACGGTGATATTTTTTTCTGTCACAGGTTTATCTGAAGTGCTTAGGTTATACTTCTAAGTTTTAAATTTTTTTTGCAGAAAATGTGCATGTATTTGACTAATATTTGAAAGATGCTGCCTGTAAGCTTAATATCAAGTATCTGAAACCCTAAAGGGACCTTAACATTTGGCATCACTAATGGCTACACCAGTTAACTATCTCATTAAAACATTTATTAATACTAATTAATAATGTCTGTAATTGAAAGGACATCTTTTTCACAGTTATCTCATTACTGAAGAACATGGTACACAAGAAGAATGCTAGGAACACTTATTGCACAGACAATTTATCCTAAGAAGCGTCAGCCCAACAAGACTTGGCTCACAATAATGGTATTGTGAACTTAAGATGTTGGTATCCTCTCCATTCAGGAGGGGTAATGCCTTTCTTGTTCTGTATTAAATGCTTTCTAAAAACAACAAAGAGAAATTCCTGCTGCTAAGCACACTAGATAGACTATAGCTCCATCTGGACCAAGATAACTATTCAGATTGTTCCAAACCTTTATATGATATAGCAAGCTCAGAAGCCCTTCTAAGACCATAGTTTTAAATTTGCTTATATATGGTCTACTTTTCATGGCAAAAATCTAGCATAACTCCCGGGCCTTTTAAAATGGAAGCTTTGTTACTGAAATTCATTGCATAAAGTCAAAACCGGTGACTGAACCAATCTCATGTATCAGGTCACATTATTTAGAAACAGAGTTACATAAAATTCTCTCCCTAATGCTTTTGGATAAGACACAGAAATAGATGAGTTGACATCTGAGGTGACAGGTAGACAGACACACAAAGGTTGACTAAGAGGCACACAGTATATTGATATGAGCTCCAGAAGTATTGAGTCATGACACCTAGAACAGAAGATTTTCCTTAACTCCAGCCGTCAATTTGCCCCTGTGAAAGTAAAACCCAGTTTTTGTCATCACAGATTTGTTTGCAAACACTGAAACAAACTGAAATGCAATTTTGTTGCTCACAGGCCACATATGAACTCAGTCAACACAGGATGAATATGGATTTCATCGTTGCGCAACTATTGTTTGTGTGAGAATATGTGTGTGGATCACTATAGCTGGTAATGCTAAAGAAATGAGGGATTATTTTTTTCTTTACAAACCACAGTGTAGCTCCCTATTCACCTTCAGTAACTAAAGAGATTCAGTGACAAAGGCTGCTTAGAGCAAGACACACTAAAAAGCCTGTTAATTAGATGACTTTCTTCAGCCTACTTCAGCAACCTTTGTACGAACTCACATCAGCTACCTGAACCCACGTAGACAGCTCAATGTGTCTTGAGACATGCTGTGGAGGTGTACAGAGCTATTTTAAAAATCGGTAATTTTATAATTTTCCTAAATTACCAGGGAAAAGTTGAGATCCCTACTAAGCACTTAAAAACTCTAAAGGTTAAATATCTGAAAAAAAAGTTACCAGTGCTCTTTGAAAGCCTATGATTTAAAGAGAAAATGATATCCTTTCAAACACAATTAAGCAAAATGTACAGAACTATGCAACTCTTCTATATTCATCTTTGCACCTGATTTAGATTTCAATATCACTGTAAGATTTTCTTTTCATGAATAATGCCTTTTAACAGCTCAAGAATAATGTCTCTTATTAATGTTTTATAACTTCATGAAATTATAGAATTGCTCACATAGAACATAATTTTTATTACTCCATTTCAAAACTAAATGCAAATACATTTCAAACATTATTTTGTCACTTCTCATATACCCACTGCATTTCCTCTCACAGAAAGCTGGCACACCCTTTCAACCAACTCAGTAAAAGACGTAATTTGCAACAGATCTTAATTACATGTGGACATATACAGACACAAGAAACTAAGTGTAATGAGCCTTTCCTGTTAACGTCCTTCAGTTGAACACATGCACCCTGTAACTGGATCCAGAGCAAGACACAGAGATTACATTCATTCTTAGGGAAAAAAAAAAAAAAGTCTGTTTTTAAGTGTGCCTTACTGCCACAGCCTCAGCCATTAGAGGCAGAAGGACTGAACGTGTCTCATAAAACACCTTTTCCAGAATTGCTATTAGAGTATTAGTTTCACTGATTTTGCTTTATGTAAAATAAAATTATGGCCACTGCAAAGTATAAATTTAAAGTAAGTGTGCAGTTTCCCTCATTAAAGATAAGGTTTAAATATGGAATTGTCTCACTATCTGACTTAAAATATCTGGAGAACTTTCTTTTAACCTGGAGGTACAAACATCATCAAGTTAATAGAAGATGTATTTTTTAAGCAGATAACAGGATCTCAAAAGAATCAGTATCACAGATCTTCTTTAATCACCTTATTAATACAGAATCATAAACAACTGGGGCCAGGAAAGTGCTCAAAAGTTTGTCTCAAAATATTTTAAGGTTCTGTATTTTTAACGTCCTGCAAAAACCAACAGTGCAGAATCAGGACTCATTCATGGTCTGAAGCCTCTGGATAGGGAAGACATTAGAAAGGCCAAGAAAATACATTTGACTCCAGAAAGAATTTGAAGTATAACCTAAAAGTAAAATTTTATGTTCCTCTCTCTTCTTGGCAACTTTTGAATTCAGCGCAATTTTTTTACACTATACTGCTGTCACATCAAACAGAATAAGTTTATGAAAAGATGAGAGCACAACAGAATGGCTGGAATGTCACACCATGTCAAATGCCTAAGGAAATACTCTATTTTTGTGTGGCTATACAGTTATCTAACATTAAAAGAACAAAATAACCACAGTTGATGCTACCAGTTCATCTATCAGTCAGAATATTCAGTAACAGGGAATATATTAATTTACAAAAGGTGAAGATAATTATAGGGTGGAGGGGAAAGAAGTCATTTTGCACAAGAAAGAGAAGTTGCATCTGGAGAACATCCTGGGCTACAGGATAGGCAGAACAATTAACAGAGATTAGGTTCAAATATGCACCAAAGAGTAGTTTCTGAGTACTGCTCAAGGAACAGTCCTCAGCAGGCACTGCCATTTGAGTTATATAAATTCAATGGAAGGCATAATGAAAGAAAAACATACTTTAAAACTTTGGAAACCCTATATCCTCACAAATATTTAATTTCACACCTATAAATGGAGACAGTTTATCTGAAAAGGTTCCAATCTAACTTTTAGGTTAGCATTTATCACAGTAACTAATACACTGCAACACACATATTCTCAATTTAGTAACATATAGTCCTATGCATCATTTGCAAGGACTGCTGATGTGCTTGAAGTTAAAACACATTCAAGAGATATTCAATTTTGTGTAAATTAGGTTCATTGACATCAAACTTCCCTTTGATAAAACAAGAGTGTGCACATACCTTGTAATATCACAGCATAAAATTCTAACTATTTCTAAACAAAGTGGAATAAGTTATTGAATATCAAGACAACCCTAATTTAAAATACCATAAAATCAATTAGACCACCTAAAAGACAAGATATTGGATCTCATTTAATAGATATTATTAATCTCATAACAATTATTTAATTTGCATTTATAATTTGCAGCTTTTATTTAAAACTTCGAAAGAGTTCTTACATCCTTAGAAGCTCGTCTAACTTTTCTAATAATGTTGCCTAATAAAAGATATTATCTCCGCCACTTCAAAACTTGCCTCACTTTTCCTCTTAGAGCACTGCTTTTAGAATTATTCATATTATTACGTATTCTGTGTAATTAAATTGTAGAGGAGTTTTTTCCAACACAAAATCAGAGTCTATGTTAAATCTGTAGAGAGCTTTTCTATAGGTAATTACTGGTCTTTTAAAATTTGCTACTTTTGGTCTAAGATTTGGAAACTATTCTATGTATCTTAGTGCAAAAAAGAGGAGAAAAATACAAAAAATATTTTAATTATCAATGAAATAGAAATAAGGTGAATTTAATAGCATGAAAAGGCAGCACTAGTGAGTGCAAAATTCACAGTTTGCAACTGACTCATTTGATTCAACATGAACACTCGTTTGCACACTTCTGTATATTTTTTCAATCTTTCCTACTTTACTTAAAAGACAGACTTAGAAATAAGTGGTGCAGTGCTATCATAAGCAATGCTATTCGTTTTATATAATACTCTCCCTGCAGCTAAGACCCACAAGGAAAAGCAAATAATGTGCTCCTAACAAATGATCCAGCAATTTCATTGGTGTACATGGAGCAATGATTCATAGAATCATGGAGGTTGGAAAAGACCTCCATGATTATCAAGCCCAACCATCAGCCCAACATCACCATGTCTACTAACTCATGTCTCAAAGTGCCACGTCTACAGACTTTTTGAACAACCCCAGGGACAGAGACTCCAGCACTTCTCTGGGCGGTGTGTTCCAATGCTTCATCACTCTTCTATAGAATTTTTTTCTAATATCCCATCTAAACTTCCCCCAGTGCAACTTGAGGCCATCTCCTCTCATCCCTCACTTGTTACGTGGGAGAAAAGAACAGCATCCACTTTGCTCCAACCTCCCTTCAGATAGTTGTAGAGAGCAATAAGGTCATGTCACAAGGTTTGGATTCTTGTGGTAAAAGGGAGTGTAAGTCACACTATTTTTCAAGATTTTTCCAATAATAAGTTATCAATAGCATCCGGTTTGGCTGAGGCAGAACTCAGGGAGAGTGAAATGACTAAAAGCCCATTCTAACCACCCAGCTCAGTACATGGACCTAGGAACCAAAATTCAAATATGTAGAGGTGTAAGTATGACATTGACTGGGAAATATACTGATTAAACAGCAGACTGCCACTTTATGAACACATATATCAAGGTCTTAATACAGAAGGCCATCTAATGCGATATTAATATAGAGAAGATGGATCAATCATACTGGGACTTCTGAAATAAGGATCACAGAATCATAGAATAACCAGGTTGGAAGAGACCCACCAGATCATCGAGTCCAACCATTCCTATCAAACACTAAACCATGCCCCCTAGCACCTCGTCCACCCGTGCCCCAAACACCTCCAGGGAAGGTGAATGTACCACCTCCCTGGGTAGCCTGCTCCAGTGCCCAGTGACCCTTTCTGTGAAAAAATCTGCATTCCTTGAGATTTGCTAGACTGAAGTCTCTTGTGTTTGTTTTGGGTTTTGTTTTCCTATCTATATACTTCTGCTTGCCATCACAAGCAACATGTTTCCAAACTGAGGGGTATTCTTAGTAAGGGACCATGCTGAAGAAGATATGAGGCCAGTTGCTAACTGAACTCCAACCACTTCTCATTGTCGAATCTTTTCTTCATCCCATAGGGAAATCACCACATCAAACTGACTACTAAGATCTGCCTACCACAACTTGCTAAGACAACAAAAATGGATCAAAAATTTTATCCAGTGTTACAACGAAACTTCCCAGCATTCTTCCAGATTTCTATTGCTTAGGTCCCTGACAACGCTAAATTCTGACAGCTTTTGCTAACATTAGCCACAAAATAATTAGTTCCTTGGTTGAAGTCAATGGGGCTGAATACTTCTGAAATTAAGTATCTTCTGCCAGAAATACTTTCACAAAGCCTTATGTAAATCATGAACATAATTTTTTATATATATACACACACATTCAAAAATTACCTGGCACTTGAGGTTCACTTTAAAAAAAAAAACCTCTTGTTTTTCTACAGGTTATAATATATTGTTTATAGTTAGAAATGTCAAGAATGATAATTAATCTGAAATTAGGATAGGCAGGAAGACCATGTCCCAGCGCCTCTTCTTTCTATGCAATCTTGTTCCAGCCACAAATAATAGATTAGCGTAAAATAAAGAAAATAAGAGGAACAGAATTTCTAAATAAATTGCCAGGGCTGATATTCTATTTGAAAGAAACATATCTGCAAACAGAGAAAAAAATGTGAGTATATACAAAGGCTCTTTTCAAGTATGCTTCAACAAAAAGCCTAATGATATCTTAATTCTAAAGGCAGCAATATTCAGTTGAAAACCATTTCTAAACAGCAGCATACAAAACAATGACAAACCATGATTTACAAAACCTGAAAACTATTTCCTATTGATTCATATTTATAGATATCTCCCTTCACTTCATGAGCCATGCAGACTTCAAACGTAGGGAAATAAGCGTCTTCCAGATAAAATGGCAAAGTCACCTTCAATTTTTTTTTCCTACCTGGAAGGGTTTTTTTAATTATCTGTAATGACACAAGTCCTAGACCTTCCTGTGTTTGCTGTCCTTCCACCAAAAGAAGCAGCAGGCTGCCTTTTCAACATCCTTAAATGGCCCATTCTGCCCAGTGAGAGACTGTCCAGTCAGGTCACTACAGAAGACACTACGCCCATATCCTTCCAAGGCCGTTCACAGTGCACAGAGGTATTTTTAGGGAAAGAAAGATAAAAGGAAGACTAACAAGAAGGAGGCTGTAAAGCTGGGTCTTTTCATGAGCTATTGCATTTCCAAAGCTGTATAAAGTACCACATGGGAACCTCCAAGCCTGTGGCTGCCCAAGACTCCAGTAAAGTAAAAGGAGTTTGAAGATGACAGCTAATTTGCACACTCTGCTTCTGTGTTAGAACAAAGCTAAATGCTTTTAGGTATCATGAGAGCGTAAAACTGCTTCCTTCACATTATAAGCTTTCACACCTAGAAAACTGCCACTGCCACAGAGAAACAGACAGGAAAGAGCTTCCTCGTCTCACCAGAAGAAAAGAAAGATAGATGAGCACAGAACAGAATTTCAGGTGTAAGGGACCTACAAGGATCACCTAGTCCAGCTGCTTGTTAAGGGCACTGTCCAAATGTCTCTTAAACACTGACAAGCTTAGGGCATCCACGGACTCTGTAGGAAACCTGTTCCAGCATTTGACTCTTGCCAAAGAAAGTTGTCATCCTCCTGTTTTGACCTGAAGTTTTTAAGATGGACATCCCTTATTTAAAGTATCAAATGAAGCATTAACATTACACTTAGAAAATTTTGAATCAATAATAACTCTCTCTGTTTCTCTTAAATAAAAGACCTTAGAGGAAGGTACAAAAGAGCCACATTACTTAGTGTGATTTAGGCAGGAGATATAGACTTCATTATCAGGAAAGAGCACAGCTTCATCTTCAAGAAAATTAAACTCTTCCCTCTGTTTGAGGTGTCTTTAATTCACTCGTATTTAAACAGCACAATGTGGAAGCAAAAAAAGTATGTATGGGGACTGGGTAATCATAGTATCAGGTTAAGATAAGGTATGCTTTTCTTTGTATGCAGAAGCATAAAAACGGAACTGCTTGCGAGACGGATGGAGATGTTTATATTCTAGAAGTACCTTACAAAAAAGATTTCACTCGGAAGGAGTATCCATGAATTAAAGCACCTCTGTGATTTTTTTTAGTGTTTCTTATAATGAAAGTGTCAAACAAGAAAGCAGATCCTTCTCATAAACAAATTAAAAATCTTAATCTAGTTACAATTATCCTTCATGCCGACACACACTGTCCAGAACTAATATTTTGAACTATAATTCAAAACCACAGTTCAAACTAAATTTGGAAAGAGAATGAGGAAATGTGAGATAAAAAAAAAAAAATCCCCTTTTCTATATATTTGCTCTAACAAAAACACACTATAAATTAGTTGAAACAAAATCCTCTGGTGTTTGAAATGGTATTAAAGACTTGCTAAACACCAATGGAATACAACTTCTCCAAACATGGTAAAGACTTACTCCGAATGGTGAAGTGCGCAACAAGGATACATAATGATGGTTTCAGGGTTTGGACTGTAGAGACAGTTTCAATTTATTTATAGTGCTTGAAAAAAAAAATCAAAGGATGCAAGGGAAATCCTTAACATAAAGGGTAAGGTGAGCTAGATATCAATAAGACAAAATAAAACAGAAACCACTTAAAAATCAATCAGCAATTCATTTAAGAACAATTAATTTTTATGACTAAGACATTTGGGTAAGTTTTCCCTGCTAAAAGGAGTTTGGGGAATAACTGTTATGTTCTCACTGGTTTTAAATGTGTTTTGGAGTTTGACAGCCATAAACAAGGGGAAAAACAACTTCTTACAGAATGTCTGTTGTGAAGCAATTAAATAGAAACATTCTTTTGATAGAATAAAATTTCTGTATTTTTCCTTAGCTTCAACTGAAAGCTCTGCAGCTATATCCACTATTCTGCTTTTATATTCCTTCAGGTAAAATGGCAAAAGAAATAAGAACGCATTCAAGAAAATAAAAAGGAGAATCTCTATTCTTTCTCTTATTTATTTTCTTTTACGTAAGAGCAATTATTTTGCCTTATTATGTGAAATCCGGTCAGCATTCATAAAACTGGCTTTCAATGAGAACGTTATTTCTACTTCCATCACAAAAAGTAATCCAAAACTTCTTGAATGAACCAAATTCACCAAATGGATGTTCAGCCTTGCTACTCAACTTCTGCCATAATACTTCATCCAACCAACTTCTTAGGTTCAATTTCATATAAAATAAAAAATAATCTTACTTGCTGTTTGCAGGGAAGACAAAAGATTAAACATTTTCTGCTGCAGCGACTCCAGCTGTCTGTCTCCACTATCATACAGCCTTTGATTTCAAAAGTCCCTTCCAGATACTAAGGCAAATATATTTTACTGAGAGAAAATCTCTGCACACTATCATTCGAACCACTTTATCATTATAGCTGGTCATATTTATTATGTTCTTGCTGGACACTTTACTGGAGCACAAAGCGATATTAACAGAAATGGAAATAAATATTACCTATTATATCTGAAAAATTAAACTTAAAGGAATATTTTATAACAAATCAAAGGCTGTGTTCTTTCCTGTAATATAAATACAAGATTTTGGTGAGGCAGATGCAGAAGATCAGCTTTCTGTTCTAAAGGTTGGCAATGCAACATAGAACTGGCTTCTGCATAATAGTAAAGATGTTACATATGTGGTATATAAGCAACTGCCCTGAAAAAAGTATTTACATAATTCTTTCAATTCATTTAAAGTCTGATTTTTCTGATACACCATAAAGATTAAGGTAACTCATTTGTGTCTCAAAAACATTTTAGGTAAACATATAAAATTCCTTTATTTGTATTTTTAATTAAAGAAAAAGAACTTCTATAGCAAAAACTTCAGGGGAAAAAAGTGTCTTCAGTCTTCTACTACTCTAAAAATTAAACTTCTTCAAACCTTCTCTCGTTTGCTAGAAAAGAATGCATGAATGAAGAATTGTTTGCACTTCCCTTTTTTTATAGTTGTCAAACAAGACTGGAAGAGCAGTACCAAGAAAGCTCCCATTTGCGGAACTGAAATTTTCTTGGATATCTTCAATCAGGTCTGGAGGACAGAATAATCACTGAACTCAGATTAGTAAAATAGCTTTTCAAAGCTCATTAAATGGAACTTCAAACTAGATGGAAAATATTCCCTGCTTTCATTGAATTACTGTGATTTGAAAAGTCATACCACACATCAAATGATGGATTTACTCAAAAGAACTGTGTCAAGTGAAAGCGACACCCAGATGTGACTGAGAAAAAATATGAAATTTAAATTCTCGTAAAACTCCAGTAAAGCTATGTCTATTCAATGGAGTCAAACATAGGCAAACATAATTAGCAAAACCATTCTGTGTGCAGAGCTTTCCTGTTCCTTTATGCACAGTTAATAGAAAATTAATTATAAGTTCCAGTTTAGCCAGTAAATATTTTTGTGATTTGAATCCTAGATGTGGATAGCAGACACTAATAGAATGGTTTATTAGTGTTTTTTTCATTAATTATGAAAAATTAAATTTAAAAAAAAAAACTCCAAAAATCCAAACACAGTAAGTAAAAAGATTTGACAAAGAAAAGAAGCTTAGATTTTTTGCTGGGAAGCTGCAGCAGGTAATTCTGCCTTGCATCAAAAGACACCTATATTATCCAGGTTTGCAAGGTAAATGACAATGGTTACAGACAGACATCTTACATCTCTTGAGGCTCGTCAGTTTTTTTTAAGTACTCAAATAATCACTAGGGCCTTTTTCCTGATAGACAAATTAATAAATATAGTTTGGTGAGCGTGAAGGGGTTTTCCTCTTTTTGTTTTTCTGCTGGTAGGATACATGATTTGATTATAGTTATTTTTTTGATGGCAACTTTTGAGGCCCAATTCATTCAGTGTGTTGGGTTAAAAAAATATAAAAGCAGCAGAGTTCATCTACGGTCGGTGACCTGCCCTTCCATGCTCGTAAGAACTTACTACTATAGCCAATACTTTGAATCAAAAGGCATCCAGTATTTGGAGCCTTGAAATCAAAGTTTCATATGTAACCTGTCACCTATTCAACAACTTTGCAAGCTTCTGCATCTCATGACAAACATTAGTCCCTCCAGCACCCAAATCAGTCATTATTCACATCAAATGACAGAGTCAGATATACTTCTGTATAGTTCCCTGCTGACTTTGTTTTGAAAGCCTTAATACTAGCTAAAACCAATAAAACATTCTCATTTAGAAATTCATGGTGATGACTATTGGCTATGACAATTGGCAGCGCACCACTCAATCTTAATTCCCAGTGGAGTCCACAGTAAGACCTTGCAGAAACGAAGGCTGATTCCTTGCTGAGCTGCTTTGACAAACATGAAGCCAGGAGGTCAAGGGAAGAGATTATTACTCTCTAGTTGAGCCTCCTGGGGCCACATCTTGAACAGTATCCAGTTTCAGGGCCTCTCTGTGCAGGAGACCTCAACGTGTTGGGGACAGTGGAGGGTTACTAAGATGGTTAAGAAAATGGAGCACGTGGCATTAGAAGAACAGCAGGTGAAACAACCCTTCACCAGAGAAGTCGAAAGGAGAACTTAACTGCTCATCCCATCCACTATTTGCAGATAACTCCACTACCTAAAAAGGGTAGGTACAGAAAGACATAGATGCCTAGCAAAAACACAAGAGAGGACAGTCACGAGATGTGACATGGAAAATTTCAATTGGTCATAAGGAAATAATTCACCCCAGCAAGTGTGGTGAAGCACAGGGCTCGAGAGGGGTGTGGAATGGGAGATTTTCAAAATCTGACTGGATAAGGCTTTGAGCAACCTGACCTAGCTTTGAAGTTGGGCTGCTTGGAGCAGAGTTTTAGACTAGATGCCTCCAGAGACACCTTCTGACCTAATTTTTTATACAGTTCCGGAAGCTTTTCCTCAAAGCAAGGAATGAAATAAAGAAAAAAAAAAGGGGGGGGGGGGGGGGCAGGGAGGGGCAAGGGGAGAACCAAATAACACAGACCATAGAAAGAGTTAAGCTAATAGAGCAGCTTCAGCAGAATGAAGACAAAAGGTAGCTGGAGAGAGAGAGAGCACGCAAGTCTATTTAGTTGGAGGGTTTTTTAAGTGGAACTGATGAAGGGGCAATGAGAACTCAAAAATGGTCAATTAAGAAAGATCTCCCAAGTTCTGCAAACTAACAGAGAAAGGCAATAAGGAAATAAAAAGATGCAAAGGAGTAGGCATGTCTTTTGACACAATCATACCCACATAAAGATTTTCCTGAAAGGAACTTACCATTGCTAGTGCAACATCCAGCAAATTCAAGGTAACTGTTACTAGAAGTAACACCTTTCAAAATACAAAGCTTTACATTCTGTATCTGTAAGATTAATACTTTAAGTTGATATGCTAGAGGGTCTCACTGAACTACGTCTCTTTTTAATATTCACAACCTTTGTAAAGGATATTTTAGTGTTCCAGTATCTCATCCTTCAGTTTTATGGTATTTACATAAATTCATTTTAAAGGATGCAGTTTTTACTGTTTGCTAGTTTAGTTTAGTTTCTTATTTTAGGGTCTGCCAAAAACATAAGGGTTTGGTAAAACTGAAGACATGGAAATTCTGAGTTTACCTGCATGATCTACTGAGAAGAGCTGGTTTTCTGCACTTTTATTAAAAATATACATGTCCATTTTGGAGAATTTGGCTATAGACAAACTCTGAAATTACAGGACCATGGAATACTCCCACTGCAACTATAGTCAATGAAACAGGAGCTTCAAGAGGACAACTCTGTGCAAAATCCACCTGCTTGACCAGAAAGAGGAACTATGCTATATTTAAGGACATTCAGTTTCCCCTCTATTACAGGTTGAGTTTTTGCATGACTTCTGGCATTGGAGAAAACAGTTTAAGGAAAATTGACTTTGCATCCTATATTCATTCAGCACCTGCAATTGTGAGACTGTCTAACAGCTCTATTCCTTAAGCAGTTGTCACATGTTCCCTGGTACCGTTCTCAAGATCCCTTTCTTCATGAAGTAAATTCACGCAAAACCTAACCCCTGGCACAATTTTATAACAAGTTTACAAAGCAGACTTGCATTACTAAGAAATTCATGAATGAAAAATAGAAATGAAGAGGGTCATGAATCAAAAATCTCTTTACTACTATAACTTCTCATAAGGCATGTATTAAAAAGTATCATTTCCTATTGTGGCAAGTACCATTTATTTCCTGCATTGCAAAGAATTATTACTATAGATACAACTAGCAGGGCTAGGATCTTCTCCCTTTTCCCAGTCTCCCAAGCCTCTCATCCCCCCCACCTTTACTGTCACTCAGTGCAGATTCTTGGATGTGAACCATCAGAACTTCAGTCTCCATCTGCCTCTAAGGCTCAGCGTGATAAAATATGTACCCACTGGATGCTCAGATTACTAGATTATTTAAAAAGGAGAGAGAGATTAATATCAGTATCTTCAGAATTTTTTGACCACTACTGGTGAATGATTTGTAATTTTTGATCGGGTTCTTCTGTTTTCTTGTGAAAAATGAAAAATAAAAGCACTCTTTACAAATTTAAAGAGAATGAGCTGAGAATGATCAATTTCAGCAGTCAAGTATTTAGCAAATCTAAAAATATTTCAACAGAATCAGGGAGGAAAACTTTGTGCTTAAACAAGATAGATCATTGCAAGAAAGATGATCACATGAAATTAAAAGAAAAACAGTATGGGAAAGAAAGCATGTATTCAAAACCTCATTAATACACTCTCTGCAGTGGAAGCTGTATTAAATAATCATCTAATAAACACAAGAAGTAAAATGTCAATGAGAAGAGCAGCAACAACAAAACAGTGTTGCCCTTCTGCCCTCCAGTCCTTCACCTCCTGAAAACAGTGAATTTCAAATGAAGAGACGAAAAAACAAGAAAAAAATACCCTAATGAAGCTAAAATGGGCTAAAGTAAACTGAAAGGATAAAATCGCTAAACTAAAATATATTTTTCACAAGAGTATACATTCTGAGGATATTCTTTATAAAATATATGAACCGCTATGGAAAAAGGTGCTGCTAATTTAAATTTGGCTGCCATCATATTCTTCCTCATGGTGTATTAACACTCACATCATTAATATAAAAGCGACAGTTTAAGAGGCTAGCATCTTTTCCCTGGTATCTGCTTCCCCTGTGTGAGGTATGGACGTATAAAACATAAATGCAGATTTGGCAGCTAAACAAGCATGCTGGAAATGAACTAAAACTTCAACCATGCAGAAATCGGCTGCTTCAAGGCCCCAGCACCGCTCAAGGACCCCTGGATGAGCGCAGAGAAAGAGGCCAACAGCGAGAGGCAGCTACCAAAGCTTTGACCTTCTTTCCAGCCACTTATTCTCTCCCTGTCTCTCTTTGGCAGTCACGAAAGGGCTCTGATAAACTCTCATGCCCTCTGCCTAATGGCACGGTCTTCTACACAAAGTACTGGAAAGCTGAAAGGAAAACAAGAAAGCCTTTTGTTCTCTACTACTTGAAAACTGGGATGGGAAGGGAGCAAGGGCATAGCATAATGTCTTTCAAAAAAAATAAATTATGTAAAATACTGTCACAAATAACAACCTAATACTGACAAAAACCAAAACCAGGTATTTGAACAGTGGGGAAATCCAGCAATGAAGTCCTGTCCTTGGTGGAGTGGTGAAGCGCATCAGTCACATTATCCCTTCAAACGTCTACCATTACAGGCCTCAATAGAGGTAACAGCATAAATCCACTTATTTCCTTATTTCTTCACTATATAATTTATCAAGTGTTATCTTGTATTTTCATCACCTTCAGAATTACAAGATTGTATAATCTGAGCATTCAGAGAGCAAGAGAGAGAGATTCTCTCTTAAACCTTCAATTTACAACATATGTTTTTCACATTTCCCAGCTGACCAGTAAGGTAGTTTTGCAATCCTTCTATACTTGTACTCTCTTTAGCTACGTAGTTATGAACTGGTAATATCATCAACAGAACCACTCAGAAATGTTCCAAATGAGGACTCTACAAAAGTAAGTTCAAGAAAATTCTGGTCCCATGAAAATTCGAAATTTTATGAACTCTCCCAATTAGTCACATACATTTTTCAAAACAACCTACTAAAATTCTGGTAAAAAAAAAAAAAGTGACTGTAGAAACAAGAGAATAATTATTAAAAAATAAATTAAAAAATTAAAATCATGATATCCTAATTATTCCACCTCTGCACAGCACTTTGAGTTGATGTCTTAAAATTCATTTCTCTTGGGATCCTCTGTGTGAACAAGAGACCTGTTCACAATCAAAAATTGGAAAATAAAAAAAAGTTCCACTTCTCATTATTTTTTTCTATACAAGCTTTAAAAAAGCCACAGCTTCAGAGACAGGGGGGAGTATTTCCAATTGATGTACCCTAAATTACAAAAACCATTCTGTGTTCCTTAACTCATGTGTAAGTATCACAGAATCACACAATAACCAGGTTGGAAGAGACCCACTGGATCGTCGAGTCCAACCATTCCCACCAATTCCTAAATCATGTCCCTCAGTACCTCATCCACCCTCACCTTAAACACCTCCAGGGACGGCGACTCAACCACCTCCCTGGGCAGCCTGTTCCAATGCCTAACCACCCTCTCTGTGAAGAATTTTTTCCTAATCTCAAGCCTGAATCTCCCCTGGCGGAGCTTGAGGCCATTCCCTCTCGTCCTGTCACCTGTCACCTGGGAGAAGAGGCCAGCACCCTCCTCTCCACAACCTCCCTTCAGGTAGTTGTAGAGAGTAATAAGGTCTCCCTCTATCACAATATTATTTCTTCTAGTAACTTTTTTACATACTGATTTTGGTATTTTTGAACTAATTGTTCTACATGCTAAAAAAAGAAACACTTTGAAGAACATCCCCAGTGATCTTTTTTTTATGGTTTAATTTTGAAACATACAGGAACACCTGCTTTGGAGATAATAAAGAACTGAACAAAAAAGAACAGCGACATAAAAAATACTCACTCTTTTGAAAAAACATTTTCTATACCACTTGGTGTATTATAAATAAGACTGTCCATTTTAATGAGACACAGTCATCATATATTTGTATTAAGAAATCAGAGAACGCAAACTAGTTCTATTATTAATTTTAAAAAACAAGTGGTTTCCAGGTAGCTCCCTCTTTTCACAGATCACACACATCTTCCTGGAACCTTACATAGTAGTTTATGAAGAACTCATGTTTAATATTTTTACTGACTATAGATTTATTTCATCAACCAATCACATGAACGACATTTACTCTTTTTTTTCCTTACATTATAAGGCTTACAGAGCAGCCCAAGATTACTCAAAAAAAAAATTAAAACAACGGCAGGATTTGAGTGGTGACTGTTAATCTCAGCACTGTTAAAAACATTTTTCTATGTTAAATGAATGTTTTTTTAAAGGCATTTGCCTCTATCTCTCCTCATTAAAGACAAAAAAAAAACGCTCAACAGCTACTTTAATTAATTTGTTGATTCCTTAACTTGCTTTCATTCTAGCCTGTCTAGAAACTTGGATTCCTTCTGCTTATACAAAGAAGTCTGACAGAAAATACCTATGGAAGACCACAGGTCAAAGACGTTATATACAAACAAGATGATGGCAGTAGTAGGTAACAAGCCCAGCTTCCTTCTTTGCTTTAATGTGACCATTAGAACATCTTACTTGTGCTCAAATCCTCTAAGAGCTAGCAGTTCACTCCTGGTAGTAATACAGCAGTGATGTAAGATGTGAATGAGGCTCTACCTGGTCAACTAACACACTTGTGAGAAATATATCACCATCAGAAAACCCTAGGGAAGTCCCATGTGATGTGAAGAGAAATGTTAATTTCCAAACTGATTATTAAGTCTAATAAAAGCCAAGTGAAATCTTGTTTATATTGCTAAATAATCATGCCTAGAGTACTACTTCTGTTGGATGCTAGGCACTAGACTTATCTTCAGCACAAACAACTACCTAATACCTCAGAAACCAAACCTGAGGCTCCTCAGATAATTCCCTCCAGAACCAATGCGCCAGAAAGGGACATAAAGTCTTTCTCACCCAATCAGCCTGCTCTCCTTCTCATTTTAGAGCGTGAATAATATAATCTTTATCATTCTTCTTCATGCGCTACTTAACATTTGATAAAAAGATACAAGATGCATCACTTCTTACTCATAGCTAAGCCTCAGAAAAGCAAACCAAATCAAAATCTCAGGTTCATCCACTGAAATTCCATTGTTATCACTGAATAGGTGGGGCTTCTGTGCAGTCTACATCCATAAAATCTTTATGGCAAAACTTTACTTATGTTTAAGAATGGTCCAGACAATTACCAAATCAATCATCATGAAATACCTATACGTCCAACCATGTTTCAGGAAGGATAGGAGTAATAAGTGCTTCCTAATGACAGGCTGTTTTCTGACTCTGTTTTTCCATTTTATTCAGATGCTGGATTTCTAAAGCAGCAACTTCAAAGTCCTACGTTTCTGAAAAGCGTGAATTATTAATAGCAGCATGGTTAAGCACCCGTGCATTATTCATTTATTCCTACCAACTATTTGTGCTTCTGAAAATCCCTCTCCTCCTTTTCCATGGAATCCTATACGCCAAGGCACTTCACAACAGTGAGAACAATGCATCACTGGCTGCTGAAAAGACAATAGCACCTGCTTGTAGTATTGCAATATGAGTGAACTGCAGTGCAAAACACTTTATCTGAAAAATCTTTGCTTTGGCATATTAGGTGAAGGTTTTGTAGCAACTGTAAAACGATGATCCCATAGCACGCCAATTCCTATTTCCCTAACTTGGTTCCTCCCCTAACAAGTCTTGTACAGTCCTCAAATGCTTGCCCTCTGCATCACATGATGCCTCCCAAACCCTCAGGCAAGGGCTCTTTAGTTCATGACAGGCTGAAGAGACCTGATGCTAGGGAGCCATGGGTTTTATACCTTCTTTAGTCTGCAATTACTTCAATGATATACAGACACCACCTACCCATTATGCTCAGGACATGTAATACACAACTTAGGACAAAGTCTCCTGCTTCCCTCAGTCAAAATTCTGGGCTTACTCTGGGTCCAGCTATAACCACATCACAACAAATGCTTCTATAAAGGACCTAATCAGGAATAGTTATTTAGGTCTAATATCATACTTCAAAAAAAAAATTTGAATTTTCCTGTTAACACAGACTTGTTAAAAAAAAAAGTTTTCGATATTTAAGTCAGTTTTTTAAAATATGGAGTGCACTAAATTTCAGCACCTTGCAAACAGTATTACCCGTATCACTTGTAACAATAAATACGTTGTTTAATACTCGATTGCTATTGAAAACCCTGACAGAGTACTTGCCTACATCTATGAAAATCTTTTAAAAAAAGTCTGTTTGCAAGAGCTTCAAAAGCTGCTCAAGTATGACAGCATTCACTGGAATTTCACTTAAATGTCTTTGAAATGACAACCTTCCTCTGCAAAGGATCAGTCTTCAGGGATGTACAAATGTTTATTGAATGCTTAATGTACATGAAAAGTAAACTTTAATATATATATAAATATAAATATGTATATCTCGTATCTATCTTTAAATGCACCAAAAAAAAAATAAGATCACCACATAACAGGGATTTATGTCCCTGGGTCTCTCCACTGAGATTATTCAAAATCCAGTTTCAGGTTTGACACCAGTACAATTGGGAACATTTTATGTGAGAGTGAATAGTAGTGCACAGACCTTGTTTTTTCCCTCAGCTGAAAGACCCAGCCTCTGCAGACCATTCAAGCATACAGAGTTCGCATCCAGGTGGTACCCGTTTCTCTGAAGTGTTTGGCTCTACATTCATTATTTTTCACACACACGGAGTATCACCATCTTTGAAATCTGAATGCCATCTGCCTCTGTAAGTTACTATGTCCTGATTCTTTTTGCAAGTGACTTTGAAATCAATACTCAGTGCTGAAGCTGGTGCTGCTGACGCGGTTCTATGTGAAGAGGCTTCTGTTGATATCTGCAAATCCCCAGCGTACAGTCCTACTTCAGCATAACCAGCTTAGGAGCACCGCTTACACACAGACATTGTGTATGTTCAGTCTGCTTTCACTACCTGGTATTGCATTATCTGCCTATCCAACCATATACCCACCTACCATCTCTACATCACAGCTCACCTTTCTATGTTCATTTTTATTTACAATTTTGTGCTGTAAAAATTCCTCCAAATAATCTCTTCATAAATTTCAGAAATTCTTAGTATTGTCTGCTTCTCCTGGCATTTTCAGGGTTTAGTCCTCTTTGCTCCTTGGTTCCTATTTTCTCATACTAAGTTACTTGTAGAACAAACAGGCAGAAAAGGAAACTAAAGGACTGCTGCAATATGGCCCAAAGATAAAAAGGGACCTCTTCCTTCCCCTCCCTAAAAAAAAAAAAACAGCGGTCCAGTAAAATTAATTTGTTAGAAGTACTAATTAACAGGTTTCATGAAGCACAAAGACAACAGAACACAAATATTATATAAAGACTTTCTGGCTTAGAAAGGCATAATATTGGTGAAGCCACTACACAGACAAACAGTAAGGAGTAATAAATTTTTTGAGCAGGAGTAATTCTACTGAATCATAACAGCACTAAATAGAATACAACATTTCAAACAGTTTTTAAATCCAAAGCTTGCCATCATCACAGTAGTTATATCTGGAGCATACGTGACTCACTGCAGCTCTTCAGTAACTGTGATGTACTTATGAATTTTTCATTGCAGATTTGAGAGAGTTCTTGTTTCCTTTGTTTGTGTATCCTTCTTGAGCTACCAGCACTATACAGATATCCAGTAAGAATCAGAGCCAAGAAGCTAGAAAACCCATGTGTCTTCTTGTCCTATGTTATTACTAAATAAACAAACAAAACCTATAGGAACAGTGGTGTTCAGTTGTTCAGGACTTCTGCAGGTGCTCTTTACACGGGGTGGTCTTCAAACTGCATTTCCTTTTCCTGAACTGCAGAGATGGAATCCAACCTTCAAAGTTTTTTTTTCCTTGTTAAGAGAACCTGCCTTTACACAGATGAGATACTTATATCAGAATGTTACTCTTTTCCCGAGGTATGTGTGCATATTGGAAATTATCCAAAAGGACAACTAAGGTATCTGCTGGTTCAAAAGCCCTTTTACAACAGTCACATGGATTATGAATGAAACTGTGACCTCACCAGTCAGACAAATGAACAATTCCTCCCTTAAGGAATTGCACTGGCTTCAAGCCCTCACAAGCCAGATGATAACCCAAATTGAGGCAGACTTAGAATCTCACTCTGAGAAAACAGTGACAAATCTGCATTCATTGAGGCTCAAAGTTGTTATAACGTATTACTGCACACTGGAGCTTAGTTGTGAGTTACTTGTCTCCGACATAACCTACCACAACGTAGAGTTTAGGATATGTAGAAATGAACTAATTCTAAAGTGAGCTTGGTAAAGGGAATTTAAGATTGGTAACCCAGGTAACCCCCACTTATGATACTTTCTGAAAACCTCACTGCGTGTTCAACAGAAGACAACACTCTCCAGTTTAGACAGGCCCAAGTAGAAAACAAGAGATCTTCAACTTGCTCAGCAAGCTTGCGAATTGCGCATAGTTAATTTCTGCTTTTGCAGTATGCCTAAAATACTAATGGCTATTTTTTTCCTCACTTGTCCAGCTGCTACATAGCTGGCTGCACAGCTTGGAATACAGGGCTCCTGGTATCCTTAATCAAGATGATGCTTCAATTTCTCATGGTTGTTTGAGCTCTAAAATACCACTACTCATAAAATATATTGATGACTGCTAATTTTGTTGCAAAACTTCTTAACAAAATCTGGTATATTGAAACTACTATTACAAATATTCAGAAGAATTTACACGATCTAAATTCTCCTATTTATTGCCCCCACATAGCAGATTTCAAAAATGACAAAAAGCAGAATAAACCAGTCAAACTATGAAGGCAGAACTGAAGGGTTGTTTAGCCTGGAGAAGAGGAGGCTGAGGGGAGACCTTACTGCCTTCCACAAATACCTGAAGAGGTTGTGGAGAGGAGGGAGCTGGTCTCTTCTCCCAAGTGACAGGGGACAGGACGAGGGGGAAGGGCCTCAAGTTCTGCCAGGGGAAGTTCAGGCTCGACATAAGGAAAAAATTCTTCACTGAAAGGGTCATTAGGTAATGGAACGGTCTGTCCAGGGAGGTGTTTGACTCACCTTCCCTCGAGGTGTTTAAGGTGCAGGTGGATGAGGTACTGAGGGGCATGGGTTAGAGACTGGTGGGAACAGTTGGACTCAATGATCCAGTGGGCCTCTTCCAACCTGGTGATTCTATGAAACTTGCAGTTTTGTGGCGATACTCAATGAAATATAAATGGTAAAATGAGAATTCTAAAGAAAATCAGAGTCGGTGTGGGTTGCCTATTTTAACTGGTCCTTGTTAAAGAAGTTTTGAAAAGCTTTGGAAGAGATGCAAGGTTTTCCCCATAGATAATATTATATCAAGCTATGTTAAAGCACAACATGGGAAGTTAATGCCCAGACATCTCACCACAACATCACTGCCTGTAGTCAGAGAGCAGAGTTATACAATAAAGGAAAAATTTGTGATTTCCTTAGCTTTCTCATTTAAAATACTTATCTAGTTAAACTAATGTAGAAACAACATTGAACTTATTTCTACATCACTCATGCACTGGCATAACATAAGATTTAATATGTCATTTTTAATGATTATTTTCAATGAAGCTTTATATTTTATTGAAGTTTCAACCCACAACAGTATAAACTGGAATGAAAAGGCAGTATTATGGGCCCTTCTAAGGTGTCTGACTACAAATCTGAAGTACATCTTAAGCCGTGCAGCTGTACCAGGCAACAAAAATAAGAACAAATAGAGCCAGAGAAACCTTACTAAAATCTGGGCCTTACTTTTCAGTGCCCTGAGAGAGTAATATAAATGGCACTATTTGAATATGATATCATTTTAAGGGAGTGTATTAATACCTGCGTTGTTCTTAGCTTTCAGAGTCAAGATGAGGATAGCTTTGACATTTTCTGTATATGTTAGTATTCCTTGGAATGCAAAAGAAAGTGCTGAGCCCTAAATATTTCTTTACTTAAGCTGACATGGCATGTGGCTTTTTTGGTCTGGAGAACAGCAGAGAGTCAGAATCTCTCATAAATTTTTGTATGACTGAATTGCAACTTCTAGTAATTTCAGTAGTCTCTTTAGATTATTAAGCTTAGCAAGTCCACTGCTGCCACAGAAGTATCAAACATCCTTGGAGAATTCTGCATAAGAATCTTAATTACAAGTCCAGGTTTCTGAATACTGAAAACTCTGGAGCAATATGAAAAATGTGATCGTTAGGAACCCTCATTTAAATTCACAAATTAAATGCAAATTAAATTCACAAGTTATTTTATAAAGGTCATTAAGATCTTAAAATCAGAGTAAAACAACAATAACAAAAAAGCTCTACTCTACAACAGCAAGGTTCCTCTGAAGAGCGCAAAGTGATCTCATAAGACCAGTTAATGAAGTAACAAGTGCCTCCATGAATGAAGAATGGCTGTAGATTTTTAGAGATTCTCAACCCAACCCCTAATCCATCTAAACCACACTACAACTGTAGGTGGCTAATATATAAAATTAAACGAAGTACTTGGCACTGATCATAAGTTCAGATCTTTTATGTCTTTTATGGAGACACTTGATTTGTTCAGAGGCCAGGCACTTTCAGGATAAATCCCTTGAGAAGCTAAGTCAACACTCTCGGGGAAGACATAACGTATACTGAAGTTCCTGAACCCCTTCCTGTCCTGTTACACAACAAATAGAAAGCATGAGAAGCACCCCAAGTTAGCCACTAGATCTGCAGCCCATGTTCCTAGAACTCATACACTATGCTAAAAGCAACTTTTACCCCCAGCCTTGAACCTGTTCATTATAAAGCTTTGATAGGGTTATTAAAAAGAACAATGATAGTCAATAAAAGCACTCAGCAGAGTATACAGAAAATTGCAGTCTGTATCGGAACTAAACTCCTAGATATCTAAAATTGTAACCATTATAACTGCCTTGACTTGCACCTAAATGCAGGTTTTACCTTCTGTCAAGGCAAAGACATTCAAACCCACTCACCATCAAGTATCTGTTAAAAGAACTTCTTGTAAATTAGGTTGCTTTTCCTTCTGAAGGATATTTTTTTTTCAGTAGAGCTCCTTAATAAAGCAAGCAATTGCTCTGCACTCAGTCCTTTACCCATTACAGAAAACAAGATCTTCTCTAAGGCTACTGTATACTTCCATGCCGCACATTTAAAAGATGGATACTCAATTGTGATTGAGATCACCTACCAAATCCTATAAGCTGCCTTTCCCTGGAATTATTAAGCTATAAATTGCAGTTTTATGCAAAACAATATATTAATGTTGAATGATGAAGATTTTTTTTTCTAAAGGATAGTTGGAAAAAAACAAATAAATAAGAAACATTTCTTCCTTTTTCCTCTGACATAATTCTTCAGAGGCCATAGGTTGTATTACCTTTTTAATGGGCAAAAAGTATAAAAGTTATATATTTAATAGTAAAATTCATACCTTCAAGAATATTACTGAGGTGAGTAATTTCAGAAAAAGCAGCTTCTGTCACAACAGAGGTTAAAAATAGCCTCAAAATACTATACAGATGGCTCAACAGATCTAATGCACTACTGTGCAGAGACATAGATTAGTCTACCTCTAGGACACTGCTCTTTTTGATCAGCGTACCTTCAGATACAAGCAGAAAAATTGTGGGTGTGAAGAAGAATGACACTCTGTTTTTCAAAACTCTCCATGTCCTTTTGTAATGCTATGCTATGCAGCTTCTAAAAAGCAGAGGGTTTCACTCTGCATACACAATCAGAACAAAGAGCAAGACAAAACCATGGTGGCACATTTTAACGGCAGCCTCCCACTGTGAACACCTCCTCACTCTGTCAAGAAGGGAAAAAGGAAAGAAAAAAAACAAACAATCAAACCCCAAACTATAAGCAGACACAATTCCTCAGGGTATAAATGCATTTTTCTCTTTTTATTCTCCTTCTCTAGATTTCTAGACACCCAAGAGGCAAAAGAACTTGGTCTTATTCTTTGAAGCCTTATGAAGACAGCACTGGCACCAAAATTACTACTTGTCTTCTGAGCTAGAAGAAAGCGCTCAAAGTGAGTGAGAAGACAAATGCTCTCTAACCCATCCCATCTCCTACCTTAAAAGTTACTCCCTTTCAGCAAGTGAGTTTGACCGTTATGTTACCTGGCAGTGGATAGAGGCTCTGTTTCTAAAATGGTTAAAATTACTTCTTATTTCTTCTCAGGAACTATTATCTCTGTCATTTTATATCTTTCCTATATCATTGAGAATCCACATAAAAATAATACCCTCTCTATCGCCTCAAAGAAATGAAGCTTGGTCTTAATGCAAGTGAAGCATACAAGGCACAGCTGCGATGGGCAGTTGGCCATTTCATGAGGATTACCAGTGATTCCGTAAAAGAGGGAATTTAGGACACTGTTTTGTGAGCAGCTAGCAAACAAAAAAAAGCATTTAGTCAAAATCTCAGCTACGGTAAGCTAGAAATGACAGTAACCAAAATCTTAAATTTAAGTAGGAGGATGATATAAAATACCCCATTTGAAAAAAACACAACTCAATTACATGATGCTGTCTGCTGCTGAGAGATCAGTGCCTATGAACTTCAGAGTACCAGATTCATGGCTGCTTTTAAATGCCTCGTGATTAGATTACGTGTTCTAGATGATGAGCTTAGTTTTTCTGTAGCCTTTTGCGCCCAGGACTTCATGGTGCTCTCCCCCATCCCTAAAAGCTGTAAGGTGAGAAAAACAGAGACTGAACTAATTCATAACACTTCATGTGAGATGTTCAGAAAAGCCACAGGCATACGGTCAGTGCTGTACAGGCTTCTCCACTTCATTACAGCATCCTCTTTCTTTTCCAAAGCCTTAAGATGGAGCAAGTCACCTTAATAAGGGTTTCTTCACAAATAAGGAGGAGAGAATGAACTTCTCAATAAGTAAATGGTAAAAAGCTGGTTATCATGAAGTGTTACGACCACCGCAAACATACAATTTCTGAAATCACATGACATAGATTGGTTTGGGGCAACCAAATATCAGCCCTGAACTTGAACATATGAAGCTAGATTGCATGGGGGTTTTAAAATATTATTATGCAACAGCTGAAGAGCTCTTGAAAGGCCTTGACAGGGACTCTGGAGATTCCTTATCACTGCTGAAATATAATAAATGCTTTCTTATAAAACACAAGGATTAACACTGTGGCTTCAAGTCATGTTATGCTCTTATAAACACATCATGACATTTGGAAAAAAACCAAGATTTTTATACCAATTCATTAACTTTGAACCTGACTAAACTAGATCTTTTACAGTTTGCAACAGCACCACTCATTACTGCACACAAGGTAGGCATTAAACGCAAAACCTCTAGAACAAGCAGCTAAATTTATTATGGAATTACGAGAATGGAATAAGTGCTTTGAATTATTTATTTTCCACAAACCATTCAAAGAGAAGAACTTGAATGAGGCAAAATCCAATAAGTGAACACATGATTTATGTATGAAGCATACCCTATTAAATCATAATTTATGGCACACTGGACTCAAAAAAAAAAAAAAAGAGTTTGTTAACAACTACAATAACAGGAAAGGGGTTGCTGATAATGAAAGATATCTTGGTTTCATCATAGGATGGTCATAATGAAAGAAATCTTGGTTTCATCTTATCTGTCAAAGGAGAATTACAGAGGGAAAAAAAAAACTAGTACCAAGGAAAAAAATAAATGAAGTTCATTGTGGCATCATCTTCTCCTATCACAAACACAACAAAGGTTTTATAGCAACTGTTATCACAACTGAGAATTTACCTTCGTGTTTGCTGACCAGCAAAAGCTTTTTTTTTGGCAAATAAAAACCCCAAACACACAACCAACCAGACACAAGGACCGAACTGAAAAAGTAACCACACTCCTAACGTCAAAACCCCAATTACTGTGTTGTGATTAACTGTGATAACAGCCCAATACGCAGCCCAACACCTGCACCGAACTCCAGAGGGGGAACGACCTGTCCGCATCAGCCACCTCACCTGCACAACGACCCAACACAACCCACAGATACTCTCCGGGAGAAAAACTTTATTGCCAAGGGAGAGGATGGAGGAGACTGGGGTGGGGTGGGATGAGAAGGGATGGGATGGGATGGGATGGGATGGGATGGGATGGGATGGGATGGGATGGGATGGGATGGGATGGGATGGGACGGACCAGACTGGGGGATCGTTCTGCAGCGTGGGAAGGCAACTCGCCCCCCTCGGTGTCCCTCCCCGTCCTCTGCAGCCTCACGACTCGAAAGCCGGTGCCCTAAAGCCCCGACCCGCCCCAGGCGCGCCGTCAGCCTGCGGGCACCCAGCCTGCGCCCGGCACCCGCCGGGACCCGCGACCCGGGCACCCCCTCCCTCTCCGAGCGAGGCGTTCTCCTCCTGACCTTTCTGCTGCTTAAAGGACTGGATGGAGCCCGAGTGATGAACCATGCCGGCGGCCGGCAGCCCCCGCCGCCGCCGCTCCGCGAAGGGGAGGCGAGCGGCCCCGCGGCGGGAATGGCGCCGGCAGCCGCCGCGCGTGGCGAGGGGCGGGCTCGGGGCCGCCCCCACCGCCGCGGGCACCGGGCGCCCTCGTCCCACCCGCCCGGCGTAGAATCCCGGTGTGGTTTGGGTGGAGAGGGACCTCAAAGCCCGTTCGGTTCCAGCCCCCACCCCGCCGTGGGCAGAGACGCCTCCCACCGGGTCAGGTTGCTCAAAGCCTCATCCAGCCCGGCCTTGAACGCCTCCAGGGATGGGGCAGGCGTCACTTCTCTGGGAAACCTGTTCCAGTGCCTCACCGCCCCCACAGGAAAACATTTCTTCCTAATATCTCAACTAAATCTGCCCTCTTTCAGTTTAAAGCCGCTACTCCTCATTCTGTCACTGTGCTGCCTGATAAAGAGCCCCTCCCCAGCTTTGCCGTAGCCCCCTTTAAGTACTGCAAAGTCACTATAAGGTCTCCTCAGAGCCTTCCCCAGGCTAAACAAGCCCAACTCTCAGCCTGTTCTTGTGTGGAAGGTGCTCCAGCCCTCTGGCCATCTTCGTGGCTCTCTTCTGGATGCACAGATCCATGTCCTTCCATCAATTCTTTTTTCCTAGTAACCAAAGCTTTGTATTCCGAGTCCTTTTCTTACAACTCCTTTCCACCACAGCTTCAGTTTCATCACATGTCTTATACCTCCAGAGATGGGGCATCACCCAGAAGTCCACTATGGGACTGATTTTTTCATAGAATCATAGAATCACCAGGTTGGAAGAGACCCACTGGATCATCGAGTCCAACCATTCCTATCAAACACTAAACCATGCCCCTCAGTACCTCATCCACCCTCACCTTAAACACCTCCAGGGAAGGCGAGTCAACCACCTCCCTGGGCAGCCTGTTCCATTGCCTAATGACCCTTTCAGGGAAGCATTTTTTCCTTATGTTGAGCCTGAACCTCCCCTGGTGGAGCTTGAGGCCATTCCCTCTCGTCCTGTGCCCTGTCACTTGGAAGAAGAGGCCAGCTCCCTCAAGTAGTTTTAGAGAGCAATGAGGTCTCCCCTCAGCCTCCTCTTCTCCAGGCTAAACACCCCCAGCTCTCTTAGTCACTTCATCCCTGTTGCCTCCCTGTGGTGCTTGGTGTTTGTTAAAGGACATCAGGTGTTACTGGTGGAGTATAAATTGCACTTCCTTTACAAAGTAAGGATGCATTTACATCTGTGTGTTATGAGTTAAGCTTGTATTTCAGCCCTTCCTTCTCCATTGTTGCATTATCGGCCTCCCTTATCACGAGCCTTTTTCCATATATGCTATCAAACTTACTGTCTGGAGATGGCTTTTTACTAAAAGAAGTGGAATGGAGCATTCAAGTCCTGATGTGGCCAATCTCTGCTATTTGTGCTATGATTTCCTTTTTCTCCACAGTGTATGCCAAGAGACTCATTCCCGATGATAAAAGATTCAAATTTACAAGGCTTTAATTTCTTTCCCTATCTCCCTCCACACATTATTCCCTTTGGATTCTGGGTGCATTTCACAACAGTATTGTTCGACTCCCATGAAACGTTTTCATTTAAATTTTTCTTCTACCACAGTCTCTCCAATCCTCCCACATTGAGTCAGTTCAATATTCCATCCTGTGTCTAGAGAATCTAGCTCCTCTTCTCCAATTAGGGATACACACTTTATTTATTCATAGAAGTTAATCAAATGACCTGTTGCAACCTTTGCAGCTAATGACAAAATCTGCATCATTCCTTCAAAGTCTGTGGCTCCATTTGTGTGCTAGAACATGTACTGGAAATTTCTTCCAACAGTAAAGCTGAGCTAGAACTTTCCTATAGTTGACTGGGGCTTGTAGTACACCATCTGCTTTAAAAAAATACATGATTGCCACCCCTTACTACACAATGGTCTGTACTACAGAGTTGTACTACCTTATCCATTTCAGTTTAGTTAGTATGAGGATGTTTTTCCACTATGCAAACAGACTATACAGTTGTATATAAACCAATGTATCCATAGAAGGGTTCTTGCAGGTAAACAGAAAAAAATAGCATCCTAACTGAGGAGGTATTCTCCAGCAGTTTTTTTCCAGATTATACCAGACATCACTCTTTGATACAGCGTAGCTGACACATCCAACTGTTACCATAATAAAGGGAAAAAAAAATTACTTACTTCGTCAGGGTAGCTGACCAAATTTTGGTTTTGTTTGGAACGTTTGCAGAGGGTTTGTTATCGGTTAGTTTAGGAAAAGATGCAGAAGCTTTGCTGCTGTGAAGACATTATCCAACTCATTTGTCAGTCTCTGGTGTCTTTCTGCACACTGAAGGTAATTCCTCTGCACTCCTGCAATTTCAGGAAAACTGCTGGGAACAGCTCTTTCCTGCTGAGAGACAGCGCTATAGATATTGCATGGCAGAATAAGGCAAGTGGAGATGAGCCAGGCTGTCTCTTGTTGATCAACAAATGCTGGAAAATCAGGAGCAAGCCAAAAGAAGAGGTAGAATCAAGTCCTTGTTGCTTATTTTCAAACTTTAGGGTAGACTTTAGAATGGATGAGTAGGATTAAAATTAAATCTATAACCAGCAAGTGAGAAAAATAATATTACAAACTACAAACTTTGTAGTTAATAATCATATGTAGTCTGCAAACAGCAAGTGCAGTTGTTTCACTATAATGGTCTAAACCTTTGTAAGGTTCTAGGGCAGAGCTATTTCCCTGAGAGACCTTGCTTGACACCTTTGACTTACAGGTGAAGTAGAAGAGCTGCATACGTTATAGTTCCTTTCTTACCAGAGGAAAAGAGAAGAGGACCATTATCTGCTATCCTGTGATAATAATCTGCAAAATGCAAAGGGGAAGAAAAGGTGCTGATAAGTAAAATTACAACCTAAAGATGTTATCTCACACACTTTTGGAGGAGAGGCTGTCAGCTGCCTGGTACTTAGCACCACTCATCGAATTTCTGGTCCACAGTCCTCCATGGAAAGTTACAGAAATCCTGAGTTCAAACAGATTTGTCATACCTTAATAGTGCACAGAATCATAGGGAGAGATAGCCAGGCTAAGATAGTGCTCAGAAACCCAGCGAAGAATTAAATTCTGAGAACAGAAATGAGTTATTTTTCTACTTGTTTCTTGATCATAAAGCTCTATTTTTAGCAGTAGGTAACACGTACACATGAAACTGCAGATATGACAGCTGGGGGTAAGGTCTGCAGAAAGAAGAAAAAATATCTCTACAAAGGTGTTTTAAATTAAATCCTTCACACTATCAATTGACTAAATTTGATAATTGTAAAATATGATAATATGAGAATCTGGAAAGATAATTCTTCAGCAGATAGGGAGAGATTGGTCGATTAAGAGTATTTTTGTAGTGCAGACATCAGAACAATTACAAATTGATGGCTAAGATATGCAGGAAATGTATACATTCTTAAGCTTCATATGCACAAGTTACACTGGCTCTGAAACTTATTAAAATAAAAATCTCACTGTCTAATGAGTACTCTATCTTTTGGAAGAATTGGTTACATTAATCTAAGGCTCACATTATCGCTCTGTAATGTTTTATAAACCTTTTCTAAAGTAGATCATAACTCTAAACTTAATGAAGAGATCAGGATCAAACAGAATTTGTCTTAAACATTATATCTCCTCAAGTCAACAGAACCAAAATGATAACTCAAAGACTTAAGGTTGATGTACCCGCACATCTGACTGAGTTTTTGCTCACATTTAAGGTATTCAGTTTTGACATTAAGATTAACTCTGTCTAATAGATAGATATGCCTTTTTCATGATATAGTCTTTGTTAGGAGAGATTAGAAAGTGAGATTCATTATGTTGCTCTGATTTCAGTTTAGTATGTGTAGCTCTATGTATATCTGTATTACTTGGGATCTGTAAATTTTTTTTCCTGATAAGAAGAGGACTGAGTCTCTAGATTTGCTTTCTATCAGAAAGTTGTGTTGCTAATATGACAGTCTATAAGAGAGAGATGTTTTAAATTAAATTTTGTACTTCCGTAGTGCTTTTCAGAAAGTCACAGGAAATAGAACCTTACATTAAAACCTCATCAGTCTGTGTAATGAGCACATGCCAGTTATTTCCTTAAGAAAAACAGCCATTTCAAAAGTTAATTATAGCCAGCTGTTGAATACTGCCCAGAAAGAAAACTAAACTTCCTCTAAAAGAAACTCTTGAGGTTCAGCAAGCAGAGAATTCTGCACCTGGGCAAACGCTATACATGAATTCAGGCTGAGCAGCAGCTCTAATGGGAAGGACCGGAAGGTTATGGGAAACACCAGCTTGAATACCAGCCAACTGTGCATTTGCATCACAAAAAAGCAAACCTTAGGAGAAATGTAGCCAGCAGATCAAAGAGTTATTAATCCCTTTTACTTGGCATGGCTGTAGCTGCACCTGCTGTTTTGCATCTAGCTTTCCCTCTTCGCATCCTCTCAGTTCAGGAAAGGTGTTGGAAAACTGGAGAAGGTCCATAAAAGGGCCACCCGAGTTGGTCAGGGGTCTACAGTATACAAACTGTGAGATACTGAAGAAACTCTGTTTATTTAATCTGAAAAATAAACCAAGGACTTCCAGCAGCCTCTAACTAGTTGGAAGTCACTTACAAAGATGACAGTACCAAACTCTTTAGCGCTAAATGATCTGATTGGCAACAACAGCCACACATTACAGCATACGAGGTTCAGATTGAACACTAGGACTAAGTTTTTACAGGATCAGCAATGCACCGTCAGAACAGCTTACCAACAAAGTAGTGAAATATCCTGGAAGGTTTTCAAAATTTGCCTTAACCAAGCTATGTCTGACCCAGTTTGAAGATGACAATGATAAAGCTTCAGAACAGGAGGTTGGAATAGATGACCTTCAGTGGTTACAACACAGGATATAACAGAAAGGAAATGCAAGGCAGTTGAAAACTGACTAATTCAAACCAGGAGGTAGACATAAAATTTTAAATTGCTAATAAAACAAACTTTAAATGATTTTATTTTTTCATAATCTGTAATGAAGGATTTGATTTCATATATGCTTGTGTATCTTATCAAAACTCGGAGTAATAAGATGATAGTAAATGGCCTATAATATGCATTAAAATTAAATATTCATTCTCAAACATAACAATTTCTAACAAAGTACGATTTCTAAACAACTTGCAAGAAGATTTTGGGGACCAGGGTGATTTTTTATTTTTAAAGGATATCTGAGTCAGGGGACTAAACATTTACAACGGCACCAAAAATTATTGATTTTCTAACAATTTTTTATGTAGTACAGTTAAATAATATGAAAAATTAATGTTTACAGAATTGTTGAGTACATCTTTTTCAAAGAGAGCAGTTCTTTACTCTGTAAAGTTCTGCAATGCAAAATACATCTTGTTCAATATTTGCAGTAAAGTTGTTTGGAAATGTTCTGATCTTAGTGAAAAGATGGGAGTTTTGCCATAGACACTAGCGCAATGAGGAGGCCTTTCATTAGCTCTTATAAAGCTGTCAGTCGCTATGGAAAAGGTCTAGAAAGGAGAGTACAGAGCATGCTGAAGTGTGTGGTATATAAATTAAAAGACTAAACATTTCTGTTAAGTTTTCACTTTGCGTTGCTAAGACACCAACCCTTGAAATCTCACCGATCTCCATATTTTAATATTTCATTTCTATGGTAATTTAAGAGACTTTTTCTCCCTGGCTAGGTAGAATGTTCTTATATCCATGGAATTGGCTTTGTTTTCTGACTGATATGAAGTGCTTGGGCCTTTATTCTGTAGCTCACTCTAATTGCATTCTTATATTTAAGCTTCTGGTTTATAGATTCATGTGTGCATCCTAATAAATTCCCTAAAAAGGGTTAACCTTTCCAGTTTGGGCCTTAAAATATCCCGTTAATTTGAGAAACAGAAATAAACTTACAGTTCATATGTTTTGGAAAGTTTAATTTCCCTCAGCAAAGAAGCTAAATTTTGTTCTAAAATATTTGTGTCAAAATGCCAAACTAGGATTCTAAGGAGTCCAGCATGCTAGTGCCTAGTATACAATGGAGTCCTTGGAAGAGACCTACACAGAAATTAAAAGATAGTGAAGTAACCGTTTTGTAAAAAATCCTTCTATAATAACACAAAGAGATTGTAAAGAAAGTTCTTATTATCTAAAACAGATGAAAAATCAAAACCAGAATTATTATAGCAGCATCCAGTATACATACCTATCTAGATTTCCCAGGTATGCAACCATCTGTTTAGTCATATTTTTCTTTTCTATTATACATCTCAGTGTTCTTGTTTCACATTTTATCTGAAGCAAGCAGCAAGAAAGACTATTGTTATCCAACTCTGCAGTACCAGCTACTGAACTGCTGCAATATAATTCTGTTTCTGATTAGCAGCCTAATTTGTCAAGTAAAGAAGGAAATAACGAGGTAGACTTAAAAAAAGATCACTATCAATGATGAAACTATCTAGCATCTAATTTATGTTTCTACCGTGAAACATAATTTTGCAAATCTGTACAAGTTGGTTTTAGTACCACGTTCTCAACACGGAAGTCTCAAGCATAGCAGTAGTAGATACTCTCAGAAACCAAACATCTACATAGTCCTTAGCTGTATAGTCTCAATTTACAGTAAAAAAAAAAAAAAAAGAAGAAGAAACTATCACTTAGGCATTTGTTTCTAGATTTTACTATCGTTTCCTGGGTCACCAGCTCCTTGGTTTAGACATTAACTGACTAGTGCATTTCTGACTGCCAAGTCTTTCATCACCTCCTAGATAACAGTTCTGTTCAAAAATTCTTAGTTCTTATTATTTACATTTCTTTGGCCATATCCTTGATTTTTTTCCCCAACTATAATTTTTTTTTACACCCTGCTCCACCCTATCCCCCCAAAAGCACCTTACAAGCTATTAAAGGCAGTCACAGAAAAGGAAAAACAGGAGGAATGAGGCAGGTAATGAGCTTGCTATGTAAAATCTCCACCTGGATGTTATTTAGCTATTTCCATGGGTATCAAGATAGAAAAAGTATGGCAACAGTCCTTGAGCTTGACATGTTACCTGCACATGCTAGAGAAGTGAAATTCATTGTTACAGTTCATTCAGGAAACACTGTCTCGTTGCTTTGTGGAACTCAGAACAGCAAAGTCCAGGTTCACAGCTGAAAGTCCTACAGGAGCAGCAGGGCAGTAATGAAAAAGAAGCGTTATAGTGTGTCTTCTTGGCAGGGTGTCACTGCATAGTAACATCAGACTTTTCCTTTCCAACTTGTGTAAAGCACTAAAATTCAGATATGGTAATTTATCTCACAGCATGCCTGTATTCCTTGTCAGCCAACATCCTATCTTCCAAAGCAAAAAGTATTACTGAGAATTTTTTCAGGGTTGACTGTTTCTTCATTGCAGCAGCATCAATGAAACCACCACAGGGTGTCTGGAATAGCAGCTTCACAGAAATTTCTTTCTTAAGTCTCATGTCCACATGGAGCTTTGGCCATTTTTCCTGTTGCATGACTAGACTCCCTCATGTCAGCAAAGCCCCATGCCAGACACTGTGTCTTCATTCCAGTTCTCCATTAAAAGTATGCCCTGTATTTTCTCAGGCAGCGGTATCTGAGAGTGGATCAGTGCCAAACATGTGAGCTGCGAGCCCACACGCATATTTGCCATGCATCAATCATCTCCCCATCGTTTTGGAAGAAACATACTGAGGTGGGTTATCCCATCCCACAGACTATTGCATTCCAGCGCCACAGAACTTGCCTGCTTGCCTGTACCAGGTGAACTCCTACAAAACTGATGCTTCCGAGCATTAATTTTCCAGACAATGTCTTGCAGAGAAATTAGCACAATGCCATGTGGCCTAATGATCCTGTATTCTGACCTGGGAAGTACTACACTAGTAAACAAAATGAGAATAAGCAAGAGCAACATTGCAGATGGGTTTTTTTTGTAAAATTGGTGTCTCTGAGTGTCCTTAACACCCCATTAAAGTGCAATAATGTGGGCTTTTTTTAAAAAAAAGAGTTTTTTATTTTTATTAAATAGTAGAAGTACAGTGCCTTGTTCCATAACTGCGTATTTCACGTAGATTGTCAAAATACCTAAGACTGACAGAAAAGTGAGGTAGGATTTTCAAACATAATATTTTTTGTGATCAAGATTTTCAAACATAACAATGCGTGTGTTCATATATTGTTTTTAATATGGTCATGCTTTATCGATGTCTGAAAATTTCTAATAACAAAAAAGCTTATGCATTTCTGTTTTAAAGAGTCATGAAGAAAAAATGTTTCAGTATATTTAAATACCATCTTGTTGAATTTGCAACCCAAAAAGTCAAAGTAACACAGTAGTGTGTGATACCTTAAGAAAAATTAGACACCAGGAAGGGTATGATGGGAGAAGAGCACTTTTCTTGTCTACAAACACCAGACTAATTTAATGACACTCATAGACTCCATGTGAGCTAAAAGGACTTGAGTTAAATCAGCTGTGAATGTTCTCAAGGGTTTATTTTAGAAGGTATCTAGAGCACTCTTTGTTCCTATGCACACGTAGATACTCTGTTAGTCTGTAAAAACATGGCTTACGCTCAGAAGATACATTTATCTCTACACCTTTCACATGAGCCAAATGAACTCATTGCAGACAGGAAAACTGTATGTTACTTGTATCGTAGACAAATAATAATTACATGCCAAATACTGTAAAAAAATGCCTTGGAATACATAGTATGTATCCTATTAAAGAATAATAAAGAAGAGTGAGTGCTGGGACTTGTTGACTACCCACCACCCACCAGACGCACCTGCAAAATGAGAATGCAAATCAGACTTAACAAAAAAAACCTGATTTCTTTTTAACGCTCTTCCTCTTCTCCTCCTTCTCAATTTAAATTCTACTTTTTGTTTTCAGGCAGTGTTGTATTTCTCTAGTCTTTTTATCCTGAATCTTTTGCCTTTAAAATAGATCCTAAAAATTCAGTCAGCTTCTGTTCTGGTTTAAGCTAAAGCATGAATGATTTTCTGATGTTTCAGCTAAGCCTTGTCTAAGTAACTTCATTTTCTTATAGTTAACTGAATGTATTTTCAGACAGGGTCTGTCTTCAGAAGTGATAACACTTAAAATTTACTAATATCACCAAAGTAATGAGACATCAGTATGTGGAAAGGCATCTCTATCCCTATGGAGACAAACGTCATCCACAAGTTGGTGGAAAGCCGTAAGTGAAATGGGAGAATAAGTCACATTTGCAGAGAGGAACGGACGGGACAGGAGACCCAAAACTGAGTGTCAGACTATTCCATCCCATATACATCGTACTTGATATAAACAAGAGAGATCATGAGGGTCAAGCCTTCTTTTTCAATGGCTGGCATCTAATATGGAACTTGAATGCCCTTTTTTCCCCTGATCCCAGATCCATGCTTTCCTGAACCCTGTTCCTGAGCCCAGCCTAGGACCTCTCCCCATGCCTCCTTTACAGTTGATGATGTAGTCATCTGATGGTCAATTTTGTATACATTTTATTGTTTTCTTATTAATAGCATTTTCCTTAGTAGTATAATACTACTTTTAGTTTCCAACCCACAAGTCTCTTACTCTCATTTCCTTTTCCCCTTTTCCTAGTGGGGTGGGATTTAGACCAAAACTGCTCATGTTTATCTACTGATCAAGCTGGGAAAAAAGGTTAAACTGTGACAGATTCCTATACCTTTAGCTATAATTTTCTAAGACCTTAGTGTGAAATGGAAATTTTTCTTCTCTGAAGAGGGTGTTCCTAGCTTAACTTTCTCTTTTTTACCACTTATTTTAAATGGAAATTGGAGAAGCTATGAAACTGTGCAAATATCAGTGCAAAGGATGTATTTTTTTCCTAAAAGAAAAATTGTGTTTTTTTGAAGAAAACTATGTTAGAAATGCTCTCTGCACTTCTATCTACTGTCAAATCTTTTTCTTTTAGATTTGACAGTAGATAGAAGTGCAGAGAGCATTTCTAACATAGTTTTCTTCAGACAAAGCAAATAGTAAGCCAAGAATTTGTTCTTCCTCCCTTCCTCTCACTTTTTCCCTGTATGGTACCTATGCAAGAATCATGACATACTTTCATTTCACTGTGGGGTAAGAAGATGAAGGAATGCGTACAGGTACTATCTATCTCTAAATAGACAGGTAGACAGATAGATAGATATTCTCCAGACTTTATATAGGATAGGTAAGTCATTCCCACAGACTCCTCGGGGCTGGTAGGGGGACCAGCTTGCTGCCAGTGCCCACCCTGGGCTCTGCCCAACTTCAGCAGAGAAATAGGGATGATGGATGCTTCTCCCCAAACCCACTTTCTGTAGTTTGGATTTTTAAACCTATGGGGAAATTTGTTACTATATTGTTTCATGTTTACTGGTTTCTGGGGGATAGGATTGGGTTGACGGGGAAGTGTAAAAGTGCCTAAGAGGTTTTAAGTTCAAGATTAGGATGAAAGTGCGTAAGGCTTTTGTCTTTACTTGATTAGGAACATTTAATGTAATGCAAACGACAGTATTAGAGTGATGTACTTAAAAAGAATTACTGAATAACTGAATCTGTCATCTGTTTAAATTCAGGCCAAGTTTTCCATATTACTGCATCCTACCAGCTATGTTCATTTATGCTGCCTCGCAGGTCAGAATTAACAAGAAGATGGAAGCACTGTATCTAGCGTCTTCAATTTAATTATCGTAAGTTATTTACCTTTAAGTCAGAAGGACAATTTAGGATTCTTTATTTCCAAATCCATTTTTATAAAGCCTTCATGTGAAATAAATTTAACAGCTATTCAATACCTGATTCCAAACAACCTGAAAAAAGGCTGATTATTTTCAATGTGGGATTGCACACTGTGGAATTGCATTTATTTTACTTAATATGATGATTGTAAATTAAGGTAATAATAGTGTATGCACAGACAGAGCTTTCCAAGTCTACATTTTCATTTTGATTAGATATGATTCCAGCCATTTGAAATATTTAAAAATATCAATGCTTTGGTAATGTAAACAATCATTATTATTATTGTGTTAATATGGAATCATACTGATTAATTGCACAATGCTTCATTGTTTTTAGTAAATTATCCACGCTAGTAATGCTGTTAATATATTCTTATAAATTAAAATCTTATTTAAAATGCTCATATGTCACACAGTAGCAGTTTTAATCTGCCAGTTTATTTGCAGGAATTTTATTTATTGAAAAATATATATTTGATAGTTCATGAAAAAAAGTTAGTAATCCATTCTATTTCCATGATCATCACAAAAAGAAAATAGAAAAAGAAAATCAATATACACCTACTTCTTACTCGTATGTAGTGTTTTGATTTCGCTTGCTCTAAAGCGCTACATCTCATAGCTTGTTCAGTGGTGTTCAATGGTTTGTACTGCTCTCTACGTGAGTGTTGTTCCTGAGTATTACTGCTGCAGAAGTTACATGAACTGACTGACTGTACTGTATTTTATTTCAGCGTCATTTGGAACTATAAAGATGAAGTAAGCTGTCAGGAACAGAAAAATATTTGTCAGTCTTGATATACCCTAGGCAAATTCAACAAATTGTTTTCACATACTCACTTTAACTTCTTGTTTTTAAAATGTGCGCACTTGAAATTGATAGATATAATTTCCATCTATGAACTGAAAATAAGAGATATACAGCACTTCTGTACATTGTTATCCAAATCTGAGAGCTGCAGTTTCTCAGAATGGAAATGCCAGTTCGCCTCAGCCTGTCACATGCTTCTAGTTTCAGTGTTTATCTCAAAAGCACATACTGTGAGTTCTGGAGAAGAGCTTGTTGGCTTCATGGTGTTCCCTCAGAGGCTTAAGAATAGTGGCAAAAGATTTATTTTAAATTATTGAAGCATTATTCTCTCCTTTAGAAGTGTAAAGAAATCATACTACAGTAAGACTGTGTAAGTTGCACAGTTGCAAGCGTACACTGTGTCACTTGTACCAGATCCTTCAGCTGCCCAAACCCGTTCAGCAAAATACTGAAGAGGTAGGTTCCCAGTACATGTGTAGAGGAAAAGAGGATAAACTAGCAAGTGCACTGCTTCCCCTAGACCACACACACATGGGAGAAGCCAGTAGGTATGTAGGTTTCTACCACCTATTTTAAGCTTCAGAGAAGCAGCATCGTATTTTTAACTTCCTCAGGAAAATGTTTTGCCAGAACATTGGCAAGTTTCTGGTTCGGTTAAGCTGTGTAAAATAATGTGACTGAAGCAAGACATGCTGGGACCTAAGATGACAAAAGGTTTGGTGCTTATGGAGGGTAAGCGTGGTGGCTAAAAACTGAGCATTTCAGGAGAGGCAGGGCAAGTTATTACGGGTTTTAGCTATAAACAAATATCCCTAGTAAAAAGCTTGATGTTTTTTTCCCACATTTCTGCTGTTTACTGTCTTGTGAGTAAAAAAAGCTCAATTCAACATCAGGTGAGAATTTTTCCAGAGAAACTTTAGGGCTACAAAACCCCCACTCAGTAACTGCCTCAAGGAATCCATGGGGTTCTGAAAACTGTCAGCTCAGCTCAGCTCAGCCTCTGCAAGTTAGAAGCAAGTCGAGCTCTGTGTGTCTGTATCTATATGTATACACCTATTCACACAAATAAATACATGCAGATATACATATGCATATTTCTGACTAGTTTTCCCAGGAAAAGAATCTTGCTAACACAGCAAGCATTAGCATACAGTGCAATGGAGAGCTGCAGAGGATTATGTAGGGAGTGAAGGCTCCTTTGGTAAAGCCAAGTGGAGGTGAGGAAAGGAGTAGGGTGAAAAATAGTCTTCAGAGTCCCTTGAAAGACATGCATCTTTTTCTGGCCACTCTTTGCCAGTTTTCCATCTCCAAGCATAACACTCCTTGAGTCATGCCGCAGGAGTCAAGACAGAAATGTACTTTTCTTATATACATACATATGTGTCGCTTGTATATATGTGCATGCATGTGTGGGATATTTGTCATCGCACTGAGCAATCATTCTGCTTAGACTAACTGGTGGTGTAACAGCAATGAACAAGGAAATTCATGGATGTTGAGATTAGAAATAGGTGGGCAAAAAAGATGTTAAGAAAAACATACAAGCTTCATAACTCATGTTGTTCTCCTTTTTACTACATCGTATCTTAACTAACAAATTTGCTACCCAGTTTTTATGAAACAGATTTTATAACAGCATCCAATGCTGTATTTTTCAAGCATCAGTGTAGATTCTGAATAAAAGAAGGTTCTCATCACATGACTAGATGTATGACAACAATGCTTCCAGTCACATAGAATCATAGAATAGTTTATGTTGGAAGGGACCTTAAAGATCATCTAGTTCAAAACCCCCTACCATGGGCAGGGACACCTCCCACTAGATCAAGCTGCCCAAAGCCCCATCCAACCTGGCCTTGAACACCTCCAGGGATGGGGCAGCCACAGCTTCCCTAGGCAGCATGGGCAAGGGCCTCACCACTCTCATAGTGAAGAAATTCATTGAATCATAGAATAATCAGGTTGGAAGAGACCCACTGGATCATTGAGTCCAACGATTCCTATCAAACTCTAAAACATGCCCCTCAGCACCTCGTCCACCCGTGCCTTAAACACCTCCAGGGAAGGTGAATGTACCACCTCCCTGGGCAGCCTGTTCCAGTGCCCAATGACTCTTTCTGTGAAAAATTTTTTCCTAATGTCCAGCCTAAACCTCCCCTGGTGGAGCTTGAGGCCATTCCCTCTTGTCCTGTCCCCTGTCACTTGGGAGAAGAGGCCAGCACCCTCCTCTCTGCAACCTCCTTTCAGGTAGTTATAGAGAGCAATGAGGTCTCCTCTTCTCCTTCTCCAATTCCTCTTTATGTCTAGTCTAAATCTGACCCTCTCCAGTTTATACCCATTGCCCCTAGTCCTATCACTACAAGCCTTTCTAAACAGTCCCTCCTCAGCTTTCTTGTAGCCCATTTCAGGTACTGCAAAGTCACTATAAGGTCTCCTCCGAGCCTGCTTTTCTCCAGGCTGAACAAGCCCAACTCTGTCAGGCTGTCCTCGTATGGGAGGTGCTCCAGCCCTCTAATCATCTTTGTACCCCTCCTCTGGACCCATTCCAACAGTTCCACATCCTTCTTATGCTGAGGATTCCAGAACTGGACACGACACTCCAGGTGGGTTCTCAAGAGACGAATAGATGGGCAGAATCACCTCCCTCAGCCTGCTGGCCGCACTTCATCGTGATGATGGAGCTATAAGAAGATGGCCAGCGCTTTTCCCTCATCCACAGCCTTCTTTCTCCTTACATCTAAGTGCTCTCAGCAGGAGGATGCAGAGGATTCCGTGCTGTGCACCAAAGATCTGCACACCGGACACAGTAAGTACTGCCAACCAGCAGGTGGAACAGGTTCGATATATATTTTTCTCATCCCCAGCTTAAATGAGTCGGAGCAATACGGGTTTATTAAGAAACTTGAGTATATCCATGGCTATTTTTAGTTACGTTTGCATTGTAACAGTGACATCCACTGGCCATAGTAAATAGCACCAGGTTATTTTCCTCTGACTCGAACATTGTCATTAAACTGATAGGGACATTAAATAAGTAAACAGCTTTATTTAGGATTAAAGTAAATAAAATAATTCAAAGTCTGGCAACACGTGGACTATTTTAAGGATTATGGTACTGTAGTACCAAACACTTTACATTTAAGCCTAATCTCTTCAGGTAAGGAGATAAAACTAAAGTAAACAAAACTTAGAAGTAAAACTAAATAAAACATAGCAGAAATTTAAAAAGTCTGAAAAGAAACATGCATTAACAAAAATAGTAATGATAAGCAGATATGTATTTATCCTGAGGACACTTTTTCAGTCAGTCTCCAATAAAACAGTAATGTAGAATTTCTTAGCATGTGAGAATTAAACTCAATTCCAAATATTGCAAAAAAAGAGAAGAAAACATATTTGCTTTTTGTGAGGGTAAATTTATACCATTGATAAAGAAAGCATCATAACAAAATAAAAATATAAGCATGGTAATCATCAGCAAGAAGAAACTGTGTATCTCTAAGCAGGGAGGGTGAGGAGAAGAGGAAATACACCCCTGTTGAAGTTCACTTTATGTTTTAAGCTTAGGAGGTTGCTGGATAACCACATTCCAAGAAAGTCAGAAGTACATTGAATAAGAAGCCAGGTAAAAGTAAAATTTATAGATAAGAAATGTTATAAATCTGTTTCCTGTTTCCTGATGGCTTTTAGAAGAATTAAATGGAAAAAGAGCAAAAAATCTATTATATGCATAGAAACAATATATAGTTATAGTCATATTCTGAGCAATATATGTTGCAAAATCTGAATAAGCCTAAGAGAACTAATGTAACTTCACAACTAGCATTGTCAAGAAAAGCTAAACTGAGTTAAAGCTTTTCACTGTTCCTTTTAAAATTGTGGCTCTGGAATTTTTTTGTTTGTTTGTTTTGTTTTTTAACTTCCTCAAATCACAGCATACTGTCTGTAAACTGTATATCCTCTTAGGAATGTACACAAACAAAGGCAATCCCTATCTATTGCTACAAACATTGTGTATCTGGACCTCTTCCCTGGACTTAAATGGAGGACCACCCTAGCGTCATGCGGCAGGAAAAATGGTAATAACATAAATCAGGTAATCCTGGTGTTGATGGTTTGTTCTGCAGGAAAGGCGTTGCAACGGGGAAACTGTTTATGCAATGAAAAGAAGCCTGTGTTCACAGAAAAGAGCAGCAGACGAAAATGAGAGGCAAATGAGGAACGTGGGCTTCGATGACTGAACTTTTTTCACATTTTCAGTTCTGTCCTGTCAGTGCTGGAGAAATAAAATGTGCCGAGCAGTGCTCAAGTACAGTGGGAGGAAAATGCTCGCCGATATCAATCTGCAACAGCTGTCTGTTTGAATATGGGGCACTTGTCATTTTTATGGCACTGCTTTTGTCCAAGACACAGAGGTGCATCAGGAAGAGGAAGCATTCTGCAACTTCCCAGAGAGCCTTAGATTTATTTCAGATAATTATTTTTCTGAGTTATTTGTGTCACAAGGTCCTCCTTTCATTGTAAACAGCATGAGTGTCAATACTCCAACAAAATAGCCTTTTCAGAGAACAGCTGACAGCTACTGCTCTTCCTCCTTTCCAGGGCATGGCTCATGCTGTCTCTGTGTTCATACAGCGTTGTCAACCTAGCATATAGAGCATATTGCGCAGAGATGGGTTTATCCTCAAAAAAAAAGGTAAGAGAGAGTCTTAAAGCAGACCATAAAGCGCCCAGATGTAGCCTCTCCCTTACAAGCCTGGAAGGAGAGGACAACACAGATGCCAGAGAGATAACATGACAAGAGCATGGACACAGATTTTCTGATTACTTGGTGGGCTGAAAGTAGATCATCCATTGCAGAAAGCAGGAGTCAGTAGCAAATACTCCACAAAGGACACCTGCTTCGGTTTCCTTATCCAGCCTAATTTTAAAGGCACTGTCGCTGGTTCCTGCTTTTCAAGCACAGCAGCACAGCTTTGTATTTTGAAAGAGATACCAATAGGTGAAAATATCACTGGTTTTGTTTGGTTTTTTTTTCAGTTTGTTTTATGCATTTTTGTGGGGTTTTGTGGGTTTTTTGGTTTTGTCCGTTTGTTTGATTTTTAACAGAGAACACGCTGAAACAAGAAATCACAACCAAGAGTGATGACAATTATCAACTTACAAGCAATTACAGGGAACACCACATGAAAAATGCATACCATCATGATCCATCGGTTCTGTCCTCTGAGACTCAGCTGTACTAAGGTTATCTCTATTTTAACCTGCAGTGGAGTAAGGGAGAGGCAAGATACTGAGGATATTAAAATTTTTCAAGAAACTCAAATGTTTCCTTTCTGTGCATTCCTTGCCTTGGACCTGTTTGTCCAAGCCCTACCCACATCTGGGCATTCACTCCTGTATTTTTGTCCTCTTTTCCCCTGGTTATTAATGAAGCTGCATCTACCAGCACCACACAGCCATAAGTCTCCTGATAAATATTCTTCTGGAAAGTATAAGAAATAATTCAAATCTCTACACTCCCCAAGCTCATTTCACACCAATTAGATATTTACATGACCACAGGGGAAGGTACTTGGTGGCATGTGGTTTCAGCTGGGTGAAAACTGCTGCTATGATAAATACTTAATAATTTATATGAACTAGTGCCTCCCTAGAACAGCTTCAGTAAGAGAAAAAGGAAACATCTGGTAGATCAGACACACTTGAAATGGGGAGGTTTACACTCCACTATATGCTCTGAGATACAGCCTTCAAAGAATCTTTTAAGATCATGTTGTCATTCCCCTGCTATCACAGACAGCTAGGACAGTTTCTAGTTTTTTAATCCGAGCTGCTTTGTTGAAGCGGGAACACTGGTGCATACATGATAAAAGCACTAAAGTTACTTTCAGTTGAGGGTACGTGCAGATTTGCTGATAACACCAAGCTCCAGCATTAAATAAGCTTGGGCTTTCCTCCTTGGAGCTTTGGGCTTAATCTGGATATGTATGCTCACAGAAATAGGAACTGAGGAAGGAACTAGGCTGGATTCAGGCAATAGGTGGTGCTGAGAGGATCAGCAAAGCCCAAAAGCTTGTTAACTTCCATTTTTAATTGAGTTATTTGCAATATCTTTGCAAAAATCTCTCTTGCATCTTCCCAACACCATTTGTCTCATAAGCATCTATCAAAGAAAAGACACATTTGGAGAGAAAAATAGAAGTAAACTACCCAAGGAATTGAGATTGACTCCAAATATATAGATAGTAATTTAGAAAGGTGAAAGAAAAAAGGTAGGATGTAGAAACTATACGACTTTAAACCAAAAAGTGAGAAGAAACTAAATAATTAAGGAAAATAGATTTGGACCCCAAATTTATATATATGCACATAAATATGAAAGGCAGGTAATCTGGCTTTGTAGACTTCATTGCCCTCTATACGCTTCTTAATATTTTGAATAATTGGAAAACATGGTGTAATCTGACTCTTGAAACAAAGCCAATGGAAAACAGGCTCCTACTCTGTGAAAAGTAAATTAAGTTTAAAAACTTCTGAAATATTAGACCAATAAAGTAACAGGATTTTTCATAAATTGTACTTTCATAAACTCAAATCTAACTTATAAGGAGGACAATATAGACAAATCTGAGTAGAGGCAAATGTTTGCTCTGAGGTAATATGCAGCTATGTGAGCATCTACAATGCCCCTATCTAGAGAAAAAAATTGTCAGACCTAACCTAAAAAAGAATTATATGCAATTTAATTAGAGAAAACCACTGGTAGCGGAGAACTGGATTCATGTTCTTAGGCCTGATCTTCTCTAGAGCTGAACTGGGATTCACCAGTAACAAAGATTTGTCTTCCTTTTATTTCATTTAATAAACAGTAATGAAAGTGAGAGAAAGAAAAGAAAGAATATTAAGAATCTAAAAACTAATTGTGTAAATAAATATGATACTCGAGAAAAATTGCTGCCTCTGGCTAGCAGGATATTTGGCTCTGTAAGAACATTATTTGTCCTCATATGTTAAAAAAAAAAAAGTCTTATTTTCAATAATTTTAATTTGGATTATCAGCAGTCAAAAGATAAACTCCATCATCATTAACTGTACAAAAGCCTCACTCCAGATTTAAGCAGCAATCATCACTTTTGTATATTTTCTGATTCTTATTTCAATGTTAGGTAAACTGACCTGTTTTATCTACAGTAGTCCAAAGGCCATTCTCTTGGGAAGCCTGCTTGAAAGTTGTTTTTGTGTAGAAGTTTATTGAAAGACTTTAAATTTTAGAGGTATTAAAATAGCTTTGAAACACACAATTAAATGTCTGTCATCTTTTTTTCCTCCCTAAGTAACATACTGTCATTTCATTATCCAAAAGATAGGATAATAATATGAAAGAAAACTTCTTAAAATCTTCCCCCAAATTTCTCTAAATTCTTCCTATTTAAAGAACATGGGTTTGTTTGCCCCTTATTGAATACATTAACGAGAGACCTTGCAGCAGCGCAGTTCCTACAGATTCTTTGGATAGGATAATAAAATAGTAGCCAGAAATACGAATGTTTAAATGTCATGACCCTATAAGAAAGGGCCCTCAAAAGAACCTCTGGAAAGAAATCAGTAGGATGAAGTCCTGGCCACTATTCCCACTGCAATTTCTTATTTCCTCGGTCTGCACTAGTTCTTCATAGAATTGTTTACTAAGAGGATTTGGGAAATACCCACTTAAAAAAAAATTAAAAAAATCTTAAACTGTCATGCAAGAAACAACTCTAAAAATGAACCCAAGACAGAGAATATAAGTCAAAGGCCATTTTTCATTACAAGTGCTACATGCTTCCTAAGGATAATATATCATCAACTTAACGGATGTTCTTTTAAGAGTACATGCAGGCCAAGAAAGAAAAAACCCAACCAAACAAGAGCCTAAAAATCATCACATATTGAAGCCTAAGTAATACTGATTCAGTCAAATATATCTCTTGATCACGTATGGGAACAAAGGAACACCAAAGTCTTCCTGAAGATGTCCAAATGAAAATTTCCTAAATAAAGAATCTAGAACTGCAACATATCTAGCAGAAACAGCTATAGGAAATCATATTTCCCTTTCTCTGGCATAAAGATACACTGGGGTCAAAGACAAGCACGACCGAGCTGCACTGCTTTCCTTTTGCTGCAGGGATGTGATGTGATTAGGGAGTCATAAAATTCAGTTCCAGTTGAAATGACTCTTTGAAAGCATCAGTTAATAACACAGTCAAAGCAGACTAGGTTAACGAAGCTAACAATCAGTAGATAAGAGAGAACATAAGGAGAATAAACCAACATACTACTTATTATTTTTTAAAAAAAATCTTATAGGAAAAACCCAGCACCTCTTCTTGATACCTCCAGTCTCCCTTAAACAGTTGATTTGGCACAGGCACTCAGTCAATCCAAACTTTTTTGGTTTTTCATTTTAAAAGTGAACTCTAGAAGGCGTTTGCTTATGCAGTTTCAATGATGAATGGCATTTATTAGCTGCCATTAAATTCTGAACTTTCCTAATAAAGTCTGAACTGAGGTTTTAGAGTAGGAGAAACATGCTTAATGAACACCAGCATGATCAAAGCCTACAGTCAGGACAGCTAGAAATAAGCTTGCCTGGATTTAGCCTTAAACCAGGGCTACGAATTTTTGACAGTATAAAAACTGAAGAATCTCTGTTCGCTGAGAGGGGCACCTAAGCCAGATGCAGGCAATGAGCACATTGATTCATTTGTTTCTGAGGCAGCAAAACGAGCGTCTGCTGTGGTCCAGTAGACTTCAAAATGTGCTTACAGAGGACCCTACCCAAACGGAGACAGCTTTCCTCCCACTATATTTTGTTGTTTCAGGCAAGGAATCTCAGGACTAGGTAGAGTAAGCCTGTACATACCTCTACACAACAGTGAGGAGAAATCTTTGACTCCTTTGTAGAAGTAGTACTATTTTATTTTTTAATATCAAATGGGATAATACTACTTTTCTTTCCTCTAGGTCTTAACTACACTATATTTAGCTCATGAAGACTTTGGAGCACCAGTTATTTCTCATAAAATATGTCTGAGCCTTTCCTGTTATAGCAAGTGTCTGATTTTTGTTTGGGCTCTCTGGGCATTGACAGATTAAAAAAAAAAAACAAACTGCTCCTCCCTAAGTGACTTGGAACAGATCTGGTTTGGGTCTAAAATAGAGTTTATTTATATCAACTGGCCTATCTGAGCCTTCTCTTCCCCTGGCATTTCTCAAAACAAAACCAAAATTAACCTAATTGAAGGACTCCCTGACAATTCTTCTTCTTCGTAGCTGTCAATGCTTCTTCATATTCCTACTGAAATCAGGCCTTGAAGTACCAAAATATCACAGGAAAGGCATTTCACACACAAATGACTGGGAGCAGGAAGTAATGGAAAACTCATGACAAAACACATCTGGCAAATGGACAAGCTCAAATCATTGAGATACTGCACTTAAGAGTAAAAAAATTATTTATGATTCCCAAGCTGAACCTGAAGTATGGAACTAACTTATAAATAGTCCATTAAAATAGCCAAAGAGGAAAAAAAACCCAACAAAACTGTGAGACACAATGACTGGAAATCAGTTACAACATTTTGGGGGATGAAAAACAGGGAACTACAAAGGAAATGTACCCGTATTTTTGCACCTTCCAAATTACTTAAATTTAATTACCTATATTATTTATTTGTTTTTGTTTGATGGTCTAATGGAATGTTTGATTTTTACTTTAAAACTTAGAGAAAAAAACAGATCAGTGCGTTTTGTAATCTCACTAGAGGGAGCTCTGAGTTTATGTATAAACCAAGAAAGCAAGTGTGTATTTGGATCTCATTTGTTTTGTTACAGTTCTACCAGCTTGAATGAATGTTTTCCTCTTTCTCCAATTAAATTACTAAGCAAATCAAATGAAATGAAAAAACAGCCCACAGATTCATTCCAGTATTCATGAGATGCTGTGAAAGATTACAAGGATCTTGCTGTTTCTGTGATGGTTTATTTTTTTCCCCCTTGTAATTTAAAGACAAGGGCCCTCGTTTCATTTTTACACCGCCTCAGCCAGAAGACATGACATTTTATAACCACCATAAAACAGAAATTTGCTGTGGGAGAGTATACCAGATTTACAAAAGAAATCTTGTATGGACTCACAGAAATACAATGTATTGTGGGATTATGTATTTAGTTATTTCTAATGACTTTCTTTTTATACCAGGTTCCCTACTAAGTTTAAATATTCACAGATATCTAAGTAATCAAATATTCTGAATTCCAATTAATTCATTTTGCCACTGTTACAAAAACTTTCTAACATCATCTGTAAAATGTAATAGGAAGTTGCGTAAGACCAGCGCACGTTCCCCAGTCCTACCAAACATACCTTTGTCATGATTTTTACATGGTCATTTTCTCTGTATTACACCTACAAGTAATAACTATTGTAACAGCAAGTATTATAAAAGACATGTTTTAGGGGAAAGAGGGACCAAAGTAGCTTTAGGCTTATCCTTGATACGTTCAGAGCAGCTCCAGGGCTTCCCTCAGGACAAAATTGAGACTCCTTGAAATTCCCTACACTGCAAGAGGTTTGCAGAACCTGTTATAGTGCAAAAGCACCTTTCCAAATGCTACCTTTCCATCAGAGATGAGAAGGACAGAAGAAAGGAATGAATGAAGGACGGCTGGAAGGTCACTTAATTGAAGGGGTACATTGCTCTGTAGCTGAGTTGCTTTAGCACAGCCAGTCCCTGCACCCCTCTGTGTGGTCCCACGTTTCCAGCAGTGCTCTGGCAGAGCAGCTTTGCACTAGCCAGGAAGGATTGCTGGAGCAATGCGATGCTTTCTTAGAGAAAACCTCCATCCACAGGCTCACTGCAGCAGCAGTTTGCAAATAAGAACAGGTAGCTAATTAAAGAGCGTGCAAAGCAGAGCTACCTGAACAGTGGCTCCTAGATGGAGGATCACCTTTCCAGAATACGCACCAAAGATGCTCCTACTTGTCATTTTCAATTTAAAGTATAAGACTTGCTGGAGTTCCTCAGCAGTTTGTGCTACGGGCAGGTAAGAGAAGATCTCTGCAGGTCATTTGGGCAGAGGATCCTAGAATCACCAGGTTGGAAGAGACCCACCGGATCATCGAGTCCAACCATTCCTATCAAACACTAAACCATGCCCCTCAGCACCTCGTCCACCCGTGCCTTAAACACCTCCAGGGAAGGTGAATCAACCACCTCCCTGGGCAGCCTGTTCCAGTGCCCAATGACCCTTTCTGTGAAAAATGTTTTCCTAATGTTCAGCCTAAACCTCCCCTGGCAGAGCTTGAGGCCATTCCCTCTCGTCCTGTCCCCTGTCACTTGGGAGAAGAGCCCAGCTCCCTCCTCTCCACAACCTCCTTTCAGGTAGTTACAGAGAGCAATGAGGTCTCTCCTCAGCCTCCTCTTCTCCAGGCTGAACACCCGCAGCTCTCTCAGTCGCTCCTCACAAGGTCTGTTCTCCAGCCCCTTCACCAGCTTCATTGCTCTTCTCTGGACTCGCTCCAGAGCCTCAACATCCTTCTTGTGGTGAGGGGCCCAGAACTGAACACAGGATTCAAGTCTCACCAGTGCCGAGTACAGAGGGAGAATAACCTCCCTGAACCTTCTGGTCACGCTGTTTCTGATACAAGCCAGGATGCCATTGGCCTTCTTGGCCACCTGGGCACACTGCTGGCTCATGCTAGAGATAAAAGGCCATAGCATCTCTGATCAAATCCCACTGATCAAAATTAAAAGAAAAAGTCCTCACATCACCCAGAGCATGTACTTCAGTGAAACAGGCATCTTTGGAAAGATTCAGAAATAAGGAAGTATTGTAACTCTAATTATGAAAATCTATATATTTTTGATAAATTAGACTAATTTGAATGAAGTTTCATAGAATTATAGAATGTCCTGAGTTGGAAGGGACCCACAAAGACTGAGTCCAGTTCCTGTCCCTGGAAAGGACCAACCCCAACATTCACACCGCATGTCCGAGGGCTTTTGTCCAAATGCTTCTTTAATATTGTCAGGCTTGGCACTGTGATCACTTCCCCAGGGAGCTTGTTCCAATGCTCCACCACCTTCTGAGTGAGGAACCTTTTCCTAATACCCAACCTAAACTTCCCCTGGTGAAAATAAAACACACACACAAGATATATATAATAACCAGGAAAGAGCCCTTGCTGAACAGAAGCGATTTCTCCTCCCCAGGAAAGGCTGAAGCATGGTGGCTCTTACTCAATATCACAGCATTTTAGCTTTTTAACCATGAAAGGATCAATATATATATTTTTTTAAAGTACCTTAATCTTTTATCCTCATGTACTAAAAAATAGCTACAGGACTGTGACTAGACTGCAAAACCCACACTCTGGGATACTTGAGAAAAAAAACCAACACAGGTCAAACTGATTTTGAAATTAAGGTGGCCAGTATTCCTTTGACTTCACATAAGAATTTAATAATAGAGAGTAACATAGTGTCTCATAGAATCATTTTTAAATATTTCAAACTGAGTATCTTTGTATCATACAAACCCACTTTTCCCTATTGACTAACTAAATCCAGCTTAGAAACACACTAGTTGCTTATACCCTGTAGTGCAAAGGTTTTAATTCCTTCAGCACTTCTAAACTAAGGATGGGAGAATATCAAAATTCCCATCAGGAACATTTGTTATAATTTTCTTCCTTTTTCTTGACATAAATTCTGCTAACATGCGATTTTTCAGTTCTGTACTCCAACAGACCTGTAGATTAAGCTAAAAATTGAACTTCAACCTGTGTTTCATCTTGAGTTTTGCTACCGGTAAGGCCGAGTTATTTTTATGTCCTCTATCAACAGTGCCACCTGACCACCTAAAAGGTAGAGCAAATGAACAGGAACCTCTGAAATGGCCCTCTGGAACACTAAAGATGAAAATACAGGAAAAAAGCAAAAGCCACAAATGCTAGATTTCCCCACAGCTCATTTTCTCATCATTTCTTTCCCTTCTGTTTCTTAGTGGCAGGCTTTCACAACACGATCCTACTTCACTGCATGACTCCAACAGTTTCTGTTGTATTTGTCACATAAGCTTAAAAACTGAAAAGAGTGAATCTTTCAACACAATAGGGATAAAGGCTTGCAGTCCTAGGAATTTCTGAAGCTGAAAAATAAAGAAAAAAATCATTTCAAATCTGACAGATGGAAAAATAACCCAAACTCAGCTCTAGAGCAGTCCTTGACCATATTTCAGATTAAAAAAAAATAAATGTATCAGAAGAACACCAGGTCCCGAGTAATTTTCCCATCCTGAAAGGATAAAATTTTGAAATACAGTACCAGAAAAAGCAGCAGAGACTCTGGTACTTGCAAACCCTTAATGCATTTTTAGGAACATGCTTGCACTTGCCTTTTTAATTATTATTACTGTCTCCTTGTACAGTTTGCCCTCATCTGAAGTATCACAAAATTTAGAGTTGCACATCCTGGTTATACAGCCTACATTTCTCATGGTACATCTGATATCCTGAAATACTTTTCAGATAGCTGGTAAAAATTAGTATTAGTGCTGTATTTGACACAAAAATGGAAAATCAAGTACCTGAAAGCTTGGAAATAGCAACTTTAGAGCTATTTGTAGAATCTAAATTACTATCTACTGTATCTGTTCTGATGCAATCTGCAATTACATAGCACATACTATTTCACCCATGTAGAACAAAAACATTGCCTTGCATGCAATTAAGGTTCATCTCTCAGAGAAGAAATTTTTTTTCATAATCAAGTTTAGAAGCAGTTTCTTAAATAGTTGTCTTTTTGATTTTGCAAAATTACCTTCAAATAAGCATTAAATTTATTTTCAAATTTGATTATGCAAAGAAGTCTTGACTTTCTGCCTTGGCCATCGCAGTGCCTTAGCCATTTGTATCACAGCAAAAGCCCTCTCCATTGCAACTAGCTTTGTCTTAACTAAACACCTGCAAATCTAGGATAAGCAGGTTTTATATTTTCATGCTCACCAAATCATAATAGAAATTTTTCAGAGTAAAATCTTATATAGTAGGATAATTACTAGAATTGGGCTATGAAAATATTTTGACCCTACAGTTCCAAAGTGACCAAAGAGAATCTTTCCAATACCAGCATCTTTTTGGAAACCAGTTTAAGACATCTAAATCTATAATTACAGTACCCAACATGACACTTACTTTGCTGCTGCCGTGAAGAATATTTATAGTAATAATCAAGAACAGATGGTAATTTCTGGTTTTAAAATACATTTAAGTACTGCAAAACTAGAGTGATCAGAATGAGAGTCTAGATAAGATCAAACTTCTCAACATGAAAACATCAACATTTGAGCAGAGAACAACATCTTTAAAGTCTCCTTCAGAAATCTGAGGTCATATTTATTGTAATGTGTTACTTGTGAAACTGAACTGAAAGCTGTTCCTTCTGTTTTCCTCTCCAACTAATGAAAAAAAAATCATTATGTGAGTTGTCATCATTTTTGGTCTAACTCTGATGACCACTATGACTTGTTTTTCATATATGTTGATTTATGGGTAAAAAAAAAAAAGACCAATCTGCAGGAGAGTCTTGAAATTCATCCCAACACACTGAACTGGGATGATATTGACTTTTAAAATTTACCTGTAATTAATAACTTGAACACAGAATAAAGTTTATTCATAAAGAGGAGCTCTTCACTCATTTATTCAACAAACACAAAATGCAGTTTATTGTAGTACAGATCTCTTAAACAGCATCACCAATGTTAAAAATAAAGGCCTGAACACATTTGATGTTACAATCACTGACAGCTGATGCAGCAAAAAAACAGATGTGCAAGCTGGTGCTTTAATAAATAAGGAACCTTTCAGTCCCTCTAAAGGTCAATTATGGAATTTGTGGGGCTAGAAAGGAATGCATAAAAATGATTTACAGTAAACACAAAGAAGTTATTTCATTCTAACAGTAAAAACCCACGTAGTAGAAGGTAACACTGATAGATGTGCTTGGCATTAGATTTTATTTTCTCATAAAGATTTTTCATAATCTTTATATGCATTCTAAGGCAGGGACTAGTTCTACAGTGACTCTGGAAGATGGGCTGTCTGAGCTCCTCTCCCAGTCCTGCAATGAACATGCTGCACAATAAACCAATTTATTTAACCCTTTCCAATACCATTATGTAGGAATATGAATCATGACATCTCATAAGAGAGGGAACAGGCACATTACAAACATTTATGCCAGGTGCCTTGACTGTTGATACAGCCAAACCAAATGAATCAATTACCTATTGATTATTAAACATGATTTACCATATCTGATTAAAGATCTGTGCTTGGCATTTACATTAGTTTAATATGAAAACACACCTCACCATAAAGTCCAGCCTGGTGAGAGTTACACATTACTACCTAACTGGGTAGCCTCTTTTTACTTCATATCACATGCAAATGACAGAAAATAAAGAGAAGTGGTGCAGAAGGACTTCTGATGGTTCTGTAAGACCAGTATAAATATCAGAAGACTGAGTAAGTAACACCATAGATTCAGAAAGCTCACTTGAACCAAGTCCCCTTAGCCTTGCCTAAGGAAGATTTTTTTCCCATGGGAAATGCAGATTCTCAGTCCTTCAAATTGCAAACGTCAGTGATGTCAACTGAAATTAACTTATGGTTACAGAGATATTGCCATCTCATTTCTCCATCTCATTTCAAACCCAGAACAGGAGGATTTATGAGATCTGTATTTTCAGATGATTTAAAGTGGCATCATATAAGAGCATTTCTCCTAAAAAAAGTAATATCAAATAAAAGCATAAAGAGGTGGCACAAAAACCTCTGAAATATAACTGATTAATTTCTATACACATTATTAATTTTATAAATAAGCTATTGAAAAAGAATCATTCCTTATAGGTGGAAGGTGTCTGGGGAATTATCTTGACTCCCACTTGCTGGTAACTTAGTAAACTGTCTCCTGTAAGACTGGTCACCTGTCAGGCTTGTAAGCAAAACCTCACGTTCTGTTATGCTGAATCTATGCTTTCCTTTATCCAGCTAGTGAGAAGAAAAACACAAAACTCTTGATAGAGCTGCTCAGGATCAGATGTGAAGAGCACTGTCCTAGTAAAGGTGTTGCAGTCAAGGATAGACAGCTTAAGATGTATGAGTTCCCCTGCCTTTCCAGGCATGTTTGCTCACTTACGCTGAATTCCCTGAGCCACAAGCGTAGAGCTCCATCACATCATTTTTCTCACAAATACCTCATGGTGAAGAACAGTTGACTGATCTTGTCCTGTGCAGCAGAGCAATGTGGCATCCTGGCTATGCTGCAGCTGAACAGCAAAACTCCCATAAACATTGCAGGTCTCACTGTGAGCGAGCGCCTTTGCTAACAGTTTACCTTGACCTACTGTAAGTGCGATTTAAGATAAGAAGCATTCCTCATTTGAGCATAGTATGTCTGCAAACCAAAGATGCCTTTATCAATACTGTCATCATCCTCAATTTTCTGTACAAGATAGTGACATGGACCCCCATTTTGTCTAGATCAACAGCCAAATGTATCTTCAAACGACAACTGGTGACACTGAGGGTTTTCAGGCATGCAGGAGGATACTGGGAAATGTGAAGCTCACAGAAACAGCCCTTGCGAGGCTGACCTAACACAACATAAAAATCTGTGCCTGGTTAGCTAGAGCATTTTGGTTCTGGAAAATGTCTGTCTATCCTAATACCATGTTTCTGAAGCGTATCAGTATAGGGTTCCTGTGAAAGAGTATGAGGAAAAAGGATGGATGGACTCTGATTATGCCACTAGCAATGCCTCCTGGCTTCCCATGGTGTGTGTTCTGCAGTGCCCTAACACATCCTTTCAAATCTCTTGAGCTATGGAACACTTCTTTGCAAGGAAAGATTGTCCTTCTCTGGTTTGTTTTGCCTTATTTCTCCTTATCTGATCCTCTCATGGAGTATCTTCCAATCCATGGATTACACAAAAGAGCAAATAATGCATCCATGTTTAACATCATCTTTCTGGTTTGATGTCTGACTATTTTTATCCTTTTCCTTTCTCCCTGGGACAGAGCCCATTCTATGGATCTGGCCCTTTCCCCAGTGCTTGTTGCTCTGTTGTGTGGTATTTTGGGTTGGGTATCCAGGGCCACACAGCACACTGAGGATGCTGTGCATGGTACTTAGTGTTATGACTCAGCTGTGCTTTCTTTTTGATTTTCACATTTTTTTTTTTTTCCAAAATAATCCTCATTGTGATTTCTGGACCTGACATTAGTTTGAGATATAAGTTTTCTGATGCTAACAGAAAATATGTGGTTCCTCACTGTATTTAGGCTTTATTTGCTTATCCCTCCAGGCACTGCTTTGCTGTTTAAACAGTGATGGATTCAATGATGAATGTTAAGCAGTCAGACTGCTAGCACCACAGTGAGCAAACTAATCTGTGTGTTGCCCTAGAAAGACTGTGTTATTGTTTTTGTCCCACGGTATTCATGAACATTTTAAAAGATACTTAGTTAGAGATTTCAAATTGTAGTACCAAATAAATTCAGTAGCTAGAAATGAATTCAAACATGCAGCACTTAATAAACACAAATTGTTTCTGTAATTGTCACATCGGTTCAGTTTTCACTCTTAATTCTCACTGACAAGATCACCATTGGAAAAAGACAACTAGATAAAGTAGAATATTTCTTTTAGTCTAGTCTTTGATGTAACTTTTCATTATCTTAAATGACTTCAGCTTATTTTTTAGCTTACTAGCTTGAGGCGTTCTCACTTTTAAATATGCATGAACTCCTATATCCCACCGAACATTATGTTAATATTCTCCTTCCATTTCAGTAGTCGTGTTCCTTTCATCACCTTTACTGCTGGTGGTAAGAGATGTTCCCCAAATTGTTCCTTATGATGAGGATGCTGAGACACTGGAACAGGCTGTCCAAGGGTGACATGAATGCTCCCTCCCTGAAAGGATTCAAGGCCAGGTTGGATGGGCCTTGCTTAACCTGATCCTAGAGACAGGTATCCCTGCCCCACGGCAGAGGGTTTGGAATTGGATGAACTTTGAGGTCTCTTCCAATCCATTCTGTGATTCTATGATTCTAAGTCATAGTCTAGATTTCACTGCACTTAACAAGTATGGGAAGAAAATGAATAATAGTGTTTTAGGATATGGAGCCAAAGATAGACCTTCAGGGATTTATCTGACTAATCTGAAGGATACAATAATTCCTTTTTCTCCTGTTGAATCATGTGTTTAAAAATTTAGCCTTTTGTTCTTCAGAGCCTGTAAATTCTAAACTATATCAGAAAGAAGCATTGAACAAGAGTAAATGAGCAGGATAATCCTCAGCTGATATAAGAATTGGCATAGTTTCACAATGGCACTTTAACAAAAACGTATGATTGGTCATATCAATTTTCATGTCATTCACAAAATTATCCATTATAAAAGCAAGATTTTGACAGCTGCTGCTAGTAAATAGCTCTAATATGGTAGGTCTAACCACGTAGAAATCCAGCTTACCAGATCACTGTTGCCTGAGATCTTTCAGAGATGTTCATGTACATAAGATAAATTAAGAAAACACCAGAATCTTTATTTTTGCAGGGATTTTCCAAAATATCCTCATCTTTTAAACCTTGTACTTAGTATGTTAGTTGTCCTTACCAAAACTGTAGTATCTAATTTACAAAGTTACTAAGCAGATGGCATAACTTTTTTATTTTAGCTTGAAATTTCCTATATGGACAACACATATTCTGGGTGCTGTGTGTGTTTCCATGATTTGAGAAAATCCATGATAAAATCCTGATACCATGTGCTGCTCGCTTCTATTTCACAGTTAACCTACTTTTCATAATGCTACAGATATCACAACATGGTAAGGGAAGGACTAGTAAAAAACACCAAGACTGCATCTCATGATTAAGCCATATTTTTTCCTGAATCTTTAAATTTGTTGTTTATGGTGTTCGGCTACAAAAATGGGGGAATTTTTGTTTTATCTGAGCACATATCATTAATTTTACATAAGCTGAAAACTCAGAGACATGCATATGAGCTTTCATTAACTCAGTGTGAGCTCACAAAAGGAAAAAACAGACAGAAGGGACTACAGTATCATACCCTACTCATTCATAGGTGTTCTTCACTCTTTAAAAACAATTTGCTCAAGAGGATCAAAGTATAACAGCACTTTTAATAACCATCCTTTCCTATCTTAGTGATTCAAACATGAAAGAACATTTTTTGACCCACAAGTAAAACAGCAGGTTAGCTAAGACTGAAATCTCTTTTAATATTATATTTCACTGCCCTCAGTGAACTGAAGTGACATTTGATCTGTGCTTTGCAAGGAACATTGTGGCAGGACAACAGCAGAATACAGAGCTCACAGCCATTCGCTTGCACTGTCTGCCTGCTGCTTACAAAATTAACTCCCCTACAGCTCCAATTGTACTGTGGTACACAGAGTTTTTTGTAGAATTGGGAAGATTCAAAGGTTTGTGTGTTTTCAAAGGGAGAAATCACTCTCTTCTAAAGAGAAAACGCACAATTTGTTTATATGTGACCATTCTGAATAAATACAATTGAGGAAAAAGCAGAACTCTCCCCTGCATGCCAGGATTCTTTAGAAATTTGATTCTCTGGAAGGTGTCTGATTTTTAGAAACAATATTCATTTGACCAGATACTTTGGCAACTAGAAGCAGGAGTCTACACAGGAAAAAGTTCACAGCAACATAAAGGGTAACCTTCAACAAAATACCAAACTGAAGTCCCTAGCTAAGTTGGGATGCTAGACAGAATTAAATTTCACTGCATTTTATGTCCTGAGCAGCTCTTCAGCTCATATTTTGAGGAGATAGATAAACCCTTTTGCAGAGTTTATGCCATAAAACCACTGGAATGGTGGACAGGGTACCAATCTTATCTGTCAAAATTCATAAGCAAAAAGTGCGAAAACATATCTCTAAGGGCACTCATTATTCCACTGAATCTGAATTATTTGCATTCTTCAAATGAGGTAGTGCCTTACAGGTTTTTTTTTTTTAATTGGACTACTATCATAAAATGGTAGAAACTCATAGTAAAAAGTAAGCTCACATTTCTAACCCTTTGATGTATTCTATGCAACAGAACTAAGAGAAGAGTTCAGGAACAGAGTCATTTGAAACACTGAAGTAATTGGAACCATAAAACCCCCTAAATATGTATTTTAATGAAAAGTTGCTTTGCATAAAAATCACTAGTAGACTTGCATATTCTTTGTGTTTGGTTTTATGGAAAGGTAAATAAGAAATCGTAGGATTATTTACAGTGGTTTATCCTATCACTTGAAATGTCCAGCGTGCAAAGGGTATGAGGAGACCAAAGTTGGCTGCTATTTAAACACATCTGCCCGGCACACCCTGGAAATACAAAGTAGGTATGGATGTATGGATTCCTAGCGAGATATATTGCCAATAATGAAACAAAACCTAGACTTCATAGATGTGTAGATAGTCAAAACTAAAAAAAAACCCCATGGCCCTCAAGCACAGAAATCACATCTCATAGAGCTACTAGAAGCAGACAAGCGTATGACCAAAAGCACCTGTTGTAATGCATGATCATTTAAAAAAAAAACCCCACAAATCTTTCAACAATTTATCTCAGAAAAGTTTCCTCCCCCCACATAACAAAGGCTGGACATGGCTATTGGCTCATTAGGAGCATTTGCTTTCAATATCCTGTCACACAAGTGGGACTTGAACAAAGAAAATATTAATGCCCTACAAATGGGTGGTTTAACATTTGAAAAATACTCATACAAAAAGCACAAATCTCCTGTAGAATGAAGGACAGTAGAATTTCAACAGTATTTTTTCATAAAGAGGTGTATATATAATCCTTACATGATTTAAAACTGCAAATTGGAATTAGAATATCCTTTTAGGTGTGATCCAGCTGGCAATGTTACTCACTTTGCTGCATTAGGAAAGATTTGAGAAGTCTGAGAAACTGAAGGGTTGAAGGAATGAGTATCTTTACGTATTGCCTGATCTAAAATGCTGCAAGGACCATCAATGTTTCCCCTAGATTAAACTGATCCAAATATTTCGTAATTTAGCAGGAACAGAATAAAATCTCAGCTTTCCCATTCATACAAAGCAAATGTGGTAGTTTGTAAGAGAGGCACAAAGCAAATACATGTCAGCAGGGCTTTTTCTGAGTCCTAGACTGCACCACAAAGAGCAGAGGCAAAAGTGCAGTGTAAATTAGTGAAATTCTTAGCCTCTGTGCTTGGATGTATTGACAATAGACAGTGACAGAGAAGATCTTGTTAATGGTCAAAGCATGCAACTATAAAAGGCACCTTCTGCTTCTTTCAGACTGTTGGAGAGAGAATACTTTTAACATGGCCTGAGATACAAAGAAACACCGAGTAAGAAACTTTTACACAGCACTGGATCAAGTTTACAAACTGGATTTATGTGATACTGGACACCCCCTTGGCTTGTACATGTGTAACAAGAAATCATGTTTTGAAGTGCTATTAAAGTCTGACAGAGAAAAAAAAGGGAAACAGAAATGTGTGGCGAACTGCTCTGTTTCATTTTGCACCATAAATCAGCGTATTGTAATATTAATTTTTAAGTACATTTCTAAAAACAATTACTTCATCATATGAGGTCAAGCATTTCTATGAAGAAACGTCCATCCTCACTGTCGTGTCTTTCAGATTTTGCACTCCTTGCCAGTTACACCTGATTAACTCATGTTTATGGAAAGAGACATCAAAAAGGGCCAAGTGCACCCCATGCTCAAGCAGTTATTTAGCTTGCCACTTACATACAAGATTCTGAAGTGAAAATAGCTCTAAATCTCATGCAGCAGGAAAAGACAAAAATGTTTAATTGCTAGGGATATTTTAAATACTGGGTCATGCAGTCGTCCACAAGTCTCTAAGAAGTGGAGAGAACAATAGAGCCCACGCTGCAGACATTCCGGCTTCCACAAGCAACTCTAGGAGTATTCAAATATGCACAGGCTGGCCACCCACTTGAAGTGATGTGCTACAGGTTTCTCTCTGGAGATTATGGATGGTATGAAGAAAATGAGAGAAGAAGAATGGCTTTGTGCATAGACAAAGGATCGTTAAATAAGCTCAGTTATGCCTTCATCATCATTTTGCTTAATGAACACAGTAAAAAGACACAAAAAAGCAAATAAGAAGACGACATAAAATGAAGAGGGGAAAACATTCTTTGCAAGCTTAAGGAGAGAGGTTCCAAACTCTGTCAACACTGACATCTGCCACAAAATGTCGATTCAAAGAGAACAAGCTATATACAGCTCTGGCAGCAGTAAGTCATTCCAGCTGGTCACAAAAGTATTTTTGCTGCTGCTCCCCACCAAAATTCTCCCCTCCTCCAGCCGCACACTCCTGCCCATTCCCTTGCTCTCACTCTGGCATCCATCAAATCCCTCCTTGGGCTGTTTCAGTCAGCTAATATAACTTAAAATTAAACTGGCAGGAAAAAAAAAAGTTCATCTGCAGTGTCTGCAAGTTGAAAAGCTCAACATATGAGAGCTGATGCATACCGCGTGCTGCAAGTACAAGCAAACACAGGGAACATGAGAAAAGGGGAGCGAGAACACGACTCTGCTGTGACTAGGCTGCTGCTCCATTCAGTGATACCCACCAGAAAAACAAAATCACAAGACCTATGGACATATCTCATAACACTGATGTAATTGTAAAATCCATATTACCAATATATTAAATCTGAGAACACAAAAATACTATGGAATACTATAAAATATAGAAACAAAACATTTACAAAAGCAAAATCATGTTGTAAAATTGTTTTGTATGGCTTGCTAGGCTTTTCAGATTCAGTCTAACTTTTTTATGAGCATCTCCAAATAATGTCTACAGTTTTCCATTTTAGTATTAAAAGCCAAATGTATTTCAAGACAGTGAATTCTACCATACCATTTGACATATGCTAACACATACTTATATAGAATCACAATAAATAACCAAAAATTATAAGGTCAACACCAGTTTTAATGATGCAAAGGAAACTATAATAAATAGCGATCAGCTATTTTTTTTCTAGATTGCTCTATAGTTAGACTTTTAGTTGTGCACCACTGATAGTACCATACTTCATTCATTGTCTAAATTATCTGTAATTACAACTATATTTTGTGTTATTTTCTGATACTAGTTGACCATTTTTATAGTTTGATTCCCTCACTTTTGAGCACAATAATAATTGACAATAATAGCATTATACAAATATACAGTAATTAAGCATTTAGCTTTAATAGCAGGAGGCACATCACAGCCTTAGATCACCATTATTAAAGCAGTTTTATGAATGAGTAAACTGAGCTCTTTAAAAGCTCAACCGATACACTCAAAGCCACCCAAGCAAGACTGTTGAGCAGTTAAAAAGAGAATTGAGACACCTCAATGCCCCAAACTAATCACTGGACCACATGCCTTCCTTTCGTAACGTGCCATTAAACTCAAAACCATCAACGCAGCCATAGGCCTGTAAGCTTGTGCAACTTTCTCGGCTCAGTATACCAGTTTCCTAGAACAATGCTGGTGCCACAAACTCTTACTACGCATGCTTCCGACAATTTAGGTTTAGCAGAAACAGCAGAAACGACCAGGGGAAAAGATGGATAAACCACTGCAAAATTGAGTTTTTTAATTCTTTTTTCAAGACTTCTACCTTCTTTAATACCTGAAATTAGTCTAGTACATTAAAAGTAACTAAGTAGATCAGAGAGAGGTCACTAACATTCCTGTAAACATCAGCATTTAATCTCAGGAAAAAGCATGGCTATCTTCAAAAATAGTATATGTTAATGTAAGTTACATTAATGTAAGTAATAAGTTAATGTTACTTAATGTAAAATGAGTAGCAGACTAGGGTGATATGAACATTCACCGTGGAAATGGGGCTCTCAGCTGCTTCTCATAATGTATTTCCATGGGTTGCAAACAGTTGTGTTGGAACAATGCTCAGCTTCCATGACTGGGAGCCGATGTCACCTTGGACAAGAGAACAGAAAAAGAAAATCAAGTGATCTGAAACACTACCTTATGGTGGCAGATTAGGACGTGAACGTAATTGGAAAGCCCAAATATTAAAAATATAAAAAAATATCCTAAATATCATACATTAAGAATGAGAGTTTAATAAGCACAAAGAAAAGATCTGGATGTTCCCCCCTGGCCAGAGTTCTCTGTCTCCCATTTTCAGGAAGCAGTATGTAACAAATAAGCATAAAACCAAAAAAGTCTCAAATACCCTAGTAGAAGGATCTACCAGCTACCCTGCCAGCTGCTTCTGAAGCTTTAGAAAAAGAATACTAAAATAAGCATACAACCTCATGTGTTTGAAAACAGAGATGAGTTTTTACGGATAACAAGAGAATAAAAAACTTGAAGGTTTGAATACCCTCCAAATAAAAAGATTTGGTAGGTATTTTCAAGATAACGTACCTTTTGAGTATAATTTGTGGCTTGATTTTGTTTGCTTTAAATACGTGTTTCTTTTTAAAAGCCACTCAACAGCACATAGCCCACCACAGAATACAGACCATCTGCCATGGATATACCTAGTCTGCATCAACTGCATTTTTGCTAATAAAATATTTCTTTACATTAAGGTTTTACGTGAGTAAACAGGGAAGTTTAAAATACACACTTCAGATGAACAGTGGGAAAAGCCTTCATTAAAAATACAGGTGCTTGGTAGAATTGCTACATCTTAGAAGCATCCCAAATTAATTCTGCAGTAGTTCTGTGTGTATTAAATGTTTCCAAGGCTTTGGGAGATATTGTTTGACTTAATCTGCATGGTTTCCCAATATCTCCATCCAGGCATCTGAAATGTAAGAGCAGTGCAGTTTGACTCAGCAATCTCAAACATCCTGCAGGACAGGACACTGCAAAGCATTAAATGTTGATATAAAGAGCAGGAAATATAATTGAGCTACATATTATTCTAACTATGTTATTTTAAAGTGATAAAAGTTAATCTAAATACTTCATCTTAGAAAATCAGGCTCAGAATGTTTAAGAAGATATAGCACAATTGTTCTTCTCTATAAAGGCGTTGGCATCTTGCCAGATGGGCAAATACTGAGCTTTCATTAATTTTACATTTTTGGTAATATTGCTGCTATTAAGTCTGAATGAATTGAGCAATCAAGAGAGTAGTGTCATCCTCCTCATCATCTTATTCTGTGATATTATATGAAGTCCCAGGCTCTGTCTTCAGTTAACCACTATTATCCAGGCACAGTCTAAAGCTGAACTAGACTAATTTTTCTAATATTCTTTGAGATGCTTCAGGCACTTTTTGCTTGAATAAAAAGCATTATTATTCCTTATCTGAGGAAAATTTTCTTTTTTATCAGTGTCTTCATTGCAAAGCAATTGCTTAAAGAAGCATTGCATTTTCACACATCTAAACAGTAATCATAAAATAAATCCTAGCATGCAAAATTTTATGGTGCTGTTCCTACTCCCTTTCACAATAAACATATCTGAAATACCCAAGATGCAAAATTAGACTAACAGCAGACAGAACACTGGGTTAGCTGGTAAGAGGGGAAAAAATTAATTTAATTTCTATCACTGCTTATTACATTTTCAGACATCGTTTAGACAGTTTTCAAATAAACTACACAACTTTCACTTCTAATTGTAACTGAGTAGATGAAAGGAATGCTTTGCTGTATTGAAAAGCATTTGGAATGAATTTTAGTCTGGATAGCTTACATAATAGTACTGGTCTTAGTTTTTCTTTATTTCCCTTATACGGGATTGAAAAGAAATGGGAATAGTTCTAGTGACATTATCCTGAGGTCATAATATTCTTAAAGGAAATACCAAGTTTAGAGTCTTCATTGCTTCCTTCCAAGCACAACTAAAATCACGAAAGATTTTTTACAGCGCTATTTCCAATAACCATCTTTAAGCTCCCATAATGTGTGTTTCATTACCAATAGTTGTTGAATCAGAATCAGAAGTTTGAGAAGATTATTACGGGAGGACGTACTGTACCATTTTCCCTACTTATCCCTGGATCATCTGAGTTGATGTTTCAAAGTACTTGACCTTCTATCCATGACTACAAGAGTTCACTTAAAAATACTAACAAGGAGACAGTACAGCTGTGTGAACACAGTGGACGTAAGAGTTGAACATACTAAGAACTTGGTGTTGAGGAATGTGAAGTTGGGGGGGGGTTGTTTGCATTTGGTGGTTTCTGATTTGTAGTGTTTGTTTGTTTGTTTAACTGAACCTTTATCTCTGTTCCATGAAGTCAGTTCAGAGGAGCGAACAGAAGTTTTAACCATGCAGACTCTAAAACTGCAACTAAATATTCTTGTACAGTCGCACTGCAGTCATCTTACTAGCATGGTTAGTGACACACATAATTGAACAGATAAACCCAAAGGCTTCACAAATGTTTCAAAACATACCAATCACTGCTAATGCTACTGCACATATAATTCAAGCACACAGATGCTATCATTTATGGTAGGTCATCACTTACTAAGAGAAATACCATATTGAATGAGTTACTTGATCCTGTAGAAAAAAAAAAGGCAAGCAACTAATTTTGAAAAGCAAAAATAGTCCACGACTCTCATGAAAATATTAACTGCATATTCCTGCAATTGAAAAGAAAAACCACAATGTTTTTATCTACTTAAATATTCATAAGGCAAAAACGGGTCCTTTGAGTCTTATTTTTATTTTCGGAAAGAAAAGCTATGTTCTACCCAGTTTTGACAACACCAGCGGCTGAGTTAAAGTTCTAGCAATAAAGAGAACTTCTGTCCCCTCTGTCCTTAACTGACAGCATAACCAGCTGCAAATAGGTGCTTGAACACTTGCATGTGAACACCAATGCAGAATTCCACACCTAACAAATAATGAAAACCATCATTTTCAAAAGAAATGCAAAATAAACAGATCTCTAACACTGGCTTCTTTGCAGTAATTCATTGCCTACTCCATTGTAGTCGTTTGTTTTGCATACACTTGTTTTTTGTTTGGTTCCCCATACATTGTTTTTTGTTTGGTTCCCCATCCCCTTGGGAAATTTACTTTCATGAACTTAAAACACTACTAGGCAGCATGTTCAATCTGTTTTGGTGCCCTGGATAGATTTGTTTTCAAAGTTAATTGTTGCTCTTAACATTATTTCACAGCCATCTATACATGCACTGTAATCTCAGCTCAACAACTACCACTCAAGCATGACAGACATCAAGTCACCAGATGGTTTTGGTAAAGGTATAATTTAAACTTATTTGGGCTCTTCGTAACAATATATTTTACCTCTTTTCCAAAAGGCTTCATTGAGGAAAACACATCGGCAGTATAAATTATATATACTTTCAAGGCATGTAATGTAGTGAAATGATTAAAAGTTGTTTGCTACTGAATTTGGCACTTGGTATTTGTCAGGCAGGTGTTGTACAAATTGTATCAGTCACATTAACTGTCCCACACCATACATCTGTACTACAATAATGAGCATTTTAAGCCTGCTGTAAGTAGTAATAAAACCACTCAATTTACAAAGTAATTCTGACTTTAGAAACTGTCATGTTATTCTAAATTTGAAATTCTTCTGTATGTATGAATCTTCTGCTACAAACACTGAAACAAAACACAGCTATTGATCTTCCTAAAATCAGAGTTTTGGGAATATGTTTTCCTTCCATCTGATTCTGAGATATTTCTGTTTATTTTATTTTGATTAATTAGTAAAATCCTAAAGACTCACTCAACCAAACCAACCAACCAAAGAACAACACACACACACAAAAAAAAAGACCAGGATATAAAACAGCATCTTACTCTTGGGTTGTTCCACACTACAAACTGTTATGGATTAGCTAGAGAGAGTACAGGATTTTGTTAATGCAGAATGACACTTGCTGAAAGTGCAATAATATAAAGAGAACTTCACATAATCCCATTTGGAAAATGGCAGTAACCAGTGCTGCTCACCAAATACTGTCAACAATTAGCTGTCAAAGTTGTAATTGTTAATAGACAATAGCTACAGGTTACTTTCTGTGTAGAACATGCTTCCTTTTCCTCTGCACACAACTGTTCTTGGTCAGATTATTGTCATATTCTTCCTCCCAAATGTATTTACATCCTTTAAGGATAATGGCAGAGATCAATATTTACACCTGTTCTCGAAGGCAGCATGTACAGGCATCTGCGAGTCATCGTGCCAGCAAATTATCAACAATACCAGGTGGCAAGGGATTTCTTTCATTGTTTGCATCCTAGCACCAATCATATCTGGCTGCATTACATACGCATGTTTAATCTCATCCAAAAACCACTGAAGGGTTTGAATTCAGTCGGACGTTGTTCTTAGACCATACTCTCATCCCAAGTTTTTTAATGCTACCAATAGCAAGCAGAATGGAATCTTCAGCCTAGCAGATGACCCTGTCCTTGGGACATTGCTGCTGGAACACTGGGTGGTACTGGAACTGCTGTTTAGACAAGCAAACAATTGTCCTACACCTCGGCAGCCACAGAAGAGCTTGTTCAGTGAGCTTAGGCTTCAGGCGTGCAAAAAAAGAAATATAGCACCTTTCAAAAAATTATCTCTCCATTCTACATGCTGTGAGGGAAAGCAGATTGTTTTATTGAGAAATTTTCTAAACTGTTTAAAGTCTGCAAACCTTAGGTTTAAAAGGTTAACATGTGGTTTACATAATGCAGAAACTGTTAATTGTATTCAGTTCTTCCCTTCAAGAACTAAACACAGAACAGTTTGTTTATTTTAATAGCAGAGACAGCACTTCATCAACCGTTGACACGTTCATATTTTGAAATATGACATCTATCAAGCCAAGTCCAGTTACACCCCAGCAAGATACTCTCAGTTATTTCATTCTGGCATCTGGACCAGGAAGAATTTGAGGAGGATGGGTTTTTAACTAATTCCACCATTTGTTCCTTCAGGCTGCTGACAGAGGGGCCTGAAAAAAGCCAAAGACCAGTTATGTCTGTTTAAAGCCCTTACTGGGGTAAGAACTAAGATCAGGAGCAGCAAAGAAATTTTGAGTCAATCCTGCAGTCGATGAGGTGACACCCAGTCAGCCTTCTGCACTCTTTGAATCTTTTCTCAAGCCACTTTCATGTTTCCAAAGCAATGCAAGGGGAAAAAGCCACAGGAACAGTCTCGAGGTAGTCCATTAAAGTAACAGTCTTCAACATTAAGTCCCTCAGTCTTGAATTCCTCTTTCAAAAAAGTGACCACTTAAAAAACCCCAATAAGTTAACTAGATATAAAATATGATAACTCATATGATGTGCAGGAAATACAGAATTTAAATGCATATTATCAAGAGTACCCATTAGCTGCCTTGTTCTCACTGGAATAAACCCAAATTTAAATTTATGATATTAAAAATATTTAAAAATTCTTATAACCAAAATATTTCTCAAGAAAATCTAGCTTTCAATCAAGAAAAGCAGCTCTACACCATAAAGTTTCTTAAATTTTTAATATATCCTTTGTATTATTTTGTGAGACCTACTTATATAAAAATAATTTATTTGCAAGATATGAGTAATAGTATAGCATAGAAATCCTCACTACCAAGGAAGGTTGCTGCTACAGAAACAATGAAATTTGCTTCCATATAGCCAATGGAATATTAAAAGTTACAGAATTCAACAGTGCAAAAAAAAAAAAGAAAACGCTTTTAAAGAGATAACAATGGCCAAGTTTTAAAATCGGAGCTTGTTCTGAACAGAGCTGAGTCTTGATGCAGAGGCATCCTAAAATACCATTCTTGTCACTAAGAGAACATTTGAAAGACAAAACATCACATAAAAGATAACATTTTAAAATCAATTAACATGAAGCACAAAATCAATTGCTTTAGTACAGAAATGGACTTGATAAAACACTCGTTTGTCCTTTTTAGAAACCTAACTACTCGATCCCAGACAGACTTAAGCCAAGCAGGGCACTACAGATCAGATTAAATCTGCTAAAGTGTCACATGTTCACCAGCCATAGTTGGGTTTAACATTGGCTTAAATTGCTGTTTATTCAAGGGATACCAGAACTGTAACACTATAGGTGGGCTGTGGAGAAGAAAGCCAATCACTTATAAAAAAAAAAATCACGATGACTAAGTCTATAACTAGATAGTTTTTTTAGCCATAACAAAGAAATTAAAAGCAATCCTATTGTTTTGTGAAGAAAGGCCCAATTATATTCAGCATATAACCCTATTCTGACTTTCTCCAAAAAAGGTCTTATTGGAAAAGAAAAACTAACAAAGAACCTGTCAATAAATAGGGCAAACTTTTCTATCCAAATCATCATTATTCCAGTTCTGTTATGTTTCACCTTCAAAACAAAAGATAACAAAAAAAATCTCAGCTGAGAAGGAGTTGAGGGTTTTTTTGTTGCATTTCAGGTTGGTTTGTTTTTTCCTTCCAGATAAATGGCTCGCGTATCTTACTTAAAGCTTTTATGAGACAAATATTCAAGTTTTCAGAACTAGTGTAAGTTTAAAAACTGTTCCTCTCTCTTCAGTTCCAATTTGTTCATATGAAGTCATGATTTAGGACTATTAGATTCAAAAGTGTTAAAACCAGACTAAAACAATTTTTTAAAAACCATACTGAAGATGTTATTCTATAAATTAAACTTATTAATACAGTGAAGTAAATTCTGATGGAGAACGTGCATTTCCAAGTATTACTCTCTGGTTTCAATAGGAAACCAGAAAATTTCCCAGTGAGAAAGAAGTCTGACGAAGAACTGCAAGCCAAAGTGAGGTTGATGAAAAATTTAGAGTAATGATATGATCAAAGATATACGATCAAATATATTCAAATTTGATCCTGCACTTCTTGGACCAGTGCCTCTCCAGTGTTTTAATTCCTGGCACCCTTTTATTTGTCTTTGCCCATAATGTTTTTATAGGTGACTGTAAGGGCCTCCAGGAAGGAATGATCAAGATCCACTGATAGTCAGCTAGACAAAACACATTATAAAATGTTTTTTCTTAATACAGGGACTGTCACTAGCCACTCACACTACAGTCATATATATCTGGAAGCAATAGTGCAGTCAAGAACTGACATACGTGTTTCAAATAAACATGCTAGCCTGGGAACAAGACTAATGTAAGATAAAAATAATAAAATGAAGTGCTGTCATAGTGATTGTATTTGTTCAGACTCATTCATTTCTGTTGGGAATACAAATATGTGAGAGAAGAACCGAGGGATTTTGCTCTGTGAAGTAGCTCTATTAATGTGGATTAAATAAAAGCCTTTCCACTTGCCAACAGGCTACCCATATTCCTCTTTTATTTAGAAAATTATAGGAAACGTGTAATTTTGCTTCCTGGGCAAAAAAAAAAAATCTTTAAATTTCTCACATTAAAAAGTGCTTTGATTTTTTTTATTTTTAAAAAACCAAAACAATTTCTTTTTTCTTGTTTTCCAAACATCAGCAGTCCTAGATGTGAGGCTTATCCATTATTTCTTGCATGTGGCTTAAGTTCAATGGAAAGTATTCCATAAAGTACACCTACAATAATACATATCATTTTGTCGAATTTCTTTCTTTCTAACCATATCAAATAGTTTACAATTATTCTATGAAATGGGATTGCCCATCTAATTTAAGTAATATTTTCCCAAGTCGGTTCACATCGTGTTTTACTTAAATCCAGGACATTTGTTTTAAACAGTAGAAGAGTTTGGCCTGATATGGCCTAATTGACTGAAACCATACTTTGCATTTAATTCTTCATCTATCCTGAAGATTTCAGTTTTCTTTTTACCAATACTTATTCCAAAATTTTCCATCACATTTCTAATAATTTGTTTGCATTTTGCAATATTTGATTCTGTTGAGGATGTCTTCCTCAAGTATGTACACATTTTGATATCTATTCTTCAAAGTTAATTTTTAACTAAAAATTCTTGATACTATACCTTCATATCATATATATGTTTCATATTATTGTGATAGAAATAATCTGCTTCCTGCAAAGGTTACTTTTTCTTGCCTGTTCTTCTAGATCATGTTTTTTACTTGGTAGTAAAAAACTTAATTAGTAGTTGTTTTGTTGTATCAGTCAGCGGTGAAAAAAATATTTTCAAAATAATACTTGCAATTAATCATCCCTCACATAATTAACAATATTTATTCCCTATTCTATATCCAAGCCTTAAACATTTCTGTAGTAACAATTCCTGTCTGTACTGAATTCTTTAACACAATTTCAGACATTTCTTCCTATATCCAAATGTTTAGAAAATTTTTATATAGGATTTACCTGTCTGGTTTTCTCTGTAAGGCTACAGCACACAAGCTTTCTTTTGTCAAGATTAATTCATATCAAGTCAATTGAAAAAAATATATTGAGAATTACTGTGAAGCTATGAAAAAGTATCAATTTATGTGTCTAATCTGTTTGATAAAGTAAGTGCATAAAATTTGTTCAGACTTCCTTGCAGAATGCAATCACAATATAGCATATACCAACACCTAAAATGAGTGAAGATAAATAGAAATAATTAAAAAATTACCCCAATATAACAAACATATTAACTTATAATAGCCATCTTAGTTAGCTGATAAATTATTGCTATTGAAACATATCAGTATCTTGAAAAAGAAATGATTCAGAAAAAGGTGAAGGCTTATGAAATCTATCCAGAGAATTTTTTTTGGCAGGGAGGGATTTGGGGATTTACCATCTGGGGTTCCACTTGAAGTACAAGCCAGCATTGTGCCCAGGTGATCAAGAAAGCCCACAGCATCCTGGGACAGCAGGAGTAGAGAAGGGATTGTTCCCCTGCACTTGGACACAGTGAAAGGTCTGGAGTACCAATCTTATGAGGAGCAGCTGAGGGAATGCGAACGGGGGCAGTTTAATTTGGAAAAGACAAAGCTTTCAGGGAAGACCTCACTGCTTTCTACAACTCCTTGAAAGGTGATTGTAGTGAGGTGACTGTTGGTCTTTTCTCCTTAGTAACAAGCAATAGGATGGCAGAAAATGGTCTCAAATTTCACCAAGAGAGGTTTAGATTGGATATTAGGGAATATTTCTTCACTGAAACAAGAGTAAAACATTGGAATAGGCTGCCCAGGAAGGTGGTTGAGTCACCATCTCTGAAGGTATGTAAAAGATGTGTAGATGTGGTGCTTAGGGACATGGTTTAGTGGTGGACTTGACTGTTTTAGGCTAAGGGTTGCTGTAAATGATCTTAAGGGTCTTCTCCAACCTGTTGTTCTGTTCTAACTAGATGTAAGTAACTTGATAGATTTTTGGTGCTTTCATCTCTACAACTGAGTTTACCAGAAGCCTGTGTGATCATTGTGTAAGGCAAGCTGAAAGCTGAGCTTTAAAGAAGGAAATAAACTGAAGTTAAGACTGTGAAAACAAATAACTTCTATGAAGCAGATATGTGGGACTACTTATGCTAATATTTATACTACCAAATATTTACATAATGTCATAGTCAAACAAGAAAATCCTCTACAGAAACCAAATGAAACAAGAAAAATCTGTCTGCTGGGCATTTAAGTGATAAAAAAGAATATTTCTCCAAAACATTAATCTTCAAGCTTTTAAACAGAAGTTATTCCTATTTACTTCTCAAATCTGAAAGTAGAGAGAGAACACAGGGACAGGCCTTTTGAAATGTTTTGGTGTTAAAAATAACATGAGAAACATTGTGAAAACAAAGGAGTGCAAATCAATGGTTAAATCAATGTCCATATGAATATCACAGAAGGTGATTAATTTCCAGCTATAGTCCTGAGGAAGAACATGCAGATAAAGCAACTACCAGAGCAGGTAATACAGCATACACCTTGTGGTTTTCCCTGCAAGACTTCACAGTGCAGCTACATCTTTAATTAAAAGACTGAGATTAACACAAGTTAATCAGTTTGCTAAAGCCAGCACAAGTGAAAAAAACAAAACATCCAAATATCCAATCCTGATCCTACCGTCATCTTTAACAAGCAAGTCCTTCTGTTCATGGAGATGGAACTGTCAGATCACTTTAAACAAAGATTGGACAGTAGTGAGAAAACACAAGTTCATTTGAATCTGAAAAAGATTATTTGAACAAGAGCTCTAATTTGATCCGTAATTTGACCCACTGTGAAGCAGGAATGTAGCAAGACAAACACTAGATTCAAAATTCTGGAAATGAAAACTAACCTTACCAAGGTGCCATGGAACCATCCCTAAGCAAGACATTGGTATAAGACAAACAGAACATTACTCAGTAAAAATTACGGTTTAGCAGTCAAACTTCCTGAATTTGTTTAAGCACTTGGCTTAAGAGGATGGGGAAGAGGAAGCATGTTGATCCTCCAGGAAGAAATCCTAACTGGCAGTTTCTGGGAGAACATATCTGGCATGAATACTGCTGTTTCAAGTTCTGTTTCTCCTAGGTCTTGTTGTTCTGTCGTATATGCTGTAGACAAACAGTAGTAGCTTATGAAAAGCAGTTACTACCATAAAAGAAAAACCTTTGCCCTCTTTTCCACACTATTAGGTGGTACAAAATAGCTGTTTAGCACATAAAACATACAAAGCCCCATTAGTAACACCTTAGAGTACAAAATCCAGTTGCTGTAATTGCCTCCTCTATCCTTTCTAAACTAGGAACTCAGCAAGGAAGAATATTTGTCAATGGCATTTTGGTTAAATGAACATACTTTCTGGGCAGCTCCTACATGCCAACATTCTGAGGCCATGTCTCTACCAGTAAATTAAACAATTGCGGGCAGAAGCACGCGATGGTCTTTGCTATGATGTTATCAGTGTGGAATACAGCAAGTTATCAGAACAGTCTCTGGAGTGCTGAATGGCGGACACTGTACTTCCAAGCAAATCCCTCTTGCATGAATCAGAAATTAACACGAGTCGGCAATTAGTAACATGAATGTCAATGGTACCGTGCCACTGCCATACTCCTAGGTTGGTCATTTAGCACTGTTGCAGGAGGTACCTTGGCCCTATGAACCCCTACACATTCTCAAGTCATAACCAAACACATTCGTGATAGGATCCTATAAAAACTCCATTCCTGAAAGCTGTAAAGAAGCCTTATTTTTCTCTGGTTTCAGAATACTGCCTCTGGTTGTGAAGGAAGAACTCAGAAAAGCAATGTAACAATGCGGGACAGAGAAAAGTAACATCAGAAGAAGTGCCTCTACCTTATTGCCTTACCTCCCAAGATGACAGGTCAACTACATCTCAAACCATTTATACATTTCAAGCCTTTATAATTTAGGCTAAAAATTAAAATAATTCTAATGGATAATTCTTGCAGGTCATGCAGATTAAATAAGTTCAAAACATAGCAGCAAACAAGCCACATTCGTATATGTTTACAGAAATTCTCTTATTGACAATGCTATACAAAGATTATATGAAACTGCAGCAGAGATTTAGAATTGATTAAAAATATTTTTTTGCTGGAAAATAAATTTACCCTGGGAAGGGTGTTTCTTTTCATTCTTCGTATTAAAGAGGGCGTGTTGAACTATCAATCATATCCTCTCTCTATTTGCAATTCTCTCCAAGGAGAGAGAGAGAATCACAACATAGGAGATAAAATATAAACATAGAGGACAAGAACAATATTAATAGGCAAAGACATTAAAGGAACCCTTAAGTTACTGCATTCATTTGGTAGAGGTGACTTCCTTGGGTTTCCACTGAACAGCAGGGACCACTAGCACATCACTTAAAAAAAGAAAAATCAGTTCTGACTGAGGATAACAGTCTTTTTTCTCCCTGGTAGACTCTGCTTGGCTTGGACATGACATAGCTATCTAGTCCAAACTTGGCCTCCAGGAAAATGCCGTGTTTGTTCTACAGATAAGCTGAGTATGAAACTTTCTGTTCCAACATTTCAAGGAAGCAAAGGCTGAGCTTTTGTTTTTGTAACACTCTTTTCATATAAAGAAATGAATCAATGATACTGCAAACACAGGAATAAAACCAGGCAAAACACATTTTACCCAGTGCTTGTTGACCTGGATTGCCATGTTTCAAGGTACAAATCTTCCATCACATTAATTGAGTAGAAAAGGAATCAGAAAGGTTATTGGTAGAGGAATATGCAAGATGAAAAGAAATTAGCCATGAAGCTGCACCCACGTTAATCATTTTTATGTTCTGCAGAAGAACTGTGTGGTAAGAACAGAGGTTAAATGTATCAGAACCACGGTATTAGCAAAGTAATTTCTGGTAAGGCAAATCAAAGAGGACTTCCAGCATTTTGGAAAAGAAAAAAAAAAAAAGGCAATAGATTTCACTAGTTGAGCAATTGAAAGCTTCCTTCTTGTCAAAAGACAGCAGCTTTCACACCCCACTCTAACTTTTGTCCTAAAAATTCCACGCTGAGCTGCATTCTAAGTAGATTTGCCCCAGTTTGATAAGAAGAAAGAAGACAGAAGAATCTTATTTTTGAAAAATTCAGAGACCGCTTCTGTAACTTTACCTATGGTGCAATTGTAAGACCACTATTTCTATGTAAATAAAAAACTTGAAATCCTAGTCTCAATGCTGGGCCCTTCTGATTTGTTTAGTAGAAATTAGGTGAACAATACTGGTTTTGTACATCATCCCAAGCACTACCAGCTACTGCCTCCCTCACCACAGGAAATAAAATCGTACCAAAGGACAAGCAGTGAGCAACCAGCTTGTGATACACTAATTCGTACAGGTACAAGAAGAAATCCTTAAAGAAATAAAAATAAAATAAAAGGAATTTCAGCATTTCAAATGGTGACAGATGATTGCAAAGTGAATGCAATGCCTCCACAATCACATCCTTCCTCTTATTTCTGTGAAAACAGTAACAAATATAGGGCTTAGCAGCAGCCCAGAAAAGGCATGAAAGAGGCCAAAGGGGAAAGGCTGGAGAATAAACAAGGAAATGAAAACTTAAGGCCCAGCTGTTTCCTAGCCTAAGTCAGCACCAAGTGTCTCAGTTTCTGTGGAAGATCTCTTATTTGAATACCATGTCAAATTTAGTCATCGTGAAAAAATCTGTTGTCACATCTACTGATAGTTTCCAAGTAATAGAAAAATACAGAAATAGCAATACTATCGCAGCAGCCTTGTTTCAGTGTACAGTGTAAAAGGAAAACGTGCTCACGCAGAGCCCTAAATTTCAGACTATGGTTGCAGGAGTATTATCCTGTCCAACTTTTTTCTATCTTTTAGACTCCTGACCAAGTTGTCACCTTTTACGTATTACACTTGATTCTCCAGCATTCTTCAAAGGCCAAGTTCGTTACAGAAGGACATAACCTTCTCAAGTCGTATGTCTTAACATACACCATGTAAAAACTATGATGGGTGTCAAACCAGATACTACAAAAATAGGTTTCAGGAATTACTATGGTTTAGAAAGGATCTTTAAATGTTTAATTAGTTGATGCTCTTATGCCAACAGTCAAGTCTGATGCTTCTCCTTAAAAGTACTAACTTCTGCCCAAGCTAAATAGATACATTATACAGTCCAGAAGCAGTAAGGACGAAGAAATATCTTGTCACATCTTAATTACTAATTCTGTTCATTGTACAGTGCCTAGTTTCTGCAGTAAATGCCATCTGAGTGAATTTTGTTGAGCAGAAAACACTTTGTTTTTGCTGAGCTCTTGGATTACTATTTTTTTTCCCAGATATTTAATAACATGCACTGCAGCATTCCCACATCACGCTTTTACTTTCAGGATTCTGATAGGGTGATACTAAGAAACACTCCTTAGCAGAAATGCAAAGTCAAAAAATTCAAAGCCCACATTACTTCATAGTGTCACTGAATCAGATAAAATTTAAGATAAGATGTAAAGCACAATGCATATCATAGAAGTGACTGATTTCAGGATTTCTTACTTTAGTAAAAGCTTTACTTGTATGTTCAATCTGCAAAAAGTTGGTAATTAAAAGTTTCATTTTTGTAAAAGGTGTTTTGAAAATCGTCATCCTTTTTATATGCTAGAATTGCAAAAACATTTATAAACAAAAAGGGTCAAGAGCCACAAAAACTCAATTAACACTGCTGAAATTCCTTATTAATGGTAATTGTAAACCAGCTGTCTCCCCTCAAAACCCATTAATGACAGGTTTTCAAACACAGAGATATTTTATACTTTTGTAAAAAATAAAAATATACTTTGAGAGAGTTCCATATACTGTCATTAAAGGATATAATTTTCACTATCTGCTTCCATAAAACAAAACCTTCACAAAAGAAGTGGAGAAACTCTTTGAGGTGACTAAGCTTACAACTCTTCTCACTGCCCCTTATGATTTTTAATTTTAGCTACACACACTGAAACACTGATAACAGATTTTAGCCTAAGTGTATGCTGCTAGAACATGGCCAATTCAGCTTTGGAAATTCTTGATCATTTAATCTTTTTTACATCTTGTGCAACTACTCATGTTTAAAGACTAAGTTGTGATAATTACTTATTGTGAGAATCCACATAAGATTAGACTCTTATTTTTTTTCTCAGCACTTAAAGTTTTAGGAAGAAATAATCCACAAAGGAACTTAACCTTTAAGTTGCAGTGTATTTGCAATCTACCGATGCTGTGCAATTACTATCTACCAGAGAATATTTTAAGCATTAACAGAGATTCAAGTCAATAGGACTGCAGATTCAATTTACATGATACCGAAGACAAACGCCAAGGAATGCAGACCGAGGCCCAGGGCTTCTTAAACAAGCAGCCTCAGAGCCTGTGCTGGTGCGTGCCAGTGCAGAGGAGAAAAAACAAAGAACTTTGTGCTGTCGAGCCACTCAGTATCTCTTTCCTAGGAAAATTCAGATACATGACAGTGCCAAAGAGAAACGCAAGAGTTTTAGACAACACTGAAATGCAAATAGGAGATACTTGTATTTCTGCTTGGATTCTCGGTCCTATGGAGAATTGTGCCATTATAAAACGCATCAAAAGGTAATTAATAGTATAATGGCATGAGGAGAAGATAAAACAATCGTAGGATTCCACTTTGGGAACAAAGTTATTGCTTCACTCTAAGCACTCAAATCCTTGACTTCATGTAAACAGTTCTCTCAAAATCTGTTTGGATTTCTTGAGAGCTGTGTGCTGTAGCTTTTGTTCACAACTGATCATCATCTTCAATGTGAGGAACAAAAGCACATGTGGAGGTGATTCGGACAATGGTGAATTTGTTAGAGAATAGAGGAAAGGACTTGGCCTGTTTGTATTTGTTTGGTACAGAAAATGTACTATTGAAGGGAAAGTCCTTAAAATTTTTACCGTCTGTATGAGGTTCATGACAGTTATCTCAAGTTCTTACACATTATCAGAACCACATTTCCTAATATAAATTCCACCTGTCATGAAAAGAAACTACTGGTTAAAGGTCTATTGAAGTAGCTGCTCTGACTCAAAAAAAAAATTCCCAGTGCTTTACTAATGCAAGCTGGTGTTGCAGAACTGCCTTTCCTAATTAAACTAACAGTGGTGTGTCCTTTCATATGTTCAAACAGCATATTTAAGGCTTTTTCTCCTACTTTAGGAAAAAAGATAAGAAAAATAATTTGCCCTGCTGCCCTGTGCAGCAGCAGAGAAATATAGTCCTATATCATCATTAAACTTGTGACATTATCATCAGAACCAGTTTTGGAGAAGAGTTTGAACAAAAGCAACAAGCCAACTTGGCATACTGGGTAGCTTCATATTAGTAACATCCATATGTTTTTTGTATATCTTATTTTTAAGTATCTTCTCAAAAGGCAAGAGGGAACATGCAGGCACATGATTATGTCTTACTTGCCTTTACAAATCGTAAGCCTGGGTTGCACCCGTACCTTTGTTTCACTCACACATGGCATGCGCAGCAGCGAACAAAGGAGTGATGACAGTGCCAAGTGGTTTCCTTCCCAATCTGTTCTCCAAGTAGGCAACATACGTATATAAGCACTGTGAGACGTTCCAGGTTTTAACAAGATCTCAGATCACCACGTAAAATGCTTTAAAAGGCACAATGCCACAAGCTTGGCATATCCAAGAGATTCCTTGGTTCTCTCCCTCATCTTTGCAGGAAAAACAGCTAAACTGTTTTTTCATTCAAAGTCATTAGTTACAAATTCATTCCTGCAGAGCTATCATCAAGCATTTACAGCAAACAAATCAATTTGCATTTCAATAAAAAGCCCCGTAACATGAAAAATCTTTCTTTGAAACTACTTCAACTGTTCCTTCACAATAGCTGAAGTTGCTTTATGATTTTTTTAAAAGATAGATTAATACATACAGTATAGCAATATGAGTAAATGACCTCTGCACCAAAAGCTTTCTCTGATTAAGAGGAAATGGTGGAATTGTCTTTGTACACATCCTCACTTCTTCCAATGGACTTCTCACGAGAGTTTCAATATATGATTTAGACAATTTTTATGTTCACAGATGAAATTCTCTGGCGATATTCTACAAGATTAATTGTTACGTGTGGGTGCATTACAAGTTTGGGGTAAATCATTCAGTTGAAGCAAAGAGGTGTAATTCTGAGGATGAATGGCTGTTTTCAACTCTACCGCAGCAGAAAACCTTGGTGTTGCTGTACCTACTTTTAAAATTGGAAAGGTAAAAGATAACATGCCTATTACGTTGGAAACAAAATGGCACTCGAACTCCTTTACCAGCCTTGGATTTAACAGAACATACCCTCCTTCCATGTATATAAAAAGAGATTACTGATATCTTAAAAATTTCATTCCTCTCTAGAAGTAGAAAAAGATATGTTTTATTCTTGCTGAAGTATGTCCAGTAAGCTTTATAAAACATTCCAAAGTAATAATGTAATTGAGGGGGGGGGTGGGGAAGAGAAAAATATATCCACTATTTATTTACTTTCTTAAAAATCCACAAGACGCTTTATAAAGTTTATATCTCACCAGCTCCTTTATGGTCTTGGTACATCAGTTACGACCTGTTTTTCCAGAAAAGCTAAATGGACACACAGCAGTGCAAAATGAGAAGGAGCTTTAGTGTTGATTGTTTTTAATTGAGAGTCCTCAATCTCCTCACATCTTATTTTTCAAAAAACTACATAAGTAATAGAGAAAACTCCTTTTTTTTTTTCTGGAGACGTTGTTTTATATAGATGGCATACATCACATCCTGTCTTGTGTAGTTTTTATCCACTGCACTCAAAAAAATTGCCTATAACATCAACCTCTAACTCCCTTCATTATTTTAATTTCTTTACAGAAAGTATGTATATATAAAATACAATTTTGTAGACTTCTGAAAGAAGCCTGCACCAAAGTCAAAGTGTCCTATTAATGACATAAGTGAGAATATTAAAAGTTGGTTAAGAAAAGCTGAAGTACTGAAAGTACCTCAAAGTTAAATAATCAGTTTTAAGATAGGAACTGAAGATAAATGTTTAAATTGTGTGACATACTTGGAAAAAAGTTGTCACTACAACACTGAGAAAATAGATGCTAAAACCAAAATAGACATGCAATATGAAGTGAAAAGTGAAACAAAACTGAACCCGAAATGTTGATGGAGAGATTAGAAAAGTTACCTTTATGCAAAGGTCAGGGGAAAAGTTAGGAATTTGAACAGCAAATATGACTGTTTTAATTGCTCTATATTAAGTAAATCAAAAGGGAGAGAAGAATATGCTTTGGTTATGAAGAGGAAAGAATAACAGACCTTGTGAAACTCTGGAAAATAAGATATATAAAGAAAAGAATGGACATTGGTGCCACAACGTGAATACAAGATAAGTCAAATTCCCAATGTTAGATATGAGGATTTTTTAGTGAAAATCATGACTAGTTTTACAGGGTCTTTTTTGGGGGGAGGGGGGGTGGAGGGAATTTCTGTCTCAAGTGACTAAACTCAAGACTGATATTCCTCAAGCTAAGTGTCATACTTCCTGCAGGAATTCAGTGCCGCTTAGTAAGGTCAAATGGTAGAATATCCTTGAAGGGGCACTGGCCAACAAGAGTCTTCCCTGTTCTCTTTTCCTCTGAAAGAGCATATGCTGATTGCTGCCAGAAACAGGACACCAAAACAAGGTAGATTTCACTCTAAGTTAGTATGGGAGCTCCTCTAAGTCCTATGGACAGAAAAACCATAACAGTTCCCTCCCAGAGTTCCCAGATCTTCTGTGCTTTGCTTTGCTGGGAAAAGCAAAGATGGCCAGAAAGAAAGCATATGGACATCAAAATTATAACATTGGGAAACAAGTTGGTTTTTAAAAAAAAAATAATAATAGATGTCACATTTATTTTTACTGTAACTGAGACTATTTACAGAATCACAGAATCACAGAATGACCAGGTTGGAAGAGACCCACTGGATTGTCGAGTCCAACCATTCCCACCAATCCCTAAATCATGCTCCTAAGCACCTCATCTACCCTAACCTTAAACACCTCCAGGGACGGTGACTCAACCACCTCCCTGGGCAGACCGTTCCAATGCCTAACCACCCTCTCTGTGAAGAATTTTTTCCTAATCTCAAGCCTAAATCTCCCCTGGCGGAGCTTGAGGCCATTCCCTCTCGTCCTGTTCCCTGTCACTTGGGAGAAGAGCCCAGCTCCCTCCTCTCCACAACCTCCCTTCAGGTAGTTGTAGAGAGTAATAAGGTCTCCCTTCAGCCTCCTCTTCTCCAGGCTGAACAACCCCAGCACTCTCAGCCGCTCCTCATAAGGCCTGTTCTCCAGCCCCTTCACCAGCTTCGTTGCTCTTCTCTGGACTCGCTCCAGAGCCACAACATCCCTCTTGTGGTGAGGGGCCCAGAACTGAACACAGCACTCGAGGAGCGGTCTCACCAGTGCCGAGTACAGGGGGAGAATAACCTCCCTGGACCTGCTGGTCACGCCGTTCCTGATACAAGCCAAGATGCCATTGGCCTTCTTGGCCACCTGGGCCACTGCTGGCTCATGTTCAGTCGGTTGTCAACCAACACCCCCAGGTCCTTCTCCTCCTGGCAGCTTTCCAGCCAGGCTTCTCCTAGTCTGTAGCTCTGCTTAGGGTTGTTGTGCCCCTTTTAGAGAAAGAGTAGAACATACCAAAAATGCACGGTATTAAACTTGGTGAATTTTGAGGATGACAAAATGTCTATAAGTGGGACACCTATTTGTACTTCTTTGGATGGTCCTTGATATTTCCTTCCTGTGGTAAGTGAACAAGCTCAGTATATCCTGTGTGAAAAGCCCATAGAAAAATGTGTTCTTCCAGAAATTAAGAAAAAAGGTATAAACAACCTGCTCCCTTTGTTACACAAATTATTCAGAGAACAAGGCCAAGTCATTTTCAAGAAGATTAATATGTCAACATTTGGAATAAACTTCGTGCAACTTAGTTTTGATTGTCCTTGAATTCTGAAGATTTGTTTCCTCCTTGGGTGTTTATAAACAAAATTAAAAAGGTTACATAAATATAAAGAGACCCAGAGTTCCCTGTTCCTGACTGACTCAATCTTTTGTCCTTTTTCTTTTTTTTGGCAGAAAGAAATTAAATATATCAGTGATACCCAGAATACATTTACTATTTTTACTATTGCTTTATTTCTAATTTAACATCAAGTTTAGTCAATAGAAGTGAGCAGCAACAATTGACACTTCATAGCAGGCGTTCCACAGAACCACAGTCGTCAGCGAAGTCAAGTGTTACAGCAAAACCAGGCTCCTCTTTTCACAGTCCTTTGTTTTCTCAGAGACAACTTTAAGCATCTACACATTTTTTAGGACAGTCATTTTGGAAAACACACAGATGAACATAATTATACTCTTGGTTGTCGTACATTAGCAGTTGTGCCTCTGAAAGACTGATCATAATCCAGTCTGTCATAATGCCATTGAGTTAAAAAAACTGTTTTATTTTGGCAAGACTTACAGGGTAAGATCTTATTTTTCATTAGGTTTTGCCTCTTTAAAGCTGTACTAACAGAGCTTGCCTTAGTGAGGATTCTGGAAGAGAAATCATGCAGACCTTTTATGTCTCATCCTTTGGCAAAATATAATCCGACAGCAGGAATCTGGAGGATAAATCTAAGACATAGCAACATGAGATTTTGATGGTGGTTCTCTTTAAATAATTAATTAGCTCCCTTGTTCAGGTTCTGCAGAAAGCAGTGGAGTGAAGGAAAGATTGAGTAAATGAAAACCCCTACAAGAGTGTTTTCCTTGAATATTTTATGATCTTTTCTTGCAGAACTGAAAACTTTTGAATGGAAAGAGGTGAGGGAGCACGTTAGGGCTGTCAAAAATCGAAACATATGGAATATAAAAGGCAAAGACAAACCAATACGAGATAAGAAAAACCTTACAGTATAGGCCAACTCCAGTTAGTCACTTTAAGGAATTCTATTATTTAGCCCTTTCTCAGTGCCTAGGTAGGGAAAACAGAAAACAGTTTTAATCTCTTATTCACAGTCTCAGTGCTGTGCATAGTATGCTAAATGCCAGCAGACTTTGTATCCAATAATAACTAACAGTGAATTGACTTGTTAGTCTTTATGCTGCAACGAAAAGAATGGGAGAAAACAAAGAAATTAAGGAAAAGGGTATTTAAAGCAACTACCAGAAGAAAACCTTACTGATGAATATCAGAAAGAGGATTTTCTTTCCAAAAGGAACTACAAGAAAATTCTTTCTTTCAAAATATGCAAGAAAAAGGCACTGTAGAAATGAGCTCGCACTTTAGGACCTGGGTAAGACTGATACAGTTCGTCTTCAGCATATATCATTCTGTTCCTTCAAACCAAGTTTGCAAAATATATTTTACTATCTTTCTTGCTGGTAACACTCTGAAATAATTTATATTGGTGCTGACTACAATATAAATTTTCATAAAGCACACTGCATTACCTAGAAAAACAGAAACACAGCAACAAAATAAGGAAGGCTATTGATTACTTAAAAGATTTGTGATACGTGACATAATTTAGAATGCTGTTTTGAAGTGCTATCTGTTTCATTTTGATACAGAAAAGAACAGTTGTAATTTAAAGAGTCACCTAAAGTGTTCTATCAAAGCATTAAACCAAAAACCCAAGGCTAATTCTTGTTACTAAATTTATACAGCCAAAAAGTGTGGTCTAATTGCACTGGCTCAACAGATTGATGTGTTTGGATCTAAGCGACTTCAACCTTCCTTCAACCCTCTCCCCTAAAGGTAAGAGCAAAAATATGCTGAAGATATAAATAATTACTAATACTTTTACGTATATGAATACATCCTTTCTAAAGATACCATCTCAATGTGTTATTTTACCAGCAAACCAGCACGTTTTAGGGTTGAGACTAATAGGCAGCCAAATTCTTTCTCACCATGTGCTTTTCAAAAGACACACTTGCCTCTTCCAGCACCACTCTAAACTCTTTCTATTTATAACATTCAGCTGCCTGCACAGATAACTCTATAATTCTCTCTCTCTCTCCCATGATCTCTCTTCTAAATATTACTAAACTTGTGTTTTGAGGAAGTGGTTTGGTTTCATATTACATTAGGTCATACTACAATACTAATATAAATACTGCAGAGGTCTAGAAAATCTGCTAGTTTTTGTGCATTTATGGTGGTGTAAATGAAACCCAAATATGGGTTGTTTTATTAATACAAAAGAAAAAAATAATCATAAGCAATACCTTCTAGATCATGTACTAAATGTTATAATTTGTTCTCTCATTGCATACTGTCTAGATACAGCCTATAGGAACAACTGCATTCAAACACGGAATACAGATGTATTCTGCATCAACAGAGTAGCACGCTTCTTTACTTACCATCAAAGTTATTGATACACGGCCATTAGTTCACTTTACTTATAGTATTCATGACCTTCAGACTTGCTCTTTTAAACCATGTTGTTTTAACAGCAGACTCTCAAGCTTAAAATTTTGAGAGACTTTAAACACCTCAGTGACCACCTCATCCATACTTAGCCATCTTGAATCCTGTAATATACTGGAGACCTACGTGATCATTATTCGAGGAGAAAAGGCTTAAGCATTTCTTCTAACAGCTAAAATATAAAGCTGCTGTATTCAGACTTCGTATGGGTAAGATACACTGTGCTATATCTTACACCTGCAATATATCTTATACCTTTTCTATAGGAAAGCAGTTCAGACTTGACCCTCCTCCTTTTTTTTGACCTTTGTTACACAGTCTGCAGTGATCTGTTTTGTAAGTATTAACCTCAGTTTTCAAATCAAGGAAAGTTTTAGTAATATGTGCAAGGGCAGCATATTCTTTGTGCTGGCATCCTTCATTCATTGCCACTGAGGGAATTTAGGAAATAAAACCCACGATTATAAATCATTAGAGTGTCTTTACTCAGAGTTAGTTGACCTATCCCACTCTCAAATTTAAAGTAAATAGCTCATTAGAGGAAGGAAGAGCACAGAAGAGAAATGATACCCCTGGGAAAAATTAGATTTCTATATCCAGCTTAGTTTCCATTTATTGTAGTCATGTGAGGCTAGAAGTCATAACCGCCAGGGGCAAAGGTGAATGTCTCAGGCCGTTAGGCCTCTGTGAACACTGGATTATTCATTAGCTACAGGCTTATTTTGCATATTATTAATGAAATTTTGGCACAGCGGGTAAATCCAAGGGGAGGAATCTTACAGTTGTAGCTTGCAGTACGTCTTTTTGCTGTTCAAATTAAAGACTCTAGCTAGTGCTAAGTTTCAACTTGACTGAAGGCATAACATTGAGTCTAACCTTAACACACATGTGAAACAAATATGCTTTCTCCCCTGCCCCTTTCCCTCCATCACCATGCAAGATGTTCTCTTCAGTCACAAAACTGGCAGCAATTAACTTAAAGCAACTTAGACATAGCAAAGTTCTGCCTCCAAGGTAAAGTTAGAGTTAAAATCAATGTTATCTCTCAAAAATAATGAAATATGTTCTTCTGGATTGAAGTTAGGAGACTGCTAGTAACTTACATTTCTGCTCTGCTACTGAGTTAATCATGTTTATTGGTGGCTTTCAACTAAATATTGGCTTGACATGGCATAAAATTTAGGATTGCTTTTGAGTATCGAGCTTCCTGACAGGAATCTTTCAATTGCTTTTCTAACTCCCAAAGGCTCAGGCTCTGCTATAACAGAAAAATACAGTTGTTACCTTTCCGTATACACACCAACTACTGATGGTCTTGAACACAGAATACTAGACACTTGAAATTATTTACACAGTTACATAATCTTTACCCAATTACTCCCATTTTCTTCTCCCTGAGCACTCCGTTAGCCTGTGTTTATGCCACATGGATCAAAGCATTTTGCAGGAATGTGTCCTTAATTAACACTTTAATTGCTACAAGTTTAATACATCATTTTATTCATATTGTACTATCATACAGGATATGCGTGATTTTCTAATACATAAATAGAACAGCAGTAAAATAACTTCTGAAATACAGCAACTATCGTCTGGAAAATGACTTTCACATCTTTTCTTCTAAAAATCTCATTAGTAAAGGAGTCACAAGAGAGTCAGGAAAAAACGCCTGTTTCTCTAGCCTTGTACCATTCTACTGAGAGTCACTGTCAAACCTGTGTGATTTGGTGTATGTCTCATTTCAAAATAGCACGATGGTTGTATTCTGACCCCACCACTATCAGTTATACTACTAAGACATTGCTCATGGCTTATGCTTTTTAAAAAATATATATAAGAGGTTTCTTTGTCCTAGATAAAGTTATTTGGACAAAACCATCTCTAGGAACACATTAGACAGTTCGTGTGGAGAAATATTTTTGAATATGATATGTCTTACAGCTGTAAAACAAAGATTAGAAGATAAAGGCTGTTATTATAGGTTGAATGTTTTCAGTCGTTTCCAGGCTTACAAGAGATGAAGCAGAACAGCGTATATCTGCAATAATAAGGTTTAAATCTGCACCAATATTTACAGCTGAAATATTGAGATTAACTTCATTTCCTATGAGAAGTCTGAACTTGAAAATATATGAGGCCCTAGCAGAAATTCTGCCCTGGCAAACACGAGAGATCTGGTTCTATATTTTTGTGTCATGAATAGCTTTCTGCAGACCATTGGTGAAGAAGAATTGGCACAGATATGACGCTGGCATTCATGTTATCATAGAGTATTTAAAAATTCTTTGTGGAATAAGAAGCATATAAATAAAAAAAAAAGCTTTATTTTCTTAAAGATAGTTTGGCATCTATAACACCCCATCAGCTCCACATTAGCTGCTGTGTCTTCAAGTATTACTGCTCTATTCTCTTTTTTTTTTCCAGAGTCCAGGTAACCCAGGTGCTGTGGAAACCGAACATTGCTCATTGTTGTGCTTGTGGAGGAGTTGTCAGCTGAGCTTAGTCACCCATTTCAGAATCTGGTCTTTCTAAACAATGCCTCAGTATTACACTGCCATGGAAACTCCCAAAGATTTCAATAATGCTCTGCATGGAAAAAGTCTACATTCTAGAACAGAACATTAATTGAACAATATTTTTTCTTAGTCTAGCGTTATTACTGTCTGCAGTAACATGACTGCAGATCCCAAATACACCTCAGAATTGGTACTTGCCTCAGATTTGAAAAATGAAGTGAGATATACAGACAGTAAAATTTATTTATAATGTTAGTCTTTAAGAAGAGAGATGACTGATAGTAATTCATATCCCATTGCAATGCATTAGGGTTAAAGCAGGTCCAAAAAAAATATGGTTAATATTTTCCTGTCCCAGTGACTCTGATGAAGACATCAGGTCTTCTAGTAACATTTCCATTATCCTTTCCAAGAACATCAGACAATTTCAGGGTACCATTTTACTTTGTCAGAGCATTCACTTTTATTTATTTGCACTGTTGTGTTAATTTTAAACATAAAACCTAAGAAAAGTTTAAGTGATAATCTCTCTATATTGAATTGCCTGCTTTACATACAAAATATCGTAGTACAAACACACTATAATAAATGTTAAATATTAAACCTCTCACTAGGCAACTGAATAGGTGGACAGCAGATTGAACAGAGTTAAAAAAAGACATGTTCTTCTCCATTGCCGCTCTTTCCTAGGTTAACACTAAGTATTTGTGTTTTCATAGTTTATGTAACTTAACTACCATTTGTTGGTAATTTGAGAGATTTAGAGGAGAGTTCTTGAAATACCTTTTAAAAACACTGAAAATCTAAAACAGCCTTAAAGCTTAAGATTCCCAAGCCTGTAACTGTAGAGGGTGGAATTCTGTGAGGCAGAGAACTCACCACTAGCAAACATCAGAGCAGCAACTCTGATGTAGGATGTTGATTTTGTAGGTTTTAATACTACTATTGCTATCTGAAAAAAGAAATCTACACCTAAATGTCAAGAGTGAAATTTCAGTTACTTCCCATAGCTCAAAGTTCTCATCTGATATATGAAAGATCATTGCTGGAAAACAGTCTACCCATGAAGAAATAGGAAACATTACTGTAGCATAAGTAAAAGCTGTTTATTTTTCTCAATAGCCATGGCTTAACAAGTAGAAGTTCCTAAAAGGAAATGACATGTAAAAGTCAAACAGGACTTCTTTACGCTGTTCCATTCAGACTTCAGCCAACCCAACCCTGGAAGCTACAAAGGGCTTGCCTTACTTTAAACACTGGTAAAATATCAGAGAAAATTATAAAAGGCAAAACATGAGTTTGCATTACCCTTAAGTCATCATTCATAAAATATCACAATACTCAGACAATATACCAACATTTATTTTTATTCCTTCCATGATGCAAAAACATGAAACAGGAAATCTTCATGCTCTTACAACACATTTATCAAAGACACTTACTTGCTAGCACTGTTCCTGCTTTAGGGTATTAAATGGTATTGGCAACAAATATTTGCATGTCTTAACTCTTCTAAATAGAAAATCATTATTTTTCCAAAGAGGAGAAATCCAACAATGACATTTGGCTTTTTAATATCTCTTTCCTGCAGAACTCTGAATAATATTGTTCCACAAATAACATACTGTTCACGCTGAAGGATCATTTTGCTCTTGATTGACCAATTAGGCTAGAACAGATTATTTTTATAGTTAGGGAGCATAGCAAAGTATATGAGGTAGCACAGGCATAAACTCTTTACTGGCACTTCTTTGGAATAGGCAAGGTAATTTTGATGTTATGTTACAGAAACCCAGGACAATAGACAGACACTTGGTTGCTGACCTTACTAAAACCTGCTAAAACACAAGTTGTCCGGTTTTCCTGCAAAAGAATAGGTAGTGTGGTATCCCAAGTAACTGAATTTCTAAGTAAAAAAGTGTTTTAAGAGTTTGTTACATAGTTTTTAAAAGGAAAACCAAAGTTTTATTTCATATTCATCTACCTTAGCCAAGAGAAAGCTGCAGTCTTCCACTGCAGGTTGGTTACCCTGTCACAGGATAAAGCGCCACATTCAGACATTGTCTATTTCTCTTGTTTGTATTTTGTTCACTAGCAACGAATCAAATTATCCCTTGGGAGTCACGCAAGTCAAAATACATTTGTAGTCCACAAAAATTGGAGCAGTCATTCTTAAAAGGTGTTGTAAATAGATGGAGTGCCCATTCAATACCTTAGATGGCTTTAGGATGTAACTGAGATTTCATTAATTAACTGCAGATGTTCCTCTTTGTTATATAACACAATCCAAGTCAGCCACATTCTTTATTTTTCATGACTATGAATTGTCAGAAAAGTTTCATGATATTTAATTGACATTTTTGGGGACCAATCCTAGATACATGGAACAACAGTCACAAAATAAAATGAGCCACACTGATAATGAAAAAAACCAAAACACAAACACCCCATCAACCTCATAGCATATGCAGTTCCCTCCTTACAAGCCCCAATGTGATAAAAAATGCCAGGTGAAAGCAGAAAAGGAGTCACAGTGATAGACATCACAGATGATACACACCCCTTGCATCATCTAATATGAGAGCAGTTGCTGAATTGCTCAAACTTACACAAAAACTATGTCGTCTGCTACAGAAAGCTCACCTTCCAGGTAATGCAAAGGTAACAGCCTCCTAGGGTCTGCTGCCAGCGGTATCCCACGCGTAAGAGTGTTCAGGAGACAGAGACACACACATTCTACCCTTTATCCAAAGCAAAAATTATTTCATGTATCATAGTTCACACATGTGATAGCAACAAATCCTGTGCTTTCCTTATTGAGTCTTACAGTTTCCTTGCAACATGTTACATGATGAATAGACACAGATTTGCAGAAAGAGTTTGTATAAATGAATGCTTACCAGCTGGTGCAGAATGTGAAGAGTGAAGTTGACGACCGTGATGATCAACAGAGGATTCACTGAATTTTCCTTCCTTAAAAACTGACCTGGGATCATTTTTGCTCTCAATTGCATCTGATGAAAGCTTATCCAGTTCAATTACCACAGCTGACATTGTAAGAAGGTCTCAGTGTAACTCAAAATGAAAACAAAGCTGAACTGAACTTTAAGTTGAGCTTTCCCAAACCTGGGAAAAATAAATTATCACAAAAAAAAAAGTTTCCCTGAACTATAATAGTGCAAAAAGTTTAAGTCAACGACTTAGAAACTTTATTTTCATGAAGCTGTTCTTCCAGATCTGTAGCATATTGCAGCTCTTCTAAAAAGTAGGAAACTAGTACTTTAAAAAGTTCTGGTGACAACAATATAGCATTTCTATGCAGCAACTACAAAATTAACAAGGGTAACTGAAGACATCTGTACGTCTGCTAACTTGCAGGCTTACTAACTTTGTTTAAAGAGTCTAATTCACATTTTGTTACCCACTGGTCCAGCTGGGAGGGGCTAAGCGATACCAATGGAAACAAGTGCATCCTGCCCGCCAGCCCGGCAGCTGCAGCGTGGAAGTTGCTTGTACCGCGATTCTGTTTTCTTGGTGAACACTCAGGTCTTTTTCTGGGATGTGTGCAGCAAGATAAGCGATTGCAGGCTACACCGTTCCTTCAAACCAGTAAAATAATAAACCAAGCATCCTTTTCTTAGACCCTTGAAACTAAAAAGTTTTTTCCTTAATGTTACTAGCACTAGGAAGAAGTGGATTAATATTTGAAAGATTGGGTGTTTTTAAAAATTTTCATTTCTTTAGACGCAATTAAACCTCAAAAGCATTCAAGACAATGAAGTGATCCGTTTCTTACCAGCCTCTGTCCCACCAGCCGGCTGGGAAGCACAAAAAGCAGAGCCAAGAGAGGCACCCACTGGCGATGCTGGGAAACTACAGAGCGCCTGGAGCCGGGGAGGGGATGCTTGGGAGGCCTCCGAGAGCACTACCAGCTCCAAAATCTCCCTTCTGAACAGCAGAGCCGACAAAGCATGAGTTGTCTTTTATGAAAACTTAGTCCATGAGAGCTTTTAGTAGGAAAATGGCCAAGCCTGGGCTAGAGAAAAGGCGATCTGTCAGCTATTAGCTCCCTATCACCCCCTCAGCTTCTCTTTGCTCAGTGAGAAAAAAAGAGTTAATACTGCAAGAAAAATCTATGGAGCCATGCAACTTGTACTAAACAGTCCCTTGTCCTGCAACAACAGGACAAATACAAAAAGCTCTAAAATTAGCCTGTAAGAAGTGAATTCTCAGGGCTGCCCCTCCTAACGTAGGTCAGCTTGAAATTGAGCTGCTCTTGGTACCCTCCGTCTCCAGACAAGCAAGGAGCTCCACACGTGCTTTTGCAGAAAAAGCTCTCAACCAGACCCCAGTTATTAAAAAAACATCCACAGCAACAACTATGTAACTTTGGGGAACACTTCCCTTTAAGTGATTTTGTAGTCAGGTTACAATCACAGCAAGGTACCCAAGTGATGTAATGAGGCTACTAAGTAGAACAACATGGAAATGGGACCAAAAATATCAGTCCCAGGGGAAGATTTTCAAAGAGACCAGAAATAAAGTGTGGCAGTTGTCTGTTTTTTAGTTAACTTCAAGCAATGCACAACAGGATGAGAGAAAAGACAGCTTGGTGAAAGTGTCACAGCACTTAGCCAAACTTTAGAAATGGTTATGTAATAGTGAAAACAAGAAAACAAGTGGTACAGGGTTTGGAAGGGAAACATAGCGTGGCTCGCACCGAGAAACGGAAAGGAAAAGTCAGCCAAACAGACTGCACGCTCTTTTTAATAGCCTTCTATTTTAGCTCCTCTTTTAGATATGTAAAATCAGGTTATGTCATTACTGTTAGCTGAAGTAATCTGATTTTGTCTTCTGAAAGAAGCTTTCCCAAAATGACAATGCTGGACATTACATTTGTTGGAAATTTTACAAAAGAATAGTTCTAGCAGTATATCCCAAACAAAACCCATAGCTTATATTGCACATCCATGTTCATAAATATGCAAAAGATTTTTTTTTACACAGAGTTGTCATTAACTTAAGTCCATTATATCAAGGCTTCTAATAAAAACAAACCCTTAATCTTCTAGCGACAAAGCACCATAAATACCCAGAGGGAGAATCATTATTCCATTCATTGTCCTAAGAATCTCACACTGTCCTTAGCTGGGTACTGCTAACTCTTCCTAGATACATGAAGAATTCCACATCCTGTACAAATCTTTTTCTGAAGGTTTTCAATTTCTCCGGTCACATTAATCTCAATGTGATTTACTTTAACAATGAAGTATCTTATTACTATCACCACTGTTAAGCTTCCCATGTAAACTGAATATGTAAATATGTAAAAGGAATATTAACTCTTTAGCAGTCTGAGTATTTCTTCATTTGTCCAACCATTTTTTTTTCCTCTCCACGCATTTTATGCATTTATACATATGACCAAGAGGGCACTGTTCCTCAGCAATTTAGATAATCCCCAAACAGTTCCCTTCTCTACACACATTCTGTAGTGTGTGCAAAATACCTGAAATACCACCTAACTTTGCTGAAGGATAAGGATCATCCTTTAAGATCAGTAATATGACAACAGATTCTAAACATTTATTTTATCTGTTTCTATTATTAATTTTCAGTTCTGTGCAAAGCAAGTTCCAAGTGGTGATATATGACAACCTATATTTTTTGTTAGTGGTCAGTCAGACCCTTCTTGTCAAAACCATTTGAGCTACAAACAAATATTGAAAAAAGTGGAAGAGCAAGAGATAGTGTCTTCCTAGAACAGGGCCGTAACTAAAAATTAAATTCATTCTCTTCTGCTGTGATCCAGTTAATACTTTCTTGCGTTGAAGTGGAAGTTCTCCAACAGTGAAGAATATAGGAAACAGCCTACAGATTTTGTTGTGTGGCATCTGCCTAAGAGTGCAGGAACTTCATTTGAAAACATTTTCACCACCAGAGAGGAAGTAAATATAAATAAGATTTCTCACCTTTCATATAACTGTTTATCATAAGTATTTTTCATCACAAACTCTATTTCAACAGTAACTTGCAAAGCCTTAGCAACGAGGACAAACTTGATTAAGGTCAACACACAAAAAAGCAGAGGCTTCAATCTGCTCAAAGATAAGAATTTAACCTGGCTGCATGTATTCAGAAAAGAAGGAAAACTGGTACAAGGGACAAACATCAAGACACACATTTATTCACAAATTCCATGAATTTCTGTCTCATTCCTAGATGTGGTTGTTGACACAACATGAAACTATGAAAAGGGGAGAGAAGAATTCGGAACTCCTACCAAAATAATCAAAATAGTTGAAGTACACAAAAAGATCAAGACGTTATTCCCAGTTTAGGTATCTCTCATCCTCATCAATAGTTTCAGTCATGCAGACAATAACCCACCATACTAAAGGTCAGATTGACTTTCTGAATCCTTCAATCTGCACAAAATACAAGAGCTGACCCAAAATGTCTTGGCCTAATTGTCTCCTTCCCAGAAATCTTGCTAAGAACTGCAAAACAAGTAGAGAGGTGATTAGGGGTTGGAACTAGATGATTTTTAAGGTCTCTTCCAACCCCCAAAAATTCTGTGATTCCATGAATAAAAACTGGTAAGGGAGACACAGAGAAACACTGAACAAACTGTGTAACCCAGGATGAATCTAGCAGGTGTTGACAAACTATGTTAGCTTAATGTATATGTTCCCCGCACAACAAAATAGACAAGAATACATGCAAAGTAAAGTTCATGCAAGTTTTTTCCAGTGTTGTTCTTTCCCTAAGAGTTAACACAAAGACCGCTATTACTGGTTGGTAATCTAAATCAGGATTTTCCTGAACACCCAGCTACACAGTAGGGCTCAAATACAAACTGTGTTTATCTTTTCTCACTCTGTAAAACACTGACAGTTTCAGAAAAATAATAGGTTAAAGAGTATTTCCTTCTTTCACACAGAGAAATCTATCTATTACATTGATTTACTTGACTGAGTCTAATTAGCATACATCATTTAAGAAAGGTTATCTAATAACATAGTTGCCACAAAAAAGTATATATTTTTTTTTTTTTTTTGCTCCACAGCAAACTACTGTGTCTCTAGCAGAAATTAAGAAACATTTGAAATTTCAAAAACATTGGTATTACACTGCAAGGAAGAGGCAAAACATGCTGAAGACGGCTTGAGTGCATACAGAAGGAATGCGATTTACACACAAGTGAACAATTCCTGTCTTGTCTAATAGAAAAATAGATGCCATAAAGACATTGTACTGCAATACACCAACATAGTGTAAATAAAAAATATTTGTACTACTTTAACATTTTTGAGGGCATCTTTTATATTAATCAAAGCGTTATTTAGATTTCCACAAAAGTGGTTATTCGTACTGTACAAAGATATGAAAAGAAAACATCATCCGTCTTCTGTAAGCAACTCAGTAATACCTCAGACTGCCTGCAAAATCAATGCAGCACCACTGGAATTTAATTATTTTACTGTATCATTTTTGAGCTAGTAGAAAAGTGAGGCAATTTTAGCCACATTCTGCTGATGAATTAACACGCTTATGTGTTTTGCAAATAGTTTTCCCAACGATATTGGATAATCAATCTTGAAAACATATTCTTATATATTTCATTTTCTTATTTAGTGCTGTTGAGAGGAAATAACAATTTTTAATTTTGAATTAACTGTCCCATAACAATTTTAAATTCCCCTTAGGATTCTCTGCAAATTATGACCTTTTATAACATCACTTGCAGGATTCAATAAAGTCCTATCTTAAAGTAAGTTACAGTGACAATTGCTCTCTCTGAGGAAGAAAAATACCAACCAAAAAAATCAAGATACCAGACAGCACACATTGTCACCAGATTTTAACAGTTGAAATGGGAAAATAATTTGGGAAACTCCAATAACAGAGGCAAACTTAATGAGCTACATTTCAAAACCAAAATTTTTAATCTTCCTAGTTGTACAAATACATTATGTAACAATAATTTAAGCCAATATAACTTCTCTATACAGATATCTTCCCAACATGTATATATATGCACACACAAAATTAATCCAGTATGTGCTCTGTTATTACAGTGCAAGGAAACAGCTTAAATTCCTCAGTCTTTAAAACATGTATTTTGGCTTAGGACTACTAATGCCATTGATTTTGTCCACCTAGTAACAGGTATGCTTTTCAAAATGTATTTGCTTTTTATTTTTAGTGTGATGAATCCATCCTGCAAAATGGATTATCAGTTTGTTAGTAACAGAGAGACTTAACATTAGTTATTTGACATTATGGAATTACCAATAAGAAAGTAAGCATTCCATATCATTTTATTAAGAAGAAATATATTCTGTTGATTTTTTTTTTTTCTTTCTCAAAAGGGCAAAAGCATCACTACTTCAGACCTACTGTCATCAAAGAGCTCAGTGTGTACACAGAGCAACATCTTTTAACAGCAAGCTCTGAAAAATAGTTATCAGACAGATATCTGAAGGAAATAGTTCTCAAACCCAGGGACATGAGAAAGGAGGCCCATAATCACCAGCTCTCCCTGTACATATAGAGGAATTTACTGCGGCATCAGATATTTAGATAGTTAAGAGACTGTTTCCTTAATGCACCAGAAAGCTTTTGCTTTGTTAGGAATTAAGTCCATTTGCAGTTGCTACAACAGAATCTTGGCATGGTTAGAGCAACGTTTGAAGATACCTCTGATAGTTCTCGTCTCACTCATAATAGCATCAGGAAAACGCGCATATAACCCAAACCAACCTCTCCAGTGATTTAATCAATCCAGATCAATTTGGTTATTTACAGACAGAAATGTAGAAGAGTGGCAGGCTCACCCAGACTAACCTGCCACTTTTCAAATCATGCTGTCAATGAAATTGAGGCTTGATTAAATTTAGTATTGATAAGTTCTACTTGTTTGCATTTCACAGAAATTCCAACAGAATGATCAAATCGGTCATCTGGATTCACATTTATTCACAAGTACAAATCTGGCAAGAGCTCCAAGCATAAACAATAGGGTTTTCATCAACTGAAAGTTTTCTATCAGTCTGGCATTTAAATAGTTCTGAGCAGGAGACGTTTTCTTAGCATACCTATACATTTATCTCAAAAAAAAAAATAAAAATAAAAAAAAAAAAGAGTCCCAATAAAACAAGATAAATTGAATTTTTACCTGAAGCCCTTTTCTTTCCTGAAAAGAAGTACTATAATAGAAGCACATAAGAATGTCATCAGAGTTTTTTTTAATATTGTACCCAAGAATGTCCTTTTGATTCAGTAAATGACCTCCTCATAAGCAAAGCACAGCATCAGAAATAATATTTCTATAATCTCACTTACAGTCAAACGATACTACCTTGTTATAATTCTTATTTTATGTATGCAACATGCTGTATTTAAGAAAATACAGCTATCTAGATTCATTAGAAAAGTTCTAGAAAAGCCACCTAGTAAGGAATTTGACATGTAGAAGTATAAAATCACATAGAAGTACACCCTAGGCAACAAGAAACTAAGCTTAATGTCCTCAAAGCTTCGGTTATCCATAACTTCTAAAAAGCAAGAAAGCACTTTGTAAGATGCAATATTTTCTCCTTACAGACAATTAAATATTACTCGAACTGTTAGCAGTCATGGAACTTCTATCATAAATCTGTGTATACTTGCAAGATTGATTTGTATTTATTATCCAATTACTAGAAGTCATTTCTAATCCTTAAAAAATTAATATGTAAAATCTTTTAGAGGCACAGCATTTCCCCAGCCAAACAACAACTGTCACAATTGTTAGTGTATGAATTATAGACTCAGTGAATTAATTTGAAGTAGACACTAGGTGTCTGACTTGCTTCATGATCAGATATGGTAGTTGCTAAAAAAAGGGAAATCAAAGTGGTCGGAGAGCAATTTACCCAAAAAGAAAACATTTTTTTCCCCCATATATACTTAAGAACATATACCACGTGACTTGATCTCTTAGTAAGAGCAAAACCTTCAGAATGTCTTTCTGAATCCCTTTGGGCAACACAAAGAACATGAGGGACGAATTCATGTCATTTTACATAACTGCTCACAGCTGCACATCTGTGGGGAGCTTAGTGCCAGCCAAAAATAAATGTCAGTCAGGCCTGGCATTTCAGGGATGTAATCGCAAGACTTAAAGCATAGGAAGAGCATTTCTGTATTAGCTTTATTTTTTTTTAATAGCCCTTGTATTGGAAGAGCCATCGCAGTGCCAGCAATTCTGTCTTTTTGTCCATTTTCTTTTATGCTTCATTACACTGCTGCTGATACCCTTCTGTAAATGAAAGTACACAGAACAAATAGTACAAGAGCTCCCCTTCAGAGAAAGGGCTGGATGACTGGTTAATTAAGCAAATGTGATACTATTCAATAACCACACTAAAACATACCATGCCTTGTCTAAAGAAAAGGACAAAGATCTACTTTTGTATCCTCACAAAATTAGCTGGTTGATATGAAAAGAAAATAATGATTTAGTCAATCTCTTCACAGTTTTATGATTTCAAACTTAATTACAAAAGGTGATTAAGTCATAAGTTCAACCCTAAAAAGTATTACTATATGTACTTACGTTCGTAATTTTTTTTGCTCCCATGACCAATAAAACATCTCTATGTTGTACATAATTAGCGTAATTTTTCTCTCAGAAGTGTCAGTTAAAGTCTAGGTAGTTCCAGCATGGGTGAAAACACTTCAAACTTATCTTTAATAGTTTAATTATTTTTAAACTTCAGAGTTAATTTTGGTGAGATTTACATCTTGTTGAAATTCTCTTAAAGAGAATTCTTTTAATAGGCTAACTCATGCATGTTGTTTGGTATAACAGCTATCAACTTTAAATATAATCGGAGTAACTTTGAAAAAGGATCAGTGAGGCAGTATCTCAAGAATTTCAGTGTATTCTCATATTCTGTGGATTTCTAATTTTGAAAGCCACTGCAGGAAAAAAGTTGCTTCCAAACTAAATGTGTCCTCGATAATCGGTAAAATAAACCCTGAAGTCAAGATCTGCTTTTCAGAGGCACTTGAGTCAAAATTTACAGTTTTACAGCAAATTTATCTTCAAAATGGGTTCATTTGTAATGCTTATAGACCTGTGAGTCCATGAGTTTGTGTCCTGTTTACAGGCCCCTCCTGTGAGTACTGGTGCTTGCCCCTAGGAATCTGGCGCTGGGGAACATCACCAGAGCATGCACCGACAGATCTGGGCAGCACCTCAAGAGCACACAGCAAAGCTGGAACTGTAGAACCAGGTTCTTTTTTGAAGAGAGATGGCAGGACCTCTATGAGCCAGGGTTTGGTACTGCTTTCCTTTCCTCTCAGCATGAAACAATGCTGCAGCAGCCACTTTGGACAGGCAGCTCATGCTTAGTGGGTTCATGTAAAGGTGAGAGGAAAAGATCAAAAGCTTCAGAAAATCTACCAGATCTAATCGTCTTTATTTCCTCCTCATCACACACACCATATTTTAACTACTAACCTCAAGAACTACAACAGTAAGGTTCATTTGAAGTTAAAAGGTGAAAGTAATTAGATCAACACATTTTCAACACCACTCTAGTAGAGTGCAATGATATTCTGAAGTCTGGTTATATCCCTTACCTTAACCTTGTAATATATTCTCTATTGTTTTGATGAGCATCCCTTTGGCAAGAGTTATAGAGCCCATGCTGCACAAAAAGATAACATTCCTCCATTCTCAGATACGTTCAGTGAAATATTAGGGGATATTAAAAATTAATTAGAGAAGAAAATCCAGCCAACAATTGATGGAGTAGTCTTACAGAGGAATAATAATTTTGATCTCTCCCTCTAATGCCATGTTTTTTGCTCTCGAAAGGGAGATGAATATCTAAATGTAGAAGAGATACTCTGGGTACAAGCAAAATCAGACAATAAGAGACAGATTTAGAAGTTCGGTGTACAAGATAAATTTTAATGGCATGCAAGTCTTTAGAAAATAAAGAGGAAAAAACATAAGCACTTCGGGAAGCAGGAAGATACCTACAAATACCGTCAGCCCTCACTGCCAATGCTACTGTAGAGAACAGTACATTCCTCATGACAGAGAAAGCTATAGAGGGAGAGGAGGTTTTAAAGCAAAAAAAATATTATGTGCCAAAGTTGGGGTTATTCATTTGCATGAGAAAGGAAAAAGCTTTCAGTAACATAAAACTGAATAGCTTGGGAGTGAAAGAATCAAACCCAAACCTAACTGCTGTGAATTGTGTCATATTTATTGAAAACTGCCCAAGGCATTTCATATATGCTTAGCTAACACCATTCAGTGATAACTGCCTCCAAGGCAATCACAGACTTGAAACAGAAAGATTTCAAAAGCTTAGCCAATGCCTGAGGAACCTAAAGTGCCAGTTTTTGAAAGTTAGACACAAAAGTTGTCTCCCAAGAGAATCATTGCTACTGTTTCAGAGCTACATCTTTATCTCTGCAGCCAAGGGAGTGGAAAGTAGAGTTCGACAGGTTAGTGCTGGCAAACATGGGTATTATGAACCACACAAGTCTAGTTCCCTGTGGTCAGAGGCAGACATTCAGTTCATAGCTTTCAATGAAAGGAAGGGTAAAAAAAAAAAAATTATGAACCATGGATTGTATCACATACCAAAGGAAAATAAATAGTTCTTGATTCCTATGAGGCAAAACATTAGGTATAGGAATTACAAGGTGCAAGCAAGTACAACCTGATCCTTTTACAACCTTTTGAAGGCATCAGGAAATAATCCTCAAATTCATTTTTTCCAGATATTTACCTATTATGTCTTCCCCATGAAGTTACTCAGTTCTTTCTCTGTGCAACTTGTACTCTCTCCAGTTTCTTTCAGCTCATTTGAAAACTTCTAAATGAAACAATGACCAGCTTTAGAGCATTTACTCTTGTGGCACTCGCCTTCCTTAGCGCAAAGGGAAACAATAAGTACTTCTAGTAGCCGTATTCTTAATTACATTACAAAACAATCTCCATGATAAACAGCCAGCTACTTCTATTTCATATTTATTCCAATCCCTTACATCAGTAGCTTCAGTTTGCATATGATTATCTCGAAAAATTTTAATCATGCCGTACACAGTATTTCAAATCAGATCCTGCATATGCTCAAACAGCAGCATTAACACTTCCCTCTTATCAAGAGAAATGCCTTGCCTGTTGTCCTTCAAAATCACATTAATATTTTTCACAGCTCCATCACATTAGCAGCTGAAAGTTATCCTTTGATTAGCTTAATTTCAGATCCTAGTAGTCTGTTTAATAAGTCACACAATGTGAAAGCATTAGCTTCTCATCAGCACTATAACTATATCCAGCGTGTATTTTGTCTACAGATATAATGTGCACATACCCATTTCCTACTCTTGGGTCATTAATAAACATTTGTACTCCTAGTAGACCGGGGGTAAAGTCCCTCCCACAGTAGAGGAGAATCAGGTTTGTGACCACCTGAGGAACCTGAACATGTATAAGTCTATGGCAGCTGATGAGATCCATCCCAGTGTCCTGAGTGAATTGGCAGATGTGGTTGCCAAGCCATTTCCCATGATATTTGAAAAGTCATGGCAGTCAGAAGTCACTGGTGACTGGAAGAAGGGTAACATTGTCCCCATTTTTAAAAAGGGTGGAAAAGATGACCCTGAGAACTGTCAAACTGTCAAGCGTACCTCCGAGCCTAGGAAAGTCTTGGAACAGATCCTCCTAGAAGCAATGCTAAAGCACACAGAGGATGGGGTGGTGATTAGAGGCAGCCAGCATGACTTCATGGGGACCAAGTCCTGCATGACCAACCTATTGGCTTTCTATGATGGGGTGACCATATCAGCGGACACAGAAAAACCCACAGATATATTCTATCCAGGCTTCCATAAAGCCTTTGACACAACATGTCGTCCCCACAACATCCTTATCTCTAAATTGGAGAGATACAGATTTGATAGGTGGACTGTTTGGTGGATAAGGCATTGGTTGGATGGTCAAATTCAGAGAGTAGTGGCCAATAGGTTGGTGACCAGATGGAGATCCGTGACATGTGATGTCTCTCAGGGATCTGTAGTGGGAGCAATGCAGTTTAATAACTTTATCAATGACATTGACAGTGAGATTGAGTGTACTCTCAGCAAGTTTGCAGATGGCACCACTCCAGCTGGTGTACTTGTCACACCAGGAGGACGGGAATTCATCAAGAGGGATGTGGACAAGCTGGAGAATCAGGCCTGTGTGAACTCCATGAGGTTCTAAAAGGCCAAGTGTGATGCCCTGCAACTGGGTTGGGACAATTCACAGTTTCAATAGAGGATGGGGGATGACATGACTGAGAGCAGCCTGTCAGGGAAGGATTTAGGGGTGCTCTTTGATGAGAAGCTTGACATGAGCCAGCACTGTGCGCTTGCAGCCCAGAAGGCCAACAGTATCCTGGGCTGCATGAAAAAAATGCATTAACAGCAGGTCAAGGTAGGTGATTCTGCCTCTTTATTCCACTCTCGTGAGGCCCCACCTGGAGTACTGTGCCCAGTTCTGGAATCCCCAGCTTAAGAAGGATATGGAACTGTTGGAACAGGTCCTGAAGAGGACTATAAAGCTGATCAGAGGAATGGAGTACCTCTGCTATGAGGACAGGCTGAGAGATTTGGGGTTATTCATCCTGGGGATAAGAAGGCTCTGGGGAGACCTTATAGCAACCTGGAGGGGGCCTACAGGAAAGCAGAGGAGGGACTCTCTCAGATGAGGGGGAATGGCTATAAATTGGAAGGGAAAATCTAGACTAGACATTAGGAAGAAATTCTTCAGGATGAGGGTGGTGAAACACTGGCATAGGTTGCCCAGGGAAATTGTAGATTCCCAGTCCCTGGAAGTGTTCAGATCCAGGCTGGAGGGGCCCTTGTGCAGCCTAGTCAAGTGGGCAGTGTCTCTGCCCACAGCAGGAGGGGAGGAACTGGATGATATTTAAGGTCCCTTCCAATCAAAGCCATTCTAATTATCCTATGATTTTAGTCAAAAAACTCCAAGCTAATCACCATTTTTCAAGTACTTGCATTTTTCAGACTTGACCTACGCCATTACATCCAATTTTGGCACAGTTTCTGGGACTTCATAGATTTTGAATATGGCGTAAAAGATGACAGGCACGATTTCCCTCTGAAAAGAAAAAACCTAATATTGAAGAAATCAAGTAATTTGACTGATTCCTGATCTATAAAATCTTAACATACACAGTATTCAAATATGCATTAGTATTAACTGCATGCTTAAGCATTGTTCTAGTTTCCCTTCTAACTGTAATAAAAAGGAAAAAAAAAATGTAGCCAGTACATTTGAATGCAGAAAAGAACAACTTCATTAATATGTTCGTGTCAAAAATATTGCTCCTCATTGTATTTGTCAAAAAAATATTGTACCAGATAATACGTACGCTTATTACAGAATCACAGAATGGTTCTTTTTCTTCTCTCTTTTCAAGGCTAAATTTCTAACCTTTAATCATTTACTTTACAAATATCTTGTGCTATCTGTCACTTCTTTGCCGTTTTCAGTAAGTCTGAGATGCTTCACACGGAAAACAGTGGATGTAACTATTCTCTAACCTTGAACTTAAGAACAGTTAATTCTTGAAAAATATTTTTAATAGCTTATCACTTGTGACTTATTCAAATCTATAAAACAGCTGTGATTTTATGCAAAAATTTAAGAGTGATGTTTCTAATAACACTGCAGAGTAACAATCATCCTGACTCATCCTATGGATAATGACTACCTGTATCAAAAATAGTAAGAGTTATTGGCTATGCAGCCATTAACATTTACTACCATTGATCACTGTGTTAACACACTGACTATAGGCCCAGGAGTTTGTCTCGATTGTCTGGTGGGTGCATTTTTTCCTAAAACTACTCCTTAGGTTACTTAGTTCACAGCATACAAAATCCTTATTATTCCCTTATTAATGATTACTTGTTTTGAAGCTGTAGGTTTTAATTTTTACACTGAAGAAATGCGTATACCAAAAGAGATGGAACCGATTCAGACTTGGATATACTGCTCTCTTTTTACAAAAATGGTAGAAAATCCTAAACACATTATATTTTTCAAAAATCCCTTGCATTGTTTTAGTATTTTACCTTGCCCTGAATTCTCACCATAAATAAACATACACATTATTCTGAATCTTAAAATTCAAGAGTAAGAAGCATCAAGGACAGATATGACATTTTTAATAGTCAGAACTATTTGTATATTGGGCAAATTAATAAGAAAAAGTAGAAAATCCATTTCACTTTATTTTGTTTACGAGCAACACCAGTTGCAGTGAAGTCTAAGTGTACAACTGCATTTGTTCCCTCTCCCGTTAAATCTTTTGGTTTCTTCAAGGCTTGACAGAATCAATCCATTGCTACCAGCATGTGCTACATACTAAGGATGAGCAGATTCTGCGAAGTTCCTCTGCAATTAATTGCCACTGTATAAATCTGCATTTCATTGGAATCTCCAGTTGGAATTCTGGCATTTGATTATATAATGCCAAATGAAAAACCTAAAAATTCAACCCCAACCCTGAGGAATGCCTGACTTCTGATTTCTTATGATGGCTGCATCTTTGGGACAAACTGCCATATTTTGACAGGGAAGTAGACAGGATGGAATTGATGCCCTTATTTACAACCTCAGAATGTTAAGTAAAAGCAACAAGTAAACTTCTCCAGTTGTTTCAGTTCACTTTGATACCTGTACTCAAAGTATACTCGGGTGAATATATTTTTTGGAAAGAAAACTGAAACCCAACTTCCACTGGTTCCCATTTCTGTACAGATGGAGTGATTTTTCTATCTAAACAATTTCATTTTTCCTGCATCATTTCTCAGCAAAATAGAAGCACAAGAAGGCAGAAAAATGTCTTCTAATTTAAATTAAGCATTCTTTAATGTGCACTGGTTTGAAGTGTAACGAGAGAATATATTTAGTGTATTGATATGCCTAAATTTTGTGCCTGCTCATTCCACACACCAGCTTACAAAATTTAGCATATTCCATTTTTCTCAGTAGTATCCATCTCAGCATAATTGCCTCAGACCACTGATCTTTCTTATGCAATGCAATCCCTCCATTAAGAGTCTGACATCTATCTGTCGTAATCTTCAAGGAATATTCTCCTTCATAACACATCTTAAAGAAACATTAAATAACCCGGCATAATATCTTCATTTGAGCAGGCTTGCTGCTCCTTCAATCTGCACTCTGAATGACAGATTCCAGTTCTCTCTCATCTTACCTGCTGTCAGAAGTTAAAAGTCTTTACTGAATGCAAGGTTTTCACCCTTGCCTCTTGCTCACCCCAACTCCTTTCCTCTCATAATCTCACTTATAATTCCTTTGTCATTATCACTATCATCATGCTGTTGTAAAAACATTATTCACAGTTTTTATTAGCAAGTAATTTTGCTTTGAAATGCAATTTTTTTCTTCATTAGACTTGCAATGAAAATAAATCAGATACATTTACAAGTATTTCTCAAAGTTCTGTTAGCTCAGAACAAAGCACAAGACAACCCTTGCTGAGAAAATCTGTCAATCACTTGGTATTACACATCACAGTACCTGAAAGTCTTCCTTTAACACATCAGCTGTAAACATTATAGATGTACCAAGAGAGAGATATAATTGAAACCATTTTGACAGGAAAATTAATACTGAAGCTCAACATCATTTCACGACAAAGACTTGATTTTTTGAAAACACTCCATCAATAGTTTCTGAAAAAGAAAAAAACACTTGCAAAAAAATGTTGTTGTCTTAGTTCAGCGTATTAAAGTCCCTATCATCCCCTGCGCAAAACGTACTTTTTTGTGAAGTAGGGCTTGAAAGTCCCATGCAAAGATAATACTAGTGCAGCCCACGACAAACTAAACACTTGATTCTTACTAGAAAAACAGTAGCTTCCCACGAATCAGCTGGGAGAGTGTGTGCAGCAGAGACCTGTGCCCTCCTCACAGCACATCCCAGTTCACCCAGATCCTGTTTCCACTGCCAAGGCACAGATGCAGTACCCGTACACCCATTTTCTCGTTCTGCTATGAGTTCGGGATGGTTTACTTTCTCTGAATGACAGACAGTTGACGAAAAAGGAGATCATCTGGTCTAACTGCTCTGGCCCAGGCAGGGCACACATAGAGCCAGTTGCCCAGCACTGTGTCCAGACAGCTTTTAAATATTTTCAAAGAATCCACAACCTCTCTGGGTAAATCTGCTTAACTCCTTTTGTGTTCTCATTTCAGCCACACCACAGTCAGCCAGCTGTACAGGGAACAATATCAAGTATTCATGAATTGAGCGAACAAGCTAGGGATTTGTGAGTAATTGCACCACCTTTTATGGTCTGATCAAAAATGTGCGATACAAAAAAAAAACCCCACCATAGTACTTTGGAGAGCAAGCACTTTATGTATGGGACTGCTAAACTGCAACAAAATAAAGCTATTTGAGCCACGGGAGCAATTTGTTGCTTTATACACTCAAAGCTGAATGTAATTATCTCATAAATAACTAAAATGAACCAAGAAGCAGTGATGGGCCCGAGAGCAAGATTTGTGCTCTTTGCAATATTGGCATCCAATGCCAAACTTAAAGAAATTTGCTTTCTTCTGGCACATTAGTTCATCCTGGTGGCTTTTCACATGCTTCACTGCAAACACCCTGCCCAGGCGCTCTTGTTTCTTAAAAAGGAATTGTATTGTAACCACAGAAGATTTCCAGCTTATGGAAATGACAACTTATTTCTGGTTTGCTTCAGAAGTTCTCATGTATGCTTTATTGGTTCTAAAGTGTTTCGTGTGAGATGGAGTTCATTATGTTCTCAAGTGCGTGTATTTGCTACTGTGCTTATAACTCTTCATAAGACAGTCTCAACAGTTTAATTGCTTTACAAAAGGAAAAAATGGTTTTTTTAAATTCGTTACTCAAAATAGTAAAAAAGCAGTAAACTAACAACTACACAAAGACAAGGCTTTGGTTTTGCAGTAAACTCTTTTTAATCTGCCCTAAACTAGGCATCTCTGGAGGAAAACATACAAGTCATTGTTATATTGCAAATTCATCTTACTACTCTCTGTCCCCAAACAGCACTGAATTCACATAACTACCTTCAGGTGTTTCCTTGCTATGTTTCATATAGATACAGCAGATGTGAAAACTGAGAATTTGTTTAGATGAAAAAACACATAGCATGGAAACTAAAATGAATTCACAGAAACAGAGTAGGTTCTATTACGACAGCAGTGTTTGACTGCTTTTTCACATATAGTGCCTAACACGAGCAGAAAAACAATCCAGAAAATTGCAGCAACTGGACTACACCTTTGCTTTTTAATTTCAGAGTATTTAAGTAAATGAAACCATGCAAAAGTAACATGAATTACAAGGGGCTTAGCCCATTTTGCTCCATCTTAAAATAATTGAAGGAGCAAATTTTCCCAAATGTAAGATGCTCAGCAAGGCATCACTACACTGTGACTGTCAGATAGAAGTTGAAGTGAAGGGGTTTGGTGCCCAGATGGGAGCAGGAACAGTTTTGATAACGTGGTTTACATATAGGATACTGACTTCTATAAAATTCTGTGTAACCAATTAAGCTCAAAATGACAGTATACAGATTTAAATCAATGTTATTATTTTGCTAGTACCAGTGGGATAAGAATAAGTTTTGCAAGTAGCAGTTAAAGATAAAAAACGTTCAGAGATAAGAAAAATAGCGGCAGAAAAAAAAAGCATTTCAGAGTTGGAGAGGAGGGAGAATACCACAGCAGGCTATATTAGTCTTCACTTGAGTGAAAACTGGGTGATATCAGTACTGGCAGCATTTGTAACAGCTTATCCCATCACACACTTTCACTGTAGACACTAGCTTACAACCACTTTCAGATATTATCTCATTATTTAGAGTATCTTTCCATCTTTCCCTCAGACAAATCCTCTCTGAAATTATCTTAAAAAAATGGAAAAGGCATCAGGTATTAGCAATACTAATAGAAGCCAGATATGAATACAGCAGTTTCATTTTTTAGAAGCTTGCTCGAAGTTACAATACTTTGTGTTTTTCCTGATGCACAGATGCAGAGAGTAATGCTTTCAGTTTTCTGAATATTTGCTTAGTATGGTACCCACCAGGTTCACCTTCCCAGCCTGTAAGCATCTCCTTTGAGGTACTTAGCTACACTAGCATAAGAGAAATTTTTTTTTCTTTTTTTTTCTTCTCCATAATCAACAAGAAAATGAAAACATTAAGTAGTAATTCAATAAAGTTGGTTGAACTCCTTCTCTCCAAAACATTTAAGATTGTTATAGTACAACACAACAAATTAGAACTTCCATCATATAAAACCAATATTGAAAGTGATTTTATAGTTAGTTTTATTGTTACCTCTGTAGTCAGGCATTTATTTGTGCATCACTAAATTTCCATACTTAGTGCAACAATCAACAAAGCATTTGTACCTTGACTTTTTTATGCGCTGAAGAAACCAGGAGAAGCTATTAAAATCCAAATCTTAAATCATTTCTGCTGTTTAAACACTTATCCAATATTCTCAGAAGCCTGTTGAAAATCTTCCCTGTAAAACTTCAATTGCTGCAGGAAACTCAGAATAATAATTTTGCTTGAGTAAGGACTGGGCAGATAAGCAGGAATGACATCCAAAAAGCCCATGTACAAACTATTACATCTGCTTTCTTAGAGAAAAAACCCATGAATTTCACAATAGAATTACAGAACATAGTCTTAAACTATTTTTTCTGTAAAATTGCTTAAGACTCAATCTTGTTTCTGGTGAAAAAGATTTACATGATTTCAGAATTAGTCTCACTGTGATTTCACTCTTTCAACAGCATTTTCTGGAATGAGTTTTTCATTTTCTTTCCAAGCAAGCTGTCATCTCACTGATCCATTGTCAATCTACACTTGGAGTTTAATAGCTTTCTTGTAGGTTGGGGGGGGTGGGGGTGAGGATTGGTTTTATTTTTAAAATGCCCTTAGTATGCATATTATTTGAGATGGGAAGGCAGGTAAGACAGCTACACCTGGCAGAGTCAGACAAGCTGCGCATACCACTGGGTCTGAACATGCATTCTGCACTGCAGCTGTCACTCTTTCCCCTAAGAGGATGTTAGCATGATTTAGTTTAAAATAACATCGGTACTTTCTGTTTCAGGCTATTCCTTCATCTGCCACTCCTTTCTGTAGCACAACCAAGTGCCCTTTACACCTGTTTTGCACAGAGGAATGACATTTTGATGTGCATGGAGACGTTTGATGTATGGGTTCTAGTGAGAAACTGGGACTGCAGTCAGATTTCTTTGGCTTCCCTCAGCAGCACTGCAAGCATCCAGACGAGATAATTGCATAACAACTATTTAAAAAAAAAATTAGCACATAACATCCTGAAGTTATAAAAGTGAATACAGGAGCCATTCTTCCACTAAATCTTCAGCACTTCTATTGTTTTCTATCCACCCTGACTACTATTGTACAAAGATGAAATAGCAAATAGAAAAATTGCATAGCCTGGATAGTACATTTTGCAGCTCCCATAGACCTGATCTTACATAGGCTTGACTCTTCATACTTGATTCACCATTTTTCAACAAACTTATTTGACACAGAATTTTTTGTCTGCCTCCTCCTGAGCAGCACCAAGTTCCTGATCAGTATTCACTCACAGATTGGTCTGAAATCCTATAGTCAATAACAATGCAAACTACTTGCCACGTCTGACCTGTAGGTATTAGAGGCAAAACTAAAACAGAATTAATTTCAGACAGGTTTCTTTCAGTGTATATTCAGGACAAAACACATCAAGGGGCACGCCTGTAACATGAGTCGACATAAGAGAAACGCATGTTCAGGTCATTTCCACTAACCTTAAATAACTTTATCTAATTTGTGCAATCCCTCTCATCCCTACCTTTCTTGTATTGCTGATTCTAAAAAAAAAATACGATTTGGCCTACTCTATTTTCGCCATAGTATTTTATTAGAAATATTAATAAAATAACAGAAGTGCAGTTATGATAGACATTTCACAAACTATATATTCATAGGAAGTAAAAAAAAACACATTTTTAAAGCAGCAAATGTTATTAGTGGATTAATGTTGCATTTGCCAAATTGCCCTGGGAAAAAACCAGCATTTTAAAGTTTTATTTGCCTTTTTTTTTTTAATAATAATGAACTATGACAATGATCTATCCAAATATCTATGTACAGTTAAAAGAGCAAATGTGGTTCACGCATGATGACAGGAAATAAAATGTCTGGACAAGATTTAAAAGATACCTATAAAACAGAGCATTCATAGGTAGGGAAAACCAGCCAAGACTCAGAGCTTGCTACTGTTTTTCCACAAGAGGCAGAATCCCATTTTCCTGGTTATTACAGAGAGGAAATTCTAGAGCCTCAGATCAATAGAGACCAATAAAGACCCATTCCCAGATTCCCCTGTTTAAGGCTGACAATAATTCCTGTGTACAACGCTGTTTAGTACCTTGTTTGAGTTGGATGAATGCTTTAACACCCATTGTGACTTTTTGACTTGAAGGCATAATTAAGACACTTCTAACATCCTAGCCATGCATCTGAATAAGCTGGATTCTGCCTAGGTACTTCCTGAGCATTTGAACAAGTAGATTCCAACTCAAATAACAGTCACTTCAGAACACTCAGCTATTTATGAGATATACAGAGAAGGCAAACAGGCTAAATCTTTTCACGTGTTTCATTGATATAATAAAAACAGGTTTATTAAAGAAGAACATTCAGATCTCCGATACAAAGAACAGTCAAGGGTGCTATAAGCACAGAGCTTTGTGCTTGTGCGTAGAGCCACACCCAGGTTTGAGCACAACCCTTTGGGGCTGCCGAGATGTGATCCCTCGTACTGCCCCAAACAACAAATTCCCTCTGCTCGAGGAGCAGCATATCTATGGCTTCTGCTCTCAACTGTGAACTGGCAAACATGTTAGCTTTGCTAAAATTTTCTCAGCTTTGAATAATTCAGCAAAATCTGTATGAGTCAAAGAAGAGAAGCCAGGGAAAAGAGAAACAACTCATCCACAACACCAAGCAATATTACATGAGCACAAATAGGAACAAACTAATAACAGGTGACAGATTACATCAGTAGCAATCATATGTATCCCTCCAGAGCACTGGAAAGCAGAGGCTGAAGATAGCAAGGGAGGCTTTTCTTGTCTTGAAAAAAAAGTGTTTTGATCTTTCACCATATGCCATAAAAGTCATTCTTATATGAGAAGTTTTTAAGCACATGTTTATGTAGGATGGAAGTTCAAGAAATTGTAGAAAGCAAGCTCATAAAAAATCCCTGGAGATCTGGAAAACCATTAACTGCTTTGTGAAAGTGTATACTAAATTTAAAATGTGATATTAAGTCATTAAAAGGTACATGAGAAAGCAACATCACTTTGCTATGACTAATACTGATATTACATCTTGTTTGAAATTACTTTATTGCTAAACACAATGAAAGCTAAAAGTGCTTAGCAACATAAAATATTCAAACCTCATTAAGTGTTCAACTCCTGAAGCATAAACATGCCTTTAATGCACATAAATTGGAGTCCAAACAAACAGTGAAGGTTGATTTTGATTTGGGGTTTTTTTTGGTTTTTTTTTGTTTTTTTCCTAGCTCATAGGCCACTCCTGTTGCATCAAAACACAACAGGATGAAACCTGAGAGATTAATAATTCTTACAGAAAAAGCAGACTAGCATCTCACAGAAGAGGTCCAGATAGCACATACAACTAGTTGAGAAGCTCATGGATCCCACTCCCAGAGGAATATACATTATTATCTGATGACATACCTTAAGCAGGTAATGACCAGGAACTATTTCCCATTTCAAAGGGAACAACCATTTCAGAAGGCCTATTAGAGGACAAGCATGCCACCAGACTCATTATGTCAGCTCAACCAAAGCCCCAAAAGCCATCTGGGGAGGAATTGAGAAGGAGATAAGCACCCACAGCAGGGAGGAAAGACTGAATACTTCTGAACATCTGTTAAATTTTAAATATCTTTTGGAAGCAATTCATCTGAAATGTCTTCTTGGGCTTACTGCTGCATCTATACAGTGTTATTCGACACTGATCTTAAAAATGAAATCTTGGCTATCTCCTTTAAATTTCCCTTACAAAAAGCTTCAGCTAGCTTTAAAAAAGCTGAGGTATTACACCACTAAACAGAAACAATACTTGTGTTAGAACTCCTGGCTGGAACAGAAATCACATTTAGAAGCTTTCTGAAAAAAACCCAAAACAACCTAGGAATTTCAAGGTCCTAAAATCTTTGTATACATCAGCTTGAAATGCTTGTTTTCCTACTCTGTGGTATGGTTATGGGAATTAGTAGAGTGTTCTTTTCCAAGAGAGTTGCATTGTTAATACTGTCACTGTTTATAAACTTTCCCATGAGTTTATGCATTAAAACAAAGATCTAACTGATTAGGTGAATAGCTGCTAATTACAAGGCTGTGTTATGACCTGTATGTGCAACAGAGAAGCCGAGGGAAGATAAAATAACGATATTTGGGAAATGGAAAAAGGCTGTCACACATATCAGAAGAGGAACAAAGCAACCTTCCAACATCAGAGGGGTGAGCAGAGCACCCAGCTGGCTGGGGACGGCTTCTCAGGGTGCTCATTTCACCCTGGCCAAGAAAGACCACGAGCTGCGTATCCCTTTTTATCTGAGGTAAGATTATCAGTTCAAAACTGCATGCATGGAAGCTCACTGTGAAAAATCAGCAAAGTGAGCAGACTGGAGAGCATGGGGCACTGTGCCATCAAAATCTAACATGGAGATGAACAGAAAGAAGAGTCGGGAGAAAAGGGTGGGAAAAGCAAAAGGTAGAGTGACCAGGCAGAAACCAGCTGGGTAACAAGTATTTGGGATATAAAACTAACATCAAGAAATAATTCATATGCATCAGAGGGAAGAAGCATTACATAAAGGCTCTAAGAAAGTGCTGAAAGCACCTGCCCACTACATTTTTTCACCCGCCAATATTATAGGGCTCAAATTACATTAACAATCCTTTGACACTGCTGAGAGCTGCAGTTTCCATTCTTTTGTTTTGTTTCTAATGAGGGCAGAACCAATGGGATCAAATTAAATAACAAATTACCTTTAGATACCTAATTGATAACAAATGTTATCATTTACCTAACAATTAACTGACTAACAAGAACATTTTAATTCAGTTTATATCTCTTCAGATACAGCGCTGACCTGACGAAAATCATAAAAGAAGGCTAAATAACATTCCTCTAAGACAAGTCAAACATACTCATCTTCAGTTACAACAACAAAGAAATCCCATTGTTTGGACATAGCTTTATAATTTGAATATTAACATCTAATGTTCTCACTCCCCCCCCCCCCCCCCCCCAAGAAAGTGGGCTCTATTGGTTTGGAAAAACAAACAAAAATGAGTGTAAAGATTAAAAAAAAGGAGAAAGCAACAGATTAGGAGAGAAGAGGGAATGAGCAAGACGGGTCTGCCAAGAGGGATATATAGATATATAGCACACTCTTTTTATATAATCATCACTTATAGAAAGCAACTCATCTCACTGACTCTCACTCATTTTGGATGTATCTGCAGCTGTATTGCTCATGCTTCATTAGCCCCCAAGTGACTGACTACAATTCCTCTGAAACACATTGGGCCAGATTAAGAGACAAAGGAAAAAACACAGTGGAAGATTTGGAAAAACAAATTGCACACAACTGCTGTAAAGTCTGTAATACTGCAAATATAATGTAAACTCAGCCAAGGTCCCGGTGCTGACATGAACCCTTTTATGTATAGAGTTGATTAAGTGAACAGCAATTTAAAAATTAAAATAAAAAAAAAAATCACTTCCCAATATGAAATGTGCAGTTATTATTGCAATAATCTGGCAGTCTGCATCTTCACTATCTACAACCACCCCACAAAATACACCAAGTCTTGAAGTATTTGTTAAGAATATTTCTCAGTTCTATCAATTGACAAGAAATCAGTCGTTTGCCAAAAACCAAAACTCAAAGTGTTAATATTTAGCATTTTATCCTGGAGATAGTATACCAGGTTAGTGTAGATGCAACCATAATGAAAAAAGAAGAAAAAAGTCTCTCCTGCACTTGCAAGAGTATGAAAGAATTTGAATCTTGAATTGCCTTAGACTGAACGCTCATCTCCTCCACTGCAGCATCAATACTTTATGGCAGAGATACTACAGTTTCCATTAATCCTAACTGTTTCTCCAGGCTCTCTAGCACTCTTATTAGTGTACATTGCAGTATACACAGAAAACAGAAATACAGTTTGCCTGATGAGTTAATATATCTTTCAAATTCATATCTAAGCATCATTCATTCAGTTGGATGTAAATTAATTGTCTTTTTATAAAGTGAGGCTTAAAAACATTGTATTAATTATTCTAATTCTCAAAGATAGTGCAGAAAAGCCTGACAAGGCAAGCTTTTAAGTCAATGATTGAATTGCAGGCAGACTTCTTGCCCCACCTTCCTGGGAAGCAGCTCTAAAATGGTTGAGAGCCATCAAGCTCAGCTCTCATTCCAAGAAAAACATCTCTCGTTTTTCACCATTCATAAGTAACGACCAAAACCACATATAGTGTGTCCTAACCCAGCTAGCTGTGAGTAATAACTCAGCCTGTGCATCAGTACAGAAGGAAGCAATGAAATTTCTTTTGAGAACAAAGCACTTAAAGTTTGTGGAAAAGACAACTAAAGGCTGATCATCTGATCTTGTATCGATAGCCTTGTATGTACACCTACGTACTTGAGTTGATCTTTCACTGGAGAACTAAGGTCCTTTTTTCCTTTTCAGATTTGGTTAGAGGAAGAAAGGCTGATCACCTCTTATCTGCTCATTCAATAGTTAAAGTGCCTGTTCAAGAGAGCAGTTTGTGTTTTCAACGAGAAAAAAATTCAGAATTACCCAAACTAAAAGTAAAATGAGAAACCTTGCTCCTTTAAATATAGCCAGGCAGAAACCAAACAATGAAGAAGGAAATTAAGCTGCACTCAGAAGTGTAACTGTGGGCACGACACTGAAGAACCCTTTTAAGATGAAATAAATATATCTCATATTATTATCCACCCACCCCAAAGTGTACAAAATGCTCCTGAAGTCCCTAAGTCTCAGCATCAGGACTCAGAGGGTTTAATACAGAGGGTGAAGAATAGCTAGTGAAACTAATCATAAATTGAGTCTAAACATAAACTGTATTTTTTGCCTTTTCTACATTCCATTGGAAATTGCAGCAATAAAATAACATTTCAGGAATAGATGAAAACTATGTGTCACCAAGACCAAGATGACATGGCAGGAACTAGAACCAGACATGAGCCATACAGCACAACTCAAGAACAATCTACTGAACAGAGAGATGGTTTTCTTGGACATAATAGTTGGTGTTGTTTCAAACATACTCTTGCTTTTCTTTCTTTTGCCTCTAAGAGATAAACCAGTGAAAAGCTTAACTCTCAAGCAATTTTGCATTTTTCACAACAATGTCTTAGTTTGACTTTGTTGATTTGATTATAATCCTTACTTATTCTGCCCCAATATTTATTTATAATTATTTAAAATGATGAGTGCTCTGTTAACAGTTCCTATATGTCCCAAGCATAGATACCTTTCTGCATGAACTACAGAAAACTAATACATCACATCTGAATTTGATTAAATCGTGACTGATAATATGACAAGATAGTGCTCCGTTAGACAGAACCTTAGGTCAGTATTCTGTATATACTAATAAACAAGACCAGTACACAAAAAAGTGAGAGGAATCTGTACCATTGAGGGTAAAGAAAGCCCCATTAATCTTCATCTTTACATATAACATCAAAAGGATTCATGCCTATTCATTGAAAGTTTGCATGAGAGATTTACACGTTCCACTGTGTTTCACCTGAAAGCTGTGAGTGCTCACCTGAAGCGATTTTAAAGGAATTTTTTTTATTATGATGAGCTTATTGGCCAATTTCATTATAGTCATTGTTGGAAAGAACTCTCTTCAGAGTCCTACTTACTTTAAGAGAAACCGTAAGATGAATAGACTAATATCACATTTTAAGATTAAAACTGAAAATAGAAAGAATGCTAGATTGAATCGGCCTAAATTCCTGAAGCAAACTAATACAGGTTTTCCCACATGCAGATCCAGGTGAAGATTCTTCAAATGAATGATCATCTCCCAAAATAAAGAGCCAACACCAAGAAGAACTGCTATCTTAATACATCTACCAGTTTCCTACAGACTAAGACAGTATATGTAAAACACGGTGTAGAAACCACTTATTCACACCAATAACTGTTGCCATTCCAACTCACCAGTCAGACCTGTTCCCCTCTATTACTCAAAAAATTCTTATTTTATGTACTGCTGCATCAACATTAAGACAACGGATAATACTCCTGGAACAATGTCTTACACCATTTCTGCTGGACTTACCCCTTCCATCAGGTATTTCTGTACTGCACATAGGTTACCTTCCACTGAAAACTCTTTTCTTGTTTTCTCCAGGAGGATATACCTCACCCACTCAGATCTTCTCCCTCATAATTACCACTGCCTCATGCTGGCTTGACATTCAAGTTTTCAGCAGTTGCTTTAAATGAGAGTGATTTAATTGCAGTTCATTAAATAAGTTGATTTTATCCTAGTTGCATGTTTGTCTAATCAGCTTGCATCTTGATGAGACTTAGGCATGTGTGTACAACAGCCATCACACCTTTACAGCAAGGGTTCATTCAGATGTTCCTTAAGACAACAAGAAATTAAGTCATCATGGTAGAAAAGTATTTTAAAAATCTCTCATTCCTAAGGGTTTTTATCAGTTTGGGGGTTTGTAATTTTTTCCCCTCCTTCATTAGGACCACAATGAATTCTCTCCAGGTTTTAAAAAACTTAGTACTTATATGCACAAGAGCAATATTTAGTTCAGTTTCCTAAACAGCATCAATTCTAATGAACATTGACATGCTTCATTAATATGCCCTCAACATAAACAAGTTGCATTCCAATCACACAACTTTTCACATCTGAAAAATATACCAATTAGAATGTATCTATCAAAGGACAATTATTGTGGCAGACCAATTATTTTTTTCCCCCAGAAAACAGATCATAAGAAATAGTTGAAAAGTATTGGGTGCTTTGTTAGAATAACAATATTCTGTGGTAATGCACTAGGATATCTTTCGTAATTTTCAAATTTCTAAATAGCTTTGTTGTGTCTTACGTAGCTCCCATGAACACAAAGTAATATTGGGTAGGTTGCATCAAAATGATAAAGTTCTTTTCCTTCTAAAATTTGAATTAAAAATGGTTTTTTGGTATGAAGAAGCACAGGAAAAACTTCAAGTTTTGAATTTTTATATTATTATTGAATGAAACTTATCTCAGTATGTAAAAGTAAAAATCAAAAAGTTTAACAGCAAAGGCTAGCTTATTGTATTCTTTCTCTCCGATCTGTTATCCATACATACCTGCTGAATCTAACTCCTATTATACAAGTTTTAGGTTTTTCCTTTTAATACATCCAATTACCATTTGATATGGCAATGCCTAGTGTATATAGATAGATTTAGTCTCAATATCCCCAAATGCCTGAAAAGTGGAAGTAGCCAAAACCTGTTCACGTTAGTTACAGTCTGTGCTTTGATTATCCATAGCTGATCTGTGTTTCTAGATTGAGAGGACGATTTAATTATTGCTTGTTTTGGGTAAGCCCTCAGCTTACAGTGGAAGAACAAACCACTCAAATTCTATTTAACATATAGATATTGACATTATAAAGTAATGTAAAAAAATAACCGAAGTAAATTAATCCCTAAAGTAAACAACAACTTGATACTTTCCATGGCTATACAACTTATCTGTGACCTGAAGAAAGACTGTAAAAACTAAAATACAGAGCTTTAAATGATTAAACTCTGGAGAGCCTCCAAATGAACTTTGCAGTTAGTATAGAGGAATTAAGGGTGTGTCCTGTCTTGTGCTCTCCCCTCAATACTTACATCATTTAATCCATGTTCTGAACAGAAGCTCAACACTGTTTCCTCACTGTGAACTGGACTCTGACTTATTTTATGCAATACAGTAGTTCCTTTTGACAGATTTTGTGGCAGCTGTATTTTAGGAGGCATTTTTTTGCCCCAATGAAAAAGCAATAATACTTGCATTATTTAAAACTTGCACCATTTTGCAATGCTATTAAGGTTCCAATATAAAAACAATGCAAATGACTGGATTTGTATATACCTAAGATAATTATAGCAACAACAAAGTCCACAAGCAAACTAGACTGTATGGCTAGAAAACAGTTCAGTAGGAGTAGCACTTAGTCATCTTCTGAGGCATTTTTGTGCTTCAAAACAATCCAGAGTTTAAATAAATGAGCTAAAGCTTGAATAACAACCCAGTCTCTTCTCTCACATTTCCCATTAGTCAAGTATTTAAACCCAGAACTCATTGCATTCATATTTATTAGACAGTTTGCCACGCTCCAATTTTCCACAAAGTATCATTAATAAACCACAAATTTTCATTCACATTAATTGCAAATTAACTCTTTGAATGCAGTTTCAAGACTACCCGGATATACTTTGTACTAAGTATGGTATTCTGCTAATATTGTTACTTATCACCAGTGCTACTCCTCTGAAGGGCCCATCAACTTACACTGATGTAAGAAGAGTTTAAAAATACAATTTACTTCCTTAGTTATTCCCTGCCCATTCAACCCAAATACACTAGTATGAACCAAGTTCTTAAAATGCTTGCTAAGTATTTAATTTCACTTCTCTCCTTCTCACCTCAGTGAGCGGAATTGCTTTTCTTTTCATTTATCATATTTTATAAAATGCATTATACTGGCTTTTCTACAAGATTTCAGCCTGAGAAAATATATTGTTGCAGTTCTAGCATTGCAGTAGTTCCTCCATATTAAAAAATAGACCTTTCATTTCTGTTAAAAACTCATTTCAGTGCAGCCTAAAGAAAGCTAAAGAGAAAGCATCCACTGCTTCCAATCTGTATTTGTTTTTGAGATTGTTTTGCAGGTACCACTGGAACCTGTTTTCAGTACAAAATGAGCAGTACCTTGCTTTTCTCCTTCGTAAATTGCTTTATAGGTAATTTTAAAGCCACACCCTCATTTTAAAAAGTGGTTCTGATTTTTGTGCAACTTCTCATTTTGTGTTGCTTGTACATTTTGCTGTACGCCTAAGCAAACACATATGAGCTGCTATGTAGAACGCAGTGTCTGTACTAATATCTAATCTAATCTTGGGAACTGGTGAATGATTAAGTCCACTCCTTCTGTGACACCTGAAGGATAGAACAAAAGGAAAAGTCATTACAAACTGCAGAAAATCAGCATCTGGCCAGTACCTCAGGAGCCAAAAATATGGGGGATCAAGATAACCCTGCATTCAAACCATACATGAAAACTTCAAAAGGGTGCAGGGGGGCTGCTTTGCAGACCTCAGACTCAATAAAGGACTGTGGGGAGCATGCACAAGGGAGAGGACACCTGTAATAATCAGTATTTGGAAATGAGAATAATATGCATGATTTATATGAGAATTGTAATATATATATAAAAGTTCGGTGTATAAATAAGTGCTACTCTTAATCATCAGCATACACACTAGGTGGATCAGTCCCTTGCATATCTGGCACTGAATTTAAAGAGTACCTGCTTCTTAAGACACGCAACTGGGGGTAAAAACTTTCTTTTCCCAATTTTGGTGACAGTTTTTGGCAAGCCAGACTGACTGCTGTAGACCCTCAATGGATCCTGGGATCACAGGACCTCCAGCCAGCACCGAGGAATTCTCAGGGAAAACCTCGATTCACAGACCAAGGAGCTCACAGCTAAGATCCCCTGGAAAATAAGGTAAAGGCATCCTTTATAACTCAAGGGTGACCACAGCAGGATGAAGGCAAAAAGCCTCCCCGGGTGAGGCTAAGACATTAATAAAAAGATGGTCTGGACAGCTAACGTAATCAGGATTAGAGTCCTCAGTGGCTGAAAGAAACTCGTGACTGAAAAGTCAGGTTAGAGTCCTGCAGAGGAGGGTTAGAGTCCCACAATGTCAACATCTCTTGGCTTTCATTTACGTGCTGGAACAGACTTTGGCAATAGATCTTTCAGGATAAGGCAGTTCTGTAGTTTAGTGAGGAAATTATTTCTACTTGAGGCTCTAACCTTGCACCGTGATCGAACTTATTCTTTTTCCTTTTTACTGAAAATTCCATAGGCAGTTCAGTCCAGTCTCAAACAAGCCTAAAAACGAAGATGGTGTTTTAGAAAAATCTGTTGGGATGTTTATTGAAATATTGGAAACAGCTGGGTGGGGATCCCCTTATGAAAAGGGGGTTGATATAAGGGTATTACAGTATTCTATCTGTCCCAGCTCTGGGACTGATTTAAAAGAACCTTTTTAGTTTGTGTACAGAAGACAGCATCTAGCTTTGGGAGTCTTAGCCCAGAGACTGGGAGACTAGACAAGACCAGTGGAGTACTTGTCTAAGCAGTTGAATAAAATGACAACAAACCAAATCCTTTTAATGAATTGAGAAAGTTTCTTGCAAGGAGTTAGAGTTCATATAATTCGCTTTTTATGTGCCACCTCTCTGGTACTCATTTCAAATACAGTAATGTGATAAAAGAATTCTGCAGGACAACAACCTACTAAGTGCTCCACAAGTCACCTTTGGAAAACTGTCACTCACACCTAATTTCTCAAACCTATGCCAGAGAAAAGGAAAGCTTAAATGAAGCCTTGTCTAACAAAATTGCTGCAGCACAAAATTGTTTCTCGCACGTTTTTAAAGATATTCTCGTATTTAGAAGCAGCAAACCACAGAACAGATCATTAATTTCTGGAGTGCTTGATGTCCTACTGAGATAAACCAAGAAATATTTTGGCAAATAACCATTTAGCAGCTGCCTGCAGGAGAGGAAAGTGAACCAAATTGTTAACAACAAGACAGTCTCTTTGACACAGTTCCTGTGAAATCAGAGTAACAGGGCTGTTTTGGAATGGGCAGGTAGGAGAGATGTGTTAAAAAAAAAAATTGAGAAAAGTAAAATAATCCAGACCCCCAACTAGTAAGGCAATTACACCACTATGCTATGACAGTCAAGCACTCTTTAGGCAAATTACTCAGGCTTAATATTCACAGTCCTCACTTCTCTCAAGTATTTTATGAGTCTAGAGTAAAAGCACCTTATATCCCTAGTCCAGAGCATGCAATATTTATGACGTGCTTAGTGTAATGAAAGGGGTTTGATGGATGTGCTGAATGCATATATAAAGCAAGGTCTGCATTGAGGCAGACAGAAGCTTTCACATGACAGCTCAGCCATCAGAATATCAATCTGTGCTCCTCTCTTTCCAGAATAAATGAAGAAATGGCAGAGTAGTTCACTCTGCTTTTACCCCTAGGGGGAGTCAGTGAAATTCCTTCTTTGTACTCCAAGAAGCTTCTTCATCCCTAAATACTCGTGTCTTGCCTTTGCATCTACTGGTTATGATTGAATGGGAATGAAACACGATTATAGGAAATCCTCCTGCCAAGGCATTCTTAAAAAGCATAAAACTCAGATGGTTATAGAGCTGGAGAACAGCTCCTCAAGTAATATACTGCTTCAGTATTAACTTTTCCCAGGAGCAGAATAACACAATAGAATTTTTCTGAGCAGTTCTCATAAAACTGGATCAGTCAACATCTGTTTCTGCCATCTCTCAAACAATTCATTCTTGGAGTTCTCATGACCTGAATTGCTAAATCTGAGTGCCCCATCCATAACAGATAATGCAACACTGCAGTATAATAATATTTATCCTAACATACTAAACTTAAAAACACTGCTTGTATACACCTTTTAAAAGTTATATTTTATTGAATAAGCTACAGTGTTTCAAAAGAAATTCTGCTCTCAGACAGATGCTTAAGTGTTTGTAGCTGCTTTATTACTGTTTAATGATTTGTCAAAACGCCAACATACTCTCTCTGAAATATATATATTTCAGACAGGTACCAAATTGCGCTGCTGTATCTTACAAAATCAGAGGGTTAAGATACAAAACAATAAACATCAGCTTTTAAGGAACAAAAGAATCAGGTTTTAAGGAGAAAAAAACCTAAATCTCTTGACTTTATTTTTCATATCACTTAGAAAATCAAGAAATAATTCCCCCCAAAATTTAATTCTCCAAATATCGATATTATAGAGAACCCTAAATTGGTGTTTCAAATCATTGTACTTCTTGTCAACATTATTATTTTCTACTGCTAACCAAAATCCAATTTCTAGCAACAGCTACTCATTAAGTTGCAAACATTGGTTAAAGCTCTTGAATTCATTTTGACAAAAACAAAATTTCCCCGAGATACTTAAGAAAATACTTCTCTGCCATAATTGCAAAGCAGACACGTGCTTTATAAACTCAAACGAGTAGAAAGGAGGATATGTTCTACATCTCAGTCTCACATCAAAAATATAAAGGAATATAAGTGGCTTTGTTTCATAGTCGGTCTAGACATTGCAGATACAAAGCAAAGAATTAGCCCAGAGGCCTGTCAGCATTTAAGGGTGTTTGTTTTCCCACACAATTGCAGCATCAAAACAATCCTGAGTTTAAAATAAAATACAGATTAGAGATTTTTTCTTTCATGTAGAGCAGTAAATTAAGAAAATCAACTGTCAAATAACATTTTTCCCCCTTAATGAATGTACTATTTTAATTCTAAAATTCAATACAAAAAATACAGTCTGTGGTGAGGTTAGTAACGTTTACATTTCTGTAGGCAAAGAACAGTTTCCTATTAACCCCCCCCCCCAAAAAGATGGAAAATAAGTAGTATTCATGTGTGATTATGGTAATCCCTGATATTTATCTCTTATTGTAGACCATAGAATAATTTAGGGTGGAAAGGAGCCATGGATGTCACTTCTGGTCTGTTCTCAACTGTTTTTCAAGCAGTTGCCTGGCTAAATTTTTAGTAACTCCAAGAACTGTGTTATTCGACCTCTCTGGGTAACCTGTTCTGGTGTTTCATCACCCTTAGAGTTAAGAAAGCCTTATACCTAACAAGTTCCCTGTTTTCAAAATCATATTCCTTGTCCCTCATCACATCACAGTGCATTAAACAATGCTAACATCACTCGTTACGCTTCTCTTCCCGAGGCTGAAGCTGCCTGGTGCCCTCAGCCTCTCTTCATCAGTAATTTGCTCCAGCCCCCTCAGTGGCTCACGACTGGACTCCCTCCAGTATCAGCCTCTCACCGGGGAGTCCAAAACCGGGCACAGTACACCAGATGCTGTTTCTGAAGTGCTGAAGAACTACAACCCTAACATCTACCCTGAATGACACAGGGCAACACTCGACCAGCCTCCCTCCCTGCAACAGCACATTCCCGACTCCTGTTTGACTTATTCACTGTGACTTCCAACTCCTTTTCCACAGCAAAAGTGCTTGTTGTTACATCAGATTACATCAGTCCACATGGATGGCTGCACACTGACCTTTGGTAAGCTTTGAGGCTTATGTCAGCCCATTTCTCCAGCCGCAGATGCTGCTTTAACCAGCAGACCTCATTTTACCTGGCAGACCTGCATTTTGATCACACTCTTTCAATTCCCAGTCTCCAAAATTGCTGTTACAGTCACTGAGCAACACTGACCCCAATACAGGTAACAGAAATATGGCACCAGTAACCAGGTACTACTTCAACTTTCTAGCACCGATGACAATAATTTGGAGCCTGACCGCAAAGGCAAATTTCTACCCTTCCGATAGTCAGCCCTTTCAGCCTGTATCTCATCACTCTGCCTAATACATTTAAGGGGTTCCTTTCCCAAACAAAGTAGGATAAGAACTACAGATGACTAACAGTGAAAGATAAGGAAGTCCTAGGGAAAAAAAAAGTTAGATGCAATTGAAACTTATGTGTTAAATAAACAGACAATAAAAATATACTCACAGAAGAAATACACTATTTCCAATTTTACAATACCAGTATTTATCCCTAATAAATTAGAATTTTAAAGATTTAAAACTTAAACGCCTTAAACAATCTTTATCCTTGGCAGCGGGACAACACATAGCTGTTTATTTAATAGTTTAGTGCATCATGCAGTGCTGCAGATATGGCCCTATTAAAAGGATAAGCAGAAAACAAAGGCAGATATAAAAAGTACTCAGTTGTTTAGTGTTAACTAAAACCACCTGGAGGAAAACAGAGCAGCGCATCACTCAATCTGTGAGCTACTGAGAATTCAAGTTCTGAAAAACCTCTGCTAGAAACAATGTGTCTGGGAATCTGTATCACAACTGGACATTGAGCAACGAAGCTGGTGAAGGGGCTGGAGAACAGGCCTGATGAGGAGCGGCTGAGAGAGCTGGGGGTGTTTAGCCTGGAGAAGAGGAGGCTGAGGGGAGACCTCATTGCTCTCTACAACTACCTGAGGGGAGGTTGTGGAGAGGAGGGAGCTGGGCTCTTCTCCCAAGTGACAGGGGACAGGACGAGAGTGAATGGCCTCAGGCTCCACCGGGGGAGATTTAGGCTGGACATCAGGAAGAAATTTTGCACAGAAAGGGTCATTGGGCACTGGAACAGGCTGCCCAGGGAGGTGGTTGATTCACCTTCCCTGGAGGTGTTTAAGGGACGGGTGGACGAGGTGCTAAGGGACATGGTTTAGTGTTTGATAGGAATGGTTGCACTCGATGATCTGGTGGGTCTCTTCCAACCTCATGATTCTATGATTAAATAGCTGAAAAAACAGTAGTTTTTATTTTTGTATTAGACAAAGCATAAAAATAACAGAATTTTGAGGCATTTTCCACATTAATTATTACACAATAAAGGCTGTTTTCATTGTCACCACAGATGACTAAAATGACAATCTACCATTTTACTTTGGCTTATTTAGAATGACTCACTTAATTCTTTATCTTTCATTGCAATATTAACTTGTTGTCTTTCATAAACTGCAATAGCAATTCCTATGCACCTCCTGCGAGACAAGCTCTTCCACTTCCTCGAGCACAGTACAGATTTCTCTCTTCCTGAGAGGAGCACATCATTCTAGGCTTATAACGAAAACAACCTAACCTGCAGAAGAATGAAAAGCACTGGATTCTCTAACTCCAGCATAATGACATATGCTTGAACACCTAAGTGACTTGACATATTGTACCATTCAACAGAGTGTTTGGCTTTCAATCTTAAAATTATGAAGAAGCTTTTGTATTTTTGAATGAATTTTATTGGTGGAAGGCCACCTGAGACCAGGCATACCTTGAGTTAACATAGTAATGCAATTTTCAAAGCAACTGGTATGCAAGTTAATTAATTCTCACCCACTCCCTATTGGACCTGTTTGGGCAAGATTCCGATTTGTCCATGTCCAATATAAAACCAGAGATTTGAAAAACACAAAGATAAAAATGTTACTTCACAAGAAATCTACTTATTCCTATTTCTAGTTGGAATACAATTTTGAAATAGTTTTTCCCACCCCGTACACCCTGATCATATGATATTTTTATGTGACTTATGAAATAAAAATTCACCATACACTTATAAATGTAAAAATTTAATGCTGATCAGGGACTTCTGAGCACACAGCAGTTTTACTTATTGTCAGTATGACCCAAATAAAATTCCAAAGGAATGACTCTTCATGTTTAGCAGTATATAGTCAATAAAGGTGAAACAAACCTAACTGCAATTATTTAAAGAAACAAGATGAAAAGCAGAGGTATGAAGAGAGGATAAACAACCTACTAGTTTAGTTCACTTATACATACAGCAACATGAGTGAAGACAAAGATACTCTTTATTACTTTAATTTGTAAGCATGTTCTCAGAAGTAGGACAAATTTCACTCATGCATGGACAGCCACCAACTCCCTCTAAAACTCAGACCCACACTGACAGAGCCTCTCACAATACTGATGTTGCTGCTTGACAGAGCCATCAGGCACCCCAGTAAGAGTGTGCACAACGTATGACATCAGAAATCTCCTAGACAAATCATAAATAAATCTGCTTTCAAAAGGCAATGATATTACTCCATAGCTTCTACTCCAGGTGCTTTGCAAATTATAGTGAAAATTAATTCTTTAATTCTATAACACAGGTTCTCTTATCTTTCCCTTCTGAACATTACATAGAAGGCCTGGAAATACTAACTGTTTTTGTAATTTCTGACAGTTAGTCTGTAAGGAACAAGGAAAACTCCCCAACAGCACAAAAGCTGCATCAAAATTCACTAACAGGTGTGTTGAAAGCTTCTGGGTACTATAAGAGCAAAGAACTGGCACACACAACAGTTAGGGCTATAAAATCAAAATTTTCCACGGAATTGTTCGCATTTGCCAGGAAAGGCAAATACTCCTCTGGAGTAAAAGTAAAATTAGAGCTGGTCAAAGAGCAATTTCTTTTTGTGGCTTTCCATTGTTTTTGTTAATATCGCAATGGAATCATTCTGATGTTTGCTGGTGAGGATTCGTAAGTGCTAAGAATTCATTCCAGACTAGGGGAATGTGCCTGTAGCCTGAACACACACACTTGTTTAAATATCGCCCTTTTCCATCTGCCATTTAGATACAGTCTGTCAGTCACACACCCAGCCTTGCAATAAAACATCCCAGGCCACCTGCCTCGGATCGTACTCAGTTCTAATCCAGTGTAGACATCTCCAATCCCAAAAGAATCTCACGCTATTAAAATTTTAATTGCAGCACTTAATAAAGGTAATAACACTCTTCTAAATTCTGTTGTTGTACATAAAATGCTGCTGCCCATCATAAGATACTAGCTAAAGTATTTTTAAATATTATATCTTGATTGGCAGCCACTAGCAGAGAAGCACAGATAAATTTATGCAGCAATCATTACTAGAGATCCAAACAATTTTTCGAGATAAGATAGACTCTAGCAAAATTATTTTAGAGAGGAAATCAAACAGAAAACATTCATTCAGTAAGGCAAATGAAATGTTACAGCTTCCCATTCTCAGCAGATAACGAACGTGAAAGGCTAGTCATGCGAAGTTTTAAAGGACACAACAAGTTTGTTTTGTATTTTTTTTGCATTAAGTATATAGATTATCTTGCTTCAAAGTCTACCTTTGTCACACAAAGCTACACATCTGCCATGTTCATACGTACTTTGGTTTTCAAGTTAGGCAAATTTCACTAGTGCTACCATCACGATGAACAATTAAAAATTAAGGGAAAATACCCTGTGCCTAGGGAAGGTGTTGCAGCACAGCCCCCTCATCAGAGACTTCTGTGATATGCTATAGTCAGTTCATTACCATTTCCACATCTGTATTTCGATTTGAGGACAAGCTTCATGTTAATTAATATAGACTTAGGTCACTCAGATTTTCTAGCCTCTGTAGTATAAGGTGTTTTGTTTTCTTCCTTTAGAGGTTTTTTACTACCTCTAAACCCGAAGGCTTCTTTTAATCAATAAAGGGGAGGGGAAGAAAGAAACACCGCTCCCACTCTTCCTTCGCTTACCTACAAGAAGAGCAATTCATCCACTACAAGTTTTTCCTGAAACAAGTGAATCGCACATATTAATAACTAGAAGAACCTAGAGAAAACAGCAGAAGGACACGGCAAAGAGAACACGTAAATCCAATCACTGTGGCCATAAAAGAGAACAAGCTAAGACAGAGTCTGTGCAATGAGCAGAGGGGAAATCAGACACTATTGAATTAACTGAAAGCAGCAAAGGTCCTCAGGGAACAAGGAAGCCAGCTTCTGCCTAGGACTAAAGGAACACAACATGGTTTTACATGAGCAGAAATACTGGAAACAGCTCCAACCCCATCACCAGGCTTAGTCTGGCGTACCTGTTCACAGATGAGCAGCCAAAACAAGCTTCTGCAGAAGCACACTCCCTGTCAGTCCAGTACAGAGAAAGCTTGAAATCACTGAGCTCAAAAAGGCACTTGAAAAGCAGAGACAAACTGCAGACTCCTGTCAGAGACACAACTCTTGCTCTTGAGCCAAACCAAAGCTGTGCCCCAGCCTCCAGCTTTCCTGGGCAGAGGGCAACACAGGTGCTTTCACTTTGCAGCAGGGGTGACATTGCTCCACCTGGATAGCACAGCTCCAGGTGATAATCAGCAGCCACTCACCCTGGTTTTCTTTTGCTTAAGAGGATGAAAATGTAAAAACATAAGTGCTTCCCAAGTCCATCTAGGCTTGCGTGTTGGAGATCAGTGGTGGTACTCAGGTGTTTGCACAGCACACATAGATGTGGCCCCTCTGCAGTTCCTTTTCCCCTGTACCTTTACAATCCATTATTGCTGTAGAGAGCACACCCTAATGTCCCTTTCCAGTATCTCTCAGCAACCTCCTCCTTAACCCTACTGACAGTGTCTGCCCCCACAGCACGTTCCCAGAGCAAACAGTTACTGAAGTTCTTTAAACACCCTGTACTTCCTTTCACGTATTTTAAACCAAACCTGTGTGATTTGGTGCCGAGTTCCCCATCTCCATCACCACCAGGGTTTCGTGAATTCAGGCAACACTCTCTCTGTCTGCTCCACTCCTCATCAAGAATCTGACCTTTCAGTCTCTCTTCCCAAGGCAGCTGCTCCATCTCTGAAATCACCTCATTGTCCTTTTTCTGGCTGCATGGGGTCTTCCTGAGGTGAGAAGACCAGAGCTGCTCAGTATTTTCAAGTCATGAGCGCCCCAAAGCTTTATACAGCAGCAAAAATAACTTCTGTCTTGCTTTTCATACCCATTCTGCTCATGCCCAACAGGTTGATAAGGAAAATATTAAATCAAATATTGTATTCTGGATGTAGGACAGTTCATATTTCTCCTTTTTCAGCTGTAGAGGTGTTTGGATGTAGTTCTGCTCTGCTCGCTCACATGCAGTGAGTTTTCAGGCACCGTTTTATTGGCTTACAAGACAAATTTCTAGTTCCCCAGATGATTAGAAATTATTTCTTCCCATAAGTTCACTTGTTTAGAGCAATATTGTAATTATTATTAATTACCATAATAAGACTACACAGAACAGAAAGATTTAACCATTTGAAGAACAAAGCTGAAGACACAAATGGAGAGCCAGTTCAGGCTGGCATATCATACAGAACACTCCTCTGATGTGGGTGAGAAAGGATCCAAGGCAATATTCCATCCTGGCCAGAATGGGAGGCTGAATCCAGATCCTGGACCTCCCATAACTTTGGGCTATAGCACATGCTATTCCTTAAGTCAGGGTTCATGTGTTCTAGCAAAATGATAGAAAAAAACAAGGCCAATAAAAATTTCCACAGTGAGTCTGTTTATGTCACTGTTCTATAACCAGCGAGTACAGTACAATAAGAGTGCCCAAGCCTTCTCAGAAAAATCCAGGCTGAAATAAAGAATTAATTGTCAGAACCCTCAAAAGCACATGACCCCAAGCAATAAACCAGTTAAACCGAAATGCTTAAAAGGAAAAGAAGTTTTCTCACTAGTTACCTGTACATACTGTTTACCTCAAGGTAAATGAAAAAAAGTAAATTGATTTATATTTCTGGATGGTTCACAGTAGCAGGCACTCACAGACTACATTTTCTAGGCTGTGTGCTGAAACACACAAGCCATATAGAAATTTTGCTCACTTGTGATCACAAACAAACAAAAAAGTCTAGCCCAGCTGCAACATGTGTTTCCTGATGCATTTACATGGCATATTAATTCATTTGATGCAATGTCAAAAAGTCTTGTCTTTCTTACCATTTCCTGGTATAATTAAAAAAAAAAAAAACAGACCAAAAAACAGAGCAGGTGGTTCTTTTTCATTCTTCTTTTTCTTGCAGCAGAAACAAGCTTTGGAGAGGAGAACTATGATGAATTTTTCATAGTAGAACTGTGCTTGGGTCTTGATGCCTTCTCGCTGCTTATGATTAAAAATAGGAAAGCACAGTTCAGCTTCTTTTGTCTTTTAAGATTTCATTGTTCTTAAAATGATGAGATTCTCAATTGTGAATGACTGGAATCAGCCCGAAGAGTCTAAAAATGCTAATGAAATAACAATTAACCTTAATGATAGGGTGTGTAAAATTGTATCCTCAACCAACCTGGCTTTTTAATTTAAAAGTTTTTTTTTTTTTGTCAAATATTCTGAAATAAAGGAAAAAAAAGGAAAAAAAAAAAGAAAAAGCTGTAAATCTGTTCTTCCTGCTAAGAACAGGCTTCTCATTGTAATAAAGATTTTCTTAGTGTGTTTTTTTTTGGCGTCTCTCCTACTTAAGAGTTAGTGCTGTAGAAATACTTACACATAAGGACTCTCAAATGTAACTGGATTTTTTTGAAAAAAAATTACAGTGACAAATGAAAAATGAAGGAATTACAAAAGGAAGTTTGAACAATGTTTGTCCTTTCTGAGATGTCCACAATGATCAAGAACTAGAGCAGCGCTCCCCTTTAAATGGAGAAGACAGGCCCTGTAATCCCCTGGGAAATCCATATATGCATAACTGTCTTCAAAAGAAGAGATAGTAACTGTTCTTTAACTGGTCCTTTTCTATACATCTAATTCTTTTGCCTAAAGTATTCTTGGAGAAACGTGTGTCCTTGTGTAACGGATGTAAAGAATTCCTGCAGTTTTAATGTCATGGAATAATTACTTATCCTGTGGAATCACTCTTTTTTTAGTCACTAAGATTTTTTTTTTTTCAGATTCTGAAAAATATAATACTTTCCAAGCAAATATAGTGGATAAACTAAGAAGATTACACAAGAGATAGCTATTAAAAAATCACTATGTACATTTGACAGAAGCAAATAGGATTTGACAGCACTACCCGATCCACCACTAAAGGTGGTGGCAAATAAACTTTCTCTAGGTTTGGATGTCATTCACTGACAGGACACATTCATAAATAAAGAGAGATTTATTATGTTTTTCTATCTTGCAGTTTGTTTTTAGGATGTGTCAAAACCACAGTTTGGAAGAGAAATATTATTATGAGATAGTCCTTCACCAAGAAAAAGATATTGCTTGTCAAAACTCTTGCTGTATCTCCAAAAAATCTCACTCCAACCTTAGATTTTTTTAAACAGAAATTGAAAGTGTACACACACACATATCTATATATAAAGTTATTCTAGAATTTTGAGATCCACAATCTCACAAAAAAATCTTTGAAAAGAAAAATAAAACAATAACCTCAAGACATACATTGTTTAAGTGTTCCAGTTATTGAATTAATCAGTTTACAACACATATAATTTGTAGAAATTGATGCTAGATTGTTAAATTAGACCATAAATGTGGTAAGGCAGGTATATTAAATCATAATAAACCCTCAGACAGAAGTACTGGGATTTATTAGGTTACTAAAATAACCAGAGGAATTTACAGATTTTCACTTTAATAGATTTCCATCCACTGTTGTTGTGGGTATTTTCTAGTTTAAGTTAAACTACATTTCAGTTCTAACTCCTTTTTTAACCAGCTTCTTAAACTTTATTTAGTCTTCTTTCTAGATCACATTTTTATATGTTTTATATTAATTAAAGGCGGTTTCATAAACATCAATGCCATTTTAAATAAAACAAGCTTGTGTAAAGTGAGCACACGTTCTTCCAGTTTTTCTAAAGGACATGCAAGTAAACAGCTTAAAAGAAGTAGCTGCAACTATTTTTATGTGTGTCAAACACGGCTGATTTTATACAACTGCAGTCTTTAAACCATTTGGAGAAGTAAGATACAAAGAGCCTCAAGATAAAAAAAAGTAAATTTTTCATTTCGCTGTATTCCATGGGTAATGAGCTGCTTTCTTCTTCAGAAGTAATTTCTTCTCTGAAAAGCAACAGGCTTGTAAACAACATCAACCGTAGCGACAAAGAATATGGCTAAACAAAAAGCGAAATACTAGAGTCACACTGCAAGGCCAGAGGAAGAACTATCAATGCAATTTTTATTAACTTACATTACAATAATGCTCCACAGTAGAGTACATGGGTTCTCATTAGAGCGATAAAAGCTTCTGTGCAGAAAATAAATTCACAGGTACATCTGTAACTTGGCCATAACTGTTAATCTGGCTGCACCCCACCATCAGCTATATACTCCTGCCAGCTGTTCCCTCTCACAAAATACAATTTTATTCACCAATAAAAATTGAAGCCTCTTTACTGTTTCACTCACCCCCTTTTCCCCATCCTTAGCAGCTACCCTGATCACAGATGGTAGGATGCAAAGCAGGGGCAGTGGGGTGGCTAGGAGCATCAACACAAAATGTGTTGCCTCCTCGCTGCAGCTATGGTCGGTTCTCCTGGCCCAAATCTGTCCCGGGAGGATTCAGAACTTTTTCTGGGTCCATTGCCATCATTATGTTTTTTTTTACCACTACTGTGAATCTATTTATTCTGATGTGTGGCAAGCTGTGAATAAAATTTCTAAGAGAACCAAAGCATCAGCAAACTTATTTACACCACATGACTTATTTTTGGACTACATTTTATGTTTTAATTTAATTTTATTTATCGTTACAGAGTACAGCGGAATTTGAGGTGGAGGATCACTGCAAAAAGTCCTTCAGAATCCAGAGCAATGGATTTGGAAACCAAAGAACATTCATTAATTTGAGGAAAATGAGGATGTCTAAAGAATTCAGTAGGACATAACATACCAACACCCTCACATCCCTCTCAAAAATAACTGAGTAAATTAAAATTAATTCATCCAATGTCATTGCCAACCTAACATGTAAAGAAGTGCCTCCAGTCATGCCAACCAAACAGACCTAAAAGCTTTGTAGAGATAATTTCTGTACTGATCTGAAAATAATCTGAAATTGGTGTTAAATGCTGTCACTGATAGAATTTGAACTAGTTAACTGAAGCTATATTTTGATGTGCAAAGTGTAATACATTATACAATAAACACGCATGGAAAAAAAAAAATGTGAGGCAATGCTTTGATGTCAAGTTGTTTAGAAGGGATATTCCAGTTAGAGAAGGGGAAAAAAATCCCACAAAATTATATGGATTCCATGAGTGCTAAAGCAAGTTTCCCCAGGAGGAATTTCACTCTTGTGCAATCCCCCTTTTGAAAACTCAAAATTTAACCGGACAATGCCTTGAGTAACCTGAGCAGCTTTTATGCTGGCCCAGCCTAGACAGGACCAGAGAAACACCAAGGGACTCTTCACACCTAAATTTTCCAAGATTCCTTGAAAATAAGCTGGGCTGCTGATCGCTTATGTTTAAAAATAAGGTCACTCTTGCCTGCACATGTAGTTCCTAGAATTCTTAGAAAAGCAAGCTACATATATTGAATGCAGCATGAATTACCAAAGAAGATAATGTAGATAATTAAAAGGTATGTTTTTCAGTTTAAACTGCATCCACAGCTGCTTGCAATTTGATTATTACAGATAAGTTTTATGGCTCATGCCAAAGCTGTTGCATTCATAGCACTGCCTTGCAATATCAATAAATAAAAACAAAATCCTACATATTCTCAAGTGGATATAGGTTGGTGCTTCAGGGTAAAATTAATGAGAAATATATGCATTTCTTTTGTTATGAATAACTTAATCAGCATATCGAATCACTTTAAAACTTACTTATGTGTCAGGAACAAAATTGCTTTCCATCTCCTGTTGACTGCAACCTTAATTGGGACTGCGGATGGAGTAGAAATATTTTATTAAATAGCCTATCGCATGGAAAATTACAGTTTAGCGTTGCATTTGATGTGTTAAGCTCTGGTTGATGTGTCGTGTTTAAGCACCAGTGAATTATAAGCACATTGAAGACTACAGCTGGTATTACTTCTTCAAGTAAAGAACCACTGATGCAAACATTTTTTTCCTCAGCCTGTTTCTCTCAGTATTCTGTTGGCAGTTGCAGAGCTAGTGCCAATAACAAGTTTTAGGAGCTAACGCCGCTTCACACTTACCAGGAAAAAAAAATAATCTTCACATATTATTTCTTAATTTCATAAATGAGCCACGACATTGTTTCGCTTGCTTGGTTATTTTCTGTGCATTTAGCCCCTTCACTGTATGCTTAGTGTGATGGATACCAAAGCAAAACCCCTGCAGACTTGAAATTGTGGGTTTGTACACAGAGCAGTCAGAAAACAATCCATCTCCTTTATATCTTTATTTTTATTATCTCCAGGAGAAATAAAAGCCAAAGGATAGAGGAAATACCATAAATGCTTTTGTTCTGTACAACTTGAGGGAGCAGGGGAGTGACAGGCACCTGGAAGTGTGAGTGGGTCAGCCTCACACTGCTCAGGAATGATGTCCTATGACAAGGAATCAGAAATCTCATTCTGTTCACATAAAAGAAGGCAAGTATCACTAAAACAAATTATTTCTATGCCCAATTTCTATTCACTTTGTCCACTTGTACTGCAGTGTAGACTTGTCAGGCAGCTGTGACTTTGCTTTGCAGTCTTGGCTGTTTTGAATATTTAAAATGAACGCTTGACTTGGGTATTTTGTAAATTTGATTTACAGTTGCTTCTTCTTTGAAACACAACTTTAGACGTTGCTTACAGACTATTTGCTGAGAGGAAGTGGCTTTTCACTACAACCACCTGCAGCTGGGACCCTGGCTGAAAGCTGCTGCCAGCCTGGCTCAGCGCAGGAAAGAAGCGCAACGCTGTGTCCACCCTAACGCTAACCCTCACCCTGTGCCCTCCGCAGCCAACAGGGCCAGGACGCTGTGGAAAACTGCTGCTTTCCAGACAGAGGTATTGCTAATGAGATATCAGTCTAGCTGGATTGTGTACTGCCCCAAGGTTATCCTTTATGAGCATGTATGCAGCACACTCAGCCTGTGCTGACAGGAGAAACTACTCAGGGCTTGAATTCAGCAAGCAATTTTCTTCATTAAGAATTTTTTTTTTCCCCTCAATGTTCCTCAAGAACCAAAGGATTCATTTCTAGGAGCTTATTTTCCATTCGTATGAAAACTTTTTAACCCCTGCATTAAAATGTAAATTCTTTATACAAAAATGAATCTGTGGGAGGTTTGACTCATAAAAGAAATGGTCACACGTGACTCATGAGACAAACTACCGTTACAGCTACTGTGATTTAAGGAGATTTTGGGGATTGTATTCTGAAACCTAAGATCTTTAGAAAGGGCATTTCATATTCATCTGCTCTTGCAGTACCTGATCTTGCTGCCCCCATTACTTCTCCAATCTAATGGGGGTTTCACTCTCCAAAATTGATCACACTGTTAGTGGCTTATTGTTTTGCATTTTATTTGTGTGTCTAGACTCAATCTTGAACTCATTCTGTTCAAACTCATGTTGTAGGGGTAACTGACCTCTGAAGGAAGGTGGGGCAGTGTAGTGCCCCCTCCTCATGCATTGGAAGCGTGCAACAACGTGCTTATACAACATCCTCAAAGATTTTCTTCTAGAGCCAATTAAGGACTGTATTAGTTTTAACTGTGCACAGAGGAGATGGGAGCAGGAAACAAGCAGATACCTCACAGCAACAACTGCAAAACACTTTAACCGTTACACCTGACCAGGACACAAAGCTACGGAATACCAGAAATGCCAATCATTCCTGCAACCTGGGTAGGAGGCTAGCGCAAAGTTAGGTGCCTCAACAGCCCCCTAATTAGCTAATTTACTCAAAAATTGTATCTTTCCCCTAGCTTAAGTACAGTACCTACCTATGTCCCCTTTCCTGGAGTTTCTTTTGTGTCTTTATTTTTTCTGCCCTTCAGTCCATCACCCGAAGAGAAATTGTTAAGCAAACACTTCTGCTTCTCTTCTGCCTAATCATCTCCTGCTTTTCTAAGTAAATATCAAACAAATACTGCTAACACATTCTTTAATGTACTTTCTCCAGCCCCAAGGAGCCATTTCAGCAAAGCCCCAAGTCATTTGTTCATTTTGCTTCATAGCAAGACTTCCAGTGATTTACTTCCGAGTCCTATCAAGTCCTGTGGAGAAACCTCCTCAATACTATTAGCTGTTTTGTTGGTCTCTGCTGGCACCTTCCCTCCTTCTAAGCAGGCCGCTGGGGACAAATGTGGTTCTGCATGAGCTGGTTGGCTCGGATAGTAAATGCACAACTGATGTAAATTGTGAAACCAATTAAAACTGTAGTGATTTATGGCACTGAGGTTTCAAATGCACTGAACCCAGGCATAAGTCTGGATGATGATTTCCAAATGCAATAAAGGTCTCTGCTAGAGAAAAGTGTTTGCTAAAGAACAGCAGTGTTGACAGTAGGAGGAGGTCATGCTTCACTACCTCTCTGCTAGTCTGACTGCCTTGTTCTAAAACCTGTCTCTGGCCCTTAGCTTATTGATTGTTTGCATTATCACAATTAAACCTGAGCTTTCTGGGTCAGGAGGATGGGTCCTAATTCCACATTTATAAATCCCGCTACAGCAGCAGCTGCAGTATAATATGAAAAGTACCAACAAGGACAGAAGAAATGGCAGAGAAACATCTCCTCTCCAAGGGTATTCACTCTTTGATGCTGCATCCACACTCATCAGCTGCCACTCTTTTATATATTTAACACCACATAGTTGAAAATCTGGCTGAGGTTGCTGTGTTCTTTTTAATACTAGGTTTTTTTTGCACAAGGTTCATGTACACATAGTGCTTCTCAGGTCTGATGCTGGCTCACGTCTGGCATCCCAGACAATTTTGCTTAATTTAACTGAGCATCCTGCACACAAAACTTTCACACCCAGCCTGGCAAAAGCTGGTACTTAGGTGAGAGAGTAACAGATAGTGTGATAGCGCCAGGCTAAGCACAGCCAGATAGGAAGAGAAAACATAAATAATGTGAAAATAAAGACAGAAACAGTGACTTTAACAGTTTGGGGATGATTCTGAGGCAATTGTTGCTCTGAAGCCAGATTCTACTGCTGTTAATTCACTTCTGCATGGAGACCGTCTTGCTGGGGCAAAACCTACTCCATCATGTAACAGCTCTTTCTCAATAAGAGTATGCAGAAAATTATTTAAACTCATGCACAGTATGAGATTGAGTCAAGAGAACAGTATCTGTTTCCTCTGAAAAACATTTCTGTCTCTGATGGCACTGTCAGAGACATGGGATGAGAAACATGGTTCACATGCTTAAGAATAAAAGGTAGTACAGCCACATTTGCTGAGTGTAATCCCAAATCTAGTGAAGTCCAGAGGGGTTTTCAGTGGATGTAATTCAAGAAAAAGAAGCTGGGAGTATATGCATTACAGTTGTTTGGGAGGGTTAAACTAACAATGCAAAATGTTATGCTGATGAGTACATATTCACGCATGCATGCAGTAGACATAAAGCATGCAGCAAGTCTTTGGATAAACATAGTATTTTTAAGCCTGTTTAATACTTTTTTATTCATTAATCAGATGTAAGAACACAATAAGTTAGATAAAAATATAAATCCTTCTATTCCACCCTAACCAACTGCCTTGTTTTTCAGTCAGTCATCTCTTTGATGACACCATTGATGTCCTAAAAACATAAATATGCTGTAAGAATTATGGGGTTTTGGACAACACATTGCCACAGATGTTTTTTTATCACCACTGTCACATATGAGAGTAAAAAGAAGAAAAAAAAAGATAAATTGATAGTGAGGACAATGTGACATCGCTTTATTATGTTTATAGACTTTCACTTTGACGGATTCACACAGTCTGCACTGTGATTATAGTAATTGATATTGGGTGTACACTGCAGAATAAACAACAGGGACTCATAAAAAGTAACCTGACCACAAAGCCCAATGCTGTCACCTTCCACTCTCAGGGAGAAAAAAATTGCAGTCTGCTTTAGGCCTAAGCAACTGCCCAAGTCTCTAAAAACCAGTTCTGAACAGCAGAAAAAATAGCACTGATCACGCAAATCTTTTATCAGTTGCATCCTTCTGCTGCTGAGCTCCCGACTGACCATTTACTCAGAGGATGAATTACCATCTGTTTTCCTTGTCATATTTGACATCACTGAAACACAAAGCAGATCAAATCATATATTCAGACTTTCAATAGTGTGAAGTCAGACTACGTTTATCTATTTGCCTTAAACATTTTGTCAGAGGACTACCCGCTTGCGGCACCAGCCTGGCTGTGGTGCCGCGGTTCCGCGGGGGCAGTGCAGGAGCAAGCCCCGCTCTCCCTCGCTGGGGTGAAGTCGGGCCCCGGAGTTGGCTTTGGCAGGTGGAGGGGATGCAGCCGTTGCTGCTGCCCCCGCTACCCGCCACCTGCTCACCTCCGGAGCCACCAAAACAGACTCGAGGATATAAGGACTCGGAAGGCAGGAGTCGGGGTTCACATCCATGCTCATTCTCACTCACACGCTTCGATCGCACCAGCCTAGACCACGCGGTCTGAGCACGTGTTCCCGAGATCATCTGCTGCGTTCGATGTGGTGATTTCTTTCCCCCTCTCCCTCCCCCCCATTACCTCATGGCGTGCATGTTGGATCGGATCCTAGGGACCTGGGTTGTTTTTGGGGATTCATTTCTGTAACTTTGGGTGGTTGCACCCCTCCCCCTGTATCTTTGTTGTGTGCCCCCGTATCTTGGTGTGTTTGCTGGAGCCAGAAATAAATACTGTTTTGATATTCACCCTGGGAGTGACCTCACTGGCCTCTGGATTGCCACACAAACGAATCCAATTCTCCCCCAGTCAGAGCCAGACACAAGCGTGTGGCTCATGGGTCCAGGTTGTGAGAAACTGTAACTTGTCAGAGAGCTCTTAATTACACATTTACATTACAGAATCACAGAATCACACAGAAGCACAGAATAACCAGGTTGGAAGAGACCCACCGGATCGTCGAGTCCAACCATTCCCACCAATCCCTAAACCATGTCCCTAAGTACCTCATCCACCCTCACCTTAAACACCTCCAGGGACGGTGACTCAACCACCTCCCTGGGCAGACTGTTCCAATGCCTAACCACCCTTTCTGTGAAGAATTTTTTCCTTATCTCAAGCCAAAATCTCCCCTGGCAGAGCTTGAGGCCATTCCCTCTCGTCCTGTCCCCTGTCACTTGGGAGAAGAGGCCAGCTCCCTCCTCTCCACAACCTCCCTTCAGGTAGTTGTAGAGAGCAATGAGGTCTCCCCTCAGCCTCCTCTTCTCCAGGCTAAACACCCCCAGCTCTCTCAGTCGCTCCTCATAAGATTTATTCTCCAGCCCCTTCACCAGCTTCTTAATGTTACAGAAGTAAGCATTGACCCATGATGCATGGAGAAAGCCCTTATCTCATATTGCACTGCAGAGAGCTGGGATGTGGCCACAAGCACCCTCTGATGCTGCTGCCCTTTTTGGCTGGACAGTTATTGCTGGTGATGGGCAGCTGAGAGCAGTTGTCTCCTGCACAGTCCCAGGCACCGAAGAGGGAATCCATCCAACACCTCAAAGACAGCATGTGAGATTTGATAAGTGATAATGGAAGAGGAAGTGAAAACAAAATTGGATACTTATATTGAACATGGTGAACAATAGGCTTTAGTTTGACACACAAAGTGGTTCCCTTCAAGAGAGGGTCTCTGAGAAACATCAGAAAAGCCTTTCTAAATTGCTTTTTTTGCTATTTGCAGTTACTTGCACTGCTTAGAAACTCATCTTTGTCAAGGAAAATACTTTGCTTTCATCTGTTGTCTTCAGAAATAACTTGCTTTAGTTGAATAAATGATGTGTTTTCCAGGTGTTGAAACATTTTATGGTCTTCTTAGCACACAGAGAACAGTTCTCTGTTGGTATGACATTCTGTTATCTGGCCCATCCTTAAATGTATGCATCCTTTCAACAGCTCTGTGCAAAAGCAAGACCTTTACACTAGATATTAGGATGATTAAGTCCTCTTCAGGAAGAGTAATAGATAGAAGTGACATACCAACATTTAGGGTATGAACAGCCTTTAGAGAGAAAAATAATAGATGTGATGTTGGGGAAAGGTCAAGAAGCAGTTTAGGCTTAAGATTTAATGAAAACCCATTCATGTTCCACGGAAGGCTATAAGCTGTAATATTTTCTGGAACTCAAAAGTAATATCAGCCAGTTGGCCTTTTGCAAATCAGAGGTTACAAAGTACTACATAAACCAGCTGAGACCTCCTTTTGAATGTCATGCTGAAATCAGTATGTGATCAGCATGGTAGGAGTAAAATTAAGAGTACAGTAGGTGAAATCAGATGCTTTGTCTTGTTAACAGCTGTTTGCATAACGGTCTGCTAATTTAAAGGCATCTGTTCTTCTGCAGCCCATCATCTACCACTAATACTATATTGGAAATCAAGCCTTCTTTGTATACACAGTTTGTGTGTCCCTCGTTTTTGTTGCTTATTTCTGTGTTGCTATCTGATGTACAAGTGAAAACACAATGAAATTCTGATCACATACGCTGGAACAACATGACGCAACTACCATTTTTCAGTTTACAATCAGTGGAGTTTAATGTGTCTTTGCATCTAAATAAACTATTTGCATGATAAGCAGACATCTGTATGAAATTGTTAGCATCCAGGCAGCTAATATCCTTCTTCTATGGGATTTCAAATGCTGAATCTTCTGTTTCATTTTAGAAAGGCCAAGCTGACACAATAGATTGTTAAAAATGGATTTTCATGAATATACACCCAATTCAGATAAATAAAGGAAAAAAAAAAAAGAAAAAGTGCTTACTTCATTTTTAAAAGATTATGCAAATGCTCCTAGGTGATATTGCATCTTTTCATCCGACTTCCAATTCCCTTCTTATTGCTGTATATCTCAGAATCGTTAAACAATTTATTGGAATGGTTTTGTCTGATCGTGTTCTGCTAGCTGAAATCTCCAGGTGAATGTACAGGGCTTCAGCTTGACTTAGGGTCCCAGCTCAACCAAGTGGGTGTCCTGAGCCCTTCAGCTCTTATTCCAGTGAGTAAAAACCACCTGGACAAAGACTTGAATTAACAGGAAGCTGAAAAGAGCTCCAGCCACTGAATTGTATTTAATCCTTAGAGAAAATGTCTTTCTCTAGCATGTCTGCCTTTCAAACCTTTGACTTCAAAACTTGAATTAACCTTGATAGGAACTTAATGGGTGAATCTCTACATGCTGAGATTAGAGTGTAAAAACAGTCAGTCACACCAGTTTCCTGGAAAGAGCAAACACCATAGCTCCCACTTGAAATGCAGCCCTTGAAAGCACTGACAATGCACATCACAAACTGCACATACGTAATTTCAGCTCTGAGATAACTGACATTAAAGTCGGGACATATAACAGAGAAAGAAAAGTACATTAGCGATTAGCAATGATGAAAGTGTTGTTCTGCTTGTTATTCAGGAGGAGGCACACTGAAACGAATAAATATTTTTCACACTAGGGAGATGGTCAAGAATAACAAAAGAGAGGTGCAGACGCATCCTTTTTTTCCATCAACTGAAGTGTCATTTGGCTCCAGGACTTTCCCCTGGGACATTTGTAAAGCTGCCTTTCAGTGAGCAAGTGTTGGATAGGAAAGAGGAAGGCAACAACCTACCCTGTCTCTAGGAATTCCAGGCCTCCACAGCAGTGCATCACATTTTGTAAAGTGGGTATTCTCTAAAACCAGCATGAACATAGTTTTCTTCCTTGTTTGAAGCAGTTTGTAATTGATTCTCTAACAGGTTTGCAATATATATCAAATTTTCACATTTACTCTTCCTGATCTAATGACCCTTTTTTTCCTCATTTTAACCTCAGTGCTGCATTGAGTTTTCCAATATGATTTAAGTAAGTTCTCTATGCATACATTACCTTTGAGATGAAGGTCAGAGTCTGACACTGGCTTCTCTTCTCTAGAATGGGCTGATTCAGAATGAAAAAGGGTGGTGAGATCTCTTTGTTCCACTCCAGGCTAAACTTCCTTGTGTTCCTTGCCTCGAATGCTACCAAGTCAAAATACAAAAACAATTTACTTCTCGACAAAAGCAGAGCAAATATCTGAGAGACATTTGATTTAAAGTTTTCCTAAGGACATCATCAGACATTCAGAGTGGCAGACTTTACATCCCACTGGACATGTGGTTCTGCGTGAAAATGTCAGAAAACAACTCACTTGCATTCATAAACTGAAAGTTGTGGTCTACAGAAATTAGAGTCCAACACCTTGTTATAGAGGATAACGCAATTTTTCTGTTTAATGCATCTTCATCAGCAATGCCCATTGCCTCTCATACTCCAACACAACTTCACCAAATTATTGTTTTCTTATGGGTAAAACCAAATTTTCTACCAAAAAATCCCACCTGGACAGTATTTTGCTGGATTTGAATCATTATCATCATCACTTGAATCATCTCTGATCACTAAGAAAGGCTCTGATGTTTAGAGGCTCAGATGGGATGTAAGACAAAATAGTTTTCACTACTGAAGAGCTTGCTAGGTTTTTTTCCTTCCTTCAAGCTCTGAAGTAGTTTCACATCAGCTTAAAAAAAGTAATTCAAGAATGTTCTTGTTGTCCACCTTAGCATATTTGGTGGTACTCATAAATGACTTGTCTTACACAGGTATGCAAATCAAAGTTTATGAAATGGTTTCTTGTAACTCAAACATGAACAATGAATGCAGGTGGGTTTACATCAGAGGTAAAATCTGCTCAGTTCCTGTAGTTTAAACTAGGTCAGTACTGAAGCAGTTTATTAATGAAATCATTAACCAGCAACAAGTGAACTAAACATCTGCAATGCATATCAGCAACGCAACAGATAATGCTGAATCTATTCAATCACATAAATTCATGAATAATTCCATCTCCTGGCCTGAAGAGGAAGAGGTACATAAGCAAAACACACTGGGCAATGCTGCGAAGCAAAGAGCAATGGAGTGAAATGCCACAAGTTCTGCAGTTAGGGAGTATTCCAGAAATATTTTGCCTGGAGAGTCCCCAGTCAGTGACAGGATAATTTATTAATAACCATTTGAGTAGAGCTTTACATATTTGGATCAGGCACTAAAATGAACAGCAGCACGTGTGTGGGGGTGTCTTTTCTCCTCTTGTATTTCAAGGAAAAGGCTACTTGGATTTGCATAAATCTACTTTCAAGGAATACATGTACAAGCTTCTTCCGGTCACATCTGCGTATTTTGTCCATGAACATGGTATATTCTTTGAAAAAGAGAGATACTTATTTTCCAGTTTTGTGTGTCGTGTGTATTTAATGAGGCAGAACAAGGATGTGGATGTTAAGGTGCTACACCATTATGTCACGTGTCTCTGCGCAGTGCTGGAGGCCTTACAGATGAAATGTCATTTTGGCTTTTGTGCTTTCATGGGAAAAGCCAAGGGGTGCCCTATACAGTTTAGATTTACACAAAAGTTAGATGCCAGTTTTCATCCAATGTGCAGAGGGAACAGCACATGGCAGTGAGTGGAAACAATTACTAGGAGATAAGAAATCTCTTCGCTCTCACAAACACATTGTGAATATCCTTTTGCCACAATTCTTTTTTACACCTCTTCCAAACACATAATTTTTTTACCCACTGTCCTCTATGTCCATCTTCAGCCTCTTCTGAAAGTCTTTTCCACTTCTTCCTCTTTTTCTGCTCCCTCTCTGCCCTGGCTTGAAATTTTAGTCTCACCTTGTCTTCCTTTGAAGTCGGTGACCCATAGCTCTCAAACTCCTTAGACTAATTCAGCCTACCTGACTTTGTAAAAGGGCACAGAAATGAAAGTCCAAGAATCACAGGGAGTCATAAAGAGACTGTTCCAAACCTTTGCCTGACTTCAGTAACATAAGGCATCTTTGAAGTCATAAATAACTCATCTTATCCCTTCTCTTTCTTGAATGAGCACACATGGCAAAAATCCAGTCACTTTAGGTCTTTAGAAACCTGTTCCCTTTTCTCTCCCTCTTTTTTTTCAGTGAAGTAACAGCTTCCCACACAAAATCTTCAAAACAAGAGCCAGCATCTCAGTGCACCAAAAGCAGTGCCAATGTGTCCCTGGCGAGGTTCTCTGCCCTGCACCACGAACCTGTACAGCTTCTCGGGTCTGTGGGGCCAGAATCATCTCCTTGCATTGACTGTTTATGATTTGTCCAATAAGAACAAAAAATCCTTTCTGTCCAGTTTTGGATAGAAATGAAACAAGCATAAAGCACTGGCACTGGCAGAAAGGCAACACAGAAGGAAAAATCTGTGAGACTTGACAACGGGAAAGACTTGACCTGCGTGCAGTTCTGAGCAGTGATGAGAGATGGTTTGTTTTCCTCTGACATCTTCCCCCTCTGCCTCTGTCTTGCAAAAACTTATGAACGTGACAATACTTGAGTTCCTAGGGTATGCCAACATTTATAGAGGAAATTGGGAAACTTGCCAATAGCAATTACTGTTACCTTTGGCAAATGACCCAGGATTCACATACCTAGACCAGCTCTGCAGTGAGAAATACTGCACTGCATATACGTTCTTTAAATGCTGGATTAGGTTTAGACTATTAATGTAATTAAAAAAAAAATCAGTTATTTCAGTGAAGATTTTGGGGGAATTACAGTTAATGAGCAAAAGGATATTGTGCATTTCTATGTTATGGAAGAAAGACACATTGTTTTAGTGAGATTTACCTTTTACATTAAAGTTGAAGTCTGGCCCGTAGAGAGTGTTCTCTGTGAAGGTCACCAGTACCTTGAAAATACTGGTAGAGTAAACTGGTACATCCCAGCCTAGATGAGTTATTGAAAATAGAAGTTTTAAAACATACATGAGATGATATAATTTGCTCAAATATTTAAATAGTCAAATACAACTGTAATGAAGCACAAGCTATCAAGAAAATTGTCTCACAAATAAAACTGTTGCTAAAAATATATGACCTTCCTCCTTTCAAAGTAGATGCATAAAAATTTCTGAGCAAGAAACTTCTTACATTTTACTGCAGAAACTTGTTTCTTGCTGCAGTTGTCAAGTGCTTACAAGTGTTGAATGTTCATTACAGAGCATACAACGACTAAAAGCAGAGCTTCTTGTTTATTAAAAGGAAAGAAGATAAAACTCAAGTTTCCAAAAATGAATAAATACTTAATTAATTAGCTTTAAACTGAAATCTAAGCTGAACTATATGTAACTCTGTGTCTATGCAGATTTAAGTTCAGAGAAGCCTCATGGCTGCATATGTTGCATGAGCACACTTATATAATTAGGTCTTGATATATCTCCATGCTGTCCACATACATATTTTGAAAGCACTCCATATGTTTTCTAATTTGGTTTTAAGTCTTTCCAGTAAGATATAATTCTCAATGGAAAACCTAAAAAACTAATTATAACTAAGGTAATTTCATGAGTTTTTTACACTCTAATAAGCACAGCACACTTTTTATATAAACCTTGCAGTCTGAAATCAGTTTATAATTCGCTGTATATAATCACATTTAATTTTTGACTTCAGAAGAACTCAGTACGTTTCCTGCAATTCATTTAAAGCTCTGCTGAATCCTTTCAACATAAAGGTAGAACCGTCAAAACCAACTTCTGCCTTGCACCAGGGTAAGATATAAATTACACTGAAATCGGTGGTGGGGGACAGGCATGCGATTACAATAAAACTAAAGAGTTCTGCTACATGTAGAGAATGTGAGAAATACCTGGGATCATTTGAAGGGAAAGCAGATTACTTGACACAGGGGGTCTGTCTGTATTAATAGCACTGCGGAGATTTATGTCCTACTAAGGAACTAGCACATTTAATGTAGGTTATTAAGAGATTTCTGGATTGATTTCTAGGACAAATTAACTGCCAAAAGTTGTTTAGATTTGTTGTCTCAGATTATTTGGACAGAGCAGATCAAGAATAAAAACTCAGACAAAAAATGACCTTTAGGTTTGCAGAGCATTCAGAACGTTCATTTGAAACACAGATGTGCAGACCCAATGAACTGTGATAAGAGACCTGTCAGGAAGAAGAGGGACTGTGCATATTGAGGAGCAACAGTGGAACTGGACTGCCAGGAGGCACCTGTATCTAAAAACTGCTGATTTTGGCTGGCTGGATTAAAAAAGGATGTCCTGCAAATTTGAAAACATATTTTGACTGCTGAAAGTGTAACTCCAATTGGAATCTCAACTCCTTTAGATGAACAATTCCCTTTATAACAAATGAGCTTTGTGCAAGCGTTTGAGTTTTATTGGAGCTCCCCTCTGCCTGCCATCTATATTTGCCTGGAACAGTTTTTCAGCACTCAACATTTTGCTTCCACACAGTCCCTTCCACCACCACCTCATCTGAAAGCACCTTCCAGCTTCTTAAGAAGTGTTTTGGGTCATGACTATGCAACACAACTGAGAGAGGGCAAACAATTCACTCAGTAACAGTTTGGGGTTTGATCACCACCCTACAGTGAACCCCAGACTATATATGGACCTCTTTCTATGTAGCCGATCCCTTTATACTGATTTGAGTCTATAATGGGCACTTACAAAAGGCTACACTGCCTTGGGGAATGCATCCTTCTGAAAACCTCTTCTTCTATACTTCATTTAACAGATGCCTTGCAGTTCAACATGTCTTTGACAAAACTTTTGGTGTCTGCTCTGCAAGTCACACAGAAGACACAGTAAACCTTACTCACATATAGCTCATCAGGCCCAGAGATGCTAGTACGTGGTTGGCTTTGCACAAAGACTGCACAGATCATTTGAGTTCCTGGCTCACTCTCTCTCACATTTTTGTTGCAAAAGGTCGCTAGAATTACCCACCTCTATAACCAAAATACACGTTTTCAAAAAAACTGCACAAAGGCAGGATGTGAGCTTACCTCTTGTGTTTTGGAAGGCATACAGAATATATTTGGGACTGCTCTGAGGAATAATTTAATACCAAGAATTGACTTCAGATCATGATGAATCATATCAAAATTGGTCTATTGTGGTTTGGGTCAATTTTTTTTGTCTGCGATATTTTCTGTTTCTCTGAATCATTTTCAGTTGTATAATTCTCATCCACTTTCACACATGGGATACAACTAACTGTAACAGATCTTGTCGATTAGTTTATCTATGAGAATCTTAAGTCAAAATACCAGAATCTTTACTTTGTATGCTACTCAGCAGCAACAGAAGGTACGTTATTTATTTCAGATTCTCATGGAAGCAGCTGCAGCCATTTCAGTGGAAATCTCTACTGAATCAGACCTGTAGCTGGATCATTTCTTTATTACTCATGTTAGATTACTTGTTCTGCACTACTCTTCATCAGATCAAAAGACCTGCCTGTTCTGCTTTGAAGGCAGAGTGAACAATACTGAATTTTAGTCAAATTGTGTGCTGCTTTTTACTACGTAAAACTTAAAAGGAAATAGTTTACCAAAGCCTTCATATGAGGTATGAAAGTAGAAATAGTTTAGATGTCTTAAAATGAGGGTTCAGCCAAAATAACCTAATCCTCCTGTCTGCATTCTTTCCCTTTTGCCAGGCTGCAAAATCATTTTCCCTAAGCATACTTGGCAAATTAAAGTTCTTCCAGAGAGTGATAATGGGCAGAGCTCTGCTAATAATTTTAATACAGCATAAACCTTTATGTAGCTGAATGAAGAATTTGCAGCATATAAAAATGTACAAAACATTAAAAAGAAAGCAGCTATGAAATACTGACATCAGCAATGCATGCAGACCTTCAATTTTGCACAATGGTATTCATACAATTCAAACTCTCCTTTGACATTGTTCCTAACCGCAGCATTTGAACCAAAAATAGTTCCTGTTCAACACTGGTTCATTCCATTTCAAAATAAGAAATGTTATCTTAAGTCTCTTTAAAGCTGTAATAACAGGCTATTACAATGCTGATGACACACCAAATTTGATAGGATTGCACATACTCATAAATTAATTTCATTGGCTGGGAAAGATAAGTTGAAGACATAAATATGCTTCAATTTTAATCACCATAAATACCACTTAATCGTAGATGCAAATCTTAAAACCATAACCTACCTGACAGAATATTCACAGCTTAACTCTCTCATTAAACTGAAAGATTTACTTCACTGGATGGACGTAAGATCCTTGAGCTGCAAACTCTCAGAGAATTTTCAAAAGTCCGATTTAAGTTTCACACTTTATGCTTTTGTCCTCTATTGCTTTCTGAAGAACAAACTGATTTTCCTCCTGCAGGAGCCAACTGATATGTCTCATTAGGTACATCTATATCTGCACTATGCCGTTAATGTGAATCTCCAAATCTCATTCCCTCATACTGCATAGTTTACGTAGCTGTGTCATTTCCAAACACAACAGCTAGATTAATTTTGGATGAAACTAAATCATGATGTTTCTCCAAAGGAGGCACCTTCTGTGCCCCAACTGCTGATGGGAATTCACTCCCCAGGTAAAGATAAAAAAAAATACAGTTCCCTGAAATGCATTGAGAATGGATGAAGTCATGCCAACGTTGGCATAGTGATCTGCACTCTTGCATTTGACATGTGCTTGTACCAAAGCTTCAGAGAATACACAAGGAATTTCACACTGGACCCCAGGAATGATGCACCCAAAGACTTTTATTGCAGATATACACCTGCCTGCGGCAGTGACACTCCCTAATGATGACTTCTACAACCAAGTGCATTGCACCCGTTAAAGGACAGGGCAGGGAGAAGAGAAGGTGCTGGTGCGTGTGCTTTTCCAGCATTAGCAGAATCCCTGATTTCAGGTGAAATAGGTCAAATTTTTGCACGGAACACAAAGAGGAAATATTTATTCCCGTTTTTACTAACTCTCTAATTCAAGCAAAGTGTCATAATTACAGAGGATAAGTAATGAATGAGCTGTATGATTACTAGTTGAATGTACTGGAATCCATAATGCACAGAGCATTCAACAAGAGTTAGCTGGGGGAGATATATTTAGACAAGTTTAAGCAAAGAATTTACTTTATAGTTTAGGAAAAGATGACTAGAAAGTACAACAAAGCTTGGAAATTGCGAAGAATGCGTGAAGTAATGTAAGCATTCATTATTTTCCTTTCATGATTACCTTCTTGCAAAAGCTGAATGTGGATACCAAGGCATTGGCATAAATGGGAAAAACATAGTGTTTTTTTCCTTTCTTCTTCACAAGCACTGTGTCATTGATAGACCATTATAATTTGATAATCAGCCAGTGAAATGTAGGATAAAAGAAATTTATCCTCTTCCTCTGCTCAGTGATGACTACAAATTTTCTTAGACAAAGAAAAAGTTATGTAGGGAATAAAAATCTGTAATAACATGGTTGCTGACAAGTAAATGTACATCCTCTGGTTTTAAAATGCAATTTAATAAAAAGAAAAAAAGATTAAATTACTTGGAGAAATTTAATTGTCATTTGAACTAAACTATTAACATTTCACATGTAATTGATTTGACAGTATAGTGGTAGGCCATTTTCTGAAATCCATTCCTTACGACTCCCTCATGGTTATGGATTTTGAGCTGCAGATCATACTGCAAGAAACCCACTTGATGCTCGTGTTTACATTACAAACAAAAAAAAAAAGACTGGGCAAAAGGAGGCAGAGTGATTAGGGTCAAGACAGGAAGAAGAACAGGGTGAGAGATGAGGGATTTGAATAAAAGCATATGACTTTCTTGGGCACTGAAGTAAAAACAACCCATGATGCAACTGATCCCAACTCTCTCCCTCTTTGTTCCTGCTAGAAACATCAAATGGAAAGAAAATATTGCATTTGGATTTTCAACTTAGTTTCACCTTTGTAAGCGTATTAGATTTGTGTGGCAAGGTTTTGGTAGTGGTGGCTTCTGTGATAAAATGCCAGAAACTTCCCATATGGCCAACAGAGCCAGTCATTTACTGAAATGGAAATATAGGCAATTTAGAATTCAAACAAGTAAATTAAATATGTTTACAACTTTATAGACCGTCCATGAGGTAAAAAATATTTAGTGGAGTTGAACCAAGATTTATTCTGTTATTTACAGGTACTCCTTTGCATTCAATTAAACTGCTAAGTAAAATCAAAGTATTTGTAATTGTAATATAAAATTCTCTTTTCCCCTAAAAATTTAGTTCAAATTAAAATTTCTCTTGATATTAGGTGATCAAAAGCTTTGGAAATAATTTTAACTATTATTTCAAGTCAGAAGCAAACCTTTGACACCTGGTGCCAGAGAATTATCCAAAAATGTAGAGATTTCCACTCAAAAATATTATCTAAAAATCTGTTAGCCTGTTCTTTGAAGCATCTGATTATGATCTTTTGACAGCTACACTAGATTGTAATAATAAAGGATGCTTAAAAGATAACCCAAGGTAGCTCTCCATTCCTTCAAATTTTATTTCCCTCCCTGCCACGAGTCCAGTAAATAGAACCTTGAAAAAAAACTGGAGGTATCTCTACAGAATTCCGTGCCCTGCAAGAGCTGCTGGCCCGGTCAGTCCAGCCAAGACATTAATTATTGGGGAATGTTTGATATGCGCATTGGGAAATTGTACAGAGTATCTCCACAGCTGTGCATGTTCTTTCTGATAACATTCTGTTTTCCTTTTGTTAACATTTGTACTATAGAAATACAGCTATTTTTGTAACTACAGCTCAAAGGAAGACAAGGATAAATATAACAGATGTAATGCTTATTTCCCAATATATAATCATGATGGGCTGTTATTATAATTGTCACAGATTCTCTTTAAAAGCATTTCACACTCAGTCCCAAGCACTATAGACTCTGAAGCGCTAACAGGAAAAAACTTCATTTTTAATGTTGTATAAATCTTACATAAACCAAGACAAGCTCAGCCCACCTAGCGTGCCACTTTGGAGAGCAGAAAAAACAAATTTCGGGTCCTTTGCCACAAACATAAAAGCTGTTGCATCAAAAAGGGAAGAGTGCATGAATTACCTCTCATGAATTACCTTTCAAGACCATGATTGCCTCCTCACTGGTATGTGCAGTAGATGGCAATTTCCCGTTCTTTCTCTACTCCTTTGCTTAATTAAGATGAAAAAGGTGTTCCTTTCCATTATTTGAGAACAGTCTTTGCTTCTATAGATGAGACTGTAATTAAGAAGACTGCAAGAAAGGAGAAAAAGAAGAAATATGAGTCATAAATTAATGAGATATTACAAATATTATGGATTAGAGTAGCTCAACTTTGCCATCTAGAACAACAGCAGGGAGACAATGTCTGCTTTCTTCTGCTTACATTAAAATCATTTTTAATTAAAAGAAACAGGTTGAGTTGAGAGGAATGCTTCCCTTATTTTCTTTCAAGTAACTTACAATTTTGGGTTTTTTTTCCAATTTTCTGCTAGAGATGACATGAAGGATGTTTGTCTAGCAATGCAACCAGAGGTGTCAAGACAAAGACAGCACAGAAAATTACCGGGTTTGACTTTTTAACATTTTATTGTAACATCAGTTACAAGCAGCCTTCCACATTGCTCTCTTTAGCCCCCCTGAAAGCATATAGCTGCTTTCACAAGTGCTCTCCTCTCCTTCCCTGCACGGGGCTGGAGGAAAGTAGGAAAAAGGCTAGCACCTTGTGTGTGCTGGGTAAAAGCGTCCTGCCAGCTGAGCCATCCTTTAATTTGGAGAGACACATGCTAAGACAGCAACCAGTTTAAAACAGCTCTTCCCGACTCCAACAGATGACAACTGAAAAAAGAGGAGCAGCATGTGCCTAAAACTGCCTTGAAAAATGACAGCAGAGCTGCTTCTGATGAACGTATGTACTGGCAAATGACAGCGTGAATCATCTTGCAGGTCTTCTGCAGATTGAAATACATGAAAAAAAGAATAAAATAGGCTCTTAAGACATGCAGAATGAAGAGAGATACTGCCCATACTTAGACACCTGTTTTTAATGTCTCATTGAACAGTAATAAGAAGCACCAGAGTAGAAAACAGGGGCATACTTTTACCCTGAGGAGACAGATCTTTTCTGTTTTGACTTTTTTTCTTGTCTTCTCTATGTGCTCTCCAAGACTAATCTTCTTGCTGTGCAACTGACAACAAGCCTATTACTATGGCAGGTCAAATCTATTGCTTCCTGACTAATACATCCCAAGTGTAACCAGCTCCAGACATTTTGTAAGGCTTCGAACTCTCAGAGCTGAAAATGGTCAAATTCCCTGGAAAAATACCCCAAAACACACAAGGTAACACTTCTCTCAAAACCCTCATGGCAGGGAGGGGATGGGTGCTGGTTTGGGTATTTTGGTTTTTTCCCTCTTCTCTCCTCTTCCCACTTATGAGAAAAAGATCAGGGAAAATACAAATTAAAACACTCAAACAAACAACAAACATCTTTCTTTTTATCTGGACCTCATAAGAGTGCTGAGAGGTCTAATTCTGCCGATGGACATTGCAACACACATGTAACAAACACCATGTCGCAAAACATCATTCAGGGATTGCGGTGGGAAGAGCTTTTCTGCACATTGTTTTGGTACCACCTCCAGTATATGACTACACCTCCTGCATCCTGCAGTGAGAAGTAAGAAATACTGGCCACTGATGTGAACTGGCTGGCTGTTAGCACATCACTATACATACACACTCATAGCAACATGCTCCTCTCCTTGGATGAGTAGCATTTTACGTGTTTTGAAGCTTGATTCTCTCGTTTTCAGATAAGCTCTCGGAACAAGGAAGCAGAGTAAAAGCGCACACACATCAAGTAAGTTTTGATGCATTTGAGCCTTACCTTTTGGAAGAAGAAAATATTTCAATTTTGAAGTGAATCCAAGACCTGATAATGACAGGGGGTACAGCCAAAATGAGAGGTGCAAGAGTGCAGAACAGGGAGGCTAGGACACTTCTGATGAGATCAGAGCACAGCATAGTGATCTTTTCACAGATTAAAGATGGGATACAATAATTTCACTGTACAAGAACCTAGGAAGGGGAATAACAGTGTCAGTAAAAATTTTATGACTAGAGAAAAGCCTTGAAGTGCTCTTGTAATAGTTGTTGATTGAATTTGCAGCCTAGCAAGACCATTTTCTACAGCGGTGTCCAGTTGCCTTGTTTTTTTAACTCTGAGATCACTAAGATATGCTTATCATGTGAAATTATTTCCAATCTCACATTAAAAGCTCATTTTTGAGAGATAACAATCTTACCACTTAGCCTATGACTGCCTGCTTAACTCTGTGTTATCATGCTACTTGCATTGTCTCTACTACTGTATGAAGCATGGAAGGGTTGGTGGATGGAGGTGCACTAAAGTTAATTAATTAATGTATTGATGAATTTAAAATAGACTGCAAAGCAGAAAATAAATGTTTATTAACTTACTTGTATGTATCTACACTCACGTTCCAAAGTTCATTCCTATAGTCCTTCTAGCTTTGTGGAATATGGTAAATGGATTAACGCTGAAAGATGTAATACACAAACTCCTTCTCTTTGGCATCATGAATTGATCTGTCCTTACAGGTGTCTAATTATAGAAGTAAATGGAACTTCCATGTTCTTCTACTTGCTATAAAAACTATGTCCTATCTGAATCTTAAGAGAATAAACAACTTTAAAGACTTAAAAATATTCTTTTTATGTTAAGAACTGCTTGTTCTGAAAAGACTGCTGATGACACTGTTACCAATTGCTATGAGAAGGTCAACATATACGTTTTCAGCCTTCGCTGCCATAATACAGCATCCTCCTTACCTGGCTGCATGCTAGAAAGATTAGACTTAAATCAGCTGATGAACAAATACTTTTCTTCAAAAGTCACTGTCTGAATCATTTTCCTTGCTTCCAAGTTTCGAAAAATAAACCAAAACAACTCCATAAAATTAATCAAAACTCATTAGTTTTCATCTCACTTAGGATCCCCGAATCATTGCTTACCTCATCTCTCCTTTATGGTTCTTCATTCCAAAAATAAAATTTTGATCTGTGAAAATTTTGCAATCCCAGGGAAATAAAAAGATTTTCTCAGCCATTTTCTTGGTTTCGTTCTGGCAGGCTTTTATGAGCTAGTGAATTTTTCTCTACATAATAATTCAAACTAGTACGGTTCCCAGAGGTTGTTAATTTCCTTTTTTAAGCACATTTTTTCCTAGTTAAAATGGTATTTGGAAGAGGGAGAAGGAAATGAGGAAAAGAGTGAGACAGGTGTATCAATCACTGAACAGCTTCAAAGAGCAGTGACTGCATTATTTCCACAAATACATCATGTCCTGATTCAGAAATAATAAGAAATTAGATCTTGCATATTACGCATGAAATAAATCCAGCTTCAATCTTCTTATTGATTACATAGGTCCATCAGGATATGAGAAGGGTGGAAAAGCATAAGAAAGCACCTTCAGGGTACTGCAGGATGCAATGCAGAGCAATATACAAACTAAAAAATCAAGCTTATTTCGATGACTTTGTAATGGAGTTGTCATGCGCATCAAGGACTGGCAGAGAAAAATTCATTTCTGCTGCAGTACCACTTGCCCTATCAAAGGCAGTCCTATGATATTAAGGTTATTATACCCTGAGAACAAGACACAGCTGGCACCACTAAATTTAGCTGAACCTGAGGCCATGTGGGAATTTCTTACAGATGGCAGTTATCTCATCTGCACTGGAAAAGGTAAAAGCGATATAATTTCATTACTTGCAGTGAGTCTTTTCCTGCCACATCCGCAGAGCTATGACACCACAAGAAGCTGTTTGAAAATGTTATATTTTGGTCAAAGAACAAATAATGGCTTTGCTCTGCATGTGAATAGCATAAAAAATGGGTCAGTTTATCAGCAGCTAAAGCCCATATATTTGAGTGTGTTAACTTTGTAAAAGTAATGGATGCTTTATTATTAGCCATCACAAATGTTATCAGAGCTGTAAAGCCATTATTTAGCTTAGTGTTTTCCATTGATTAAGGAGCACTTTTAATTAAAACTACCAAAATTCTGGTCTCCTTCATTAGAGAAGTAATGGAATTAAGATGAAAAGAGGTCAGTTTGGGGATTATTTTGTGAGTATTAATTAATTCTATTAATCACTGTTACTTAACAAATTCCATCCTGGAAAAGACAGTTAAGTTAATACAGAATTATAGCCAAATTGGGAATCTCATATTTGTTTGTGTTTAAATGTAGGCACCTAATCTGGAAATCTGATTAACAGGAGGTAAAGTCTACCCGCCAAATTGCATTTTTGAGTTAGTTGATGTTCAGATTTTAATTTCTGCTGCCCATTTTAGTAAGAAATAGAAACAAAGCAGCTTGTTCTTTCTACAATGACCCATGATGAAGAAAAACAGAGAAGTGAGAAAAGGTTCCAAATATGTATAGATTTCCAAAATCCAAGAACACTCTTGCTCAGGGATATAAACACGTTCGGTTTTTCTCCCTTTAAATCTGTAAACCTACAGGTATTACTCTATAATAGTACCCCTCCTTTTTAAATATTATACATTAATGCACATAGAATGGTTTCAAAAGAGTTTGAAATTGCATTTACATGGTTCAATTTTGCCCATGTGTAAGCTAGGAGTATATCTATCATGATTGTGAGAAGAAATACTTGTTTTTGAAATGCAGTATGTGTGTATATATATGTGTGTCTATATATATACAAGGCAGAGGAATTTCCTTTCTCCTTTCTAAAGGTTTTTGAAAAGTGGCAGCATTCTTGAAGGCTCCTCTCAAGAAATGAGAAAGGAGCACGCTCTTCCAAATTATCCCAATCCTCATGAAGTTTCTACTGAAATCACAGAACTAGGAATCTTCTTTACAGAAAAAAGTATCATGGCACCAAATAAAAGATAGTAGTCATTATGAAGGCTATTGCTTTAAAGATACTGCTTGCATTGAAAAAATCAGTTTCTTCCATTTTCATTACAACTCTGACAAACTATAACCCGCTACCAACTTATTCTAAGTTTGACTACAAACATTAAAAAATTCGTAAACTACATTTCAGTTTGAAAAACTAGCACTCTGCCTAGAAGCTATCTTAATTAGTAAACACTAGATGACTCTATTTATTTATTTTTATTTATATAAAATCAAAATCTTGGTGAATTTCAAAGGGGTAGAAACACTGCTTTCTTTTTTTCTTCCAATTCTTCCCTTCTACAACAGCAACAATAGTGATCCTACATTTAAAATGCTTTTTTTTCCTAGTGAAAATAGTATTATTTTAGAAGATGCTTGGAAATCAGTTCCTGGTTTATGTCCTATTCTCTTTATTCAGACCAAGAGTTTGAAAGTAATGTGCAAGAAAGATGGATTTATTCACTCACTCACGTAAATGAGAGAAATTATCATCAAACAGGCCAAATGTTGGGCTTTACTTATCCTCCTTCATAACTGACAGCTTTGAAAAAGCTCTGAACTAGTCTTAGCAGTAGTTTTCCCAAATATTTCCCATGTATTTGTTTTTACTGTTTTATTTAACAGCTGCGTTTGAACTAATTTTTTATGTCTCTATGTCTATCTACACACCTGTGTAATATATATCATTAGATACCTAGAGATATAATATATAAAGAAAAGAATTCTTGATGCTACACACTATATAAGACTATGCTTTATATACTATAACAGAATATGCTGCCTACAGCATAGATTATGAGTGGACATATGTATGGTTATAAATATATAACTCCTACAGATAAATATAATCTAAATTATGGATGCTATATATATTACTATAAACTGTCATACTTTGTTACAGTACTGTGCATACTGTATACTGGCATACATTATAATATATGCTACATATCATATACATGATAATCATAGTATATATCACATTTATATAGTCTATATTAAATAGTATATTTTATATAATATTTTGTTAACTTTTCCAAGGCTTAATTCTGAAACAGGCAGTTATTCTTGCTGTAATTTCTAAAGGCTTCCATAGAAACAAACAACAAGGAAACTACCGCTTACTACATCCAGTTCGATTTAATGTTGTCTTTAATTATTAAATCAATGCCATAGCAGTATTTGCTCAGAAGCAAGCGTGCCATGGTGCCTGACATAATATTGGGGTTCGACACGAACAGTAGCTGACACAGTACCTCACACGTGATGCCAGATGCTCATCCAGCACTGTCTGTGCCAAATCAGTTGTCCAAGTTCAGTGACCTGATACAAATAAACACACCTGCAGAAGAAGTATTTTGCCAATGGGACACAATTGCTGTACTGGGTTAGCACCCACTGTAGCAGGATTTAATAGCAACAGAATCCTTGAAACCGACACTTCAGCTGACAGGTTGACAGTAGAAAAGACATAAAGAACGGAAGAAGAAAGTGAGAGGATATTATCTTGTGCATAAAATGAAATCCTTCTGAACAGTATATCACTTCATAATATAGGTCGATATTTGACAAAGACAGATGTTTAACTAAGTGTTTCTGGATATGCCAAAATATTATTTGCTTGCCATCACATTAATTAGAAGTATTCCTATTAAAAGCTACAAAGTGAGACATATACATGACAAACATCCAGGTTTCCATGTATTTGCTATTATATTCTTTTAGTTGAATAGTCAACAACTGAGCATTTTTTAGTCAGGCAGTATGTTTGCAAGATGCATACATATACACCTACGTGCATCATTATATCTAGAACCTTGCTCATCCGATTTCAGGTACACCTGTGAACTGGTAGGATATATAAAATATATATATATGTATATAAAACACATTAAAAATAAATATAAAAATAAATAGAATAGTACATTTGTTACTACTCATGTTAATTTAATCTCCAGTCCTTGGGAGAGGAATGACTGGCTTGTTTAGGCCCTGGTTTTAGAAGCTCTTTTCTTTATTTATTTGAACTCCCTGTTTTGGACTTCTAACTCAGATACAATTCATAGATTCGTGCAATGCTTTGGGTTGGAAAGGACCTTTAAATCCAGTTCCAACCCCTCTAAGCACGGACACCTTCCACTAGATTTGGACATGAGTTAAATTGTTTTGGTTGAATAGGTTATCCAGAGAAGTCATAGATGCTCCATCCCTGCAGACAGTCAAGACCAAGTTGGATGGATAAGGCTTTGAGCCTAGTTTCTTCTGAGGATTTGTGAAGCGTCCCCTATCTGTACATAATGACAATGAATTCAAATGAACAGTCATTTTTGTTTACTTTCATTTAGTTCAACATAGCTTGGATACTAGGTACCAATACATAATTCTAATCTCTTGCAATTAGAGTTAATTACAGTGCATGAGTCTATAAAATTGAACTATTAATCATGATAAAAAACAAGGAGATCATTACATCATTGCTGTCATACAAGGTTAAACATGCTGTGGAAAAATAAAATTCTCATCTTTCTTGCTTCTCTGAATTTGCACATAAGTAATTTTGGGATACTATTGTTTTACTGTATATATCAAAATAAGAGCATTAACATAAAACTCTAATACTATTGTTCTTGAAAATAACTTCCAGAAATGTAAGGGAAAAAGTATTTTATGTTAAAGAAATATAATTAACGACTGTCAAGAAAGGTTTGTGTCTAATAATTATATATGCAATTTACTTTAGGCATGAGTTGTTTCCAGTCATAAATTAAGGCAAAAAATTATGAAGTTAAAATATCACAGTAAAATCAAGTTAGTGGTTTGTAGATCATTAATTTGTGCAGTCTTGAAGCACAGCACCATTAAATTTTTAAATAACAAGTTAGTGGTCTTCAGGTATGGCCAATATTTAAGGTTTGTTTGGTTCTTTTAAACTATTCATTTAAATGAATTAATCTTTCTTGCATAGGAGTGCATTTAAATATACATTTAATCACAAGTGTGCTAACTGCAGTTGACTGCTCGGTTAACTTAAAAACACCCCCCTAAAAGTAAAATAAAATGGCAACTACCATGTAGGACTGCAAATACAGACTTTGATATCCATTTTCATCATGAAATAGTTTTCTTTTGCATTTTTAAAGGGGGGTCAAAATGGGAATTTTTCTTACAGACACTTTGTCAACATATATAGAAAAAAAGAATACTCAAAAAACATAAAATAGAAGTCTGACAAGTAAAATAACTATATGTAGTTAGTATCAACTAATTTAAGATTTTTCCAGAAATCCATCCATTTCTAGGGCTTCCCTTTAAGAAATTAAATTTGAGATTTTTTTCAGCAAGCCAAGAAAATGTGCTAGTATGTCATATGCTTCTATGACATATTTTAATCTGAAGATCTGAGTTGAAAAATTAGACTACCTTGTCCCATACTGACATATTCACATTGTAGAAAGTACCGTATTATATCATCTGTACTTACAGAAGCAATAGCGAGACAACTTTCCCAAACCCACAAGGTCAGGCAGCTACACAGAACTCAATGTATCTTAAGTTTAATGTTCTAAGATTTAGTCAGAGCATCCTCTACTCAAGAAATTCTTGTTTAAAGAAAAAAGTCAGTTCTCCTGATCACTTCGTACACATGCCTCTGAAATGCACGGCCACTGGTTTTGGCTTTTCAAGAGTACATTATTAATGAAAAAAAATTACAGACTTCACATATTATTGTATAACTGAATGAAAACCACTGCCTGTATATAAAGTTCTGTATGAAAAGTGAACAATAGTTTCTCTGGGTTTCTCTATCTTAATTCTTAAGCAAGGAAGCACCAAGATGTCCTGATGATTAATAAAAGAAATCAAATCTCATGAAACATGTATGTTCATTCTAGGGAAATAATTTACCACATTCTACTGCAGAAAATGACCCACTTGAAACACAGTCTTAAACATTTCTATAGCTTTTCAACAAAACTTAAGAGGAATTTCATGTTCTATTTTTATACCAAAATGGCAAATGCCTGTGTAAGGCGAACACCCCTTCGTTGCCAATTTTATAATGCAAAGTAATATATGACCAGGGATGAAATTTCACTCCAGAATTTCTAATTTACATACATACTCATATATGTAGGCATATTTAAAAGTAAATTTCTAATTTACATACATACTCATATATGTAGGCATATTTAAAAGTAAATTTCTAATTTACATACATACTCATATACGTAGGCATATTTAAAAGTAAATTTCTAATTTACATACATACTTATATATGTAGGCAAATTTAGAAGTAAATTTATCTACATAAACAGATATAATATGCACGTATGCTTACTATTACATACACACACAGATACAGGTGGATAGGAAGAGAGGTTAATTCAGAGAAATCCATTATGCGAAAGGAAAATTGAAACGCAAGTGTAAAGTTTGAAACAATCTAAAATCCAGCTCATATAATTTGAAAAGAGAATATGTTTGGCCTGATCTTAACATGGAAATTAAATAAATTTTGGAATATCCAACAGAAAAGCTTTTTGTCTCCTTATGTGTAACCTTTATTTGCAAAGAGAAGGGAATGATCCCTGGCCTGGTTGTCAGGTAACTGCATGAAAAGACAAAACATTTTCTTAAGATGTACTTCCCTTGGTACAACAAGTCCTTGCAAGGAACAGATCCCAAGGTACAGTGCTCTCTGAACCTGATCATAAAAGAGTATTCTAGAGAGATCAAGTAAATGTGATGGTGGCTTCAACTGTATAAACTGCAGTCCCTTTATGACCGTATTCTTTATAATGTTGAGTTACTACAAATCAGAGAAAACAGCAAGGTCTGTTTAGCTTCATCCCAGCACTGGGATGTAAAACAACTCACTCTCATGCCTGGAATGAAAGAATAGACATTGATTCACAGAGAGAACATATACTTCGCTTTGCTAGTGACAAGAAACATTAAAACTTGGAAGCATTACTGTGAGGGTTTTTTTTTTCCTTTCTTTTCAAAATCCTCGACCTTTACCACAAAAATGCCTGTAAAATCCAATGTCCTCTCTAATACTTTTTTTCATGTGCAACCTGGAAAGAAGTTTCCTTTCAAATTGAAATGATGTTAATGAGTTTTTGAACTGTAGTTCTCTAAGATATAACAATCAAGGACAGATTTCACTTCAGATGTACATCAAAAACTCAGTATAAGACTAGAATTTCAGAATAGCAATATTGTTAAAGCCTAAAAAATGTACCAGATATCCCTATATCATATATAAGTAAAAGATTAATTTATTCATAATTATTTTTCTTAATTCTGTATCATTTTGTGGATTATTCTAAAAACAACAGGTAGGAAGATAAGCAGGGATTCCCCCAGTCATTATCCTCAAGAAATGAAAATGTTAATCACACTGAAAACAAGTGGCAACTAATGTCCCATCTCAAGGCAGTTAAGTAATCATCAAAGAAGGCAAAATTGAATTCTACACCTTTAATCAAAACAGGACAATTATTTCTCCTCTCCAACATGTTTTATTCAGTTCTTTCTCACTCGATCTTCACCATCACTTAGAAAGAGGGACATACAAAAGTCAAATCATACATGCATGCAAACATATCCGAGATCTTCATCCCATGGCTAGAGGGAAGCTTCTAACAATAAACCCTTTGGAAGCAAAACAAAACAAAAAATAAGTTCACCACATCCCACCCACCCCAATATTTAATGTTGCTCTTCTGGTGTTTAACAGATTTACTATGTTAATTTTCTGGTGGTGAAATACCAATTAAATTATTCACATTCCCAGAAAACAAAGGGCTCCTCAACCATTCACTGGCTTCATGTATGGCCAAAAAAACCCCCCAAACTATACTGTTGCTGACTTATAAGGTACAATTTTTTTCATGTTATGGACATCAACCCCAAGCCATCTCTTGCCGCAGAAGTAATAAGCAGCTATAACAGCAGTAGATGCGTTGTCAGCACTGCTAAACTTTTCGGAAAGGTAAAATGAATGCCAAGTAGGACAGCTTACCTCATTCCTCTGGGACATGTCTGCCGATGAATGTCCTTTCTAGACAGATGACTGAAACATCTGGGGCCTTGAGCAGCCTGATCCTGTGGGACGTGTCCCTGCCCATGACACAGGGGTTGGAATTGGATGATCTTTATAGTTGCTTCCACCCCAAACCATTTTATGATTCTATGATTCTATAAAACAGTTTCAGTGACCTTTTCAGCCCACACTTCAAATATTTAAATAAAGGTGTGCCATGTGCAAAGAAATTTTGGGTTTGACATAACAAGGAATTGGTGGCAGTGGTAGATACGACAGGAATATAAGGCTTTTTCTCACTGAAAATTCTGAAATACAGCAGACTGCTTTTGTGGTCAGCTTCATTGGGCTTGTAACTGAAACGCTGCAAATGTCTGCTATGTGGCCCACAACTGCCTGAAACAAATTCATATTGTAATTGATTAAGCGTGATTTAAAGATGATTGGTTTTAGGATCATATATGAAAAAACCACATCTCTCTTATTATTACTTTTGTGGCTAGGATTTTACTTATTTTAACACTTAACATGGATAATTTTTTCTTTGAGAGCAGTGCTGAGCAGTACTTTGCCATCATGTGGTCACCTTACGAGTTTCTTTTGGTTTTAAGCTGTTGAAACTTCCCCTGGCAGAGAAACCAACTATTCTGCAATAGCTGCCTTGGCGTAGAGGAGTACATACACAGAACATCAGTGTGAGGAATTATTCACACAAGGAACCGACAGCTACTGGGTGAGGTTGTTGAAGGATAGGTAAAACCTTAAAAGCTAAAACTAGAGCAGAGAGCACCACCATTAAAAGAAATAAGAATGTCTGTTTGCTTTTTGAAGTACTTCAAAAAGCGAGGAAAAGCAAACTGATATAAGTAAACCACTTTCAATCTAGAAAAAGTTGTAATGCGCTGCTGTGTGTAGTAAAAGAAAGGTGAGTATTTACAAGTTACAACTACTTTAAACACTTCATGCAAGAGGAAAGCATAAAAGCATTGCATCAGGCTATTAACTGTTCCTAAGGCACTAGTTCATGAAAGATTTGCATCTCAACAAGATGAGGCATATGATCTCCTAAATTAAACCAGTAATAACATATACACAAAGAAGCAAAAATATTCTCACCATTCTCTCTTTCTTTCTGCTTTCTTGTATGTGACCCAAGAGAAACTTGAAGATCCCTAGGAGTCACTGAGCTTACCTCTACCAAATGCTTCTCTCTGCTGTAGTAATCAAAGGACGTTGGTAGTGGACGAAATGTTGTTTTACCATTTAAAGTATATTTATCCTGCTGAGAATAGCACAAATAAGGGCTGCAACTAACTTCCTGTGACTGTACCAAAGCTATAAAATTTTAACTCAGTTCCACCTATAAAAACTTTTGCCTGGATTCTAAGAGCCAGGACTCTGCCATCTCTTTAATTCTGCATTTTTGTCAATGCTTCACTGCTCGAAAATGGACTAGCTGTGATATCAGTTAGGAAAAAACCCAACCAAACAAACATCTTTTATTGTTTGAGTAAGCAGATTTGAAATGGTATTACTAAAGGGTAAGTATACATGGACTCCTACTGTTCCATTTTTACAGTTACTCTTATGAGTTGTATTGCACTTCAACCATGTTTACATGTTATTTTTTTCCCCATGTTAACTGCCCCTTAATTCTTAACTTGTTTTAAAACCTAATCTGCCATGAAGGTACATGAAATAGAACAGACTGAGAAAATACTTGAGAATGGCTGTTGTTTACAAAGAAACTAATTTATAGTATGCAGTTACTGATCAGGTAGAACAATAGTTCAAAAAACAGACTGTATTACAAAGCATTTCTTCAAACATCCATTTTGGATTATTGCTGAAATATACTAATTGGTCTATTCTAGACTAATTTACAAACATTCATAAAATAGTGGAAAATACATGCTTTAGAAACCTGGTACATTTCATGCCTCTGGACTAAAAACAATATGAAGATGGAAGCAAATGATGGGCATTTATAATGTAGATTAGCAGTGCTTAGAGTTTTTGTTCTTTTGTACTGACAGGCTCTTCAGTTTTTTTCTCATTTCTTTCAGGTGATTTTTTATCTTCGGGTTTAGTCCATGGAGGGCTGTGCAACTTCTGGTAAAGGTGAAAATAGCATCAGTGTAAGCATCAGATACACAATACTCACATACATATACAGTAAAAAAAAGAATGCTAAAAATTTATGGCAACAGTGCATATAGAACTGTTTTTCTTTTAAACTGATGTACCAGTCTTAAATTACTATAACAGATTATGATATTCATCAACTCCATCTAGAAATGGATACTGAACTCTACTGAAGGAAGAATACTCCACAATATCTGAAAGCGCAAAACCATGTAAGTCCGATGCTGCTTTATAATCACAGTAATTTTTCTTTTTCTCTTGGTCTACCAAATGAAGAGCTCAGGTGTAGAACATGCTGAAGACTTTTCTGTTGGTAACACAGCCGAATACACATAGCTACTCATAATTGCAGATATGTAATTACTTTGGAAATCACTCCCTTCTCCTGTTTTCAGTCCTATGGACATCATATCAACAAATTAAGTCATTTGACTACTAGGATAGTGGAGTTCTTCAAGTATTAGATGGCTTTGTAAATTCTTACCAACCAGAAGCCATTTTAAACAGACAAATTTTAATCTGGAACAGTCAGAGTCTGAACTAAGTGAGCAGTTCTGTTTCAAGAGTGCAGAACGTATAAACACGCTTGAAGCAATTAAATGCTTTACAAGACCTTGTAATAAAAATCCAAGAATTCCTCAGAAAGAGAATACCTGAAAGCTTGTCTCTGTGTCTGCTGTCTTCAAATGAGATGTTGAATTATTGCGATTCCCCAAACATGTCTTGCCAACCTGTCAATACAGACATCAGAAATAACTACTTCGTATTTTTTTCCTGAAATATTCATGGTTTTCCTAAAAAAAATCAGTGTTTTCTTTTAGCTTAGTTGGAACAAAAATGGAATGAAACGAAGTTACTGTAGCTAAGTGAATCCCATAATCCCATCATCATTATAATAGTCTAATGTGGCTGTAAATTTAACAACTTAACATTTATCTAGCCTTTTTTTTCCTTTTTTTTTCCTTTCATCACAAATAGTGAAGTTTATTCCTATATTGGTCCCACGGAACAGATAAATAATTACAATTATCTGTAACGGATGAGGAAACAGTAACAGACAAAAATTAGCATTACATTTAGGACTCCTCTATCACTACTGACTTGTCTGAACTGCTACATCTCTTATATATAATAATACTTGAATAAGAATAGGTATAATAATTCCCTGAAGGGGAATTCAGATGACTCTGAACATACCTAAAAGCTTGTTAGATTCATCACTGTCATTTTATTCCAGCAATAATGTCATTTTCTTCACCAATACGCTTTTTAATATGAGAGCAAACAGAACTGAACAGCACAAATAAAATTAATTACATAGTACATTTTTAAACCAAAGAGATCTTGTGTTACGAGTCTTCAGCAGAGATTTACCCGGCAATGAAATTTCTGCTATAATTAAATTAAAGTCCCTTCAGGACTGGGATTAATGATGCCATAAGCAAAGAAATTAAAATGTGAAATACAGTAAAATGCCAACATGGTTTCACGAAGGGCCAATCACACATGACAAATCTGGTGGCCTTCGACAAAAGGGTAAAAACGTTGTATTAGGGAAGAGCAACTGACATAAGACACTGTCCTGCACTGCATCCTTGTCTCTACGTTGGAGAGACATCGATGGGACAGATGGGCCACTTGGTGGATAACCAGTTGGCTGGATGGTTGCACTCAAAAGAGTTGCGGCCAACAGCTCTATGTCCAAGTGGAGACCACTGACAAGTCTTATGAGGAGCAGCTAAGAGAGCTGGGGTTGTTTGCCTGGAGAGGAAGAGGCTCAGGGGAGACCTCATTGCTCTCTACAACTACCCGAAAGGAGGTTGTGGAGAGGAGGGTGCTGGCCTCTTCTCCCAAGTGACAGGGGACAGGACAAGAGGGAATGGCCTCAAGCTCCACCAGGGGAGGTTTAAGCTGGACATTAGGAAGAAATTTTTCACAGAAAGGATCACTGGGCACTGGAACAGGCTGCCCAGGGAGGTGGTTGATTCACCTTCCCTGGAGGTGTTTAAGGGATGGGTGGATGAGGTTCTGAGGGACATGGTTTAGTGTTTGATAGGAATGGTTGGACTCGATGATCCAGTGGGTCTTTTCCAACCTGGTTATTTTATGATATCTCAAGGGTCAGTACAGGGACCAGTGCTATTTCACGTCTTCATTGGAGACATGGACAGTGGGATCGAGGGCACCCTCAGCAAGTTTGCCCATGACAGCAAGCTGTCTGGTGCGGTTAACATGCCGAAGGGAAGGGATGCCATCCAGAGGAACCTTGCCAGGCCTGAGAGGTGGGCCTGAATGAACCTCACAAAGTCAAACAAGGCCTAGTGCAAGGTCCTACACATGGGTTCAAGGCAACACCAAGTACAAATACAGGCTAGGGGGAGAATGGATAGACATCAGCCCAGAGGAGAAGGACTTGGGTGTGTTGGTTGATGTGAACCTCAACCTGACCCAGCACTGTGCACTTGCAGCTTTCTAGCCAAGTGTGCCCTGAGCTGCATAAAAAGGAGCATGACCAGCAGGTCAAGAGAGGTGATTCTCCCTTCTATTTCCTTCTGGTGAGACCTCACCTGGAGTACTATGTTCGGTTCTCGGACCCCCAACATAAGAAGGAAAGGAACCTGTTAGAGCAAGTCCAGAGGAGGGCAATGACAATGATGAGAGGGGTTATGAGGGCAGGCTGAGAATTGGGGTTGTTCACAGTCTGGAGAATGTAAGGCTCTGGGAACACCTTATAGCAGCCTTACTGTACTTAAAGGGGGCAATGGGAAAGCTGGGGAGGGACTTTTTACAAAGGCATGTAGTGACAGGACAAGGAATAATGGCTTTAAACTGAAAGAAGGTAGATTTAGATTGCATATAAGGAAGAAATTCTTGACTATGAGGCTAGTAAGGCATTGTCTCAGCTTGCCCAGAGAAGGCATGGATGCCCCACCCCTGAAGGTATTCAAAACCAGGTTGGACTGGGCTTTGAGCAACCTAGTCTAGTGGAAAGTGTCCTTTCCCATGACTGGGAGCTTGGAACTGGACAATCCTTAAGGTCCCTTCCAACTCAAACCACTCTATGTGATAAAATACTGATAATCTTTGGGCATTACTTTAAAATGTGCTCACATTGGAATTTCTCTGCTTGTTTTGCTATTAAAATCGATGCATTCAAACAGAGTGAAAATAAATATGATGATCTTAAAGGTTATTTCCTTTAAGTCATCAAGACTCTTTAAACAAAGCAGTAATTTTGTTTGTTTTGAATTTTAACTTAATTCTTCCTCTGAAATGCTTCCTGTTTAGCATAAACCCTTGAAGATTTCCAGTGCTAAGTCAAGCCTACATAGAATACTTCTGATGCATTAAACATGATTCAACATATTAGTAAAAGAAGGTGAAAGAATCATTAGTATGTGGACATGAGATTTGCTCATAGAAATATGAATACAAATGTGCCTTCAACAAGAAACTCCCAATAACATTCACTAACAGGTCTGCTCACATTTCTGAAACCTTTTCTTTTTTAATATGATGGTTAATAACATTGGCCTATGAAAGCAAAAGCTAAATGTGTCTACGAGAGCAAAGGAATCACAAACAACCAAGAAAAAAAATTTCTAAATGCTGTGTTTTGTGGCATTTTTTTGGATAGACTTTCTTAAGAAATGGAAAGTAAATCTGAATTCCTCCTATAGCAGCTTAAAACACGACATGATAAAAACTGCCTCACTCAGCACAGAACACTAAAAATAAAGACCCTCCATGCAAATGAAATACCAAGAAATTTTATAAATATCTTTCAGTAGAAATGACATTACACTGGAGTTAATTAAAAAGCAAGAGATTGACAAGGGGGGAGAAAATTCATTAAGTTTTTGCACTTGAGAAATTCTGACACTCCGTTGCCTGTAAGTTGATCTATGAACAGGTGTGAAAACAAAAATGAAACATGTTATTAGGAATCTACTTGGAGAGGAGACAGCTGCCTCCCTTCTGAAAGCATCTAGAGATACAGTGCTACTGCCAAGAATGTTATAATACATTAGGGGGGGTTTAGTCATGTTTAAGCTGCTAAAGTGAGCCTCTGAGATGATGCAGTTGAAGTGATTGATGGTGGGGACTTATTTTCAAACTTTTCCCACTATTGAAAGTAATTAATAGAAGTTGGTTTAATATCATATAATATGGAATAATCACATAGAGCTGATTAAAAAATTTATTGATAAAGCATCTACTCCTTTTATGGAAAAATGAATTAACAGGTGGTTTACGTTCTCAATAAAGACTAAAGAATGTGATTAAAAATCTTGAATATTAATACTTCAAAAACTTAAAAGCATGGTCCTGGTAGAACTCATATTGAAAATGTTAGTGAGCAAGATTTAAAAAAATGTTTTCAGCTTAGTCATGTTTAGAAAAATTTGAGGGTTTCAGAGACATATATGTGAGTATTTTGAGGACAAAAATGTTACAAGTCAAAAAAGTAACATTTCAGGTTCTATAACGAAGAGCACAAAAATAACACTAATAAAATATGAACTCATTTACAAATCTATAATTTTACTCTAACTGTATATACTTAAAAATTTCAGGTAACCTATTTCACCAAGAAAATACCTATTAATTGAAGTTAATAAAAGCATAGGTCAAGCATCTAAGACAGATGCAAAGAAGGAAAAAAAGGATGCCTTAGAGAAAATAAAAGCTTATGATAGAACTAATGTTGTTAAAGTGACTAACCTGTCATACTTTTTTCATAGACCAGATAACAAATGCCACGTTGGTAGGAAAACAAAAGTGAAGATTTATGTCTGTAGTAGTTAACATTTTTTTTCACAAGCCTTTGTTTTCCTTTTTAGTAACACACCATATGGATTGCTGTTGGAGAAAGATAGTAGAACGGGACACTTTTCCAAACAAAGTAACTCCTGTGTCCTTACGTTGTTAAAGCATACGGCATACATTATTGATTCCTTGTCACTGTGAAACCTCGCACATCATTAACAAATAAGTCACAGATTGAACAACAGTGATGATTTTCAGTACGCCACCAGTCAACAGCAATTCAATAGCCAGAACTGTAACCAGTCACTGCGGATGAGCTGTGTACATCCACCGGCTCGCGGCTTAAAGTCAATTCAGTTCTTAAAGCTGAAACAGATGGGTATAACAACATCTTCTGCTGTAACCATAGCCTGGGTTTAAAACACCTAAACTGAATTTCCTACATAGACACCATCATACACATATATAAACACATGCAACTCTGGAATCAGAGAATCCTTTAGGTTGGAAAAAACCTTTAAGATCATCAACTCCAACCCTTAAGCCAACACTGCCAACTTCACCACAAAATCGTATATACCTGCGGGTATACTTACATATACATATCAAGACTGAGGTGCATATATATAAGTACACATATATGTATATATAAACACATGATTATAAAAATGTAAACACATCATCTTTACTTCACCTGAAGACCACCTCAAAAAATTGGGGAAATATAAAACCAATGTGCTACAATACCTTTTGCAGCCATGAATGACATATAGGAAAAAATTCCAAATATTAAACTTTTTCTTTTTTTTATGTTAGTTCCTTTATGCCAAGTGGTGGAAAGATTGTTCTGTTTGCTCTTCTGTGTGAATCTCTCTTTCTGTCAGATTAATTCCTACGAGAGGTATGCTAATTACATAATACAGTATGATAGCCTGACATGGTGGAAACCAGAAAAAAAGCAAAAATAATTGCTTTCAGAAAATGAAGGGGTTGAAATGTCATCAGTGTAGGTTTTCTGTTTTATGAAGATGAGATTTTACAAGTGTCTGCTGGAAGAGATACTGAGATTTTGCCAAGCTTTGAATTGAGGCTTTAGCTTCTCAGGGATGTGAGGGTGAACTCTGTTTCTCTCACAAGAGCAGGCACTCCCACTGCCCTGTTTGTGAAGTAAAGAAGAGGAACAGTAAGATGCTGACTCTGAAAATCTCTATGCTGGACACTAGCTCATGCACAAACCCTCTGATGCCATGAGATACAGCAGAGCTCAGCCTTGCCCCTCATAATTTGCCATCTTCACTCCTTGTACCTTCAAGGAGGAGGAATCACAGTATGAAACAATAATCCCCTCAACGTGCGTCTGTCCAGAGATACAGACATCTGGGCAAAAACCAGATTTCTCCATTTCTCACGTAAGATAATTTGCTTTTCTTCCAAATAATGGACATTTCTTTAAATATTATTACTAGAAAAGCTACTAAAACACTAAGAACATAACAAAAGACTAAAAGCATCCAAGTAAGAACAATGTTCAGAAGGTTTAAAAAACAAAGTAAGGCAGTAAGTCACAGAAAAAAAACATCTCAAGCTGGTCTTATTGCTTTGGTGTAACTCCACCAACTGCTTTTGTGCCATCATAACAAAGCAGGCTGTAATTTAAAACCTTGTCAGCAATACTTACGTTGTATTATTATGACATTTTTGGATTCCTAGAAAGATATTAATCAAGTGACAAAGATACAGTGCTGGCAGCAGAAAAACTAATATTCTCAAATTCAAACTTCATTAGTTAAGTTTATTTCCTGCCATTTGCATTTAGAACAAAATGGGCAGCTGATTCTGAACTACATTCTGTGCTTTACTCTGCCTTCCTTTTAGGAGCCCAAGGTTAGGAGTTTCAAAAGGAATGGGGACGGTAGACTAAATTCCCTATTTTTAATACACTTCTGCAAAAACCCAGTGTGGCATATAGGCATTTAAAACACAATGCAAGCTAAACACATATTTACACTAAGTTCTCAATTTTCCAAAAATCTCCTTATACTTCAAACTGTTGTTTTGGAGATTCACTGATTATTTACTCTATTTTTATCACAAAACATCAAGAAAGATCTAATGTTTGGACACTCAAAAATGCTCTAACGCATAGCTGTCAGAATTCAAAGTAGTGAAAGCTAAACAGTTCCCAACGAAAAAGGCTTCAGGAAAAAGAAATTCTGGAAAAAAATATTCAGATTTGTTTCATAGTTATCATCCCTTCTTTTTGTGCTCTATTAAACTTCCTTTACCTTAATCCATTACTTTTACTTTCTTCCAGATTCTCTCCCCCATCCCACTGTGGGGAGTGAGTAAACGGCTGAATGGTATTTAGCTGTCTGCTGGGTTACACCACAACACACAAACTTTAAGAAACACATTAATGATCTATTTGTGTTTGCAAATAAAATTTTCATACAACAAATGCATTTTGCCTTGAGTGACATATTTTGCATAAGAAAAAGAAAAAAATAATATCTAGAACACTAAGTGAGAAATTGAACAAGATAGGAAGATTGAGGCGGGGCACATATCTTGAAATGCTGTCTATGAGTTCAGTGCACACTTTGATTAAAACATTGTCTTTGTGTGAAATTCTGTATATAAAATATGCAGCTTGATCAGTAAAGGATGCAAAATTTCAGAAGTTATGGTATTCAGTTCACCTAGTGAATTATACAGCAGAGCTGGAGAGGTTCACAGCTGGATGTATAAATTATAAAGGTGGATCAGCCAAGTGTGCATCTTCATTTAAAAACAGTTTTCAAAAAGTCAGTTAAAATTCAGCATGTCCCTTGGCTATTTAAACTATGCAATTTGATCTGCGAGCCGCTGAACAATGTAACCAAAAGGGTATTCCACTGCTTCAATGCAGCAAATGAGAACTGGCTTTATTGCTCAAATAATCGTCCAGCATATCACAAGTGGACAGGAAATCAAGAAGTTTAAATAAGTGATACTATACTCAGCTTTTACAATTAGAAAATGATTCCCCCACTGCTAAAGGATATCAGACAGATTTAGTAGACCAAATGATGCAGCTTCGGCATTCCTTCACATGGCTACAGCCCTCCTTTTGGCTTCAGTTGCCACCAAGGCAGAAATGTGGGATGTTTGCAGAGTACAATGGAGAAGAAAAGACTGACCTATTTCTGAAGAAACTAAACCAGGTAGGGGAGAAAAGGACGGCACAATTGTACCAACTGACAAACCAGATATCTTAATAAAAGTGGTACTCTGCTGTATCATTCCTGTCTTGTCACCTTCACAAAGCACTATGTCTGCTATAGGCAAAAGGAGGACGATGATTTGCTCACTAACAATGGTAATGATTAGCTTAAACTACTATAACTCACAAAAAAAGAAAAATAAGTTTAACACCATTGAATTTTCACTATGCTTGGATGACATACCTCTTTGGAATTATTCAGACAAACCTGCATGTCCAGGTCTTTCTACATTTCTTGTATTATTGGTTCAAATGACCCGAAGCCTTCAATTGACAAACGTGGTTAAAATTAAGTAAAATTTTCAAATGGAAACTAAATTAAATTAATTAAAAGTGAAAAAACTTAAGTAATTTGTATTTAAAAAAAGGAAAGGGCTATATTTCCTCATTAGACAAAACCTACAAATTCTACCATACTTTGCAATGAATTTGATGTTTGCACTGTTATTAAACTCTGTCTAGCTTTTAAGCTGTAGATTTCTCACATTTTAAAAGAGCTAAGTTCTACTTATTCATGTAAAAAAATTGTTGCTACTTGTACCCGAGAATGACAAATTTATTGCATCATGACATTTTAGGTCTATACAACATGAAGCACATACTCCCTTCTGCTAGTTTTTGGGGTTTTTTTTTCCCACATTGAATGTATATTTTGATTTTTTTATATTTTTTCTTTTGCCCTCACTCATAAAAATATAAACTGTCCAATTTCTGAAGTGACATGTAACCAAACTAAGACTTCGGAAATCAAAATTTTGTGCTGCCATATAATAAACACCTTCAATGAAATCGGTAATCTGCTGAATATGATTTGATGGGCGTTTGGGTTTTTTTCCACTTCTCACAATAATACCCACACTTCCATGAAAGATTTCATTACTAGTTCTTTTTTATAACATTTATGCTTTACTTATATGCAGAATAGATGATGTTCTACTAAAATGTTATTCTGCAGTGGAAATAACATTGTTGGCCAAGCTAGGTCCTCAGTTTATTCAAGGACACATTTTATCAGATCTACTCATGAATTTATAGGAGATCTGTACTTCAGTTTCCTTTGAGTCTCATTATTTAGAAGAAAGAGATATATATATATATCAGGACGTATGTGAAGAGTACGTACGTTTTCATAAGACAACTCTGCAGTTCTCCACAACTCTTTCCTATTTTAGAGCACAGTATATTGAGTGGCTGGTTTCAACTAAGTTGATGTAACTCCTTTTAACCTTCATAGTGCTCATTTAGGGAAAAGAATTACTGAATTCACTTTAAGAATTTTATCAGGTTGAAATTTTATTATAATGATCATTGCTTTTTTTTCTTTCATTACTCCTTTGAGAAAGCACTGGGAGAGTACAACACGATCAAAGCTCTGCAATTGAAACCAATAGAGAAAAATGAAGTAAAATGCTGTGGTTGCCTAGAAATGTGTACAAGCTTTGCTCCAATACTCAGTGTCCTTTGTCACTGAATGATTAATGAACACACAGTGTTTGTTTACTGCATGAAATTAAGGCAGTAAATAAAAGCATTATCACTTTTATTTATCAGAAAAGACTACAAGGACAAAATCTAACATGCAAACAGAAAAAAGAATCACTTTATAAACTGTTTGATGGTTTAGCACTATCAAATACATGCATAAGGAATTATTTGTTATGAAAAAAGGGATAAAGTGCATTGTGGTGTAAAAGTCAAAAAAAAAGAAAAAAGGTCCCAAAAGCTTTTGGGAAGAGGGAAAAGGTAAATTATACTAGGAAAAGAGCTCTGAAAACTCCAGTTCTATGTAGAGACTTTCACAAGCCAGTCACAGGGAAATATCTCCAGACCAGACTAAGACAAAATAGTACTGACAAGATCCCTCTAATAAAATAATAATAATAATCTATATAATGGAAAACTTTGGCCTCTGACAAAGTTCAGATGATTTAAAATAATCAAGATGATGTATTTCAAGATATCCTACCTACTTCTGGCTACTGCATGTCCCATATCAAATCTCACAACAGCAAAGGTGTCGGGGCATCTAATTTTAAAATCAGCCAATATAATTTGCAAACAAAATTTCATGTGTATTTTTTTCCAGTGTTAACTACACTAATTAGTATAAACACACATAAAACCATAAAGCCAAAAATTTCAATGGGATTAAAAATCTGAGAGAGAGAAACAGAAAGCTAAGTAGCCACATAGACAGAAAAAAAAAAAAATGACTGAGACCAGGAACTAGCTATGTTCTCCCTTTATTTCTTGCCTTAAGAACTGAAACACTGTACATTCTTCTATGGTCAGTCTTTACTAGTGTAATTCTTCCAAAATATAAATCTCATTTTGCTTACCAGAGAAAGAATTAGATGATCTTCGCAAAACTCTGACAAAATGTTGCTGAAATATTAGGTTTCTAAGCAACATCTTAGTTTTAAGGATATTCATTAAGTTCAAGCTCTTTTATCGTGGTCTCAACAACCATTTACTTTTTTAAACATAATTTTAAATTCAATTAAAATTGAAAAATATTTTAATGTTTTAGTTCTCTTTGAAAATCTACTGCCTTTCTTTAATCAGTCCTTGGGTTTAAAAGAAAACTGTCTCATTTTCGTAAGTGACATTTGTCTGATATCTAGAATGAAAGCTAGCAATTCTGACATAAGGAGACCTTTAGCTCTCCCATGACAGAGTCCAGATGAGTTGTTGAAAACTGAAGTGTGGAATCCTGTGAGTGTGGACAGATTTCTCGTAAAATTTCACGGGTCAGGTGGGGATAGTAGCAGAGAAATATCTGAAAAAAAGGGAATTATTTAATGGTCCTCTGGCAAGAAAAAAGAGCACTTTGAGTGCAGCCACAATTTGAATGTAAGTTTTTCTTTAAAATATTGTGTATATTGTGTATTACCTGAGCTATATATGTATCCTTCACATTTAAGACCAGACTTGCAATCTGTCTCCTGTGCCAGAAGCAAAGCTGCTTCATTCTGCTGGTTGCTGCACCTCAGAACAGCTCCATGCTTGGAACCGCTTCACAGCTATCTACACAAAGAAGTAACTCTCGGAATTCTCTTTGAATCATACCAAGCAATTGGCTTTACATTAAAAAAAAAAAAAAAGCATACTGCACAATTTCTATTTCCAATTAAACATGGACATAAATAAATAAATAAAGCCATACCTTAGAAGTCCTTCTTAATGTATTAGAAGGGTCTCCTAATGTAAAGAGAACACACCTTCCTCTATCTGAAAGTTTTTTCAATTACACTGGACATGCTGGTTCTAATTGGAATAAATACCACACTTTTTACGGTTTCCATGCTTGGAGGTGTGAATGTCCTAAGAACCTTTTTTTGTAACACAGCTCTAAAAGTCATTCCTTAAACAGACACGGAGCGCACAGCTTAATAACATTTTTCTGTATTACTGTTAATCCTAGATTGTTATTTTTAAATGTGAACACAGAATGTAACTATGATTATTAAATAATACCCACTTTTCAGCTGGAAAATTAATTTCTAGCAGCAATATATTTAAAAGCCAGATAAGACTGATAAAACTATTGCCTGCTTAATTTTCCAATGAAGAATATAATCTATCAAGGCACAGTGAATCTGAATAACTCCCCTCTGGTATTCTTTTTTTTTTTTTAATTTTACTGCTTTTTCCTCCATATGGGAGGTTTTGTCAAATACACATTTAACAAACCTTAAAGATTTAAAATTAAAAGTAAATGAGTACAATATAATATAGAATTGATCTTAAAATACGAGGACTGAGAGACTAAATTATATAAAATTAATCCTATTACTCAAATTTAGATATATAGACTAATGCCTTTTTCTTTGAATTATAATGCTACTAAAAGGAGGCAGGGAACAGGGTTAGATTTTAATTTAACTTGATTTGTGAAAAATAGCTTGACTCCTCAAGACTTCTGGCTCCAGCTGGAGTCCTCCTCTGCTTTATCAGACAAATTTTTCATATCAAGCAGCATATTATGCTGACTAAATGGCTAAATATCCTAGAAGCACAAAAAAGACAGCACCACCCTCTGATCAAAATACCTCAATCCCTGATTTTATGGAAAAGTACATCGTTTAGGTATATTTCATTGTATTACTTGACAGAGAAATTAAATTCTCTCTTGATTTGTGAATTGCATTAACAACTTATCTTCTCTCTTCCTCTGTAAAAAAAAGTTGCTTGAACCACAAATATTCAGCCAAAATCAAATCAGCCTCTACTTAAAATAATCTATATTCCATCAAACCTTCCATAAGTTTCCTAGGTGGTAACGAACCTATGATCATAAACTAAATGGAGTTCACTCTGATTGCAGAATTTTACATCATATTCTTTGTTCTCCTCCTTCACTTCTTATTAATAAGAAACGAAGTTTCCCTCAGCTTTAGACATTAAGAAAGGTGCAACAGGAAATTACACACTCTTCTCCTGTATACACAATTTCTCCTTGTCTCTGCCCCCCTCTAGAGAATGCGGCAGAGGGGAAGTTATTCATAATTGAATAAACTTTTAAAATATTTGTAATAAATGGACAACATATACAGGTTGGTTACCAAATTATCTAAGATATGTTTTCCAATCTTTTCTTTATAGTGCTACATGTTGCTAGGATAGCTACCAGCAAGCTTCCCAGTTATGTCCAGAGGAGTCTGTTATATTTAGAGGCAGGTAATGTTTTCAGTTGTTCATTCCAGAGCTCTTGTGACAGTTTTTTTCCTAACAGCTTCTGTGTTGCACAGAAAATTAGTCAAGGTGGCACTATACTTTCTTTGGACTACTAAGCAGACCATGAGCTCTCTAAACAGATTTTGTCTCTCTTCCTGTTTTTCCCTTGTTTATCTGTATTGTTATAATTGCAGCCATAATATGTGCATTTGGGATTTCTGTTAACAGCTGTTAACACCACGCTGTTTGAATGAGAGTTTTGCCTCAGCAAAAGCAGCAGATTTAACTTTCTCCCAGACACGTCATAAGAAAAACACAGCTTGAGGCTTTCCTAGACTGGCAGTGGACGAAATCACATGCTTTCAACTATTGCGCTGTCACCTTTTAAATCTCCCTGAAGGTTTTGTTTTATCAAATGAAGCATCTGTGACAGCTGTGCCTGATTATTAGTGCAAACAATATTAAACAAGGATCTGCATCTCACTGTAATGCAGCAACTCTTCAATCAGGAACAAGCCACTTCTTGAAATTGTTAAACATCAAATCACATCTCCTCCACCGCTGCTCTTCCCACAAGAGCTCTACAAGTTATACTAAGCAGTCTTTAAAAGAAATCCAGAGAGTATACCTGCATAGACTGACAGCAAAAAGCATTTGCTCCTTGACACTTTAATGCAGAACATAGCTGTCTGATGAAATATGTGTACCAGCTTGACTAGGAAAAGTAAGTCACATTGATAATTGCCTAAGGCATTAATGTTTTCATACAATTTAGATTAGATTCTTATTTCTAGGTGAGCTAATCTTACATCTTGAGAGTCGCACTCCTGGATGCTCTGGTTTTCTTCCTTTTTTGAGGCCATGTGAAGATTCTCTTTTTCTGCTGAGACATTTCGCTGGACATGGGAAATAAAAAAAAAAGAAAGAAAATAAAGATTTAATACAGATAAAACTTCAGAAATGTCATATTTGAAAAATCAGGATAATGACCAGAAATCAAGAGGTCAGATATTGCAAACTGCTAACTACTTTATATGCTGCATTTTCATAAAGTCTTGTAAAGGGCATGTTTTAATATTCCTTCTCATTAAAGGAGAAATCCCTTGTAAAGGATTACTTCCATACAAGTAATCAAGACTTTCCAACTGACCACACAAAAGTGACTTGACAGTATATTTTTTTGTATGTTAAACAAAATCAAATTAAGCAGAAATTAAACTACCTTTTCTTTTGTGCAAATATCTGAACTGAGGAATAAAGGAGAAAAACCCCATTTTTAAAGCATACATTTCTCTGACTCTTGTGGACTCTGAGAAAGATTTAGGCCCTGAGTTAAAGCTGTTTATGAACTGCTTTAACTTACTTCAGCTGTCTACAATCTCTCCCTGCTGAGACCTCCCGTCATTATGAGCTGGCAGAATGTGTTCCATTTCATGCCTTTCACTTACCTCTTTACACTCCAAATGGAGTGCTGTACAGGAGAGCTACTCTACAACCCAGGCTATCATTTTATATAAGCACTGAATTTCCTTGCACTGAAATACCGGTCATTTCAGGCCTGGCTTTCCATATTTCCTTCAACTTTTAAGACTGAAAGGGACATGAACTGGAAGAATAAGGATAACATTTTATAGACAGCATGCACTGTATTTGTACCTCATTATTTTTTAATTTAGCTTGATGACTTCACAATTTTGTAGCCTTCAATACTAGACCATAGCGTAACATGACAAAGAATAATTTCAAAAAGAAATAAACCATAAAATCCAGAAAATATATTAGTTAATTGGATATCCTGATACATGTATTATTGCCTGTACACCACAACTGCATGCTCTGTTGAGACACAGAGCAACTGAAATAGCTGGATGAACCATAATTTGCCAATAGTCATGAGATGATAGCTATAACCTCTTTGTCATCCTTAGTTCTGCAGTATTATTTGTTTAAAAATATTCATCTTCCAGTGCCTAATTCAAAGTCCACTGAAATTCACAGAATCATAGAACTGTTTGGGTTAGGAGGGACCCTAAATATCATCTAGTTCCAACACCTCTACCATGGGCAGGGACACCTCCCACCAGACCAGGCTGCTCAAGGCCCCATCCAACCTGGCCTTGAACATTTCCAGGAATGGGGCAGCCACAACTTCCCTGGGCAACCTGTGCCAGTGTCTCACCACCCTCAGCATGAAGATTTTCTTTCTAATGTCTAATCTAAATCTTCTCCCTTCCAGTTCATAGCCATTGCCCCTAGTCATACCACTACATGACCTTGTAAAAAGTCCCTTCCCAGCTTTCCTGTAGGCCCCCTCCAGGTACTGGAAGGTTGCTATAAAGTCTCTCTGGAACCTTCTCTTCTCTGGGATGGGCAACCCCAACTCTCTCAGCCTGTCCTCATGGCAGAGGGGCTCCAGCCCTCTGATCATCTCTGTAGCCCTCCTCTGGACCCATTCCAACAGTTACATATCCTTCTTACGTTGAGGATTCCAGAACTGGACACAGTACTCCAGTTCGAGTCTCATGAGAGTGGAGTAGTGGGGCAGAATCACCTTCCTCGACCCACTGACCACGCTTCTTTTGATGCAGCCCAGGATACAGTTGCCTTCTGGTCTGCAAGCACGCACAGTTGGCTCGTGTAAGACTTCTCATCAACCAGCATACTCAAGTTGTTCTCTGCAGGGCTGCTCTCAATCATGTCATCCCTCAGCCTGTACTGAAACTGTGGATTGCCCCGACCTAGGTATAGGGCCTTGCACTTGGCTTTTAGAACCTCATGACGGTCACACAGGCCCACTACTCCAGCTTGTCCTCTGGATGATATCCTGTCCTGCTGGTATGACAACTGCATCACTCAGATTGGTGTCATCTGCAAACTCGCTGAGGGTGCGCTTGATCTTCCTGCTTATATTGTCAATGAAAATATTAAACAGCACTTGTCCCAGTAGGGACCCCTGAGGGACACCATTTGTCACAAATCTCCATCTAGACATTGACCCATTGACCATTACTCTCTGAACGTGACCACCCAAACAATTCCTTACCCATCAAATATTCCACTTGTCAAATACCATTCATGGAAGGAACGTAAATAACCTAAGATTTATAATGTTTTCCAAAATATACCTTTGCTAGCCTCCCCCCAAAACAAGAATCTCAAAACTTATTCTTACTATACCATATATTCCCAGTAAATAATCCAATTTAAAAAAAAAACAGCACTGATGCACCACTTTTTGTTATAAATTTCAGGTAATGAAGAGTTTATAACTATCCTCAGGGCTTTGGCTTCCATCAATTTGTCTGCAACAAATCTTGAAACTCTTCAGGGAAGTGTGAGCAGGAAGCTCATCAAACTTATTTATCTGAAAAGCTGGAACTTCAGACACCAGTTTTGAAAGCTTGAACCATCCGTTCTTCATGTGACTTATACTGCATTGAAATACTAATTAATAGAAAGATTTCAAAAATAATGGAGAGCAAGAGAAAAGAAACATGGCTCTTCAGTGAAGAACTGTTAGTTTTTATAGAATGATTGACTACTAGAAAACCTGATAAGGAGGTGAATGGATTAAAAGAGAACAATATAAATAATGCGTTTGTTAAATAATGAATGCCATTTCATACCTGTATTGACTGATCTGCTTTTTCAGCTTAAAAGAATTATTATAGTTCTGCAAACTTCAGTTTCTTCCCATTGAGCAAGAGAGGCATAAGTTCAGTGAATGACAGTACACAGATTCACCTGATTTCTTGACTATCTGAACAACTAAATCCACATGGGATGCCAGAAAAAACAGTCAGTTTGAAACCTTATTAACTCAGGAGAATAAATGCCTGTACATAGTGCCTCTCATTTCAGAATCTGATTCCTGCTCAAGATTATACCTTAGCAAATTATACACACAGAGTATAAACCTAATTTCTCAGCATGTTGTACTCATTTCTCCAGAACAAGGGAAAATCTGGGATATTTAGGTGAGGCTGCATCAAGAAAGCACATTCCCAGCATCACCTTTTTCAAATGTTTACAGCATTTACTCCCTCTAGGAAAGTATAAAACAAGAGCATTTCTCTAGTACTCAAAATAATCAAGTACAATATTAAATCCTAGAATTCTTCCTCTTTTTGTCCCTCCCCAAACAAAACATAAGATTTTTCTAGGTGTTTCAATTTTCATTTGAAAGCCATAACCAGTACGATCAGATTCTGTAACTGCCTTCAAAAATCACTCACCACAGCTGTGCTGCTCAGACACTGGCCAAGCTATTCTAATTGATAACTATCATATCACTTCAGCTACTGCACACATCTTACCCTAAGCTGAAATCGATCTGCCCATCTTGAGTTCCAGTTTAAAACTCCATCACAGTTACTACAGCAGCCAAAGGAGGGTACCAGAACAGAGGCCAAGAAGGTGTTTTGCCAGGCCCTGGCTGGATGCTGTAGATTTGAGTTCTGTCCTTCTGTCCAGAACGCTACAGGTTTGATTCCAAGATTGGCATGAAAAAAAAAAAAAATACTTCAAAGGTTTACCTGTTTTCTGATGATGCGGGAGTCTTCGAGGTAGACTTCGCAATCAAGATTCTTTGTTGTTAAGAGTAATCTAACAAAAAATGAACATGCCATTTTTTGTCTGAATGAGGCCTATTTACTAGACTGACAGCTTACCTAATAAAAATTCCATTGAGTGTTCCAGAGTGAAACGGTTTGGAACCAGTTTCTGAACTCCATCCCAATTTGCTTAAAGCTATCTGAACACTCCTCAAAGCTATTCAATACAGGATTTTGCATGTGAACATTTTTTCAAGGATCATCAACCCTTTTATCTTTTTTCCTTTGGAATTATTCAGAACTTACAGCATCTTCCTGGTGACTTCTTACAAGCTTGACTAAAAAACCAAGCTTTGAATTTCAGATGCTTGAAATAATCAAAACTCTTCACAATGCATTTAAGGTATATGCTTGCAGACAAAACTAGACTGTTGGTGTGCACTTTGCTTGCAGCAAAACTTGCAGAACACTTACAACAGAGAAGCAAGCCAACCTCATTATTTTTATGAGTTCTCTTCCAAAGTCTGAACTGGAATAAATGGTGGAGTTCAACTCTACTTCATACCTTTGAAATATCTTTTAGTTATCCTTCAAATGTTTTTCATTTTGATTATCAAACACATTTTCTTCTCAACTGTTATTACAATATACTCTTTTTAACTGCTAAATAAAACTGCAATTTAAGTCAACTAAGTTCCATCTTTCAAAAGGTTTTTTTGACTTTGATATGTAGTTCAATTCTTTCTGCATTAGAAATTGGCTTTTCAGATCTTTCTTCTTCCCATGTGGCTTCTTGGCATGACTGTACAACTCTTACTCTCAAGTCAGCATTTGTTCACATGAGATGCCAGACTTTTATTGACAAGACAGCTTGCCAGAGGACCAGCCAACTATGGATTCCATCAAGGCATTTATTTCCTGGTACTTCGAGTGTCATCACTGACTACTTGTCTCTACACTGAGGTTTTCCAGTGATATTCAATTTCCACATTAAAAAAAAAAAAATTAAGGATATCCATACTGATCTAACAAGATTGCACAGCATTTTGAATATAAGCAAACAAATTAATTAATTTCTCACAGAATGCAAGTTCATGATACACAAGCACCAAAAAGAAAACCCAGTTCTATGACTGTCACGATTATTCTTCACTAATGATGGGCGATCTCCTTATATGCATAGTCATAGCCCATTTTAATAAACTCTGAATGGAGAAATAATTTGTGTTTGCCCAGAAACACATTTTTTTGCCACTGGAGGCTTTGTTGGCTCAACCTACCGCATTCAAAAACTACCTACAGCAAAGACTTGCTAGCCAGCCTTTGGCGAGCCTGCTGCGCCTGGCTGCACTTCATGACATCTGTCTGGCACGCAGAGCGAGGCCAATCTCGAGACACCCTCCTAGGCTGGGGACTGCTTCTATTCACCCGCCTCCAGTGAGGTTTGTCAACAGATGGTCTGCAAAGGGGCTACAAACAAGGAAAAACCAAGGGCTGAGTCATCCCCGCTTCTCAGTGCATTCAAACAGTTTGCATTCTTCTAGGAGAAGGACACAATTCCTTTGGGATAGAAAGGGCTTATTGTCATGTCCAGGAAATCAAACATTGCTTAAGGTTTTGTAGCACCTACTGTGAAAAACTGGAGCAGTTTTGTATGTAGCAGGTAAATGAAGTTGTCAGAGCTTTTCTGGGCGAGGTGCATAGCGCAAGAGCCAGAAATATCTCCTTCCCAAAGTTAGCTCTGTCTGAATGCTCCTGAAAGCCAGGTTCTGCAGATCACATGCGCACCCAGGCCAACTGCCATGTAATGCCTCACGATTTCTATACAATCTGACCTTAAAATCTTCCTCATATGCAGAAATAAACGAGAAGTTCAATTCTAATAACTGTAATCATCCTATATAGTTCTGTGACAATGATGGTCATTGTATACGTATATATACATATATGCGTGTTTTTACAGTAGAGGTAACTAGCTTTTCTCTCTTGCACAGTCAATATTATTCAACAATAAGTGGGAGACACAGCTCAGTTTTTGTTTCTAATTAATGTGCATCTGCAGAATTACATTTACATAGGGAAATTCTTCTCAAAGGACTTTTACAATGAACAAGATCTTTACACTTCTATGTATTTTTCTTCAGTAAAGAGAACTGCCGTTGATTATATATTTTTTTAACTTGCACTACATTCAGATCTCTTGAAGGGTGAAAACAGAAATTAGCTGCTTATTAGTATACATTATGCCAACAATGAACACTGAGTACAACAATCAGAGATTTTGCAAGTAATCTAGCTCAACTTCACTCCAATTAGAAGTGAAAATTGTTATCCATCTTTAACATGGGTAACTAAAGACCACATTTTCTTTTCTTCGTGTTTCACCTGCATTTATGTTGGTTATAATGGAATTTCACAACAACATCAAATGCCTGAACATCCATCAGAGGAACTTGTTCTTCCAAATAGACCATTTGGGATGACAGGAAACATATTTAAACGTTAATTTCCTGAATCATCCTTTTCATAACATCGTTAGGAGTGCAGAATTTTCCCTCACATACACAGCTGCCTCCCTGCGGTATATTATGTTGGATGTAATATGCACATTATTGGTTTAAAATATTTCTGTGTTAATTGTTTTCAGAACCTTCCTCTCTCGAAAAAAATAGTCTAAAAAAAAGCCAAACCCAAAAGTCTCATTTATCAAGAGCTAGGGGAGATATGTTGAAGTTTCCAAGCACTATCTGTAGCATTTTGACTACCTAATTCTTTTAATTAGTCAATCTGCTTAGTAAAAAGTAGTTACTAACCACCGCAAACCAGTAGAATTTATCTCTAATTAAACTTCCTTTCTACATGAGAGCCAGTACAGTGCACCATGAATTCCAGAGAGCTGGAGGATGATGCCTACTGTCAGAGACCAGAACAAAACATCCTTTCCAGGACAATCCAGCGCAACTGAGCAGCAAACACACAAATGTGCTTAAAGACAAGAAAGCAGCATAGCAACAGACGATGATCAAGATGGTAATACTACTACTACTACTACTACTAGAATCATAGAATAATCAGGTTGGAAGAGACCCACCGGATCATCGAGTACAACCATTCCTATCAAACACTAAACCATGACCCTTAGCACCTCGTCCACCCGTTCCTTAAACACCTCCAGGAAAGGTGCATCAACCACCTCCCTGGGCAGCCTGTTCCAGTGCTCAATGACCCTTTCTGTGAAAAGGTCCAGCCTAAATCTCCCCCGGTGGAGCCTGAGGCCATTCCCTGTTGTCCTGTTCCCTGTCACTTGGGAGAAGAGCCCAGCTCCCTCCTCTCCACAACCTCCTTTCATGTAGTCATAGGGAGCACTGAGGTCTCCCCTCAGCCTCCTCTTCTCCAGGCTAAACACTCCCAGCTCTCTCAGCCGTTCCTCACGAGGCTTGTTCTCCAGCCCCTTCACTAGCTTTGTTGCTCAATAGGTAGCACTCCTCTGGTAATACAAAAATGTATTTCACTTGATGCCTGGATAATGGAAGAGTCTGGTAAAGGGGTTAGGGCTTCAGAGAGCAGTGCTCCTCTACAGAAATAGTCGGAGAGCTACTCTAGGGAGTCTACATAGGCAAAGGATACAAATTTAAAGCAATGCCCCCCCATACCTAGCTATGCACAAACAAAAAGATACCACATCTGTCTATCACTTTTCTTCATAATAAAGCCTATTTTAAAAGCTTATTTAATTTCTTACTTAGGTCATGCAAATGTTCTGATTTATATTCTTCCTAACAGACAAGATAAAAAGAAAATTCAGTAAACTATGATATTAAAAGGTCTGTTTTCAGCATTTAAGGAAAAATAATCTGTTTCATAAGTCACATAAAGTGACAATTTCATTAGACAAAGTGATGGGTTTGTTCTTTTTTGTACATATTTTCCTATGCTTTCTTCCAGAAGACACAGCTAATGTTAAACAAAATGTTACCACACTTGCTGATGTTTAGATTTGAAGGTCACTGCAAGCTCCCCAGAACATACACAATTCCTTTGTGTTGGGTTTGGGGTTTTTTTTGACAGTACCCATTTTATATTTTCAAATATTCTGTGGTTGTAACAGTAGATGTTCATGTGCACAAAGGAAAGTAAGGAAGCAACCTGCTGGTTGCTTTTTTCTTTTATTTATCAACAAAAGTTGAATGGGCTTTATGTCTCAGAAAATTTCCTAATGATAACAATAGCAGGCAGAAAAGCTACTCACAGGTGGCTTGTGATGGCTTCCAGGAAAAAAAATCCAGAAAAAATAATAAAATGAACTATTGTCAGTGAAGTACTTGTTCCATTCTAAAGTTGTGCATGTCTTGAATAGCCTATCCAGTAGTTTCCAAAGTAAATGTTTATAATTCCTAGACTATCAAGTTCTCTAAATAGAAATGAAACAGAGAAAAGAATGACAATTCTACGCCCCTCTTTGCAGAGGGTAGAACAGCAGGACTGACACCAATATTTTCTTAGTTTTTATAAATGTGTAATAATCTGACAGCAGTGCATTAAAGCTACTTGTTTACCCACAACCGTTTTGAGTCTCTACTGATTAACTGTAGCAATTCTACGTTCTCTTGTTTTATCCAGCGGTCTTTTGTTACTAAAATCTTTAGTATGAAAATAATTAGAAAGAAAGTTAAAACAATAAATGTATTTTAACCTTCAGTAGAATGGTGTCTTGCAGTTTATATCTGTTACTACCTCCAAAGCTGTGAACATCTCCATATACCAAATCCCTCAAAACACCGTTGGTCCTAAACAGCTTATGCTTAGGCTAATTCTCTTCCCCATTAACAGGGTGGAGAAAATCACAACTGGCCAAAGAACAGCCCAAAACCTAGAGCGAATCGGACAGCAATTTCTTAAAGCTCGTACAGCCATGGAAATCTGCATTCATTTGCATTAGACCTATATAAGACCTAGTAATAAATTTGCCATATTTCAGTTTGGGTACATTGTGAGAAGCTATATTTGCTCTATAAGATCACCCTGGCTGCCCGATTTTTATAGCTGGCACATCTCTTGTAGCAGGCCTCTGTATGAAGCTCAACTAAGAAAAAAAAAGTCATTTTAAGTGCAGCTTGATCCAGTAATAAAACAATGAACTTGGATAAGTCTGAAATTTATTAACTGTGGAGGATAGTCAAGCATGTTTTGTGTACAGGGCAATTCTGCTACTACCATACACTTTTGGGTGATGAGAGCTTGCTGAGGTACTAGAAAGATTCTTAATAAAGAAGTTCATAATTTTCTGCAAGTAACAGAAGTGAGAATGTCAGGTAAATATATAAGTAAAAAACTACTGAAATGTGAGGACAGATGGCATTTTGACATTATTCAAAATCACACTGCATCATAACAACAGCACAAAAACTAGCTATTCAGCACTGAGGATCACTGAACACTAACGTTTTCCAAATGAGTCCCAATTACAAAGCACCTGTGCCCAGTAATTTTATGCTAATTCAATGAAAAATGCAATGGATTTAGCTTCCTAAGCCTAAATAATTTCACATTTACTACCTGTAGTAAGTTAGCCTATTGCTCACCTGCTCTATTTTAGCAGAACAGATAATTGCAAAATGAATTTCAAGGACACTTGGCTTAGATTCTGCCAAAACCAAACAGGCTTGTCTTTGCTAAAAATATCCAAGCTTGTTATTGATATAGTAAACAAAGCATACTGACATAAATATCAGGATAAAATTTGGATATATCTAAGAACCTAAAAATTGAGCCCATGGAAATGAAAATTACCTCTTGTCAGTAAAAAGCAATACAATATTTCAGTATTATCATCAGCAAGTGACACTGCATTGCATATGAGAAGCCAGTGGAAATGGTAAAATATTTGCTTTGTATGATTATCTGTTGGGATTTAGTGTGTAACTGGGTAGGTGTTCCTCCAGCTGTCTACAGCTTCTGTGTCACTTAAATCATTTGGCTGATACATAAAGGAGAGAAAAACACCTTTTCAGAAACATCTCTGATTTTCTGAGTGTTTACCAATACATGGAATTCTGTGCCTTAAAGAACAAAATCAAAATTACACATCATATAATTCAATTTGGAATTGTAATGTCCTATCATATCTCTTCTCGTCCATCTGTAGGCGTAGCTTTTGTTAATCCTGACTTTTATAGGTTAGAGAAATGCTTTCTTGCTATGCAGTTTGCCTCCTTTGAATACAACGAGGCTAATGATACAAACATCTGAAAGCTAGTGCTGCCTCTAATGATGTTAGTGAGGTGTGAGCTGCATACACATTATGAATTTTCAGGACAGCTGACTGCTACAGGAACACTGTTTATAACATGTTAGGGGTTTAGTCCTGCAGACTCCTAGGCACCACCACAGCAACTACAGTGGAAGCTGAGCAGGCTTAGTGCCTTCAAAAACAGGGCAGTATTCCTATGAGACATCCCTTGCACCCATTTGCCTGTTTTTAATTCCCCAAATGCAGCATTTTTCTATGATGCTTCTGTTCTGAGATTTCCCTTTGATTAATTTCCTATTCTGTCACAGATCTTGAAGAAAATGGTCACGTAGTACTACAGGGATTTCAGTGCTGAGTTCAGATCTCATGGCACTACAGCTAGGTCACTGGGTTACCACAAAGTTATGTTTCAGACATTTTTGTAACTCCCCGAACAGTGCATTGTTAAGGTCCACAGACAGTCTTTGTGTAAGTATCTCGGGAGAAGTGGACCCTAAACCCTTCTTTTGTATCACACAAAGTATGTGTATGTCATTGGATATATTTAAAAGCATGAAAATATCCTTGCCAAACTGCTTTCACGGCACTTTATTGCCTCCAGTACAACTAAACCATTATTACCTAGATAAAAGGGAAAGTAGAATAACCTTTAAAATGGCAAAGGAAAGAATTACATTTATTACTGAAGGATCTATGTAGTTGGACTAGAAATATGACTGCATTTGCCGTGTAGCACCACCAAGACTTTCTTGAATTATTGTGCCGTTAGAGGACCTAGTAATACACTTCTGGCATCTGTATCATTAATCATTTCTAATTCAACTACAAAGTTTTAATTTGTTGTTTTTCTAAATGAAGGAAAAGAATTGGGGGCAGCCTGAGAAATATTTACTTGGGTTTGGACACAGTAAAAGCTATATTTACTCTTCATATCCCATAATTATTCAAAGGATCAGTTTTGTAGAATATTTTTTATGCTTCAGACCTGATAAAAAGCACTTTAACATCATCATTTTTCTAATAACTTTTAAAAGGCAGGACTAGCTATACTACATTTTGCTGCCTTACAGTAACAAAAATATCCTTCTTACCTCATTTATGAGTACATTTTTGAACTCTAAAAAAGGGAGGGTAAACTTCAGTGTGACTTTCAGGGTCTTCCATGACTTCCTGGCAACATTTACATGAACTTTATTACCAGGAGATCTTTCTAAGTGTAAACAGATTTTAAAACATTTTTCCCCAGTGCTCCTTGAAGACAATAGTCCTAAGAATGTAACTTAAGATTGGAGAATACCCTACAGGTCTTCTCAGTACCACCAGAACACTCAGTTTTGGGGTATTACAATTTCTATCTACTTGTACTGTCGCCTGCAAAGAGCAGCCCAGACTCAAAAGCCATTTGGTAGTCAGAGTAGCTGAAGGATTAGAGAGACAGAGATACAGAGCACAATCTGACTGACCGATGCAAATCAGAGCCTTAGAGTAGCTGAAAATTCAGCACTTGAATAGAGCTGCTCCTTAAAAAAGACAAAAGCAAACAACAACAACGACGACAAAGAAAATATCTGCTCCAAAAATGCAAAACACTCCTCCAAACTGCTGAAATTAAGGGCAAGATATCAGAAAGCACATGAGGAAAAAGGCAACTAGAGTAATAAGAAAGGAAGAAAGAGAGAAAGGTGGAAAGGAAGGGGGAACGGAAGGGGAATGGAAGCACCATTAAAGAGAAATGATAAGTAAATGATAAGAAAGTCTAGTATAATATATATTTTATCATGTGTCTGCATGCAACTAACAGAAGCAGATTCGGAAGTGTTATTCGTGTGAGGATGTCTCCATCTCATCTCCCTATATTTAATTCTTGCTTGTCACATCATTAATTGAAACTTATTTGGAACAATGAAAAGTTATGGATATGATACCAAATAGCATGTTCAAAATAACTCTGCTCGTGTTTTGCAGCAGACAGTGTCCCTTATTTCATAGATGAGAAAACAGAAGTACAGCATGGCAAACTGCAGGATCACTTAATCAGTAAAAATAATAGGAACAGAATTTTGTTTCGTTCAGTTGCCCATGCTGCATTTTACATGGTTTACCCCACACAAGGACCATAAGTGAAACAGTAGTCCATCAAAATTATAAATACGGTAGTAAAATACAGAAATAATTCTCCAAACAAATGCACGTACTTTTAGGCCCTGAGTGAGTGAGTGAATAAATTTTAAGCTTCCTGAGACTTCACATCCGCCTCAAATTTAATGATGGGAACAGATATAAATCAGGATGACAAATAAACTGCAGGTCATATCCTGGACAAGAATGCCAAAACTTTAGAAATATACTAAATTCAAAAGTTAAAAAAATACAAGGATCGACCTGCAGTGCACAGGTGGTACTTCATTTGTAGAAGTACTATTATGCATACCAGGCTGGGTCACCTGGCCTTTAATTTGTATTATGTGCTAAAATACCTACCACATCAGTATTTCACATTTCTGTTGAGCTCCTAGTGATCTATTAATGTACACTGTGAGAAAAAAAATCCACCAAACAAAACCCCTACACTAACAAAACTATCTCAATAAATAATACATACATTTTGGTTTTCAGATAATGTATTTGGAGATAAACAGGGATTTTTTAATGCCTTCCTAATAGAGCTTTAGGCTTGCTGTGATTGGAGATCTCAGATTAGGATGTGTAACATAGTACAGTGAATATTCTGTAAATATCTAGGCACAACATCATTGCTCGAGGATGAAGGGTCACCTTGACCAAGTTAATTGCTTTGGCACTTATATAACCACTTTACTGCCTTTCAACAATGCAATTTTCGCACAATTCAGTAACTTCGTTCTGTAGATTACTTCAAACAAATGCCATGATGTGCTTCTGTTATTTTTGGCTCTAAGTTCACATTGAAACAATTTTATTGAGGTTAGTTAATCTTACAATCATGCATTTGAGATGTTGTTTTTCTTCTTTTTTCTCCCACTTGATTTGCAGTGGGAGTTAGACGTGAACCTTTTCTTTCCATCTTTGCTGTTCTTTAGGACAGTGCTCTGCCACATCATGACCTACGTGAAGAAAGATGAACCATGGAAACACCAACTCTCATTTATTTTTTTTCAGATGTCTCATAATTTGGAACTACAGCTGTATTTAACTTCATGATGGTCCAAACTATGATATTACATTTACAACTGGAAACTGAGAGGAAGGTATCTGGTTCCCTTAAGGTTAACATTTTCCCAACTAAGCTCAAGTTCTAGCCCAAGTACTGCGCTAGAAGTACTCCAGCTCACAGTACTTCCCTGTACTCTGGCATCTGTAATTTACTGGATAACAGAAAATGCCAACACATAAATAATTAATTTCTAAGAAACTGTACAGTCACTGCACTGTCCTCTATGCCTTTGGCATTTATTAGATAGTACAGCAATTAAAGTGAATATACAACAGAAAAAAAATGGCTAAACTCTGCAAAAACTGATTAATGTGACATGCTACTAAAGATCTTTCAAAGGGAAAGAGCAGCAGCTATAAAGACATTTTAAGTACAGACAAATCAAGTGTTGCTCCTTCTGTACCCACAGTTTCAGCTGATCAGCATCAGAAATGTTTATCCACTCTGTTCCCAGTGAGATCTGAACCTGCACAATTATCTGAGACCTGGAAGAATCATGCAGTATTCACTCAGATCACAAAGAAATAATCACCTAAACAAAGGAATCTAAGTATGAATCAGCATGGAGATTGATACAAACCAGCCGAGAAGCAGGATTGTGTTTTTCTCTAAGACGTGCTATCGAGAAAGGACTAAGTTCAAGGACTGTGAGATTCAAATACATCTTCAGAATTAGTCTAAAATCAGAAAATTATCCAAAACCACAATATAAGACCCAATCGATTGTAGCTTTTCTAAATCAACTGGAAATCTCACTGAATTTATAAAATAAAGGAATAAAATACCATAAAGGTATTTATTCCGTGTGGATAAAATACACTGGTAGTTTTGATTGTGTCCAAGATGCTTCCAAATGCTGTCAGATGATTACTATTTTTAGTGTAAATCATGCAAGGGATCCCTTAAATTCAGGGGGTTGTTGAGTACATGGAAAAGGAACACTTAGAACTGTGTTCTCAACAAGAAAAAAAAATCTTGAAGGCTATAATTAATTTTTAATGGATTTACTCAGGACATAAAGAGCACAAGCTCAAGACTTGGTCGTCATAAAACATATAATACATAAAACATATATATACACTATTCCTCCATGAGAAAACTTGTGCATGAAGAGTAGCATTCATAAAATTTAAGAATAGGTATAGTGAAGTTTGGCTGCACTTCGAGTCAGGAGAGCATTTATGGATGCGCACAGATGTAATGCAAAACATCAGAGGCGTGTGTGAGGAAACTAGATGCAATCCAAAAGGTTTCCTTAATTCTTCATACTAGTGCCACACTCCATAAGACATAAAATACAGAGGGGTACTGGTTAAAGAAACTGCAGTGGAAATGTACTTGATACACACATTCGGTTCTTCTCTGTGAATATTCCATCAATATTTGACAGAATAGACTAGTTAAATGTAAGAAAGAACTACCTTCAATTTTTGTTTCCCTACTCTTATAAGAATGCGGCAGCAGGTTTCATTGGGTTCTTGGCCCTCCCTTTCAAGCACTAAATGACAGGAACAAGGACACAACTTACTGCACAAAGCACAAGGAGAGAACAGTTCTTTTCTCTCTACGGACAATACACCCTCACTGGAACAGTGGCAATTTAGGGCAAGTTGTCACCCAGTACAAGTCTGATGCTTTACAGTCATGAACGATTTACTCCTTATCCTATTCACATTTCTCCAGTGATGAAGTATTGCACAACCCCATATTGATCATTTCATATGCAAAATAGTTTACAAATAATAAACCCAAACTTTCTTCTGAATCATGAACAATTTTTAGCCCTTCAGAAGCATTCTTAAAATGAAAAGGTTTCTCTCCTGGTGTTAAACGATCAAGATTATTTCACTTCTCTTCATACTTCTACATGTTGTTTTTAGTTCCCTGAATCACCTATCCCTTTTTGAATCAGCACAGGCTTTTCAAACTAAACCAAGATTAAGCAAAATTTAGTTTTGGAGACGTTAGATGAAATACAATCAGTTAATATGTTTATCACTTTTTGTTGTGACTAGACTATCTGTTAAATATGAATGCAGATTTTCTTCAGGTAACTGAATAAATTTCAGCAATTGCCTGTATGGGAAATTGAAATCCCATCTGCAAATATATTTCATTGCTCTTCTGTGTTGGATTCAATGAACAGCTAATGGAATTCTGACCTAGGGATGAGGCACCTGTAACATTCACTGATTAAAACAGTTTCACAATATGAATATTATTAACAATGACTGAATAAATTTTCCTCTTATTAACTTTTTCTGCCACATAAGCCATGACCAAATTCTCAAGACAAGTTTGTTGTTGGCAGTGGGACGTATTTTCTTTGTGCTGTGCATGAATCACTGCTGTTGCTCACGGTATAGACATAGAAGAACCTGTTGCATACAAGCACAAGATGAATGCATTGTAAACTTCCAGTAGTTACTGGAAGGCAGGCTACTTGATCAGAAAAGAGAAAGCAATATAAAACCACTGTAGATAAAGGCACATAGTAATAAACCTATCTCTTTATAAACACACGTATAACCATTTGTCTTTTCATTCTAATTGCACCTGATTGGTGACAGATCTGGGTAACTCGATCAATAAGCAATCTTTACTTTGGACAAAGAATATGACCTTGTGATACAAAACCAGAGACTCAGCAGCCTGTTGAAAGCCCAAGTAATTTCAGTTTAATACAGTGGTTGGTATTTCAATTACACACATTCCTTCATGGCAGACTTTGTCACTAGAAAATGAAGTAGAAATCCTGTATTTTCAAGAACAAACAGGAAATAAATAGGATACATCTGGGCTTAAAATATAGGGGACGTGATAAATAAGAAGTTCAAATAATTGAATGAGCCCATACTTGATGCACTTGAAGTAACTTCATTGCAAAACAGAGTAAAGGAACTAAAGGTACTAGCAGAACTCTTTTAAGTACTCCACAGAGATGTAGAGAAGTTACGTGCAGAGAGTGGTGTTGAGGTTGTAGATGCGCTTTGCAGCTTGCACTTGAATATTCGAGTTCTTTAAAGAAGGCACTACCAACAATACTGGCAAAACCAGAAGCAGAGGAAATGATGGTAAATATAGCAGGGAAAATTGAGGAAAAAGATGTTGTACTGTTGGGTTTCATATTGTAACTCCAAGGTCTACTTGATACATGTGTGATTCTATCAAAGAACGTGCATTTTAGAAATGCATGGAGGTTTTTATTGCACTGTTTAATTAAAATATGAGGAAGCTTTCCTATCTAAAAGGAATTAATCCCTTTATTGCCTGTAAGTTATTAGTTGTACTAATGAGCATAGTTTGTCACCTGCTCCCGGCAAACGGGGCTGATGTCCCTCACAGATCTGGTGATATCACAAACATTGATCTCCATTGCTGCTGAGAGCTCTTCTAATCAAGTGACTAACTACTGGAAAATTATAATGAAGGCTGCAGAATCTGCCTACAAAGCAAGGACAATCAGAAAATACCAAGCAGCATGTTGCTAGGGCTGGACAGAGCTTGCTTGCTGTAAACCAGCAAGGCTGCTAGTTCTTGCCATTTCATCTGTTTCTGCTGTCTCTTCTACCAGCTGAAGCTCAACTGCTCTGGATGGTCAGGACAGCTAAAATAAAGCTAGTATTACTGTTTGTACTTTATTATGGCAACAGGAACAGATATTAATGAAAAGAAAAATAAAATTGTAAGCTCCTAACTATTCTCTACAGTTATGCCAGTGCACGAAGAACTACACATTTAAGTTCACTATATAAAGGGTACTAAAACTGCAGAAAATGCATTCCTGCTAGAGTGCCATCAGATATTTCCAAACTGACTGCTACACGGTCATGTTAGTATTATGATGCCTAAAAAGCCAGCAGAGTATTACTTGCATATAAATTTAGTCATGATGAATACCATTATCTGTAGCTTACAGCACTTCTGTTCTGAATGCTAAGCGTGTTTCCTAACAAATTATAAACACCGGAGATGTACATTTGTATTCTCATAAGTACAAAATGTTTTTAAAGCTGTTCTACAAAATACACATAATCACCTAGTACTCATTAAGACCCTTTGCATAAAGTGATTGGTAAAACATTAAGTAGGTAGTTGTTATTATAAAATCTGAAATAATAAAGAAAAAGAAAATAAAAAATTGGACTGTAATTAGAAGAGCTTAAGTTTTGACATCTCTGCTTTTCTAAGTTTTTCATAATTCTTGATCCTTTGCCTAATGATTCCTATAGTAATTAATTTAGAATAGTGAAAGCTAGTTTTAATCCAAATTTCATCAGGAGAATGGCAATCTTCATAGCAGAGATCAAGCAGGATTTACAAGAGAGAGAGAGGTAGCTGTTGGACATGCTGTTTATTACTGCACAGATTTGTTTCCACATCATTTCTTTAACTGCACATTTACCTAGTAACTTTCGACTTAAGTAGTACATCATGTGCTTATTGTGTCCTTTTTCTTCATCATCTTTGGCTGTTGCCCGGATTACATGCCAGTATGTAACTTGCCAGGGCTGCACTGGAGTTGGTCATGATATATTAGCTTGACAAAGAAAGACATTTTAATGCAGGCTTTAAAAAGCACTAAACACATCATTCCACGTGTTTGGAAAGGGCTTATCTCACATTAGTCCAACTTAAATAATAAATAATAATGGACTGGGCAGCAAAGTCCTAGAGTCTCAGGCGGCATTTTCCTCAGAGGAGCAGAATGCTTCTAGGAGCACTAACCAATAAGCATACAATATGTCAAATACTAAATTATTCTGTAATGAAATTTACTGTCCTGGTCTAGATTTTGTCTGCTCAGCTCTTTTACCTAACACCTAAAAACCAAAATACGCTTAAGGGTAATATAGAATAAGGGGTAGTTATAATTCTGCCTAGCTGTAGTATGGAATATAGAAGAAGAGTTACCTAGTATTTTTCTTCTGATGTATGGTCATGTAAAAACAAGCAGAATTTGGATTTAGGCTACACTGGATTACAATATGAAAGACAGTGAATTGTGTCTGGCTAAAATGAGTTAATTTTCCCCATAGTGTCGTGTTTTCTACTGGTAGCTATAAAGGTGTTGATAACACAGCAGCGTTCAGGCTACTGCTGAGCCTACCCACATCACCAAGGCTCTTGCCAACATTCCCCTCTGCCCATGCCAGCAGCCTGGGAATGGGCAAGACCTGGGAAGGGACACAACCAGAACAGCTGATCCAAACTGACCAAAGGGATATTCCATATGATATGATGGCTGCTCAGCAATAAAATGAGGTGGAAGTTGGGGCATTTATGACCTTTTTCCTGCAGACTAAATGCCACATGTACCGAAGTCAAACTTCCAGGGAAGTGGCTGGACAGTGCCAAGGCAAGCACAGAATAAATCCTTTGCTTTCCTTTCCTTCAAAACACAGTCCTTGCTTTTGCTTTATTAAACTGCCTTCATCCTGACCCACAAAGTTTTTCTCATCTTACTCCCTCTGCCCACTGCCATTCTGCTGAGGAAGAGAGTGATAAGAGTGGTTTTGGTGGGCACCTGGCATCCAATCAGGGTCAACCCACCAAAGATAAGAAAAAAAATCTAAGCCGTGTGCTTTTAACCTCTTTTTCCTGAATATCTGGTACTGAGGACATGATTGAAAGAATTATTAATGAGTTTTTATAGAAATAGTTAACTGGTAGAATAAAATTCTCAAGGTATACGTTAAAATTATTATAGAAAACCTTTATGGAAAATATGCTAGGTAGGACTTCAAGTCCAAAATGGGTTTCTGCTGTCCTTAGTATGTATGACAATATAATACATTCACAATGTAAAGCAGATTTCACTGATGCCGAAATATTACACCAACATAGTATCAAACACTAGGGTTAGACAGAAGTCTTTCTTTTGAGTGGCCTAGTTACTTGTGAGTCCTTAAGTCTAATGCCAGAAAGCAGTTAGCTCACTTGATAAGGATCATATCACTCCAAATTTTTTTAAATAACCATTTGTTCAACAGTAACTTTATATGTCTATTGTAAATGTGTTTGTAGCTGAAATAACAAGGAAATAGAATTAATTAGGCTTGAAGAACAGAAGTTTTTGTTCAATCATCATACATCTCTAATAGGTATTATTAGAGAGAAAAAACTTGCTATTATGCTTATACAAGTCAATTACCTACATTACCTCATACTGAAGCCTATAATTTCACACTACCTGAACAATAGCTTTTACCTTCAGTTTTTCTTCATAACACTGGCAAGTTCAAATAAGTAATACTTTGTCATACGTAAAGTTCAAGGGTGGCTAGAGAGACGGGTATATACTCAAGGTACAACTTTAAGTTTAAATACACCTTCTACTTCATGGATAATTACAGTCTTCCCAGATGAACAAAGCAGCTACTGAGGCTACAGTCACAGATATCATCTCTATTTTCAGGAAGACAAAGCCAAAGATGCCCATCTCCAGAGGAGTTACAGACTCAAGAGGGACCAACTCAGTGAAGCTGGAACCTCCTAAACCACGAACTGAGTTTCCTAAATGAGGTCACGTGATTTTCCTTTTGAGATTTTTACTTTGTCACTAGTCACGACTCAAAAGAGGCTTTCTTATTGATATAAGAAAAGGTAAGAATCCTGGTAGAGGAGGCTGTTCCAAAACAAAGAAACAGACAAGTGGAAGGAAAAAAGACTTTAGGTCTCCTCTTATGGAGACAGTTTTTCTTATAAAAACACACCAGACAGTAGGACTACCACCATGACCACACTTCCATCAAGAGAGATGAGGACTAATATATTTCAAAAGATGAGAAAATAGATTACATAAATAATCCATAACCTACTTCAAAATAATTAGTAATAAAAAAAAGATTCAATAGTAATTTTCCATTGCTTCAGATATTCAGTTTAGCTTTTAAGGATTTCAACAAATATAGGCGTGATACTAAAGTTGGGGTTTTTTTTAATTGAATGTGTGTTTTTACATTATTTGAAAACATATTCCTTCGGCCTGTTACTTTCCCATTGATAATGAAATAACAGGTTTTTATTTTACATTTTATCTATTATTATTTTAACATAAATTTATAAATATAGAATAATGGGGAGCTCACCATTTCTGGAAGATGCCAAGACTTCAGGTGCATGCCATTAGACAGATTCTTAAACTTCTCAAGACTAAATTGGACTTGAATGCCTTGGGTTTATCCCCAGTCCATTCTGCATTTCTTATGCTTTATGATTCAATGCAATGTTTTTAATCAATTTGCTCAAAAACTCCTAACGATGGCCAAAACGCCCACTGTCAATCTGTATTTTCTTTTGGAGTATTTTCCAAGTCACACCTTTGCTCTAATCAATGAAAAAAAATCACTTGATTATCTCTAATGTATCCCACTTGGCTAAAAATACATGTATCGAGCGAAACTTTGTAACAGTAGACGAATAATACATACTGTATACAGAATAACTACATTAATAATTTTCAAATTAATATTTAATATGTCCTCGGGTAGCAAAATTCCCTTGGGAGTACTTTTACAATTACATTCATGTTTGTAAGCCAGTTAAAAAGATTAATTAGTTCTCTGCACATTATGTGTCTTCCTTTACATGTAACATCGGCAGACAAAAGTGCTAACAAATCTTAAAATTGGTTTACTTATGTACAACTGCAAAGGCCTATTAATTCAGTTTTTTTTCATTACTTATCTACACATACTTTTTAACAGAACATGTAAGAAAGACATCACCCTGGAAAGTTACGAGATAGAACAACGTGTAACTATTTCTCTGAAGAACACAACTTCAACTAAAACCAGAAATACTGTGTGTTTAGCCAATTATTTTCCCAATCATCTACACGGTCACCAGGGTGGGGAAAAGAAAGACATTTAAAAAAATCACCACTTGTTATGAGATGCGAGAAGGTGAGGAAAGATATCTCTGAAATAATGGCATCTGAGAAGTTACTAAGGAAACCTTCTTTCTTCCTTTTGATAGTGAAAAAGACAAGAAAGGCTGTCCAGAAACTGCTGAACATCACAGCAAGCCTAAAGCTGCTCTAGCACAAGGGCCTGGTTTTAGACTGAAGCAGAATTTGAAGCTGAGAAGATTGATGTAAACTGTCCATGCTAATCCCCAGGTCCATGAGAGACCATTAGCTATACCTAACAACCTGTTTTTTTGATATTATTTAAAACATCCCATAAAAATTTTAAATATTGTAGACTCATATGCCCTTTCAACCACCGTCTAACAGTAACCCACAGTACTTTTGAGATATATTATATATTAAATTGTGGGAGACTTCATAGAAGCATCTGATAAGTGAAGAGAGCAATTAAAAAAGAGGGTATTTGATGTGAGACTTTGGAGTATTTTTCATACACAGGCCAACTGACCTGCAGTTCACAGCCACATGCTGCAGTAATAAATGGCTACCAGCTACCTCTTCAGCCCACTAGCCCCCTGCTAATTTCAGAATTGAACCCTGAGGTAATGGGCCAGTCCAGCTACTTATAATCTGTGACAAAGAGGAGTAAGGTTAAACAGTCAGTGAAATGAAGATAAATTATTAAGATTGTGTCACTAAAACTTGATGGAGAAGGGTATTGCTTTTTGGGTGATGGACTAAATAAGAGTTGCTATGTGCTTTTTTTTCCAATTTCCTTTAATTGTACTCAGTTGAAAAAAAACTCTTAAACTAATTTACTACCAAGATAATGTGCTAATAATGAAGACTTCTTTAAACTGAGTAATAAAAGCAAAGAGCTTTGGCTATCAATTTAATGATCTCTGGTGTTAAACGTTTTCCAGCATGTAATAAAATTTTATTAAAAATTAGTCACTAAAGAAAAAGGGCTTTAGAAAAAGTTCTATGGAAGCTTTCTGAGGGAACAGCAAAAACATACTCAGTTTGAAGGAAATTCTGGAAATAAAAGATATGAGATAGAGTTCCCCATACTCTTACAAGTCATCATTAACAGTAATACAAGACTGGTTGGCATCTAGTCGATAATAATGAGAATGAAAATCTGTAAGCCCAAAGACATCTATAAAAAGCAGAACAGGAAGGACTTACATGATAGGTCATGCTACTCATGCTTCTGCAGTTAAATCACCTTTTATCTATTTAAAAACAAATTTCTTACTACATTAGCCTTACAGATACTCAGAGTACCCGAGGTTTCTACAGTAAGTACTTTAGAAGGAGACATGTATTCCTTACTAATTTTAAATTTAAATTCTAAAACAACGGATAGTGTAATTTTTCAATGCTATTTTATTCTAATAATGTTTATGCATTAGGAAAGGGTTATATGATTGTCATTACTGCATATTACAAAATGTGGCTGACCCTGCATTTAGTATTTGCCACCTTTTTCTTCTTTTTTTTTTTTCTTTTAAATTACGGTTTTCCAGTTTCCACACTGAATGCAATGATCTCCAGGTCACTGAAACTGCAGGTGTCAGTGATATCTCATTAACTCTGGCAGAAGCAAACTTTGGGGCAGTGTAAGTAGAAAAGCACTGAGGTACCACAGAGGGTAACTTCCTAAGGGTTTAATGGAGCCCAAAGCTATTCACTGCCCTCAACACTCCTGCTCTTTCCTTGTATTTAATCACAGATATTATATCTTTTGCCCTTAGCACTGGCCTCTGTTTCCTGTGATAAAATTATGAGGATACACACTACTTTGTTTGCCTCAATTGCAAGCGCAATTAATTTCTGGACAAACCCAAGCATGCTATGTTATATCTATATTCCTATGTATTGTCCTGGAGTTCAATTAAATGGTTTGCTCTATGTGTTTTTCACAATCATGTAAAATTTCCATTTAAAATCACAGCAAACAAAACAGGTTTAATTTTTATATAAAACATATTATTGTTTCAGGTCTAACCTTATATTTTATGACCTTTTTGAAGCAGATCCTTTAACAAAGCCGCTTTGGACAACACTGAATCCACTGCTCTCCGAGATTTGAACATGCATTTTGTAGGAAAAGAAATAGCCTGATGAGATTCATTATTCTTAAGTTTAAGGAAAGAATAAATGTCATAAGGGAATACTTAGCTAGAAGGAATGAAAGAATAATGCTGAGAAGTGGTAAATTAGGAGAAATGATGAGCAGTATTTAGCAATGAAGAACAGGAGAACGAAAGAGGAAAACACATGACTAGTGGAGAGCCTTTCTCTGCCCTCGTGGTCTGAAATGCCAGACAGACGCACAGAATTACTTGGACAGTGGCAAGGGAGTAGGCAGAAAAGGAAAAAAAATGCGAAAGAAAAGTAACAAATATTTAAATATTTTACATTTTAAAACTTCAGTTTTCCAAATGGAATGCTACAGGCTTGGGGAAGAGTGGCTAGAAAGCTGCCTGGCAAAGAAGGACCTGGGAGTGCTCGTCAACAGCCAGCAAACATGAGCCAGAAATGTGCCCAAGGCCAGCAGCACCCTGGCTTTTATCAGAAATAGTGTGGCCACTGGGAGTAGGGAAGGGATCATCCCCCTGTACTTGGCACTAGTGAGGTCACAACTCAAATACTGTGTTCACTTTTAAGTCCCTCACTACAAGAAGGATGTTGAGATGCTGGAATATGTTCAGAGAAGGGCAACAAAGATGGTGAAGAGGGTGGAGCACCGGTTTTATGAGGAGCAGTTGAGGGAGAGCTGAGGTTGTTTAGTCTGGAGAAAAGGAGACAGAGGGGAGAACTTATCATTCTCTACAACTACCTGAAAGGAGCTTTTACCAAGGCAAGTGCTGGTCTCTTCTCCCGGGCAACAAGGGATGGCACAAGAGAAAACAGCTTCAAGTTGTCTAAGGGAAGGTTTAAATTGCATATTAGAAAAAATTTCTTCACTGAAAGGATCGTCAAATATTGGAACAGGCTGCCCAGGGAAATGGTTTAGTCAACATCCCTGGAGGTATTTAAAAGATGTGTGTATATGGTGCTAAGAGACATGGTTTAGTGGTGAACTTGGCAGTGAGGTTTTTGGTCGGACTTGATCTGAAAAGGTCTTTTCCAAGCTGAATAATTCTACGATTCCAAATCTGCAAAACAGACTATGTTACCAAAAAGCAAACACATATTGTGAATTTCAGATACCTGATTCTTCTTACTAACATCTTTTTAAATTCAGTCTGTCCTACAGTCTTTGGAGCAGAGTTAGTACACAAAATCTGAGTTGCTTCCTGAGATAATGGCACAATGTCAGTCTGAAATATAATGCCTAATGAGAAATAACTTTCAAGTTATGCTTTCATTACATTATACAGAGGTCACGCTGAGTAAAAACAATCAGGCACATGAGAAAAGCCTTTAGCATCTTAATCTTCCCTATAATGATAAAAATAAGTCCATAATTATATTGGTGTTATTTCATATGTTCTCAAGCAAAGAATTTGTAATTGCTTTGTTCAAAGAGTCAGAACCTACATTTATATTGGAATATTATGATAAATTATATGATCAGTGATAGCTCTTATTTTAGAAAACAGATATCACTTCTTTAAGTAATTTGTTCTAATTTGGGTTTCTTTCTTGACCTACAAAGGGAGAGAGATGAGATGATATATTATTACATTAATTCAGTTAATTTTTCAAGAAACTGAAGCTATTCTGTTAGTTTTCTAGGATCTACAAAAACACTCTTAGAAGGCAATTTAAACCCTCACATTGTTCAATCACCATAACCATGGACTGGGACAAGCTACACATCCTAAACATTTCTTCAAAGTGTATATTTTTTCAAGAAATGAACACGTATAACCAAAATGTTTTACAAACTTCTAGTCAGTCACATAATTATAATATCCTACGGTATTATCAGCAATCTAATAATTGTATAACCAATATTTAGTACCAAAAATTAACTACTGTATTGTTACTTTATATAAATATTTATATAATATTTTCTGCCCAGGGAGGTGGTTGATTCACCTTCCCTGGAGGTGTTTAAGGCACGGGTGGACGAGGTGTTGAGGGGCATGGTTTAGTGTTTGATAGGAGTGGTTGGACTCAATGATCAGGTGGGTCTCTTCCAACCTGGTTATTCTATGATTCTGTGATTCTATACCAATAATTTCTACTTTTTTAGATTTAAATGGACAAGGTATAGAGCCTAAGAAATATTCTCGCTTCCTAGAAAAATCACAGAAACTACTATAAGTGAGCTTGAATTACATTATTTCTGTACCAACACAGAAAACTCAGCCTCTTAATTTCCTGTATGGCCATTTCAAAATGCTTTTAAGAGCCTACTTTGTTCTTGACCGACTTTCCGGATTTGTACGTTCTTTCAACAGTCTTAGAGGCTATCCTCATTCTTGCTCCAACAAGAACACTTTCTTATGCTTAATGAAGATATAAAGTTCCCCAAGCTTATTCTGATGGGGAATAATGAACTACTTATTCCAAGATAAATGGAGGATGGCCCACAGTATTTTAACTTTTCTGAATTTTCACACTGATCAATATATGCTGGAGTCCACAATATTCACAATATATGTGAGGCAGAGGCAATAGCTCCTCACAGCAGTTCTTAGCACAAAAAGGGGAGCCTTTTCTTGTGATATGTTTAAATCTTCTAAAAATTAAATAATTCCCCTTTCAATCTGTATGATACTTTTCTACAGATGGACAGTTGTCATTCTTATTCAACCTGTATTTTCTCCATCAGGACTAGGACACCACAGTGGCATTCACAGGTGGTCTTTCCACCTACACTATGTAGGTTATATATAGAAAAGGGTGGTTTTCTTCACAGCCTGAAATTCATGTGTATTCCCACTATTAAAATAGTGCAGTTTGCACGATACAGAAAAACCACAGGGCATTTTTAATGAAGGAATTGGGGAATACATGAAATGATGTTTTTGCATTAGGCAAAGACACTGTAGAGCAAACTTGTCACAATTATTCTGGTATCTGTGTCACTGTATTCCCCATTATTCCTGTGTTCAACCTTGCTACCAAAAATAGACTGCTCTTCTGTGTCACTTCTGGTTTTGTTTTGTCATTAATTTCCCACAACGTTACTAAATCTCATTCTGTTGCCTTTGGAGCATAGGTATATTTACACTGCACAGTCAAAGATATTTGAATGTTAGCTATTATTACAATTTTTTTTATAAGCTATAATGCTAACCTTTTTCAGAAAGAGGAATTAAAGTAATGGAGTATGAATTCACTCCATCCACTAACTCCATATAAATTCATTGTGTTGTTTGTTATGCCAAGACACTGTAAATGCAGAAAATGCCTCAATACAAAGTCAGTACCAGTGCTCTGATTCACGGATTATACCAACCCACATTTCCCACAGCAGGTAGCCTAGTAAATACTACAGTTTCCATCCATTAAGAATACTCTTTAAGTACCCAGGTCCTTAGGCACCCATCTGGGGATTAAAAAGGAAAGCGTAGTTTCAGTCCTCCTCTTCTCTCTGCATTACTCTCACTCCTCGTCACCTCAATAACTTGAACGAGGCAAGGAAATTGCTGCTTCAAAAGCCAGATCCAACAGATTTTAAGTACCTTGGATGCATTTTCCACTGGCAGAATACAGAATGGTTATTGCTGCAACATTACAGTGCAAAAGAAACTATATAATAAAAGTAATTGTCAACAATCCAGAAAGTCAAAGACCTCACAGTTCACGATTAGTGATCAGTCGTCTGGTTATGCTTAATTTTACTTGTTTGTGTCACTGAACATGTACACATAGAGCCATAAATCCATTTACAATGGTCAATACTTCCAGCACCGGTAACACTGTTATGACAGGTATATAAAATACAATCTCTAACAAGCATTCAGGTATTACCATTACCAGTTATGAATACAAATATACAACCTACTTAGTTGTACTACTTTTTTTTCTTTTAAGCAGCATTAAGGAAGCACCTAAGTTCCAGGGATGATCATCCCCAAGTGATAGAACTATCATACATCATACAATGTACCTTTCAAAGGATTTAAAATAAGTCTGGCACTTTTAGAAATCAATTTTTAGGCTGGATGAGAATATCTTTGAAATAAGATATTTACTAGACATAGCACCATTTTTTTCCTGAAGGTAAAACTGCTGCTTATCAGACATGACAGGATGCATAACAGCTACTCATATGAAGTTTCCATTTTTACATACAAAAACATATTTAAGTAATCACATTTATTTATATTCACCTAAAAATATTGCTCTACCATATCAAAATATTTATGCAAATATATATATATAAAAAGAGAAGGCTGCACATCTGTAGTTAGAGTTACTTGGTTTGTAAGAGGAAGAAAAAGTCGAACTAAAAACACATGAGTGGATGTCATCATAAAAAAAAATTCTATAATACAGCTCAAGGGCAGAGGATATAATTCTGGATTGACTACGATTCTTTGACAGCCTATTTCACACTAGCAGATTTCAGTGGTTTTATAATCACAGATAATGCACAGATTAATAATAATGAGGTGTCAATGTGTGGAAGAGGAGGATTGCAGACCATTATTTTCCCAGACATTTTCATGGCATATGCCAAGCGCAAAGAAACATAAGCAATGTCTATTAAGGAGACAGTATAACTTACTCAAGCACTTTTGGATACAGTGGACTAAATGCTAGTTCTCAAAAGGCTGGAGCATTGAATACTGATATATTTTATGAACAGGAACATTAAACACAAAATCTATATAATCATGGAAAAAGAAGGATAAGTATTCTGTGTTTCACCAAAATAGCAAAAATCTAATTCTAAACTCTACATTGTACTCCCATTTCCTTTGATGCACTACAGTAACACCTGTAAAATCAAGGAGACATCAAATACTTCAAAGGCTCTGACCCTGCATCCATCTTAAACACAGGCACAGGGGCTTCTTGAGCCTTAAGTACATCTCTGCTTTCTAGGCAGAGGCACAAGCAATTCCACCCTGAAGAAAAGGTCAATAAGATCAAGATAGACAATTCTACAGCCTACAACAGAAAAGTCCACTCTCCTACCGAACACAGAACCAGTGATCTTAATCTAAAGGAGAATTAATGTCCCCATGTGCTGCTAATAATTAATACAGTGCTTTGTTTCTAGAGGTAATAATTTTGAGAATGAAGTTTTCTTCCTACAGAACAGTTATTAAAGGACTGACAGTTGCTATTTGAGATTCAGTTTTATCATAATATTCTGTTTTCTGAAATTATAATTCAACTTTATTACATACAGAAAGATTACCAATTTTTGGATTCGGCCTCTGTATTAATAGTGAACATGAACAGCTGCTGTATAAAAATAACAAATTTGCTCCGAGTTAGCAATTACTATTTATATTTCAAGAAAGAGCTTTGGAATTTAAGGAGGACATTGAAGTGTCCTTCAGGCATCCTTCTGTAAAACTTCTTTTTTAGCCTAAATCAACAGATTTCTTCTAAATCTATAGAATCAGTTGAATACATGAGCTAAATACAACCCTGGAGAGGAAAATTACCAGGACAGTTGTTTACAGTTGTCACTGTAAACTCTGACTGTATTAAAATGCTTGAATCTATTGAATCAAAACATTTCCCATCATTTTTGTCTTCTCATGCTTTCTCCTAAACTGCCCTTCTCTTCTTGCATGATCGGAATATTCCCAATGGTCTGTTATCAATTCCATTTATCCCTTTTGGCGAATTTGAGTATCCCACATTATTTTGCTTTTATCCCAGTCTTTTTCAGTAAAATCAACCACAATAACCAAAAACTGTCTTGCTGTTTAGTGCTATATTACCACAAACTCACTATCAGTGCCTGACAGGTAAATAATTCTATGAATTAGCATCCCTGCTTATTTTAGATGCAAATCCATCTTCCTTGTAGATTTGTTATGCAGACATGGTCCATTTAGCAAGTGATAAACAGAATTTTATTCCTCAGCAAAAAAAGTAGCTGCTACCCAACTTTAAAAAAATCTTACTGACATCAGAAACAGGCTTAGAATTATCCTCAAAATTCATCCTAATGTTTGAATGAATTTTAAACCCTCCTTAGTTCCACTTTGATGCTCTTACTGGACAAACTCTCAAGGATGTTTAAAAGAATGTGAGGGAGAAACCATACCTTGGTGCTTGTCACTGGAAATGGAACTTTTGAGCCCTTTGTAACCGGGGATGTCAGCTTCTCAGCTGGTTTTGGAGGGATTAGGTTCTTAGCGGGAGGCTGATTGTGCAGAACGGAAGACAGGCAAAGCTGAACGGTCTCCTTCAAAGCCTTCAGCTGTGACTCCTGGGAAAAATAAGAAATCATCAATTCTCTAAGATGTGTTATTATGAATAGACCTGCTTGCTTTTTCTCTCTGCATTAAATCAAACATTTATGAGCAGCTGTTGCTTTTTCTTATCAATGAAAGTTAAGGCTGTTTAAAGCTGGTTTTATATATGATTAAGTTACATATCAAGCTGCATAGAACGTCCTTGTACTGTTGCTTTTTTCCTCCATGCAGTTTTATCCACATCAATTATTACAAATAATTATTAAATACTATTTTATCTGAAAAGAAACAAAAATACAATCTACCAAATACCACATAGTACCCCGACTTGCACATATAATAGTTTGGGAGAAGTAGATGAACACAGGTATTGCAGAGACATAGACGTAGCATGGAGTTTTGTTTATAACATTCAGAATAACTGGTATTTTTCCACATGTTGTAAAGACTGACTTTAATGCAACATAAAGAGAACTTCCCTCATAAGCACATTATACCGTTACCGTGTACAGAAAATAAACCATAGCGGGTTTTTTAATCTGTTAAGATCCAACACTGTCCATCAAGCTGAACTAAAACTTTTAAGTAGCAAAGTGCTTGGAACTCATGTTAGAACACTGTTACTTTAATCAAAGAAATACAGATAAATGTTTTAATGAAAATATCAGTCTGTCATTGAAATACGCTGATACAGTAAGAACAGTAAGATAACTACAGAACAGAAGAGAGATCCTTTTAAATCTTTGCTCCATCACAGCAAGTCACTTGGAGCCAAACATTAGATCACAAAACTGTAGAATCATAGAATGGTTTGGGTTGGAAGGGCCATTAAAGATCATCCAGTACCAAGCCCCGCGACTTGAGCAGGGACACCTTGCACTAGACCAGGTTACTCATTTCAAGTCAAGTTAGGCAGCTTCTGGCCTTTCAAAAAAATCTTGCTCTTGTTCTTTGTATTAAGAATGTTCCTGTAAATGCTGGATACAACATCGCATTTCAATCTTCAAAGAAATTTTCTGAAGATACCTCAACCAAGCATATTGAGGTATGGGAAAAGTTCATGGAAAATATAAGTACATATAATATACTACACATAACGTATTATGTATAGTATATGTTACATATAAAACATAAAAATATTTATGTTATATGAAGCCCAAGCAATGATATTTGGTAAACACTATGTTATTTTAGTGTATTTGCTGAACTAGTGTTTTTATACCCAACAAACACACCATGTTTTCCACCAGATAACAAACTTCCACTGAACTGGAACCAGGGAATCTATCTCATACCTGGGGAAATCTAAGTGCTTCTTTAAAAATAAATCAAAACAGTTAGCAGGGTACCTTTCAATGGTAGGATCAAAGACAACCACAGAAAGACTATGAATACACAGAACAGTAAGGAAAATAAAAGAAACGGAAGAGGGAACAGTTTGTTTTGTTTGCAAATAGACAAGATTGAATATTTTCCCCTTAAGAGGCATGCAGTGAGGAGGAATGCAAGACTATCATCAAAGAGGACAGCACTTTGTGTGAATAATTACTTACTAAAATGTATTAAGCTTGAGTCAGACTGATATGTCTCTGACCTAATGGCAGCGTAAAAGGGAAAGGATTCCTTTATCCATCTGACCTAGGAATCTTTTAATTTCAAAATGACATGAGAAGATATTCGTGTACTTCTTTTCATGTAATATGTCTTCTCACCTATCTTTACAAGAAGTGGCTGCACAGTGGGCATAAATCACTATTTGACATAATTAAAATAAGCTCTGACACCAAACTGGTAGAGGTAGCAGACTGTCTAATTTCGCTTGAAGATATGGACTCAGCCACTACAGACTAGACTGCTCCCTGCAATCACACTCAACTGAAACCACACTCCTCCCACTTGGAAATCATTCTGCATGACTTCTCACCCTCTCATCTCTCACTTCAGAGATCCAGTGCTTGTTCTGCCCTGCCTATTGCCAGTAGTTTTGCCATTTCTGTAGTAAAAGGTTGTGGTCAAAACAGACTGGTTGCTGATCAAAATACTGCCAACATATGACACATGTTTTCAGATTTCTCAGATCTGTTTATACTCGTCATGTGGTTGGATTGAATACAGACTGATTTAGGCTGTGGCAATGAAAAAAACTGTCAGTCTTCCAAGGGTCCATCAGAGGAACTAGGAAAGTGCTGTAAATAGATTTGTGAGAGACACCAAGTCCACTGTCAGCAAAAACTATTATAATATTTAATAGAAAAGTCTAATGTGGAAGTCACGAATGCCCCGACCCTGGAGGCATTCAAGACCAGGTTAGAAGAGGCTTTGAGTAACCTGATCCAGCAGGAGGTGACTCTGCCCATGGCAGGCAGGTCGGAACTAGACAATCTTTAAGGTCGCTTCTGCCCCAAACTATTCTACGGCTCTATTCTATGGCCCAAAAGAAAAATACAAATTGATGTCTATTTTAAGGCACAATATGACATTCGATGATGCAATTATTCATTTAAAATACAGCTCACGTGCCAAAAATGTGCATTGCTTTACACATTTCTTTCAATCCTTTAGCTGAAAGTATGCATGCTAACACTGTCAAAACAATTAAGGGCAAATCTTCACTGAAGACATTGATGGACCACTGTCCATCACTATTTAAAGTTCACATTTTGTACAGAAAAATTCTTAGCCAGGGGAAAAATGTACCTGCAACTCAAATTGTCTTATTACTCTGCAGTAATTCTCCTTCATCTGCACTGCATTTTTCACTCCTGCTCACCATTTCCACTACACTTTGACACCATGTAAGCAACAAAGCCATCCAAAGTGTCTCAATGATTATTTGCAAGTACATGACACCAGACTTCTAGTAAGCCTACAGAACCATAACTGAGCCCTATGTTAAAAGTCTATAACATTCAATAGGAAAGAAACAGAGGGTCAGAGAAGTCAGCTGGGTGTGCTGCAAATCCCTTTTTAATTTGCAGACCAAATTCCTTAATAACATTCTCATTAAAAGTTCCTGATGTCAAATGTTCTTTTCTTTCTCCTTCACAGCTGTCAGCATTATAATGGCTAACTGCATTTAGAAGATATTTATGGCAAGCATTGCTCTGTTGCCATTGCCACAGACAGTATATTGGCACTAGCAAGAGACCATGTCTGCGATTGCCATACGAGCAAAGAATGAAAACGCTTAATTTTTAAATTAATACGTGCAGGGGTCAAGTTCAGAGTGCTAACACAAAACACATGACATATCACCAGACACACACATGGGTTTGAATAATGCTACTGTGAGTATGTCTTACATAGGTGACATTTTGCAATGCCCAATGCAAATCCTCATTCAAGAGGACGATTTCAGTAACCGCAATGTTGAAGAGTAAAGAAAAATGCTTTTCGTGTAAGGGGCATAGCTTTTTTTTTCACCTGTCTAATGGAACCTGAAAATGATAAAAAAATCAAAATACGTAGATTTGAGAACATATTGTGAACTTGTGTAGTTTTGAACTTGTATAAATATTTTCCTTTTTGATAAACTTTTCCTCTGTTGCATATTTTCTTTCACAGTTACCCTAAATCTAGTATAAAGTTCCCCCGTGGCACAGCCAACAGGAGTGAACGTGTCCTGCTTCGCCCCCATCATAGGATTCACCACAGCCTCCCTGACATGAGTGGGCACCTCTGCCCATAGATTTAGCTCTACCACATCAGTTCCACCCTAACAAGAGACTGACCCATTTCTATGCTGCACCCTACCTGGAACTATGACTAAACCTCAGATAAAAAAACATACCTGTTACAGACATATTCTTGCTAGTGTATTTTTGCACATCAAAAAATTATGTTTTGAGATGTTTTTAATTTGATTGCCCTCCTCTTAAATAACTTCGCAGCTCTACTTAACTTCATGCATCATAATTAGTTCTACTGATCTCAGTAGCACTGCTCCCAGGTACATGTAATTAAGTATGCATCTAAAATATTGTAAGACTTTCATTTATTTTTGTCAAATTATACTGAAACATACACAACTGATAAACATGCTTACATTACATTACACTTCTTACCTTGTCAAGGGCTGCCTTTTCCAATTCATCTTTTGCGACTGCTAGTTTTTGCTCCAGATCTGTTAGCTGCTGCGCCTGTGGGAATAAAGAAGAAAAAACTGATGCAATCTACAATGCATTTTTCAAGCACTGCTGATGAGAGAGTAAAGGATGTAAATTTTACAAATAATACGTATGAATTGGGTCAGAATTGCTTGCAAAAAAAGACCAAGTTTCAAGGCATATTTTTTTTTCCCCCGTGAAAAAGAGGGTTCTCTTTTGTGGCAGCAGGGCTCCAATCTGCTCCACTTATGTGAATCAAAGTTTACTCTAATTTCAATGTCAGCAACAGAAGTAGTTCCATACTATAAAGCATTTAGAATTATGCCACAGTAACATTTTGGAAAAAATCTAAGTATCCAAACTGGTTTTATTATTTTGTTCATTTACCTGATTTCTGTTTGTAACCTGAAACATTTTTTTTGTCGTTTTAAACACTGAGATGCTAACACTAACCTAGCCTGACAAAACCAGAGAAATTAGAAAACATCCTAACATTCATGCAAGTAGACACATTAGGAAACAGTAGTATCTGCTGGTACGCAAGGGGTTAACTCCAGATTTGTTTTTGTGCTTCCTTCCCTGGAGATATGAAAGAAAAATTCACAAGAATAGCTAGTTATGCAACTCCACAGTGAGAAAACATTTTGGGAGATTTGCATTTGAAGTCAGGGCCAGGGAAGCCGCCTGCACCCTGTGTGGAAGGATTGTTGGCTTTATATAACTTAATGTTATTTCCCTGCGTAGTCCTTCAGAAGGAAATCTGGTTTTTTACAATGTGTATTGGGTTCAGGAGATGCTTTTTTTAAACCCACAGTAAATAAAGACAATTATTTTCTCTTCCCTTCCCTAGGAGCTAGACTCGCTCAGAGTGCCTCCTTTAGGGAAATACACTCTCTGCAAAACTGTTCCATTTTAGTGAAGTAGGAGCCAGATTCCTACAGTTCTCAGCCCCATCATTAACAGCACACTATTATGCAATGAAAAGGAATAAGGTAAAGGTTTCTTTTACCGGTATACTTGCAAAAACAGACCACTAATTGCTTTCCCTGTTTATGAAGGGAACCATAAAGTTGCCGTACTAACCAGTTATACTTTTTCTCTGAACTTCTGATTAGGCAACGCACATTCTGTGCATACACAACATCTGGATAAAGTTCCCATTTCTCAGTTGAAGAGCAACACATTTTAATTTTGATTAAACATTTGGAAACACCCTTTCCCTCACCACCATGCCCAGGCTCACCAGGTTTCTGAAGTCCATCTCCAGCCAGATATTAGTTTCTTGCCACACTTTTCAAGACTTAATCAACTGTAGCATAGCTAAATGTGTAGTCACACAATATAAATGCTGCTAAGCTCAAATCCCACAATATTTAGTTAACTTGGCCTCTCTGTTGGGGCAATGACCTTATTTCCAGCATATAGCACAGCTGATGCGTATTAGCCTAGGCAAGCCTGTAGTCCTCAGCACCTAGCTCAAGTGTTGTTTATTAGCATTAGGCACAGGCTGTACTGGCTGATATAACAACAAAACCCTGGCATTTTCAGTTCCCTGCTCATGTCAAGAACTACTTAGTCACATTTTAAAACAAGATTAGGCATTTATCTGTGGAATTATCACGGCAGCCACAGCTTCATTGGTCAAAACCATGTAGGATTAGACAATCTTGCTTGAAACCAGAAGTCAACTGCTCGCTCAGATACAAGCAGGTCTCTTATGAATGCAGTCCTTAATTTCCACTGTATCATTTTTCTTACAATTGGTATCAGGTAGTGACTGGTATCATCACACACACAACAGGCACTTGAGCTCCTGGTTTGGGCCTGTCTGCAAAAGAGCATCTAATATAGAAAGAATCCTTCCCTTTCATAAGAATTTGTAAAAATTCACTGGATTTATCACTGGCTTGAAAAAATATATACTAATATGTAAGAATTCTTCTAGAGTTCAGTATCATTTACATTTGTTACTAAGTATAGTATCTATTACTATGTGACCGAACAATAAACCTAGCTCTATCTGATGCAGAGTTCTCACTAATTACTAGAAGTAAACTAAGTGATTTCTTACATCATTAACATTGTAATTATTGCTGCTTATTAAACTATTTTTACAGTAGAGTTATACATATTAAAACATTTTTAACTAACGAGAACTAAGATTCAGAAACCAGTACATGTAATTAACTTATTTGAAGTGCCCGATATACAAATAATGATTACATGATAAATGAGAGGCCAGGAAGGCACTTCTGATGACATTCATTGCTAAAGGATTATAACCATGTGGAAGATGATGGATGGCCACATAGTGCAGGCAACTTCTGCTTCCAGCACCATCTGTGTTACAGTTTAAATCAGTGAAATACGAGAGCTGAAGTTGTGAATTTCAGGATGTATCATTTTCTTGAACACATGCATTATGTCAGCATCCTTAAAAGCAGAGAGTTGACAGGAGGCAAGTCACAGTGTTTACAACTGGCTGCTGCTTCTTACCTTGGAGGGGAGTGGCTGGTTCTATATAATACATTGTACTCAATGAAACTGCAGCCAGTTTGAAGTCAGAGGAAAAGTCTTTAATTTTGTTAACTGCTGACAGGCATTAGAAACAATTAGATAATCTAACATATCATAATAACACTACTCACATAAAGCAAAACATTTTTACTTCACAGTCAAAAGGTATTCTTCCAAACGACAGGTTAATACATATTAATCAAGTCTTTCTGAATGCATCACTTTCAAACTTTATTCTTATTTTTGATACAATTTTGTCATATTTTGAAAGACTAACTTTTCCTGTAACTTTCATGTACATTTATTTTATTTCACAGATTACTGACCCAAAAGGTCAGTGATTTCAATCCAACTGATATGTAGTGACAATAAAATAATGGCATTAAGCATGCATTTATGATAAACCACTCACTTGAAAGTAGTCGTATTTATTCACACCTTAGTAACAAAACTGCAGAATAATCAACTTTTCTTTTCTGAAAATTTGTGTCTATCAAGGCTGGATTCATATTACAACAGTTTCACTGTTTTTTTTAATTTAGAACTTTTTAGGGAGCCTGATCAATGTGGATTGGATTTTGAATAAAAATTAAGGACAAAATACCAGTAGGACTATACAAGGCCAATTCTGACAAGGAATAAACTACTTTTAAAAAACACTGCCTGCAAAAACTTTAAAATATTTTCTCTTAGGCATTCTTGTAGAATCAGGTCTTACAGATGAGACAGTGAGATCAATCATTTTTTTCATCCTCCGAAAGAGTGTACTGAGCAATTACTGTCAGTGAAGTACACTTTTCTGACTCACTTGAATTAATGTACGTACCTTCACTCATTGTGAATTACATTACACAAAATGCCCATATTTAAATTCTTCCAGGCATAAACATAAAATACAAAAAGAGAGGACTTGTCTGATTTAAAGCAGGCAAAGAGAAATCCAAATTGACATAAAATTTTTTATAACAGATAATTGACACCAGAGAGAATTTCTGCATATACATGAGAAAATGCAAAGTCAATGCCTACGTGTCATTGGGGTGATAACTTTGAATGCTCAAGAATTTATAAATATCATATCAATATAATATAGGTAGTTGATATGTTTATATTCCTCAAGGTCACACAAAAGCAACAAAACTGGAACAAGAGAGAAGTTTTGTAATCTAAAAACTAGCAGCTAGAGCTTTACACTTCTCACTTCCTCAGTCAAATTAGAAGAAAAAACCTATTCACTAGGGTTTTTTTTCGTGTACCTTCAGAAAAGTTATGGCTTTTGTTTGTTCTAAAGAATTACTCCTTTCAATGATCTTGGGACAAACATACCTATGTAAATACAACAAATAAATTACAGTTGGATAATGTACTGTTGATAACAATGTTGTACATTAGAAGTAAAATCCACATACGGCTCCTTTAAGCATTTTTGTTGGTATTTTACCCTGAAAACCTAGTTCTGAACTTTCTTCCCAAACCTGGCCACTCCATAAGCTACTCCACTGCAACATCCAGCTAAAAGGCCTCCCAGTTCTTCTCTCAGGAGCTGGACAAAACTTAAAATTTCTCATCCGCAAGGCGAGTAAGTAGATTTTTTTCTTAAGGTACAGGTCAACAAAAACAGGCTGTGATCTTGTGTCTGTGTAGTATCCACCTTAACATTTCAGTCTTATTTGATACCAGATCTGTTCCACATTAATAGCAGGATATTAATTCTATCCCCAGAATAATTAAGAGTTACACTTCAAGTCAGATGGGTGACACAGCTGTACAGCTCTTACAAATACAACATGCTTGTTAACACAGCCAAAAAATGTTTTTGAAAAGGTTTTTTAATGTTTCTCTCCCAGAAACTTTACACAGCATGTCAATATGGAATATAAAGTAGATAGTGATTGCTTTTCTGTTGGGTTTTTTGCATATGTGGTTTTTTAAAAACTTGTAACAACTTAAAATACTAACAAAAAAATTACTCCATTCCCTTTCTTTTCCATATAAAAATTTTCAAAGTACTTTTCATTTTTATCTTTTTTTTTTCCTGAAAAGGCTATGGCTTCATGCGAGGATTACTCACATTTACAGATATAAACACAGTGATGACTGAGTTTTCTTCACTTCAAGACACAGTGAAATGGGATTTTATCGGCTACTAGAAAACTTTTAAGGATGTATGGCATTTCATACCAAAGATTGTTGTTTAGTGAGTGCAAAATTATCGCATGTTCTGCTTAATTAGAAAACATGATTGACTAAGTGATGTTTAATCACACATTAAACAGATTTGATATTCTGAACTTCAGTTTTTCCCACACAGTCCTTAAATAAAGGCTTAAGGAAAAGATAAAATATTTACTGTATAACTTTTTATTTCATAATTGATTAGAATCTCTAACTAGAACAGCTTCTTAAATTGGAAACCACTTAGCCTGAAACTTGAATAAATTATCTAGTAAACACATTTCTACTGCACTTATTCTGCAAACATTATTTCTATCTTAGAAAAAGAGACTTGGGCTTCCAAACTGTACTGTTTACCATAGCACAAGGTGTTATATGTAACCGAGAACATCATTTTTGGCAGCTATTCCACTTACTCAGATATGCAGAAAACCCCAGATAGTAACATCTGAATTCTATTTCAAGCACTTAAAAGAAGAAAAGTCAGTTAAAAACATATTTTCTGCAAAGACTCACAGCTTGTACAGTCTTAATGCTCATCACTGCCACAATGCTTTTATCTGTTATTTGTGACTGTTCTGTACATACATTAAAAATAGGAAGTAAGACCTTAGTGCTTCATTATTAGTTGAAATTTCACTTTTCCTCCCTCAAGCCTCATGCATTACCTTCACATAAAATTCATTACAAAGAAAGTAAAATCACAGTGAGGGTTTTAGTTCAGTACTCAACCTCTAACTGAGGGAAAATAACTCCTAACTAAAGGAAAATAGCTGTTTCTTTGTAGAAAGAGGCTCAGATGATGTGCAACAAGAGAAGAGCCACATCACTCCCCTTTGTGCCTACTCTGACTTTTTATCTCTGTTAGGGGGTTTTCCTCCCTGCAGATCAGGCCAGAGCACCTCAGGTGTTAGTAGCAGTTGCTATTTCTGATGGATAGCCGATCCATGATTACAACAAACTGCAGTTCTTTCTTTCCTAAGTCAGTCTTCTTTAGATAATTGTATTACTTAGGCAGTAAGAGAAGAAACATTGAAGGGATAAGCATTTTAAAATTCCTGTGAGACATACCAGAGTGCTCTACACCTCTGTCACTAGTGAGTTGGAAACACTAATTTTCTTTTTCCTTGAGGGGCGATTGGTTCACATTTTGCCCTAAGCTTCAACTTTTTGCTTGAAAAACAAAGAAAACAGAACTAGTATTTCTAGCGATATCGCTTGTGTTTATTAAGTGAACTTAACACTTTTCATTTTGAAAACATTACCTCCCATTCAGCTGATGAATAAAGTAAAACCTAAAACATCCAACACATACACTATTCATTAACAACAGCATACTTTATTATAAAGTGCCTCCAAATCAGCCGACAAAATACAGATTAAATTTACTGTATTTATTTTGAGGCGTTCATGGTACAGATCATCACATAGCTGACTCTGAATTTGTTGCCAGCAATACCCAAGAAAACAGGATCAAGTAAGGGGGAGACTAAGCCATGCAGAACAACCCTCTCAAATTTTATTTCGAATATGAACTAAAGCTGAGGTACTCAAAATTGCCTCTAGAAAGCAGACAATTTGGGACATACATGTCAATGTGCTCCAGATGTTGATTGCCTGGAGCCTGATGATCTCCTAAGTCATCACACCACAGCACAGTTCATCAAGGAGTCCCCGGGCCAGCAGCGTGGATGGTTCTGGGCTTTAATGTGTCCCAGGTGCCATTAAGGATGTGGTGCCCAAGACACAACCTTGGCTGCTCCTCTGGCCTCTCCAGTTCCAGGGAAAACCAACAGGCATCGGCACCGTGTCTGGCTCCTGCTATTCATTTTCACAGTTTTTCATGTTTGTCCATGACCATCCCCTCCCTTTTAAGCACATGGAGGCTGGCAGCACACTTCGTCCTAATATATTCAGTTCTAATGTTTCAGAAAAAGACATACTTCTTCATATTTTCTATACCACCTACCACTGCAGAAGCTTAAATATTGAAGAAAAATGACTGTGCCAAAAGCAGTTGCTCTCAAAGTGTACTTCGGGCATTGGCATTACTCATATCTTATTCCCCTTTTGATATGTAACATATGTGGATCTGGGCCCATAGAAAACACTCCCTTCTTTTTCCTGTTACACGTTCATACAAGATGAGATTTTGCCTCATCTTTCAGCTTCTTGTATGTCTTCCCCTCAGTCTTATTTTTGTCTCTGATCTTTGGGCAGTTTAGAATTTTTCAATACTTTATGTGAAAAAGTTTTTAAAATTTTTCAGTCCTACTGGGAATGCTCAGAATCATTATAATAATTAAGCCATTCGGAAAATGTCAGTCAAAGCCCCAATCAATTTCAATTTTATAACAATAGTAAACCTCTCCTCATTTTAGTGGGAGCTGGACCAGGTCTGTGAATTGATTGAATAGCTGTTAAATGCGGAGATGCTTCTGCTGGACTTAAGTAACCCTGTCTCATGCTGGCTATTGACTGGGCTCGTCTCACACAGTAACTCAGACTTGCTATTTAAGATTGCATTACCATCTAATGCAAGTCCATATCCTTACAGCTACATCTTCAGGGCCTTGCAGAAACTTTTAAAATTGGATTTTTTTCAGTTCATTAAAAGAAGTGAAAGCTTTTTCATGCTCGAAATTGTGTTGTAAAAAATCTACTGACAATAAACTAATAAACATAAATTACTAAGTAGAGAAACTATGTTCACATTTCACAAAGTCTGTGATTTCCAAAACTGCATGAAACTATATAAAAAAAAATAGAATAGTAGAAGATTTGCTTCAAAGGAGGTATCAATAAACTATGTTAATACATAACCCAATGTCCTTACTGAGAAGTATATACCCTCCTCCACCTTCTAGTATTTCGCTTATCTCTTTATATAAAAAAATCCCATGTCTGCAAACAGCTTGTAATTATTTTTCAGCAACAAATTTTGTCTAGATTTTCAGGCCCCTCCTGTAATGCTAATAATATGCTACCATTAACATATTACTAATGATTCAAGGCAACAATACACAAAATGCTACAATATGGCATTTGAAATGGAAATTATGCACCAGAAAAAAAGATGCCAAGGTAAGCAGTGAGATCTACTTCCTAAGCAAAACACGTGATCTAAGTAAGACTTTCTATGCACATTTTTGTTAATGTTGTGAAGATGCTGTATACCACTATTCATGGGAAAAAATAACTACCTACTGAAAAACAAGGGAAATTTAAAAATAAATAAATAAATAAATATCTTGCATGTCATGAAAACAATAAGCACTCTCTTACCATACAGTGATAAAAGACCATGTAAGAGAAGATGAAGAAACCGTCCCGATGCTAACTGCATTATCTCAACCAGACAGCTATCTCAAAAGTAATCGTGTCATCTCTTGCCACCCAAAGACTAACTACAGACATTTATGGAAGAGACCCAACATATTTTCCAAATCAACCAAGCAAATTTCAATTTCCTGTCTCTCCCAAGGGTCTCAGCTTCTGCTAGGAAAAACAACTCAATATCCTGTCTTGAAGCATTTTTGTACATCCAATAAGCAGGCAGATATAATCACAAATAATCGGTAACCTGAAAATAAAAATTTTACATCCAACAGTAGGTACCCAAATGAAAATCTAAAAGAGTAAAAACATATGGACTTGATAAAGGAAAAAAAACAATCACAAAATGAGTAAGCAACAACAGCATTATAAAACCAACCAAACAAAAAACATGATAAGCCTTCTCAATTGGAAAAAAAGTTAAATATCTAGAAGTTTCTAAGACCAAACTACTAAATGCAGCAAGACCTACAGGGTACGTAAACAATGAAGACTAAGTCCAACACTCATTATAATACAGAGTAGAAATACCTCAAGGAAGACTCCACCATCTCATCTCTTAGGACTCAAAGAAAACATCAATTCTCACTCATGATATTAACCCATAAAATCCTGCACAGCCTAGTCCATCAGTCATCCACCTAAGGATGTGCCTGCCAGACTCATCAGCAAAATGACCTGGCACAAAGTTCATATTCAATCCTGTCATTCTCAAAGCAGCAAAAATTCAGTCCTATACATATACTGCATTCTAGAAATACACAGATAAACAGAATAATCTTCGTATAACAACTTCAAACATGAACAAAACCTACACTATAATTCCATTCCATCAACCATCAAAGCTTTGATGAATATGCTTACAATTTTTTTTCCTGCCATCATGATGACTTTCAACAAACAAGGATACTCCTTGAAGAAAACACCTATTTTCAAGCAAGTCATCAAAATAATAGCTGTATATTCTCACAGTGCAACATGAAAATTCAACTCTCCCTAGCAACATGCTCCTGGCTGTCATAAAGCTCCAGATACACCACCTTTTATGAAAAAGCATTAATTACTGATTAAGGTACTAAGCATATCTTAACAGTTACAAACATATGTGTTTGTAATTACCTCGCACTGCAAATGCTTTGAAAGGAAAATGTCATCAGTCTTTCTACCCAGTTTGGCACAACCCAATGCATAGAAATAGAACGAGAACATGAAATGCAAACCACTCTAAGTTCTGGCTTTATAGGCAACTTGATTCTGCATGTATAAATAACAAATCACTGGATCTACTACTCTCAAATGTTTAGTAATATTAGCACAAAGATGATAATTCCCGAGTTAAAGATGAAGAAAAGCACTCTGCAACACTGCAGCCATGCTGCTGTCTTCCACAACTAAAGACTTTTTCTACAAGAGAACAAATAGAAGTAATTGCTCAAGATAATAATAATGACGTGATCTCTCAAGGTCTGGGGTAAATTGTATGTGATATATTTAACACAAAGTACTCTTTAAACCTTTCTTCTCCAAATTATTTTGATCTTCTTTGTCTGGGTTGAGATATGATTTACATTCACACACAAAACTGCCTTTTCAGCCCAATTTAAATGCTACAGTACACAGTCGCTCTTTTATAAGGTGCAGCCTTGAATATTTACAGAAATAGTTTTCGACACATGAACATTTTTCCATCTAATAGGACTCTTTTGTATTTGTGCAACATAACTTTTTTTGCTTTAGTAAGTGGTATTAGGCTCTAATATCACAGTTCCTTACAGACGCAGCAGGGAAGAGCCTGAAGACTGGAAAAAAATTCATGTGATACCAAGCTTCAGAAAGAGAAATTTAAGAGGGCATGACTCATAGGCCCATTAGTACAACATTCATGACTTGAAAAAGTAATGAGAAGAATAATTAGACCACCTCTGGAGCAGACAGAGTTTTATTTAATATATATATATAAAATTCTTGAACTGAACAGTGAATTAAGCATATACTCAATATTCTAGTGACATCAAACTAGAACCCTATCTGTCACAGAAGATGGGATTTATCTAAATTTATACAGACAAACTGGGAAAAGTAGGATGACATGCACTAGGAACAAGCATAAGATGCTAAATGCAGACAGGAGGAACTAATAAAAATATAGAATTTAGAACAGTAGGGATGAATAACTCAAGATGACATCACCACTGAATGTATCATGTTTTCCTAGAAAATGCAAGCAACACAGACCACAAAAATCTTTTTGCTCTGCTAAGCGTGAGTGAAATATCCATCTGAACTTCAGTGTCCATTTTAGGGCACTGCAAATGGACAGAGAACAAAGAAAGTAAGTTCAGATGTGACTAACAGGAAGCAAATGGTGTGCAGACACGTACTGAGAAGCAAGACTGGAAAAAAATTCAATACTATTTAATCTAAAAAAAGTACACTGTGTGAGATGCAGGATAATAATCTCAAAATACGTCAAATATTGCTTTAAAGACAGTTGAAAAAAATAGATTACTTTCCAAGTCTGTGGGCGATACCATAATAACTTCAATTTCAGTAAGGAAGATTCAAGACATGTAAGTAAACATCTTTTTTCTACTAAGACTAGTAGATGAAAAGATGAAAGCAGCAGAAATAGTTTGAACTGCTGCAGGTTTAAAAAAAAATATTCGTTAAGCATTCAGCATTGTTGTAGAATAACACACATACAGTTGAACTTTCTCTGAAGTAAGGGAATATGGAACATCCTTTCTATTTTCCACAGCCTTCTAAGAAAATAACTTTTGCTAGAACCACACCAGTGCTGACTGGATTGCCACATATATAGATAAGAATTTTTTAATCTCAGTAAACACAGAGTAACTTTTCTTATTTGTGTCTTTAAAAAGAAAAGTCTGTAAGCATGTTATCAGACTTTCATTTCCTTGTCTATCAGAGTCTGCTTTTATTGTAGCCACTTTTCATTTCATCTTCATCCTTTGTAAGAAAAACAAAGGCTTTTGGAAAAAAAAATCAACTCAATCCAAAGAAAAATAACTATTTTTTGTCAATTAATTCAAAGAATAATATGCAAGCCATAGCAGAAAAATCAGATTAAATTTATAGAATGGAAAGCATTACAAAAAAATTAAATAAAAATATAGATTAAAAGGAGGCTTAGTTTCCTACTTTCCACTTATTCATTATCTAATTCCTGACAAGGTCCAGAGAACCATTTTAGAGAACATTTTCCTACCTGAATTCTTTGATAGATACTCTCTCAGAATAATAGGCTTAAAACCACTATAACCTAAATGCATGATAACTATTAAGTCTCATCTTCCAGACTATTCAGTCGTTATGCAACACGATGAAGTCAGTCTGTACTTTACATAGAACTCAGTATCTTTACACAGAACTTCTTATCCCTAATAAAATTACTGTTTTAAGATCTCAGGGTGTTTGGGGGAAAAACACCCTCTAATATTCTGCAGTATGTTTATGTTTATAGCTGTTATTGTATAATATCTTTTTTGCTGTTGTTCTGTTTTCCCTAAGCAGTACTGCTAAATTTCCAAGGGAGGTGGCAGCAGGTCCAGATGCTGAGGAAGCACATTCAATGAATAAACACATTACAGATGGAGATCCTGTCTGAAAACAAGGTGAGTTGTAGTATTCTCTCAAGGTCCACATGAAGCTGTCCTCATGTTTCTCTTATAATCTCCCTTTAATATGGAACTTGAGAACTTACATTTAGCATTATGGGGAAAAGGAAAAGCAGTATCAAAGATAAGAGCACTCTTTTTGTGCTAAATAAATCAGTGTATAAATAAAGTTTAAGGAAAACTATATTGCTTTTTTGGAAAGCTTTCTTCAAGTAAAGGAATAGTTTTATGATACTTTGAACACGATGACGAACTCTTGAAAAAGTGTTAAATGCACTGATTTATTCAAACATGCAAGGTCAGCTGAATTCTGCAGTTGATAACAATTTTAATACAAGCAAGTGCAAATAATGGATGAAGTGAATGTACATTTATGAAGCAGCTGGATTTGAGTCAAGCCTGACCACCAACTGTACAGAAATAGGTAGCATAACTGTATTGGAAAACCTGGATCTTTACACCGTCATACACGTACAGGCACACAAAGCACTTCTGTAAAATGCTATCAAAGATTTAAAATTATGTAATCAGTTATTTCAAGCCCAGACAACAAGGAGATCTAAGTTTTAAAGTTTAACACAAGTTTTCTGCTAAGTCAAGTCTTTAGTGGTTTTGTTTATTTGTTTGCTTTTCTTTAATCATTTCACCTCTTTCTCTGCAGGGAATGCAGAAACTCATAGTGAGTCACATAAATAAATACTTTGCAACCTCAGGAAATAGGTTTACTGTGGCATGTAATTAACTACTGCTAATAAAGGCAAAACCACATACGGTGGCATCAATTTTACTTTAGAAGAGGAATGGTATAAGTATTTACCCCATCAAGTCAGTATGATGTGAAAACGATTTCACATAATTTGGCTTTTCTTTGACTCTATTTACCATATCAAATGATGGCATAAAACAATTTTCTCACATCCAAGTAATGAATTGTTTAGTGTAGCACTATGTGTTTCAAAGAGCTTGGAAAAGAGTTTGGATTGTAAACATCGGGCTTTTAAGTATTGCTTTAGTTAGGTAAGTCTTTAAAACAGCCTTTGCCCCTTTATATATGTCAACTCATGTGTTTCCTAAGCACAAATACTTATGTAAGCAGTTATAAGACAAGCCTAAATTTGAGATAATAAGATACTGCTTAGTCCTTTAGAGGTATTGAGCATTCAGTACCTGAAACACTATTTAGAAGCATAAAAGTAAACTGAAGGCAAGTGACAATCTTCCTCGTAATCTGTGATACTGTGCTGCACAAGGAAGTGTGGGTTCAAGAGTATCACCACAGAAACAAGCCCACAATGAGAAGCCCACAATGAGAAGCACAGAGGCTGTGCAGCATTGGGAGCAAGGTTCTTTTTTTCCCTTTCCCTCATCTTTCTTTTCTCACAGTCACCCCCCCTAACATCCCCAGGTCTTCTCCTTTCTAGGAGGTCTGAAACTCTGAGGCAAAATACTTTGAAATCCACCACAAAAGAAGTAAACAAAGATATACTCAAGCTGTAACAGTGAACCATTCTCACCTTGTCCATTTAAAAGAAAATTAAAAAAAACAAGATACTTGAATAAACCAATAGTGAGAGTCATTGCCGGATTTATCTTTCTTCATCTCCTATTCCTATAAGAGACACACATTTTTATGTTTCACGAATAAAAACCCCATGAATTTTAGTTCTTTTCCAATGTACTAAAACATATAACTTCTTCTGGGGCAGTATAAGGAAACGATGGGAAGACAGTTAATGAAGGAGGAGTAAATTGAAAACAAATAGTTATGATTGCTTAAGCCAAACATAGCCCTCAATTTAGCAAAGCATTTAAACTTAAGATTACATGACTGAATCAGAGTTTTAGGTCCATAATTAAATTATAGTAATTAAGATTGGACTCATTCAAAACTCATAAGTACTTCCTTACAAAGGCAGTTATAAATTTAAGTAGATTGAGTGAAATCTTAGGATTAATCATTCCTTATTTTTCTCCTTATTGTACAAAGCAAATTTCAACTTTTTTCAGCTCTAAGGATCCTACACTGCACAGTTTAAGGGATTGAACTCTGACAAAGAGACAGGAGCTCTAATTCTAACCTCAACAGAGATGCCAACAACCTCATAGAGCATTATATTACATACAGAGAGAGGCAGATAAATATACATACACACATGCCACATAATTAATCAGCCAGATCACAAAACACTTTAAAAATCTAATAATAAATACATGCCAAATATGATGAACTCATATTTACTACCACTTGTTAAGTTGCTGTCAGACAGTGTTATACGTAGATATAATTTACCAGCTCACTAGAGTATTAAAGGAGAAAGCTATCTCCCCCTACTACTTCTTTCTCTCCTAGTTAATCCCCAGAGCTTTAGTCATTACAGAGAGTTATTGACAAAAGCAGATACCAGAATTTAAAACTCATTAACAACTGGTTTCTCAATGTTGATTATGTAAAACAAAAAACAAACAAAAAAGTGCCTACTTACTTCATATGTATCTTCACAATTAATTCCACCACAGAAAGTAATATTTTAATGGGCATGGGTTGAAGCATTCCCTCATACCCTTTAGAAATCTAACAGCCTGAAATTCACCGTCTTCTGATGAACTGCTATGAGAAGCCTACAACGTTCATAGCTACACAGAGAATAGAATTCCCCAAAGTCCTCAGGTTTAAGGCAGTGGGAATGCAGTGCAGGAGGGAAAGGGTAGGAGTCCTATAACATGACAGGAACAAGCACCCAGGAGTTTATCACACATGCCACTGATGCTCTGTGCTGGCAGAAATCTATCCATCCACCATTCTGATCTTTTATCAGAAAAATGTCGCTTCACAGAACATCCTCAACAGCAATGATAACATGAAGCCTGTTTAGCTTCTACTATCAAAGCAGCTGGAAATGAAATACCACCTGTTCTTGCCCAAACTGATCAGCCTCTCTCGGATCAACCAGATACTTAGAAAGCTTTCTGCAGCACACCAAATGGCTTCTACTCTATTCAGTTTGTCTGTCTTCTGATATGAAACACAGAACAGCACACTGAACCACATCTTACATGATATTTAGGAGGATAGCATAAGTTTGCTGTTCCATTTTCTTCATAAAACAAATATCATTTAGTAAGGAAGATGACTGACAAACAAACCTAACATAAATATTTCTCACTACACATAAATAATATAGCAAATTAGCATATCAGACAGTCAAATCAGAAAGTACATGGTCAAAAGAGGTTTCAGGTATTTGCATGTGTTCCCAGTATGTGGGACTTTGGAATAGATTTCATTATTCATTATCATCATCCATTTAAAGTTCTCAAAATTTTCTTTATGACATTAATTCATAACTTCCCTAAAATGCAGTTAATATCTTCCCTATTTTGCAAGTAAGTGCATTCACAGCAGGACTTGCCCTACATAACCTGGGACCCACATCTCAGCTGGTGGCCCTAGTATTCCCTCTCAATCAAGAATCATGTCTATTCAATGCAGGTAAAAATGTTTAAGGCATAATTCATATGGTGAGAAGTCAACAGTCTTTAGGAGAATATATATTTCCCACATGTCCACAGTAATACTGAGTAACTCTCCAAGAATTGGAAATCGAGTCTATGGTGCACTCATACATATTCAGTCAAACATCTACTCACATTCATGCTAGACACATTACATCTGATTTAACACAAGTAAACTCCTTATCTTCCAACACAACCCCCGATCTTTACATCTATACCTTAATCACTGAACTCTCATCCCCAAGGAAAAGTCCACCAAGTAGTTCACTGATCTAGGACCAACAGAAGGTGGATTTCACTTTACGTATGCCAGTCACTTCCCAGACAGACTTTCCCATTTGTTCTTCTTCTTCAAGCTCGAGTTTTAATTCTTCCACTTCCGTTTGCTGTTTTCAGATGGGCAGCTTAGGGAAGGAGTGTTTCCTTGTTCAGCATTACTACATGATCTAGCATAATTCAGATCCATTCTTTGGACCACTGCACATTTGTTTAATGAAAACAAAAAGTAGATAGTAGTCCCGAACAATCCCTCTGCTTTAGCCAGAGAAAACAAGCATCCACACACTGGGAAGTTTAGAAGGTATAATCTTTCCCTCTGTTCAAACTCTCAGTTATACCTACATCGAATTTCAAGTAAAATGTGTTATTTTTGTAAATGCTAGCCAATGTTAAAATTTAAATGTCTAAATATATAATATGCCTGGTTTTTATCTCTAAATCTACTCCCCTAGTTTGGGTCTTACAATGATCAGAAATAAGTGTTCCAGAAATAAATTGGAATCAAACTGTGCCTGAAAAAAAAAGATGAAAAGAAGAAAAACCCAACCCACACAGGGTATTTCAAATGGCCTCTGTTATTCCACTACTACACTACTATGCATACAATAGACAGACAGCAGAGAGAGCTAAATACTTCCAGAAGGTAATTTGGACACTATATTGAGATGAATCACTTAAAGTAATTCTACCTTTAGTCACTTCATCTTTTATGCTGGGAATAAAAGCACTACTCAATCAGCAGCCTCCAGTCAGGCGACCTGAATTTCTCTCCTCCTCCTTTAACAGGGATTAATTTCTGCCTGTGTTAACAACGACTTGATGCCCTTCAGCAAAATGTCTATGTTTTGTTCTGTTTTCTTCTTTCTTTTTGTGTTTTTTTGGGGTTTTTTTGATGCATTAGCTAGATAGGCTAATCATTTGAACTTTATCAGCCACAGACATTTTTTTTTTTTTTTTTCCCTAGAAGCTTCAGTTTTGGTAAAGATGGTGGAGCCTACAGTAGGAATTAGGATCCAGGGACATAAAGATCATTCCATTGTTCACACTTATCACAAACACAGAGAGTTCCCTTAAGTGTTAACAATAACTGACATTGCTGAAAAGGACTGCTAATCAAAGGAAAACCAAGAACCATTTGTAAAATACACTGTTGTTGAACTAGAAAGGTGAAAATGGTGTTACAGATTCTATGCAATAGGGCAATACGTTTTGGTCACCAACAGGAACCTAGAACATTGCTTTATTGTAAGCATGTAAATATGGATATTCATAAACTAAATATTTCAAACTGCTTTTGTCTGTTTAAAAAGAAAGATACTAGACAACATTTTAGGCTTTGAATCTTCTGAAATCTGAAATTGCATTATGATATTATGTCTGTCTTTGGTACGATGAGAAGGAAATGATGCCTTAGAACTAAAGTAATAAAGGCAGCTATCACACCTCCTACGTTACTTCAGTACTGTATTAACTCTAATATTTCAGCTAACTATAGTGAATAAAACTTACCTTAAAAATCAAATCCTTTTTCCCATAACGAAGCTCTTTCAGCTGGGCTTGGATCTTTTTTGACTGAAATTAAGGATGATAAAATCAGCAGGTTTTTATTTCAAGTATTTACTTCTATGATTAGAAAAAAAAGGTAGCGAGTTCTGACAATAGCAGATCAGCTTTAGAATGCAGAAAATAAACCAAAACCAAAGTCAATTACTTTTCTAGGGCAGTGTGTCTAAAGTAGGCAAAAGCATTATGGAAAATGTAGAATGGCCCTCACCCCAAGAACATAGATGAGTTAGCACTATTGTGAATAGCTGCTTGGCTTACACATTTTAGATGCAAGCTGTTATTAACACTTTCCATGAAGTATAACTGAAATAATCTTTTTCTTAGAGGAAAAGGTTTCCATAGTGTTTCACAGGTTCTTCTGTGTAATGATGAGGGAGTTGCAGATGGTATCCAAACAAACTAGGTTCTCAGTTTGCGACCATGTCCTCTAAAATCAGCATAGGTATGCTAAATTATATCAGCTTAGGCTGATGTTTATTTTAAATAAAATTGGGCTGTGTGGCTAGAGCAGTTGTTGGTGAAGACTGAGGCAAAGAAGTGATTGCATACCTCTACCTTCTCCACAACCTGGGTAAACCAGGTCTCCTGTGTCCTTCTGGAAAGGGACCACATTTTCCCTTGTCTTCCTTTTATCACCTTTGTGCCTACAAATGGTTTTCTTGTTACCTTTGACATCCTTGGCCACATTTAATTCTATCTGGGCTTTAGCTTTCATAACCTGATCCCTGGTTGCTCAGACAGCTTCTCTGTATTCCTCCCAGGCTACCTGTTCTTTCTTTCACCCTGTGTAGGCTTTCTTTTTTCTTTGAGTTTGTGTCTGATTCACTTGCTCTTCTTGGTTGGGTGGCCTGTAGCAGTTCCCCATTACAACGCCATCTGTCCCTGTCCTCCATTTAATCTTGACCCATAAAATCTCAGTTGGCTCCTCATTCATCCCCAGGTGGAGCTCCATGCATGCCAGCCAGTCACTGACATAAGAGAACAACAGCCCCTCCTCATCTTGTCTTTTCTAAATATATGAAAGAAATGAAGATTTTTTTTTTTATATATACAACACTCAACTGTACAAGGAGCATTATTTCACCATTTCTCTAAGAATCGTGTCAAAATAATACTTTTTTAAAAAAATAAAGTCTACAGTCTCAACAGATAGTCAGTGAGTATTCTTGCATTAGTTAATGCCAAATGTTTACAACCCCTTGGAAGGGATTAGAAGTCTATTCCGCATTTACTGAAAGAGCACATCTATAAATGTAATACAGTACAGATGGTAGTATATCCTTAATACATTGGCGCTTCTATGAAGATCTGATATCTTTCCAATTAGAACAGTCAAATTCAGTGACGGACTTTTGGGAATACGAATGAATCTAAAAGCAAAATTTTAGAACTTAGTATAAAATATTTAAGAAGTAAGCACAAATTGGTGACTGTATTCCATAAAATATAAAACAAATAGCCAAGATGAGTTTCAACAGAGGTTGTAGATCTTCAGTTAGGCTAAACAGCTGGTATAACTAGAAATCACTATTTTGACCTTTTACTTTTTGACCTCTCGGTTAAAAAGTACAGTCTAACAAAGACAGCATGTTCAAGCATAATTATGTACACTTCAGTCAAGAAGAAAAGCGTTTTGCTTCTGTATCATTCTGGTAAGGAACAACAACTTTCGCAGGGGTTATATATGCAAAAAAACATGCATAGGTTATATTCACATATAGTAATATCCTCTTTCATGGGAGGTTAAGCAGCTAAAGGGACTGCTCACATGAATGTAGTTACTTATACATATACGTATTTGCAAAACAACAGGGCTTTTGTATCATCAACTGTCTTTATAAATCTTTCCTCTCTACATAAATTATTTTTAAAAAGGCATTTAGCTATTCCTTATTAGGCATAGAGATCAAGAAAAGGAAATCTGTTTTGTATATGTTATAGATGTATAAAATACATTTAAAGTGCTATTTATACTTTCCATAAGCATGCCCAAATTTTATTTTATTTGTCTAAAATCTGAGTTTGCATCTTCATAGAATCATAGAATAACCAGGTTAGAAGTGACCCACCTGATCATCGAGTCAACCATTCCTATCAAACACTAAAACATGCCCCTTAGCACCTTGTCCACCTGTCCCTTTAACACCTCCAGGAAAGGTGACTCAACTGCCTCCCTGGGCAGCCTGTTCCAGTGCCCAATGACCCTTTCTGGGAAAATTTTTTTCCTAATGTCCAGCCTAAATCTCCCCTGGCAGAGCTTGAGGCCATTCCCTCTCGTCCTGTCCCCTGTCACTTGGGAGAAGAGGCCAGCACCCTCCTCTCCACAACCTCCTCTCAGGCAGTTATAGACAGCAATAAGGTCTCTCCTCAGCCTCCTCTTCTCCAGGCTGAACACCCCCAGCTCTCTCAGCTCTTCCTCATCAGGCCTGTTCTCCAGCCCCTTCACCAGCTTTGTTGCTCTTCTCTGGACTCGCTCCAGAGCCTCAACATCCTTCTTGTAGTGAGGGGCCCAGAACTGAACACGGTATTGCTCTCTAATACACTTGAGTTGCTTCTACTGAAGTCTCATAGATGAGATGAGAGTGCTTTAGCTTCACTCACCATAGATGCATAATATATAACCTACACCTTCAGTACGAATGACATTGACTCAAGCTCCATTTGGGTATGTTAGATTTAGAACAGAGCGTAATCTTACTTACCTCTTCTGCATGAATACCACAGAGCTTGTTTCCTGACAGGAGCTTGTTTTTGAGGCTTTTGTTCTAAGAGGGAAAAAAAACCAAAATGTTTTTACTATTGAGAGTTACTGAAATATTCAGGAATCCTTTAAATATTTGATCATACTGGTCTTACTTTGTACACAGGTAACACGTCTAAGTCACTAGCAAAAAAACAGATAAAAAGACAAGATAGTTGCATCATGGCTCAATGTATTCCCTTAGGAAAATGTAAAAGGCAATGACTTTGCATTAAAATCATGCTTTAACAGGAGCAGGACTGCACATAGAAACCTCCATAACTTACATCGGATATGCTGAGTTAAAAAAAGGAAAGAAAAAAACCCTCTAATCCTTGCCTAGTGTCAACTGTGTAGCTCAATATAATTTTCAGTAAATCATTACAACAACTGACTAATAGGGCCAAGATCTCATCAGTGAAATTTGATGACCAAATTCATGGTGTCTTTTTCCTAGATTTCATAATTTAAAATTGTAAGTAGAAAGTTATCTACCTGATAGCCTTTTGTCAACTCAAAATGCTTTTTCATGTAGGAGTTTTAAATTTATTTCTTCTAATTTTCATTGAAAATAAACCTCGATAAAATGAATTTTCAATCGTCTGGTAATTCCTTCAGCTCACTCATATTTTCCCGTAATTGACAGTCAAGTGTAAAGACTGAGCTGCAGTGTGGATATCTTTCAAAACTAAATATTGACCCTAAATATACAATAAACAGATCTTCAAATGCTGGATATATCAAGCTTACACCAGAAAAGAAATGAAAAGGACACAAAACCCACAGTGACTCCTGCGCTAACAAACAGTAAACAGACATACAGAAACCTAGCCCACCACATTTCAGGAATGTATCTTTATTACTGAAGAGCAATATCTTTCTTGAATATTGTGTACAAGGACAAACTGGAATTAGATAAGAAATGGTAATTACATCCAGAACATCAGTTCAACTAGGTCTACATCTCACAGACACACGGGAAGCTTTATTTCCAGAACTAGAATCTTGGAATTTTTCTTGCAAAATCTTTATTAAAGGCAAGGAAACTAAAATTCCATTTGAAACCTCCTTTACACAATTCCCAAGTAATGAGAAGATATGACATCTTGTTTCATGTTTCACTGTTGCTATCTACCAACATGCACTGCTGCAGAAACAATAAATCTTTTCCAGTTGTTTGACACGGGCACCCACAGTTCTGTAACACAACAAAAAGTAATTGGGATGTTACTTTGAACGAGATAACCATATTCTGCCTCGTAAAATATGATTTGCAAAAGGCTAGGTGTGTGGTGTGGGAGAATAAATGTTGTTCTCATAAGCTGCACAGTCAATTACTTTTTATTCTTGGTTTGAAAATGATGTAACTAATCAGACAGCAACACCTTATTGTATTAACCACCGTGGAAATACAGGAGAAAAAAAAGCTGTCTTTGTACAAAGGGAACTGGGTAACAGCTACTATATGAACACAGATAAATCTAGAAATTAAAGAGATGAAGCACATCTACCACATAAATTCTATGTTGTACTGCGATCACTCAGTACACGTGACTGGTTTTGCATAAAAGACTAGCATTCACTTCTTGGGATGATGGCCAAACAGATGCACCAAAGGCACTGTTTCATTGAGAAATTACACTTAATTAATGCAGGAAGTCAAGTCATGACTTTATTTTGATTAATTAGCTTTGTTATCCTCCAGTCCCCCTCTACAGCCTGATATGGTCTGTTTAGATAACAAACTCTACCCATATTTCAGAACTAAACAAAGAATGAGTTGTAATCCTTACGTTTTTACTCATTTATCTGTTTCACCAAGTGCAAGCTACTATAAGAAATGTTTCTATTAATACATTAACAGTTCACAAGTAGCTTCCACATACACTGCTTTAAGAATGCTCTGCATTAACCCAGAATATGAAGGACTGAATGCCTATCACCTTGAAAGGATACACACTGTATTAGATCCTTCTCACAAATGCCATGTTTTGTACCAAATTCGTGTGGAAAAAAAGAATATAGTTCAAAACCAACTCGAAGAAAGTATTTTAAATTAGGAGGTGGCCTCAGTTTTGGTGGTTTAGATAGTTTTAACAGGATTTAGCAACCTGTCTCATTATCCAGGCTCCTTGCAACAAAACAAAACAAGGGTTACCAGAAGGCAGGCAATGCAGTCATCATTTACTCTGCCTTTAATAATGTTTTCAGAAATGAGCAAGCATTAAAGGTTACAATTATCAAAAGCATAATATGTAGGAGCTTGCCAGAGGTAGATGACAACTACTTGCTTACAATTTGAGTAACTTGATGTTACTTAGCAAATCACATCACTGTTAAATATCACTTTGCATCCTGATTAATAGCAATGATTTTCTATTAGCAGAACGTGAAGTACACCAGTAAAAACATGTGAAGTATAAGAAGAGATTGACGTGATCAGAATTCTGAATTAAATTAAGCAAAATGAAGAGTCCAATCAGTCACATATTCTATAGTTTTACTAGAAAGGGGCTATTCAGATCAATTGATCAATGAGATTTTTAGGTTACAAATGCCTGTTGAGTCTGGACAGAAGTTCTGACTTCGAGGTCTTAGATAAGAAGCATCAACTTGAAATTTTTTTTTTCCTACTAAGGATCCTTCAAAGAACAACAACAAATAAGTTAAACTAATTAGAATTTTACACCATGTTTACTTCAAACATTTTGTTACCAAGTACTTGAATGGAAAAGGTCTTGGACATTTTGAGTTTAAAAAACAATAAAAGTTTAAGGAATGAACTGAGCATCTCTAAACCTGCCTTTAAGAGCCTCTTCCAAAATTATATAGAATAATGATTTTAATTAGACATGGCCTTTTAGAGTTAGAGAAAGGATATCAACATATTCAAACTAAATAGGTATTTTAATATCTCTGAACATCTTGTAAAGCTTATAGCACACACTATTAGCTGGAGCATGTGCACATAATCATATCATTAAGCCAAGTTACTGGAGTATCTAATTCTTAACTTACTAAATCTTTTAACACATTTGCACCAGTAGTTTCAGTGCATCCCTAAATTCAGATACAGGAAACTGCTGTCAGAGTTTGCCACATGGGCAGGAATCCTCTTGTCTCTTCCCTGGCAGTCAATTTTTACTGTACCAGTAGCTCATTGTCGAGAGAGGTATACGTTCCTTTCTATTCCTACCTTTTGCAATTAATCCCCTCACTTCTGGCATTCATTCTCCTGTATCAAAGACCAGCAACTGCCCAAACTAATCACCAAACATCTAGAGAGATACATCCATGTTCCGTAATCCCTACAGACAGACTGAGCCCAGCAGCTCTCCAGAGAAGAGGAAAGGGGGAAGAAAATTACAGAAACATATGACTACCTTAAAATTTTATAAAGTAATAATCATTATGCCAGTGGTTCTTTCTTTTCATATTGTTAAAGAATTTTACTATCTTTTACCTTAATAAAATTCAAGTCTCCTCCCCTCTCCTTCCTTTTCCCTCCAATATCAACACTAACAGTGGAGAGCTGTGACAGGATTTTTTAGTTTCTTGGGTTTTATTTCGTTGGGGTTTTTTGCCTTTTTTTTAAAATTTTCATCCTCTCTATTAGAAAACTTGGACAAAGACTTAAAAAGAAAAGCCCAAAGTATACACTTAGAAGCTCAATAGAAGCACTTTTACAGTGAAGTTTTAGTTTCTTCCTTTTCTGCAAACATATTTTATTTAAATGATTATAAAGCTACATAATATAGTTTTGAAAACATCTCCTCCTTATTTAGCAGATACAAAACACAAATCATGAGGAGAGAGCCACAGTTTATAGGCACTGTTAAATGTAACAAACTGCCCCTGGGTCGAGTTTGAAGGCGCTTACTATCATTGTAAATCTGACGTTACAGGGATTAACATTTTTATGGTGTATCATATGTTCTGCTTACAGAAGGGTAAAAATATGCCATCAGTGCAAGCGGCACAAATTTTCAGATGCCATTTTTTGACGTTTCTATCCAAATCTTTGGCCACACAAATGAGCGTCTTAATACTCTTACCCTTATATCTCATATTACAAAACACCTTTGTTACCTCTTTGAGATAGCATCGGGATCTTAACCTAGAATCAATGAACAATACAATGTAGACATCTTCAGTACAAAACAAGTTTAGTTTACCCATCAGCCTTTGAAAGCACGAGAACACAAAGTACGTTCAAGGAAAAGAAAATCACTTTCACTCTCAGGAAATTATTCCCAGCAATCAGCTTCAATTCAGACATTTTATCTGAGGTCTGACAGCGCTTGTTTATCGTATACAAGATGAAGTTGGCTCTGCTTCCCCTTGATGAATAGCACAAATCAGGCCCTGCTGGGCCTCTGCTCATCATTGGAACATTTCTCTCTTATACACACCCTGTGTAAAAAAGCCAAACCCAACCAAACCCAAGAACAATAAAAAAGCCGAGAGTGTGCTCAGCAGGAGTGTCAGTGCCAATTGCCAAGATGAACTGTTTTCTATCTCCTGTTAAACTAAAGCAGTTCGCTGCACCCTTAGGAGGGAAATCAGAAGACAGCACCAGACCAAAATCAAATATCTAGACTTATCTGATCTCACAGGGTATTGGTACCCATTTCACTTTGGACACCAGCTTTCTATTTCATGACAATGAAAAATGTTTTATATAGCATGAAACAGTGCAGCTATTTTAATCCCAGCAGGATTGGCTCAACCCTTTATCTTTCTGCGACAGATAAATTGAGTTTCCTGCACTCTACCAAGGGAAGTTTTTCAGATAAGACCTTAAGAACTGCAGTTCTACCTTGTCTTTATGGTCAGTGAAGACACTGTGACTTTTAGTAAGAAGAGTTTGCCTTGATGTTCTTGAGGATGTTCGAGTCTCTTTTCCCCACGGTTTTTCCTTGGTCAAAGGTGCCAAACAGCTGAAGTACTGTGCCCATCAATGTATTTTAGTACTGTTGATGCATATATGAACGCTACACTTCTCAGATCTGTCTGGATCTAAACTCAAAAAATGCCACTGCTGCCCTATCTAGCTCTGAATTCCTGGGAAAAGCTCACTTAAACCACGGTCAGGCTTCTGCTCTCTGTGCCCAGAAATGCTCTCCTGACAACTTTGCTTGTGCTGTATTTAGGAAGAACAAGCAACACCCAGACACTGGTAGCCAAATTGGGTAACCCTGGCAATCACGTCACGGTGCTGCTGTAAGCGTTGACATATTTTGACTTTTAATGTCCCATTTTATTGGGTTTTTTTCCTGTAATCTGTACCCTTACCTCACACTCATACATTACACATCAAGGCAGATAACAGCAAGTTTCCTCAAACAAAGAGTGTACATTTCTTTTACTTGACCTATCTATCCCTTCCAGTACTAGAGGTGTTACTTTTTCTGGGTTTCATGGAGTACAGATAAGCTGAAGGAGTTAATAAGCAATATACAAAAAAAATCTCATAATACTGCCTTTAGCAAGACTTTTGTGTTGATTGCCACAGAACACAGGTATGAGTAGTTAGAAGAAACTATTTCCATAAACCCCCAGGTCTTCAGGGGAAGCACCACCACAGCCTTTTAGTGAACAGAGCACAGACTTTAGTATTGTAGTTGAGAAGTTCTGCGTCCACAACTTTTTCCGAACACTAATCTGGAATGACCTGTGTTTCCAGGAAGCACACAGAGAAAACAAAGGGCAGGATCAGAAATATATCTTGGCACACAGAGCTTCCTCCATACGATAACAGATTTTGTTGGTATCCCTTCATCTCTTTGCTTGTACAATGATTACAAGTAGCAATAGCCTAACTTTGTACAAAAGTGTCTGCTCTAGCAAATAAGCAATACCTTATGTCAGAGGCACAGTGAGGACGTTCTGCACTTGTGCTCCGTATGATCCCATCATGTAAAACTGAAACGCAATGCCACTATCTCCTATCTGTAATTTACCAACCTGCTAACATTTGCCAGACGACAACACCAAACCCCTTCAGGCACCTGCTTCCATATGCAGCACTGCTACTCAAGTCCTGCCCTCACAAGCTTGTTGTGGATGGCCTCTGCTATTGCTGTACATCACCTCTGAATCTCTCCATTAAGGAAATTTTGATTGTTTTAGACTACTGGAGCAGCTTAAGGCTGTCTCAAGACATCTCTCAGCCACGGCTACAACCATTTGCTGGGTCACAAAAGCATTGCTGTAACAACAACAACACATTAAATAAGCCAGAGTAAGGAGATTTAGAGCAACAATAATAAAAAGAAAAGCATACATTATGAGTATTCGTTTTTTTTCCAATCCCTTTATCTCTTTCTGTAAATATATATATATAATATTTGAAGTCATAACAGGCTAACACATTGTAGCATCCTGGATTGGATCCATTATAGACAGTACATTTTTAATCACATTACCACCTCATCATAAAAAAAAAGGGGGGGAAGCATAAAACAGGAAAGAAATGTAGCACATGCTGAGCTTTGATTCCATCCTAACTGTGGAACAGACCAGTGTGCAAAATGTGAGCCTGCCTACCATTCAAAAGGAACTAGCAGCTTAGAAGCAGTTACAAATTTCTCTATCTAAAAATAAATTTCACCTGTTGCCTCACAATATTGTTATGCAATTATAGAGTAACATATGTTCAATCTAGACTTCCTAATGCATGTGCTCTTCCTCAGTCTTTTATTACAATTTAACTTTTTAATGTTTCCACACATAAATTCTAAACATTGGCTTTTCCATAAAAGCTCATTCCTACAAAAATTAATGGTTTAAGTGGGATTTGTGTCTCTAAAGTGCATATCATTGACAGACTGCATTGAAAAAAATATTAATTAATGACCTAATAGGAAGGTTAAATTGACAGTCTAGTTGCCAAGAGTATTAGTGTTTGCATCACTCAACTGTCTAGATTACGGGTTGCAGACCAAACCCAGTCATCCATGGATCAGTAGCTATTCTCATGTCTGAGACTTCATTCAGAACACAGATAAGCACAGGAGTATCAGAGTGATATAAGACTATTCTCCCCCTGCACAAGATGAAGTGTTTAAGTGCAGTCTTCAAAGGCAGTTAAATTCAAGATATCCTCCTCCCTTGTGTTCACTGACAAACCTTTAACACTCTGAAAAGGATGAGAGAACTGCTGGTGTGCTTTAAAACTTCAGCATTGCTACAGAATGAGTTAAGATGCTGATTTTCCAGAGCAGTCTTTTACATTAAAAATGTGTGATGGGATCTAAGGAATCAAGTCACTTTAGGACTCAAACATTCATGATTGTTATTAGAAATACTTGTACTCTGAATTCAAGTGAAATTCATAATGTAATTATTCAGCCATGAGCTATCTAGCAGTCTCTGGGACTGGCTCTTCTTCAGGTTTAAAAAAACAATAGCTGAAAAGCTCTTAAAAAAATCCTGATCGAATTAAAATCACTGATTTGAGTAATGACTACTACATTTAAACTGCATTTAAACTATTTTTAGTACATTTAAAGAGGTGGGGGAGAATCACTTGGAGAATGATGCCTACTCAGAATGCTGCAATTAATTCATAGCGAACAGTTATTAGGGAGTTATCCTCATTCATTCTGTTTGCCAGGTGAAGTTTAGTCTCTTCACTGTGACCTGTAAGCAGCTTGTCTCTCCCTGAAAACACCAACATTTACTGATAAAACGAAATAAAACCGTAGAATCATAGCATTGCTCAAGTTGGAAGGAAGCCAAAAGGACTGAGTCCAACTCCCTGCTCCTTGCAGGGCTACCTAACACTAAACTCCATGACTAAGAGCATTGCCCAGATAATCTTTGACGTGACAGGCTTCGTGTCATGACCACTTCCCTGGGGTCCCTCTTTCTGTGACTGATCACCGTCTTGCTGAAGAACCTCTCCTGACACAGTTTAATTGCATTTCCTTTTGTAAATAAAATACATGTAAATAAAATGTAAATTAAAATGTAATTTAAAAATAACAGAGCACTAGAGACATATCTGCACTATAAAAGGAAGCTTATAATACATTGATACTTCTCTAATATCTGGGAACTCACTTTACTCTTCCTTAACCCAAAGCTTTTCTTTTTATCCAAAATAACTGAAATCTGGCAAATTTTCATGCTTGCTAAAACATACACTGGCATATTAATATTCTACCAGTTTGCAAACATGCATCCACAGACAAAAAGATAGTTTTAGAAAACAAACCAAAGCAAGTTCCTGATTGACTATTTTTGTTTATAGGGCTAGGATGCAGCATGTTAGTACATGCAACCATTTCCATGCATGTTTTAAAGAGTACAGTGGGGAAAAGAATTCTTTCAATCCCTCATCACTCAGAACCAACGGATTTTTACATTCCAGCAATGGATCAGTATACGTATACTGGACCAAGTAGTTTTGTGGGATTTTTTTACCAGGGTGTTTTTTGCCTTTGGAATGTGAGTGTTGGGGGAAATTTCTTTTCCTTATCTATGAGTAAAGGTGATACACAAAAATATTTATTGGACTGATTTAATTTTCAATTACACTTTTCCAGTCATTTCAATAGGACTGCATTATAAGAAAGCAAATGTCACTTCTAATTCTTTCCATGTCAAATATTCTAATTAAAACCACAGAATTCCATTTTGCAGAATTGATATCTGAAATAAAAAGTCGTTGCCTATGCTAAGCAGGATTATCTAGAGAAGAAACCTGACAGTTCTTTGATCTTTCCCTCTGTTAGAGGTGGCCGAGTGCCATGGGGATGGTTTGTGGGATCAACAAAGCAGAACACCTAGTTAGGTAGGTGTTAGCCTGAAGCTGCTTCTTTTCATTGGTTTGACATTTGTGAACAGAATGTTGAAAAGAAGCTGGTGCTGCTGCAAGCTGCAGGTCAGGCTTAAAAAAAAAAAACCAACAAAATAGTAAGAGCTCTATTAAGGCAAGGGGACAGAAATGAAAAGACCATGCTGGATGTGACCAAACTGGTAAATGAAAATAATCTAAATATAAAACATATTTCTGACTTCCAAAAAAACAAGCTGCTCCATTACTAGAAGTGGGAAGGGCCATATTGCTCTGTTACATTCTGCTCTATAACTTCACTTTTTCTGCTGCACCAGCATCAGAGGATGAAACGCTGCATTAAGCATATTTTAGATCATTGCACATTTGCAACTCAGAACTGTCAACATCTGTCTTAAAACATAAATGGTATAGTTACGAAAGGAGAAGAGGATAAGAAGACTGAGGAATAAGCTTACACTGCTCTCTGTGGGGTCATATCGCTCAGGTTTGCTTTAATATTAATAGTCCTGTCTCCTGAATTCTCTCAGTAGCACTACAATAGAGTATTTGTTGTTGCAGAACTATTTGGGAAATATATATAATTTTTTTTTAAAAAAAGCTTTGAAAGTTCAGTGTACAGACATCTAAAATATTCATCAGATGTTTAGAAGAGACTAGTACAATATCTTTCAGTCAGGAAATAGATATCCCTGAGGCGTTTTACTGACTTGACTCACGTGTTAAATGTATTTCCACTATGTTGTACTTACTCAATATACTGGGATATAAGTAACTACATAATAGGTACTAGAAAATATCTTCTTGCCTTGGTCCTGGTATGGTCTATCCCCACTTATAGAATACAAAGTGATTTCCAGAAGCATAACAATTTCCATGTTTAGATATTTCAGCACTTTCTAAAATATTATTTTAAATTCACAGCTTCACAGGATCATAGAATAACCAGGTTGGAAGAGACCCACCGAATCATTGACTCCAACCATTCCTATCAAACACTAAACCATGCCCCTTAGCACCTCATCCACTCGTGCATTAAACACCTCCAGGGAAGGTGAATCAACCACCTCTCTGGGCAGCCTGTTCCACTGCCCAATGACCCTTTCCATGAAAAATTTTTTCCTGACGTCCAGCCTAAATGTCCCCTGGCGGAGCTTGTGGCCATTCCCTCTCGTCCTGTCTCCTGTCTATAAGCATAACAGAGTGAATCAGTAAACAGCTCACTTACTAATGCAAATATAAGCACAGGACAGTTTGTATAGGCCATTAGGGTTATTTACTGGCACGCAACTCTAATAAAATCATCATTAATCTTCAATGATTTTCTATAAGTCATACAGCAAGATGAAGTAGTCAGGAGTAGGACCCTACCCATAAGTGTGAACTTATCAAGAAAAAGCTTGTTTTTAAATAGAAAAAAAAAAAAAAGCCATGAATAATCTGAAGTTCAGTCTGCAATCTTGCAATGACATGGCTATATTGTATATGTGATATGAATCAGATGTTGTTTCCAAGCTATGATTTCAACAATGCAAGACTCAGACGTTATGGACGGGAGTCACCAGTTTGTCTAATGGACTGTCGTACATTCCCAGATATTTTATCTACCAATGATGGCCCATATATGCAGCTGTTCCTGTTACCTGTGAAAAGGAGTCTAGATTTTCCTCAACAACTACTGGACTTTTTGCCTTTGCTTCAGGTATCCAAGCGAAAGCCATTTAGAAAGCATGGCAAGGCCTAATAACAGAGAACATAACATACATGTAAATGGAAATTGTAGGATTTACTGTTCAGCTCCAGCAACAGTCAGTATCTGTGAAGTAGGACTAAGAAATTATTCCTTCTACATTAGGTAGGAATCAAAAACCATTGTTTTCAGGGTCTGACTTTGAAAGCTGTGTTAGAAAAGTATTTAAAATCTTCTCTAAATAAGATTGAAAGGACTTGCATGATTTTACATCCACCCTTGAACGTCATCACAGTTCAAAATATTTAGAACACAAATCATACTGTAGTAAACAATATGGCCAGTAAAATGATGCTACACTCTTACCTTCTGGGCTAGAGACTGCTTTGGTTTTTTAAGTGCAAGAGAGTGGTTTGCAGATGGAAACATTCCATAAGTCTGTTTTTCCTTACTTTAATCATTGCAAAAAAATCAGTATCAATTGTCAATATGTTATCACTCAAAACTGTATTTAACTCAATAGTTTGATAAATGGTAATTACAAAATACGTTTGGTTATGTTTTCTGTAGCTTAAGTGCAGCCTATATACATTGGCATAGTATTTTTAGGACTGGAAACATCCTTTATGAGAAACAGTCTTGCCATTTTCTAGGTTTGTGATCTTCATTATTTTACTGGACACAATGTAGACATATTAATCATAATAGTAATTATTCTGATATTGATTCAGCTAAACCATCATAGGACCATTCATGCTAAAAATAGAACTAGAAAGATCTGTGGCGTAAGAAAGAGATAGCTCTTCTTTTCTCTCACTAAAATATTCAGAGGACTACATATGTGCATAAGGAAAGCTTATGTTCCTGCTTGAGATTACCACGATGCAAAATATTTTGCTGAATGTGGTAACTGATGCATTAAATTACATCAGAATTAATGCCTAAACGCACTTTCTCCGATTTCCTCCTAGATTCAGAACTAAAGTGGGCAAACGCTATATGCTGGTGGATTGGAAAAACCTGAAGAAAGTTTATGCATCTGAAGAACTACTATGAATGCTTTGAAAACATCATCTTATTGGGACTAAAATGTTGCACATCACAAAATAAAAAAGAAAATTAAAAAAAAATAAAAAAAACCCAAACTGGCAACTCTACCCTACGAAAGACCTGGAAAACCAGAAGAGAACCACGAAAAAGAGATGAGAACCAGTCAGATATCCTTTGGGACTGCACCACTGTGTGCAGCGTCAGTCATGAGTTGAGCATATCCCCTACCCTCAGATCTCAGTTAGCAGTGCTGGCTAACAGCATCAAGCACACAGCGATACAATAAACCGAAAGGAGGACATGGGAAGCTTCAAACAAGTCTCATAAAAAAGCTGTAACCACACAGGTGAATACTTTAAATAGGTAAATGTTTATCTTCTCTGTCTCTCTAGTCCTTCAATCCACAGTACTGAATCCTCACCTGACTAACATAATGCCTCTGGGCAGACCTCCTTTACTTCAGATTAACAAAACGAGAGCTGTTGTGGTGTTGTGCCTCGTTGAAGTTGTGAAAGACCTAAGCCTGGCTTCTTTCTTAATGAGTGCAGATCTAATATCCACATAGCCATCTTTTCAAAGTGGTGCTCTAATCCTGGACTTTTTGGTATTTTGGGGTCGAAGAAGGAAAAATACAGAATTTTAATCTCCTTCATAAAAGTTTTTCTACTTTGCACAAAACAAATTTTCAGAACACTTGTTCCTAAGCCAGTATCCATGAAAATCTGTGCAGGATAAATTTTTCATCTTTTTTTTTTTTTTTAGTATTATTCAAACGTACTTTATATTGCAATACCTATTAGATTTTTCCATTTTATTTTAGTTGAAATGGAATGATAATAGGTTTGGACAAGAAAGCAAATTTGACAGTCAGCAGATTTCATATTAATACTTGTCTTGGACAAGAAAGGATGTAAAAATGTAATTTACCGAATTCGATGATATCAAATAGGATATTGGTCTGTCAGTCATAGGCAAGCAAGCTAAGTAATGCATCTGCCCAGCACATTTAATAATTTTTATGCTCGCATACTTTTCTGAAATATCTTAGAAATCTGGCTGTAGGTCACAGAGGGCATATTCTCATGAACACTTCTTAAAGCCACAGCTGACTATGCATATTATTTAAAAGTGGTTATATTTTCATCTGCAAAATACATTTCAATATTTTTGAATGCAGCCGGATTTTCAGCAGAGCAATCTTTTAATTAATTATTCAACAGCTGCATGTCTATTATTATTCCTCAAAATCCAAATCCTACATCAATGATAAAGCTTTGCTTTGTCATCCTCAAGTTAAGGATTTAAATTCACAGACTCGTATTTCTAGCAAATATGAGTAACTATACTTTGAAATAGCAACAGCCAAGACATGACATAATCATGATGCAAACATTAAATCTGCCAAGCTAGGTGGGTATGTGTTCCTATTCCCAATTATTATATTTAACACAACTGATAATATATCAATTTATTTTTGTTTAAGAAGAATTGGCCTTACTGATCGTTCTTCGGACTTATTGATTAACCAGAGAAATAAGGTACTTGGCAAGTAAGGAGAGGGGAAAATAAGGCACAGAACAATCAGCATCACCATTAGGGACTAGTGAAGAAGAAGAACCAACCGAGCTACCATCACTCGCGATGAAGCAAACGCATCCATATCAGAAGTTATGCTTATACCACAGCTTAACTAGAAGAGAATCAGCAAACATTGATGCAAAGCTCAACAGATGAAACTGGATCAGTGTAACTGTCTGAAGAGTTCACAAACTTCTGTTGGGACTTTAAGATGGGTAAATTGCCTCTGCTGAGTGGAGGAGTTATGCAGTCACAGATTTCATTAGTGTTATATTAAAACTAGCAGATACAAATACTCTTTTTACACTGATTATTTGTCAAACAAGAAGCCCAGTTGCTGAGATTGTTAAAAACAAACTACCACAAAACCAAAAAACAACCACAGAACCCCCTCTCCCCCAACAAAGAACAAACCAAAGCCAAATAAATAAAAGACAACAGCAGAAGCCTAACTTTTACTTTAGGAATCACAAAATAAATGCTGAAGTCCCTGTAGAAGACAAACATTTCTCAATGTAAAAAACTTACTAAACAGCAATTGTTTCTTCCTTTCAAGCAAACGGTCATGAACTCTCTCCATAAATATATATTTCTGCTTATAAGCTCACAAAGACTAACAGCACTTGACAGTTCAGTGTTCAGTGTCCTGTCTGGCTCCTCCATTTCTCTTTTTTCAAGTAAATGAGTTATGGCATAAAAAACCAGAATGGTATTTGAAAGTCACCCTTAATTGAATGAAACAAAGTGGTATCACTTGGGCTGTGTTAAAAGTATATGTGATGAATCTTTATAAGAAAGCTGAATTAGATCTTAAAATATACACTCTAAAGCATCACTATCAATAACAGAAGAGAAATCCTGAAGGTTAGGGCAAAGCTACATTTTCATTTCCTTCCTTTTAACACTTGCAGTGCTACTTGTACTTGTGTTAGAAACACCAGAACAACTGAAGAACAAAAATGCAAGAAATTTAATGATTAAGAATACTTAACACTACCGATTTCCACATCCTTCATTGAGCTTAAGCCTCCAACACATTGGTTATTATTCGACAAGAATTTTAAAAAAAGCATAGCGGCCATGTGGTCTGTAGAACACAAAGTGCTACCTGTTTTCTACACAGTGCTCGCTCTGTGCAGAGGATGCAAGTCATAGTAAGCCATGCAGGGTAAAGACGACTACTATGAATTGCACATACTCACTTGCCGCTTTCAAATGGAAATAATTTAGGGCCTTACCAAGCAACAGAAACAAGAGCTGGCAACAGTCAATAGGAATCTGCATCAGAGAAAAAATACTACAATGTGTTTTCCACCTAAGTAAGTGTTTTGGTGAAATGCAATGGCAGAATAATGCTTTTTATTTAGCTATACGTGTTTTAGCAACAAAATTGGATCTGCTTTTGCTTGTTGCAACAATAGAAAGTTGAACAAATGTTAGTTTTTACACTTTTACAGACACAGAAATCCAGTCATCCTCTGACCCAGAAAAGGATGCAATTAACTATAAACGACTCAATTTAGTAAGCCAATTCTTGTGTGTTGTTGAAATTATGTTTAAATGAGAAGCATGTAGCTTAGAAAAATAAATACATTCACGTTCTATAGAGCATACTATAGACTTTGTAGAAAAAGTTCATGAAGAGGACTTTGTAGAAAGAGTTCATGAAGAATATTGAATTGCTGCATCTTTATACTTGTCTCACAATTTCTGGATTTGACTGGGTTTTTCCTTCATCATTTTATTTCCATTTCTGCTAAAAATAGTGTGCTCTTCACAGTTACTTTCCATGCCACAATTTATCTTCTTGTGAAATTAAAGTAAGGCAGCAGTATTGTAAAAAACAGCAAAAGAAAAGGTTTCATTAGAATTAATTGCTGTCCCATCAGGCATCTTGGTGAACCTCCATCCTGATTCAACAAGACAGACAGACATCACTACAAGAAGAAAGCACTGCTAAATAGCAGGTTACACCTCTTACCCAAAGGTAATAATTATCTATTGAATCATAAATTGTTTGGTCGGAAAAAGACCTTTGAGATCTTCGGGTCCAACCATACCAGTCCACTACTAAGCCGTACCCCGAACAGATGGGTAGATGTGCTCAAATACCTCCAGGGATGGTGATCCAACCACTTCCCTGGTCATCCTGTTTCAGTGCTTGATAACCCTTTCAGTCAAGATATTTTTCCTCCTCTGAACCTCACCTGGTGCAAGTTGAGGCCATTTCCTCTTGTCTTATCGCTTGTTATTTGGGAGAAGAGACCAACACCCACCTCGCTACAACATCCTTTCAGGGAGTTGTAGACAGCAATAAGGTCTCCTCTCAGCCTCCTTTTCTCTAGACTAAACAACCCCAACTTCTTCAGACACTTCTCATAACACTTCTCCAGTCCCTTCACCAGCTTCACTGCCCTTCTCTGGACGCACGCCAGTGCTTCCATATCCTTCTTATAGTGAGAAGCCCAAAAATGAACACAATATTTGAGGTGCAGCCTTGCCAGTGCTGAGTACAGGGGAGGGATGATTTCCTAGGTCCTGCTGGCCACACAGTTTCTGATACAAGCCAGGAAGAGCTTTAGGGTATGAATTCCATGCCTGGATGCTACTATTTGCTTCATCTAGTTAGGCCCTTTTTTTTTGGCAAACAAAGGAAGAGATTCTAACTCTCAGGTTCCAGAACTCCAATTCTTTTCCCCTATGACTTAAAAGTTCAGCCTAAAATCTACAGAGTAAGTGTAGAGTGCTTTAGCATCAGTCAAATGTACTAAACCTCACTGTTGTAATTCACAAATGCAGAGCAAGAAAAGTTGTTTTTTTAAAAAGCACCAATTATGAAACTGGGAATTCAAGGAGGAAAAAAAAATATCCATTAAATTTAATTGCCTACAAACTTTATGTAACAGGAAAAAAAATGAGAAATTTATAGCATAACAAGCATTTGATTCAACACGGACAGTACATGGGAATTACCTCAGAAACTTAATGGGGTTCATCTGACCCCCGTGACTACTGAAGCAATGCAGTAGAGCCCAAGGAGAGAGGCTGGTCAACTGTCCATCTACTCCTACTCATTTATTCAGACCACGCTGAGCCACAGCTAGACATAAAACATGACATCATCACATGTGTCCTGGGAATTTTGTTTGACACAACTCTTATGACCTCTAATACCTAGTATGTTTTTGCTGTACGCGTACATAATTTGAAACAGAAAGCAGCTTCTTATCCAAAAATCAGCAAACTGGAAAATTACATGAGATAATCCTACCGCCTGCATTTACCCCAGCAGGAAAGCACCCTTGTTTTCACTTCAGTTTTTTTCACCAATCTTGCTTTAAGGCACAACTAAACAGCCAAAAAGAACACATATCCGAATAGAACAAAATTGTTAATTGCTATTCTATTTTATGTAAAGATCCTTCAAGTTTTGGCTTTTTATGATGTTCGGCGATCTATCTATGTAGGAAAAACTTGCTGAATCCCTTTTCATACCTCCCAGTGCAACAGCACCCAAAGCCATACAGCTGAAGCGCACCATGACCACTGCTGCAGAGCACATCGCGTGGCTTTCCACTGAAACTTTATTTTACTTCTCACTATGGGCCCTGGCATAAAATCCTTCATGTTTAAAGGCATTTTTTCTTACAGAATACAAGCTATCTACTGTGAAAATTATGGATGGCAGGCTGATGCCATTGTAAGAAAGACTAAATGGATACATTTCCATAAATTAGTACTTGAGACAATTGCAGAGTCCAATTCAGAAAATGTCTAGCCCGGTACTATACTGAAGCATTTTAAGACTAAATTATCTCTTTCAATAAATGAGCAGAATTGCACTGATATTAACTGAAAAATAACCTTATATGAGGATCAAAAAGTCTGCTACAAACAGAATAATTTCAGAGCGACACATCAAGGTCCAAAGTCTTGATACAAGAAATAAGATCAGCAAATCAATATCAGAAAAAGAAAAGTTACCTGGGTACATCCAGAGAAACAGAGCCATTACAGTTTTCAGTCAATCATCCGCTGGCTTTTTGATACTTTTAAGATATTTTTTAATATCACATTATATTCTCGTGCATACACAAATATGTATCTGAATCTATATGTAAATAGCACAAACGTACGTACATGCATGCAAATACACATAGAAATACATGTGCAAATGAGCTGGAAGTGGATACCTGACTCATACAGGATTAAATTTATAGTCCAGAATAGAATAATTATTTTAAATTAGAAAGAAGGTAATCACAAAGCATCAAAAGACAGCATAGCTCGTGGGTGAACCATACAGACCTTATGTTTTCACACTATATTTTTAATCCACGCAGAACTTTCCTGAGTTCATGTAGCTATTTGATAAAATGCTACTGAGATCTTTATAGACCAAGAGAATTGAGATAAGACAACACCTTCCAGAATACTTTAAACAGCACCTGCTTGATAATCCTTGATAAACCCTTATGGTTTCACTTAAGAAATAGTTCCACATCTATTAAACTCTGTAAGTTTTAAAATGTTTATAAGACAGAGATAGTTAATAAAAAGGGAGTAATTCAGGAGTTAATGTGGTGGTTGTTTTAAATATTTTCAGTTATTGCAAAATAAAATTCTGAAGTACAGAAGATTTATTCCATGGCCGACCTTTTATTGGTAAATTTGACAAATGGACAAAATTATTGGGGCAGATACGCAAAGCCACTTTGAGGTGATCTAATGAAAACTCTATTTTTAAATTATAGCAAAGCTATAAAACCAGCTTTCTTAAGATCAATACAGTACTTAAATGACAACTAAATAAAATCAGTGAAGCTCATTCAAGTTAATAAGTCAAAACTAGCCACGAGTCAATCGATCTGTAAGTATTTTATTATTCTTTTCTTTTTCATCCTCTTGGAATATCCATGTATAATTGGAATTACCGTTCCAAACGCTGTACTTAGTTTGACCAAATTACAACTAGAGATGTTGAAGTATTGATTGGACAAGATTTTGAAGCATAAATTTACATTCTCTTTTTTAAACCACATGTAGTATTGCTTCTTCCTTCTAAGTGGTCATTCCACTAGGTAATTTTAACACCTTGGTAGTAAAATCAAACTTTGCCACTTGTTCGCATAACAGAAATAAATAAGAACAGCACTTTCCTTTTCCTTTTTGGCAAAATTCACACTAGGGGAAGTTTTACATCAATTATAAAATTCCATCTATGTTTAAAGTGCTCTGGAGCTTGGCTCTGAGCCACCTTGCCCTTGAGATCTGTAATGCTGGAAAACACTGATTTCAATAACACTAAACTTTACAAAACTCTCTGTGTAAGTTCAGAGTTCAAAGATTTTAACTAGGCTTCATTCTGCCCCTGTTGCCTGGTGAAGCTGCAACAGATGTCATTGAGAGTTGTGCAGGCAAAGGGCAGAATACTGCGCTTTTAAACTTTACTATTCAAGGTAATTGCTTATACTTCCTGTTTTGCTGCCTTCTTGAAATAAGATAGAGTGAAGGAACTACTAGGACTTTCTGTTCTTAACCCCTAGTTGGAAACATACTGTTCAAACTTGCACAAGAACAAGATAAAACGGATCATCGGAGAACTCTAGGCTTTCTCCTATCCCAAAGGCTTGTACAATCTGACCTTTAAATGCTCATAGAAGTTTCCCTCACGCACTATCACATAATGTAGCATCAATATCCAGGAGTCCTAATTACCAATGACAATTTCCTATGAAAACAAATTACCCTTTTGTCCACACAGATGATATTTTGCTACAAACAACAATTGTAAAAGACTAAGCTTTGAGGACAAAAAAGCCTGTTACACAGATCTGAGACCCATTTTTTAATTTTGGACTTAGTGGAGGAAGATGTCAGAAATAAGAGTTTAATAAAGCATCCTGGACAGCCTGGGAAAACCAAGTAAAGACATCAGAATGACTTCAGCAAGATTATAAAAAGCATCGCTATGATTTTCAATATTACTGTTCACTGAAAAGACAAAGAACACTGTCAAAATCGAAGCAGACAGATTTCAAAGAATTGTGGCTAAGTACAGGATGAAAAGAGAGGCCTAACAGATATACATTCAGATTTTAACCTTCGCATTCATTAAGGATACATTTTACCTGAACATTCATCTTTGAACATACCTTCGTTTTCCAGCACTTCATGTTCGTGAATCAAATTGTTTAAAGAATAAATGAAAAATACAAAAAACATGGCAATCCCTAGGAGAGAGGAATCCAGACATAGCAGATCCATCATATTACTTTAATTAATGCTCTGATTCTGATTAGCACTCAATAGCAACTGCAAAAATGTGTTCTACACTCTCAGGTCTATGAGGTTAGGGAAAAAAAATACTGTTAAAACAAAAACCTTATTCTAACATTCACTGCAGTGGCTAGTATATCACTATAAATAAAATCAAATCTTATTATAGTAGGATTTGGGGTTTGTATGATGTCACGTATTGTCCCCTAACAGCTATTTTCAACTGTGTTTCCACCTTTTCTTTATCATAATCTCCAATCCCTACTAGATGCAGAGGGAACAACAGTAACAGGGGATGAAGACAAGGCTGAAGTACTCAATGCCAACTTTGCTTCAGTCTTTAATAGTAAGGAAAGTTGATCCCTCTGCGCACAATCCCAGGGGTTGGAGGAGCAGAACGAGGTTCCCACGATCCAAGAGGAGGTGGTTAGATACTTGCTTGCCCGGCTAGACACCCATAAGTCTATGGGGCTGGATGGAGTCCACCCAAGAGTTCTGAGGGAACCTGTGGATGTGCTGGCCAAACCCCTTTCCATCATCTTCCAGTGGTCCTGGATGACTGGGGAAGTTCTACTGGACTGGAGGGTGGCTGATGTCGTGCCCATCTATAAAAATGGGCACAAGGAGGATCCAGGGAACTACAGGCCTGTCAGTCTGACCTCAGTAAAGCCATGAGCAGGTGAGCTTGAGTGCTATTATGAAGCACATGCAAGAGAGCCGGGTGATCAGGCCCAGTCAACACAGGTTCACGAAAGGCAGGTCTTGCCAAACTAACCTGATCGCCTTCTATAACAAAGTGACTAGACTCTTGGATGAGGGAAAGGCTGTGGATGTATCTTCCTGGACTTTAGTAAAGCTTTTGATACAGTTTCTCACAGCACTCTGCTATGGAAACTGTCACCTCTGGCCTGGACAGGCGCTCACTCTCCTGGGTGGAAAACTGGTTGGCTGGCCGGGCCCAGAGAGTGGTGGGAAATGGAGTTAAATCCATCTGTAGGCCAGTGACAAGTGGTGTCCCCAGGGCTCAGTGCTGGGTCCAGCCCTGTTCAATGTCTTTATGAAGACATTGAGGGATGAAGGCATCAAGTGCACCCTTAGCAAGTTTGCAGATGACACTAAGTTGGGTGGAAGTGTGGATCTGCTGGAGGGTTGGGAGGCTCTGCAAAGGGACCTGAACAGGCTGGACTGCTGGGCTGAGACCAACGGCATGAGGTTTAACACGGCCAAATGCCGGGTCCTGCACTTGGGGCACAACAACCCTGTGCAGCTACAGACTGGGAGAAGCCTGGCTGGAAAGCTGCCAGGAGGAGAAGGACCTGGGGGTGCTGGTTGACAGCGACTGAACATGAGCCAGCAGTGGCCCAGGTGGCCAAGAAGGTCAATGGCATCTTGGCTTGTATCCAAAACAGCGTGACCAGCAGGTCCAGGGAGGTTATTCTCCCTCTGTACTCGGCACTGGTGAGACCGCACCTCGAGTACTGTGTTCAGTTCTGGGCCCCTCACCACAAGAAGGATGTTGAGGCTCTGGAGCGAGTCCAGAGAAGAGCATGGAAGGTGGTGAAGGGGCTAGAGAACAGGCCTTATGAGGAGTGGCTGAGAGAGCTGGGGGTGTTTAGCCTGGAGAAGAGGAGGCTGAAGGGAGACCTTATTACTCTCTACAAATACCTGCAGGGAGGTTGTGGAGAGGAGGGTGCTGGCCTCTTCTCCCAAGTGACAGGGGACAGGACGAGAGGGAATGGCCTCAAGCTCTGCCAGAGGAGGTTTAGGCTCGACATAAGGAAAAAATTTTTCACAGAAAGGGTCATTGGGCAATGGAACTGTCTGCCCAGGGAGGTGGTTGACTCGCCTTCCCTGGAGGTGTATAAGGTGCGGGTGGATGAGGGGCATGGTTTAGAGACTGGTGGGAATGGTTGGGGTCTCTTCCAACCCGGTGATTCTATGATTCTATATTCATTAAAAATATGTCATAGAACATTTTTTTTTAAAATGAGACTTCTTTTAACTGCAAAAGAAGGTGTAATCAATCAAGAAACAATGCTGAATTCAAAGCCCTTTAGCAGAAGATCATATCTGAAGCTGCTCCTGTACTCTTCCTGCTTATTCACTTTTCCCCAGGCAGTGCCCCCACCTCTGACACTTGTGCATGTTTTCTTCTGAACTGCAGAACCAATGCCGTACCCAAAGAGATCAGGACTACCCATTTTTTTTCTCAAGGGGACAGGCTTTTATATTTAGAAAAAAAAAAAGTTAATTTTATCTGCAGAGTGAAGAACTATAATGTCCTCCTTTGTAGGATAGTATCGGCATACAGTCTCAAAGTCTTAAAATTACATTTGTGTTTCTCTAAGGGAGGTTTCCTGTGTTTTTTTTTCCCCCCCTCAAAATTATTCAATACAATTCAATTGAATTCACCCTGCAGGGCATGAAATTCCCAAAAGATCAGGTGAGACTTTAAACTGCTGTGACTTTACCTTTTATTAGTGTAGCTAAGCACAGAGATATTGGAGAAAATTCTGTTCGGGGATGATTTACTTGATACTAAATCTATAGCCACAATTTACACATGAATAGAGCATAAGCATTGTTTACAAGGTAGTTATTTAAAACTATGCTTCTAAGCAAAAGAATACATATTACTGAGAGCTACAGTCAAATTCATTTTCCACTTCTGGTTTACCTTGTATTGCCTGTACTACTACACATCTTTTATATAAGGCATGTTTTCCAAGCTTCTGCCACAGCCAAAACAACAAGAAATTGCCTGATACAAACCACAGGATAAATTTATATATGCGTGAGATTGTTATAAATACAATCTGTAAAGATATTAACCTTAATGTAGGTATACACAGAGTTATTGTAAAGCATTTTTTCCAAAGATAATGTGATGTTAGGCATTCATTTCTTGTCTAATTGAATATAATTAAATAAGTGTAAACTGTTTTATGCACACTTCTAAGTCTAATAGAAGGCAATTATAGCGTCCATATGACAAAGTTGAATAACATTTCTCTAACTTTCAGTAGAGAATATATGTAATTTATTGACTATTACGGAAAATGTCTGACTCCTTATCTAAAGGAAATTGCATGTATGTGTACATCATCATCTTTCTAGCCAACATCCTCTCCTCATACACTACATGACAGCTGCTGCATTCAGTTGGAAGGCTGCTGTTGTCTATTCCTATCTCTGAAATGCAAAGTTGAATGGTAGCAGGGCATGCATTGCAAGAAGAGAACTAAACAGAGAATTATTTTTAGAGTCATGGAAAAGTCTGAGATTACAAAATTCACAATTTGCCAATTGAAAATTGAGGGTGAATGTCATATTTGAAAGGACAAAAGTAGCTGTCTCTCTGTGCATATATATATATGCAGAAAATAGTTTTTAAAAATGCATATAAAATATTATCAATTATTTAAACATACAGTATAACCAATGTTAAATCCAAGATTTTTAAAAGCGTAAGGTATATTCAGTGATTGATGCCAGGACCTACATAATAATGTTTCCTCAAAATTGTACCATTTAACTTCAGTCAAATCTTTCTCAAAATATGAAGCCCTTATTTAAACCCTTGAAAACAATTACTAAAGTTCCAGAAAAAACTGATATTAGCGGACTTACTTTTACGCAACTGGCAAATATAGTATAGAAGTTGAACATAAAGTCGTTCAGTATGTATAGCTATTGGTTCCTTTGCCACACACTAGCAGATATGCAGAAGGACTAAAGAATGCTCTCAAATCAAATTTATCTCAGGAAAAGTTTAACTGCCTATGTTAAAAGCAGAATGCTATAATTTCTCATTTTTGGGGCATGCTAGGACCTTATTGCTTCTTCAATCAGAAGTACTATTCTGTGTTCGCTCGTAAAATATGTGCAAAATAAACAGTGCCCACAATCTTCTCCCACAGCTCTTGGAACATATTGCAAGCTGACAATATAGAAAGTAGAAATATTTTGGGTAATTTGAGTAAAGCAGAAACAAACCTAAAGCAGATTTCTCCATTATTTGTCCATGTGAATATGTTTGGTTAGGGTAGCATGAATGACAAACACGTCACCCAAATTCAATAGTCTCAATACCTGCATCAATTTTTTTCCTGTCTTTTTCTAAAGCTACATGTCATTTGCTCTTGACTATATGTGTACGGAACCCTTGTATCTTGACCAGATGCACCCTCTGCACTGGGGTCTGGGTGTCAGGGAGGAAGCACCTTCAGCACTTCTCATACAACTTTGAAAACCCAGAAGACCAAATCTTTATTGCCTTTTTCCTACATCTCATTTCCTTTTTGCTGCATATGATATGAAGTGGCTTTCCCTTCGACATGTCTTTGTTGTTATTCTTTTTCTGCATGATTTACTCCTTTTATTCCCACATCACATTCCAAACATTTTGAGAAAGTACTGGAAGATATTATAGTTCCATTTAGAGTATCTAGACATTAATTCATTATTTCCCAAGAGAAGAATGTGGCCTCTTTCCCCAGTAAAGCCTTTTTTCCCCTTCTTTTAATTTTATACCTTGAGAGACGATTAATACAAATAAGACTGATCTTTTGAATAATTCCATTGACTGATAAGTTAAATCCTACATAATTGGACATATGGAGGAAGAAAGAGAAGCAGGTGCACTGGAGTAGAAAACACATCACTGCAGTCTTCAGGAAACTGAAAATGTATTTGCCTAGTGCATTCTCCTCCCTATCTAAACCATCATCTCTAATTTAATTATTTCTCTGCCTTATTTCTTTTTGCTGTTTCAGAAGCCTCAGTCACACAGATTCCCAGAATAACACTTATACAGGAATCCAGGAACCAGTCAGTGACCCACGAAACCTCTATCCATTTTCTTTGCCATTTTATAGTCAAAGAACTTGCTTACAAACTAAGACAAAGTCACAACCAAGTGTGGCAGAATATATATGAAATGTACTCTTCATTTATGATCTCAGAAATATCAGTCACTCAGTTTACCTATATACTTTCCCCATACATTAATCTGTTCTTCAAGGATCTGCCAAGACATTAAAGTGAAGTCATCATCTTTTTTTATTCTTCATGTCGCATAGAGGCCCCAACCAGACTGAAGCTTCATTCAGTGCCACAATTACAACATCAAGAAGACCCTGACTAAAAGAACGTACGCAATAAAGACAAGTGCAGCTAGCCCTGCAGCCCCTCAGCAGAAATGTTACTCTGGTTTGTTCTCAAGCGTTTCCTCTGCTTGAGTTCAAGAGGAGCTAAAGGCAGACTGTTTGCAGCTGCTTGGTGTAATAACAGATACTATTGTGGTGGACAACAGAACACTCAAATCCAGCATGCAGACATTCAATCTCATAAAAGCACTACAGAAAAATAAGACAAATAGATACAAATTCTGCAAGGAGCAGTCAAAAGATCACAACACATACAAAATGCCTAAAAGTTGTTAACAAGTGCTGTATTAGAAGCCCCCAAAACCTTGAATGACTCTGTAAAGCTAAGAAATATACATACGGAACGACTTGTAATCTAGAAAAACCTTGCTCAAGATAACAGGAAAAGACATTAAAAGAAAAAAATAGATTAAATACAAATAGTGAAGCAAGAAGTAATTTTAAACTATAAGAAGTTGTGGAGGTACCTCAGAAAAGGATTTAGAGAAATTAATGGACAACAGGTTCATAAATATACACTGCGGGGAACACCCCTTCTAACACCCCCAATCCCAGTGACTGCACATGCTGCTGGAAGTGATGCAGGCTCACACACTCTGCCTTAATAGCATTTGCTATTGCCATTTCCACTGACAAGACACCAAGACTGATGGATCAGTGAGCACTTCTTATGTTCTTGTAATTCAAAAAACATGAGGAGTTACACTAATGTGCTACATCCAAGGTGCGATGCACCAGATCACGGTGACTTCTGGGGTTTGCCACTTGCCTAAATTTATTTGTGATGTTTACTAATGAAGTATTTACTTATATTCAATGTGAAAGGATCTTTTATGGCCACTAGGTTCAGGATGATATGATTTATTAGGATTAGCAAGCTCAATAACAAAGCATCCAATGACCACAAGTACGAAAAAAAGCAAGGCTGTTGTGACTGTAGATGAACACAACTCAGAACATGGCTTAAATAACATGTGAGCAACTGAAAGAAACAATATTCCCTTTGTGTGTTAAAAAGCAACGTGCAGTTGTTTCAGATTGCCCCTACAACTGTGCTCTCACAGGCTACAGACATAACTGTTTAAATAAGTACTTTAGACAGACCAAGTTTTCATACATATCAAACTCATGATAGTTTAGAAGAACAAAACATAAGAATTGGACAGAAGAGACAAAGATAAGAAACCTGGCTGATAAAAGAACAAGAGATGATCTGGAAAACTACTCTTCAAGCGCAAAGTTCTTTGCGGAAATGAAGCAACAGAAAAGACAAAGTATATCCCAATTTTGACAAATTGTTTGGGGAGAAAAAGATAAGGAAGAAGAAATATGATAGGGCTCAAACATTTCGAGTTTCTATTCCAATATCAAATTACAAAATGACTGAATATCAAGGATGAGTTCTGAGATCAAACTACCTATCAGGCTGCTTATCCACAACCGAAGCTATATGTAACGTAGATTCATTACCTATTTACAGAAAATCTCTTATTATTAATACTGTGCAAGACCCTTACCTAAAGGGGGAAGAAAAAAAAAAAGCAAATGCAGGAACACTATCACTGTGCAAGAAGCACTTCCAAAGCATCTTAAATATTTTCTATAAAAAAATACCCTTAGAAGCATTTTAGAGCAAACTTAGAGATACTTTTCCCTATTCAGCGTTAAGTACAAGAACAGCATAGCCACATTTTCAACTTGTTCAAATTGTTAATTTTTAAAAAAATCTTTTACATAGGAAATGTAAATACATTTCATTTCAGTCCCTGAGAAGTATTTTACTTTACAAATGAGTTGTGAAAAATCAGCTTGACAATGACATTTTCCCAGAACTGCCAGTGGCTAACAAATTCTTACAAAATAAATATAAGCTACAATAAAATTGCACAGTAGGTTGCAGTCCTTAGAAGGAAGAGAGTGCAAGCTCTGAAAAAATGTAAATCACATATAAACTCCACCACTGCAATATGAAGTATACTTGGTATCTACCCTGCACATGACCAGCATCACCCACATGAATTCTCTTTCTTCTCTGTTATTTAGAGGAGAGTACGTACAGGATTTGTTTATTTAAAATCACAATGTGTGTATGATGCCTGCAACAAAAGTATTTACGCTTTGCATGAACAGCTTACACGGGAAATTCATATTTATGTAGTAAGAATTTTCCACAAAGTAGACAATGTGACTCAGAATTTGAATAGGAATTGCTCGTATCTCTGCTACAGAATAGAAACACAGTAAATAGGTCCTTAAAATATTTTATTTCCTGCTATAAATTAAACTGCTAAGGAAAATAAAATAAAAAGATAAAGCCAATAAGGGCACAATTTTAGTGACTAAGAACAGTGATTTTTCCTCTGAATAGTATTAAGTAAAGGTGTAGAACAGCCCTATTCTTTTTCTGTACTACACACAGGGCTCTCCAGGATACTTAATGGGTTACAGCATCTGTCACAAATCAAAGTTTGTCCAAATTTGACAGCTTCTGGTTGTTAAAAAGATTCTTATATTTTATATATATAACAGAAAGTTGAGTGGGAAATTTTGTGAAAAACAGAAAACGTAACAACTTGGGATTAATGTTTATGACATACAAAGCTTAAGAAAACATTTTAGGAATATGGACTTCTTAAATTGTATTAAGAATCCTAAGTTGGAGACTGTATTTCCCTTTCTCCTTCTCTTGTCTCTTATTTTTAAAGCGTGCAACAACACTGTGAATTAAAGATTCACCACGTATTAATAACCTATACCACTGAATTATGTTTTCCTTACTGAAAAAGCACAACTCATAGGTACAGCAAATTTACCAAGATGTGCTACTGACTTATGCACCAGTTGCAAGGAGTTAAGAGCTGCATTTAGTGGAATGCTCTTTCTAAACATACGCTGTTATTTTTTGTTTGCTTTTCTTTTTAGTGTTTCACTGAAGCTTAATCCTTCTGCTACTACAATATACATTTTATATACAAAGCCAAACCATAATGTCTTTCAGCATGAACTGTGAATAAAGATGCCAATCAAATATTCCTCTTACCTCATTTTGGAGATCGCGGATCATTTTGCTCTTCCTTTCCATTTCAGTCTTCAAAAAGTTAATCTACAATTTTAGAGAAATATTAAATGTGAGCTGTTGAAATGTACCTAACCATCAATTATTTTTTAACTCTACTCACAGCTTTTAAAAAAAAACAAAAAAAACCACCACAACCCAAAATTTACATCTGTCTCTAGCAATAAGCTATCTTAGAAAAGTTCTGCTTACTTATCAAATTGGTATAGGCCACAGCTAAGTATCTGTTAAATCTGCAAACAATTAGTATGATATTCACTAGAAAACTTTTAATCCAGAGAAGAAAACCACTGTACATGGATAGGCTTACTTTACTTTTGCACAAGTAGACTTAGCGTTTATTTTTCACAACGAAGTTCGAGGTGATCTTAAGAGAACTACAAATTTTTACAACAATATTAACACACTTTTATAATCTAAATTTTTTTAACCCACTAAGAACACAGCATCTATAATGGGAGGTTTCTAATACAGTTTTTTTTATTTGAATGCTACACTGCTAGTCTTAATAAGACAAAGTCCTGGACTCCAATCAGGTTCAACTGCAGAATAAAGTATATTCTGTGCGAAAGCATTCATATGTGGTATTTAGTTCCTTTTTCGTTCAATGACTTGCCTTAAAAAAGCAGAAATTCTCATCTTGGCTTTAAGTTGAAATTAAAAAAAACCAATTTCAAAGCTTGTTTTTACAAAGCAGTTTAAGTTTCTTTCAGGAAGCCGTTCTTCCTGGCTTAGGAAACTTAATGGCGGAAAGGAGGATGCAATTATAACAACTAGTAGAAGTCAACACATTCCTTTCACTTTGAAGGAAGATATACTGGGATATCTTAACTAGCAAAACCTTCATCCCAATGTACTCAATGTCCCATGCGGCATTCTCTCCCCCATTGATACAAAAGCCTACCTATATTCATGGGAAACTAGAGTTAGATTATAGAGACATTGAAATAAGATTAATGGTTTGGATGTCACGCAGATAAAAAATGACAGGGAATCTGCATGAAATGACAGCTCTTCTTAGAATCGTGTCCACACTCAAGCAGACAGATGTCAATAATTTAAAAGCCATCACTGGACTTGACATCACTCTCATCTGTTATCAAAAGAGCTGCCAGAGAACACTATCATCACTTCAGAAACAAAAGTAGGTAGGAGGTCCATAAGAGCAGGGCTGACTGACATACATAATCTGCACTTCTTTTCCAAACTCCTTCAAAATTTTGCCTCACTGGTTTGGCTGTGGAAATACTAACTACACATCCACCTACCTCTAATGGTGATGTTTTAACAGAAGATGAATGTATTTAGCACCTGTCTAGCAATCACATCCAGAAACAGTGAAAATTACCCACGTATATTGAATAATAAAGTTTCTGCACAACCATAAATAAAGATTGCAATCAAAATATAAGATAAGGAAAGAAAAATAACTATTCACATGGTAGGTTTTGTTTTTTCAGCTGCTCAGAAGATTTGCCAGTGACTGCTAAATACTGACAAAAATGATATCCTGACCTCTGTTTAACAGTGTGTTCTCTTTCTTAGTCCTAACTGTCAAGAGAACATTAATATTCCTTCAAAGCACTCCACCACTGAATGTGAATGTATATATGAAATAATTAAAGTGAGATGATAACAGAATTATTGTCTGTGTGCTCTCAATACATAATCTGTAAATATCAGCTTGGATCTTCTTGTGGAGAGACATTTAAAACACCATAGTACTGTTTATTAAATTAGTAATTTGCTAGTTAAACCAGTATTTTTTGTTAATTAATATTAACATACACATGTATCTGATATCACTCATATGAGGATGTTAAACAGTGCAAACCTACTGTTTTAGCTTATCTGAACAACGTAAAACATGAAAACTTCCTTTCTTTTTCAAAGGTAATACAAGTATTAATTAGGAAGTCATTAATTCTTGCTTTCATATTATAATAGCATTTTTAAGCTCTTCTACACAATCCCTAACAGCTGAAAAGCCACATAATCATGAAGTATAGCTACAGAGCGCTACATAGGATGGATCTATATGGCTTGGCTACTGAAGCCAATATAGAGATGACCCTATCTATCCATTTAAGTACATCTACGAGGTCTGACATAAAAATCCCAAAACTAAACCTATAGCTCAGGAAACAAGAGTGAGAAGGGAGAGACAAACACCTTTTAACCTGTCACAGTGAGAAAAGACTCAACGCAATCACTTCTCTCGGTACAACGGGATGTGTATTAAAATTTAGATGCTTTCTTATGCTCAGTTGAAAAATATCGATGTGCAAGTATAAACATCAAGCTGCTTGTGAAACTGAAAAGATCTACTATTTTTTCACCTGTTGACTGAGGCTTATGGTGAAGAGATCCAAAGGATCAAGTTGGTGCTCAAAGGAATCCATTTTTTCGTCCGTAGATAATGTGAAAGCAAAAATAATGTAGATTGGCAACAGCCTTTCAGAAAATGATCTGTGAAATTGTTTTGACTGTTGGCAGCTTTGTATGCAGTTCAGTGCCAACTCAGAAGGGAACTATTTTGAAGGTGAATATAGTTGATTTTCTTCATTTGCTACATAGTTATGGGCATAGTCTCATTTTTTGGTGTGTCAGACCTCATATGTGTGAAATTTCATGCTTTAAGGCAGATTTGTCTGTGTCAGACCATTGTATGATGCTTTCAGGCAGTCCCAAGGACAAGGCATAATACCATTCTCCAGAAAAGATGTAAAAATTCTACTTTCAGTCACCAAATTCTGATAGCATAATTAACAAGTGTGAACATTTACACTCAACACTAAAAAAAAAAAGCACAGAAACTGAAAAATTGAAACTAAGAAACTTTCCACATCTCTTCGTTCTTTCTACTCGCTCTTTGCTTTTGTTTGACATTCACCTTTTTCCACATGTTGGCTGCCTTTAATTACTATCTAGCAGTAATTGTGAAAATACCTAATGAAAATATATTGTTCTAAGGCTGAGCTTTGCAGTATTAAGCAAGGACACTGCTTCTGTCTCCTGGAGACAGACATTCAAAGCACTCAGAGCATTGTGTGTTTCAGAGCTCATTATGTTTATAAAAGGTAACCGCTTCCATCCAGTGGCCTTTACTCACAGCAGTTTGTGACCTTGAAATGTTCAAATTCAATTTTCCCCCATCAAAATACAGAATACTGTAGCAGATGGCAGTAATCTAATTTTAACAGTCAGACAATAGTTAGTTATTCACTACAGGCGAAGGGCAGAAGAATACAGCATCATCACCACACAGTCAAAGCTCAGCTGTATGCTTTGCTTATTCGCTTACCTCCAGGCTTCTTGTATCTTGCTCAGGACTAAACTATGAGCAATTAAGATGGAATAGGAATATATTCATTAACACACGAGTATTTTGGGAACATCTGGAAACCCTATCTTACTCAATATTAATTTCCATCATCTAGTTTTCAAGTTATAGTGTAGGAGTTGACTCCAAAAGCCAGAGAGAACTGCTTAGGCTATTACCAAGAACATGGGAAATATTCTTCCCTTTGGAAAAAATGTTCCACGAAGTGTTAAATACTTCCAAAAGTGACACTGAATATATTTTTACCTCCTACAATTTCTTAATTGAATCTTTCAAGCTGTAAGTTGTATTTTAATCAAGAAAACAGATTTTTGCCAAAGAGACACTTAGGACTTTATGAACTGTCATAGGAACTGTTACTAAACAAAATAGACATTTCTGAAGTGAAATAAACATCAGATCTTTTTATTAAAAATATTGCAAGACGTGAGTTTGTGATGATTCTTAAGATCCTTGACTGGGATCTTAAGATCTTAATTCAAATAACATTGTATTAAATTCTCCATATTATGTTAGTCTTTTATTACTAAGAAAAATCCTACCGATTTCAAAATAATCGTATCGTTTATTGTTTGTACTTACAAATGATGCATAATATGTTACTTAATTCGCAGTATTCAGAGTGAACACTGGGGAAAACGGAGTTTACAGAAACCTATTTTCTCCTTTATTTTGACAGATGGTACTGTAATTGCATTGTCAAACAATTCAATCACCATATCTTTTCAAAAATTGTTGGCATGATATAACATGCCAACAGGAACAAAATGTAAAACACAGGCTAACCTTAGCCTACCAAGTCAAGCCTTTTCTGAGTGCTTCCCTGTTTCATTCTTTGTTTTCTCCCTCACTGTAAACAATCCAGCTCTCTTACACACTTTAATTGCAGTCAATGGCAAACAACTTTGCAAGCCTCAAGGTCACTTCCTAAAAAATTGTTATTTCTTAAGACACAAGCAGTTAGCATAAAGCACAGCCAAGAGAAGAGCCTTCCCTCAAATAGCTCTAAGAGCCCATTAACCTAATGCAGAAATACAGAATTACTGCTTACCCTATTAATTCAAATTCACCGGAAAAAAAAAACCAAACAACAACAACCACCACCCAAACATCTTCAAGTCCTATTTGCCATTTGACCTCTGCCTCTTTGGTAACAGAAGTGAAAATTACCCTATGGTACCTCATCCTGCTTCTGGAAGAAGTGGTTCCACTTCGTATTTCAAGATACCACTTGATATTAATTTCTTACTGTGTAACAACCTATTATAAATTGCTTAGGTGTTTCACACTGAATGCAGACCAAAAAGGTCTGGTAACCTTCATCAATCATTATAAAGGAAAACAGGTTATTTGGAATGATGTCTTACACATTTTTTATACATGCTGTAAAATTAAAGCCATCCCAATGCTTCTGACTAACAAGCTTTCACTGTTTAAGAAATACTTTTAGATGTACAAATAGTCCACTGTTCTTGTGTGAGATGGTCTGTAGAGAAGTTCCCCCACAACCCTGGGCTTTCTGGAAGCCTGCATTTGACCTTGAAATTTGCAACATTGGAATACTCTCAAAACCTAAACCATTTTTATCATAACTAGCAGTCTTCTCCATGTTTTACTATCCTGGATAGAGCAATTGAAACACGAGGAATAAAATTATCTGAGGTCTGCAATACATTCTCTAGAAAAGACCTGTTCAAAGAGAGACTGTGGCTTTTCTTCATACATTAGTGCTACAGATGCAGCAGATAAAGGACCCCACTCCTGCTAAGGGCCACAAGATCAGTCCTCAGTGTGATTAGTATTGTAAAGCTCAGGAATGCCTTTATATCTTCTCATTGTTTCTTGAAGTCCTAGTTTCTGCTTCTACCCTCAGAAAGCTGTCACTGCCTAGCAGCAGCTCCACTGGCTGCTCTCCATGAGGCTGTACTAACAAGAAACTTCTTAATGGCCTATGACTCTTGGCTTCTCCAGTCCTAAGGAGACAAATATGCACAAGAACATTTATGACACTGTTTCTGATGAATCATTTGTGCAACTGATGGTGAAGAGTCTTGCCATATATTGCACACCTGGATAAGCAGCATCATGCACTGCTGTGGCAACTCCCTTCTTTTTTAAGTTTGGTCAGAGTCCTTGGATACTTTCCAAGTTATTTTTCACATGATTTGACTTTATTCTTGTCAATTCTTACTTATACTTTTGCATTTAAGTAACTAAATACACCTTCAGGCAGGTGTTCCCCGATGAATATAAACAGCCAATTAACATACAGTAAGCACTGCACTATGCCACCTTAGCAAGTGCAGAAAAGAAATAACACAAACCCCTCTCCAGTGATTTACTCGTATGGCTTTAAGAAACATAATTCTATTATTTACTGTAATGAAAATCAAGAATCACTTCACCAAATAAATAGAATAAACTGTGCTTAAGCTAGATTAGAAACAAGACTCACAATTCATTAAATTAGAATTAAATTTGAGCTCCCATCCTCTAGCTAGGCTTGCCTCAAAGTACCTACACCTTCTTCTAATATTGCTTTCAGGAAAACGTGAAACACATGGAGAAACCAGGTGTAAAGTAATCCTGTGTGACAGTAATAATATATATTTCCATTTCTATTGCAGCTTTCATCTGAGGATCCTGAAGCACCTGTTGAATATTCATTCAATCTCACTGTACTGGTGAGCTCCATTATGTACACTGTACTCTGAGGCATAAAGAAATAAATGTCACAAACCAAGGACATTCTACTAAAGTTTATAAAAGCACTGTATCACAAAGAACAACAGAGCAAATAATTCATTCACTACATCTGAGATTTAGTTAACCCACAGCTGAATTAGTCCTGAATCTCAAAATCTAATACAGGGATTAAATAACAAAATATGTTTTCTCTCTTTAATTTGTAGGAATAGAATCCACTGTGCTGTAAAAGCTTGCGGGAATGTGTCTGTGCATCCTATAAAACTAAAAGCAGATCTATAAACCCCTTCTAGCAGCTTGTTTTCAAGTCCAGAGTTTTGAAGGACTGAGGTCTGAAGGGCCTCTGGAGATCATCTAGTCAATTTATGCTCAGTGGGGTTTATGTAGTAGGAATACGACTAACCAACATAGGAAAAAAAATTCTTTTCACATCTTAGAATTAATTAGAAAACATGATGCTTCTCTGCGTTTTTTTCTGCAATAGAAAAATGTAGCTATTTATGCCTCACAGCATTACAGTACTACTCAAAAAACCCTCCCAATTTTACCATTTACCCAGAAACAGAATGTCATCAGAGCATGAAATCTTAACAGCACTTAGTACATTCATGTAGTGATAGTCAGATCTGCTGCGGTCAAAAACAGACACTCTACTGCAACTCTAATTTATTGCTGAATAGTAGTAGTAATTCCAAACAATAATAAAAAAATAATCTGTGGATTTTTTATATATCAATATAAATTGATATATCAATGGATAGTGTTCATAGGTATAGATGGGACATAAGGGTCTATAAAGATTATGTCATCAGTGAAAGAACTTATGCTCGTCTTGAGGCCCAAATCTCCAAACGTGTATACACATACCTAAATCCCACAGAAATTAGTGAACAGAAAGATCTTGGTACTTTTGAACATCTAAACTTTTTTCAGTTATTTTCTCCTGCAGCTCTAGCTTCAAGTATGTGTTATCGTCCTACAAATTTTTTATATGCCATATTATTTGAGATAATGCCAAATTCTGATTTGTCAGAGGGATTTTAAAGAGACAGGAGAAATAAACAAACATAATGTAAGAAGGACAGGGAATCACTCACGGTAGCCTGCTGCTTTTCTGCTTTCTCAGTTGCCTCATTAAGCTGCTTTTGAAAGGCCTCCTGGAGAGATTTCATTTCTTCCCTAGTTTGTAGAAAACACAGAATAAAAATTTCATCAAGAGTGCCCAATAAGAAATAATTCTTCAGATGCAAGGAAAGACATATTTTTAAATATTCAGAGTAACAGATATGTACTGTGTCTATGTGCTTTGCTAATAGAATCATAATGACTCTGCAAACTATAGTGGCTATGCAAGACAAATTATTTCTGATGGAAATTGGCCCCCTTTTACATCTACAAAGTAGCTTGCTGTGCAAAACATCTGACAGTATATAATTCCTAGTAAAAAGGACTGGCACCAAAAAGTGAGGAAAGTGGGCTACTGAAAACACACTTAAATGGAATCACTGTTATCAATAAGAAATAGTCCATATGCTTTAAAAATAAGAAATAAATATGTCTGTTCAACCTACAACTCTACTACTTTTAGCAATTTCACTAGTACAGAACAGATTTAATTGAAATAGTGGTTAAACAACATGAAACCAATGCACCATCAGCACAATACAGCTCCGTTATCGTAAATATAGATACAATTATTTCTAAGTGCTGATAGTGCACAGAAAGAACAAAACTTGAGGCATCTTAGTTAAGTGATCAAGTTTTACTTGCAAGTCAGGAAGTAATGAAGAATTCACACAAAAAAAAGATTAAAAAATCTCCTAAATTGAAGTCAATTGAACTACATCTGTTTACACAAGCTGAGATTCCACCACTGTAGACTTTACTGCATCATCCATCACTGCAGAGGATAATCAAAGTACTGCTCACATACCAAATGTGGCTCACATTTGTTCAAAGAAAGTAGATCAAGAGATTAACATTGGGATATATACTGAATATTGGTTCCAATACAAAAAATAACAGTATGTTCACTGTTCTTCACTTGCTCCACAGGAGGCAGCCTGAAACTCCTGGCAAATAAACTGACCCTTCCTAAGTGAAATTCTATGAGGAGGATTCCCTGGCTCATTTTTAACACCTGCTTCTTACATTGAACTTCTACACCACTCTTGAAGTAAAATCCAGTAAGCCTGTAAACATCAGCCAAGTAGCCACAGTAGCTCCAAGGGTTTTCTTTTAGTATAGTGTAAAACCTTTCCTCTACAGAAACAGGATGGGGGCTTCTAGGCAGTGTATTTCATATTGCACCAACCCAGGGTCTATCTCTGAGAACTGCTGTTGTGTAGTATACTCGATAGCTGACTTATTTAGAAGCAAAAGTCAACATGTACTTTCAGATAGACCCTGACAGACTCTAAGTGGTGAATTAGGTGTAGGATTAGGAAGAATACTTGTAGCATGTAGCTAAGAAATACAAATTTTTCCCTTAGTAGACTCAAGTTTCCCTACTGCAACTTCACCCTATTTACTGAACAGTCCATTAATTTCTTCAATCAATTAACCTCTCTATTTCAGAAAAGATACACTACAATCATAACACTACAAAATCACATTAATGAACGAAGGACGGAGTCCGTGGCCAGGACAGGTGTGATACTGAGATGTGTAACTTGAGTTGCACCCAAGCCATATAACATGTAAATGTTTAAATAGGACATTAGCTGAAGACTTGCTTTTATCATTTAATAGGTTTGTATGGAATACCTGAAAGACCTTTACACATCTGATCCTTCTCTATAAATGTAAAAATAAGAACTTTTATCAGTATTGTATTATGGTTTTTATTTGTTGTGTATTGAAGAACTGAAGGTCTTTTTTTTCAGTCTAGAAAGAGAAATGGGGGGGGGGGGTGTCTTACCTTTGCTTTTGGCCCATTTCCAGAAGTTTCTGCACATCACTTTTGGCTGACGCTTCATCATTTTTCAAAGACTGATAGCAAAGTAAGAAATGTATAAGCAAAGAGATCTTTACTGTTATTCTTGTGTGATTAATTTGATACTCTTTCACAAAATGTCCCCAGTGAATTACAGACATTACCACTTCTCAGAAAGGAAAGAAAAGGCTGACTTCTCTTTTACCGTAACTCAATGCAGCTCACAACACACAGCTGTTTTTCAAATATTAAATGAGCGCTGATCAAATAAAATAAGCAGATTTAGAAACAAACAAATGATTACAAGAATTAGGATCGTATGACAAAGATAAGCATGTACTTAGAGAAGCTAATACTACAGCACTTTGCCTATATCTGGCTCTCTGCAGTGTTGAGTCTATAATATCTGATAGTATAATTTTGCTGAGTGCTACCTCCAGCTGTGCTTCATAAGAAATATTACTCTGAAATATCTTTGTTACAAGGAGTACATTTCTCCTAAAAAACCCTACAGTAATAAGAGTACTAAAGCATTTTTAAAAGTGTGGGGGGGAAATATCCAACAGGCAACAGGTCACTTGAATTAGAACCAGTTGACACTAACTAAAACCACAGAAGCCTAAAATATAAAATAGCACAGTACTGAGAGACAGTACTAGCATTGTACTTGAAATAGTCACAGGAATGCCACTCCTTTTATTTTTCCCATCTAGCTTATATCAACACGACGATAAAAATACAATGTGAGGAAAAGTACTGTCCTTTAAAGTGGCATGACATACAGAGACAAATCTCAACTGACAATCGGTTTGAATGTTTTCACCAGACCAACGGACTATATTTGGAAAAAATAGGCTGGCTCTTGACTCAACAATCTGATGATTTCAGGACCTCAAATTCAGAAAAGGATTTTCAATCTACTTTTCACTCTGAGGAGCCGATTTGACTCCAGAGTTAATCTGACTATTGCCCTTTCAGTCTACCCATGATACCCCAAAACCTCTCAAGTTAAATTCAGAGCAGTATCAGCTCCAGCTGCAGGCTCATCTAGCACAATTTGTCAGCTAAACTTGTGAAGTAACGCCCTGGGGTAAATCCAGTCAGTCCAGTTGGTGAGGGGAGCAGCTGAACTAGGTTATATGACTCAACAGCAAAGTAGCAACTTGCAACAGCAAAGGAAATCCTTTTATCATAGCTGCCCGGACAAATATGGGATAACTCCATTAAGACAGCTTATTCTTTTGTTTTTCTGCTCTGCTCTACTTTCATATTGTCTTCATTTTTGCAGGTAAGTAGACAAACCCATTATGTTTTCCATAAAAACATCAGGTTTATATTAACTACAAGATCAACAAAATAGTAACTATTCACATGATTAAAAAATAAAGGAACCAACAACAGCTTTTGTAATAAATAGATGCCAAATGAAAAAAATCAAGGTAATCAATCCTACAGAAACTGAGACAAACTAACCTGGAGGTTTACTTTAATTCCTTCAAGCTCTTTAGAAGTCTTCGATAGTTGACGAAGGATATTGCTCCTTTCCTTAAAAACTTCTTTCAGCTGTCTTTCCAGTTCTTCATAGCCCTGTCTAACAGAGAAAATAAAAGCATGAGATCATCTCAAAACACTACTCCAGGCACTTTAACAGAGTCCTACTTTATCCAAATCTAATTAGTTGCAACACTCACTGCAGAACTGGAGCGTGCCCCCTTGTTCACCTATATGATAACTTAACTTCTCATAATGCAGATAAACAGAAGTTTTGTATGTCAAAAGGATGTTTTGCATCTGAGTACGCAAATTACCAGACTGAAATATTGTGAATAGTGTATTGTCTGTGATGAACAGGAGTCAGAAAGGATGTATTTAACATGAGTCATGGTACATAGCATGAGAATTTTCTTGTCGTAAAAGATATTCCATGCAAGAAACAAAGCAAAACTTTGAAAGTATGAGGTTTTTTGACCCAGGAATTTGAGAGGAGGATGATACAGATCTATTTTAACTTTGTAAAATTTATTTCATTCCACAAGCTCCCCTCATTTAAACCCCCTTACAGTATCAACTAGAACAGAATCAAATTTAATTATTAAGCATTAGAGTTAATTCTAAACCAATTTATGTTTTCATTTAAAATTCTTCTTTTGAAGAAGACTGATCAGTGAATTGAAACATTCATTCCTCCTACAATTTTATTTTATTCTTTCTTGCTATACATCTCATTCCAAGAAGGAGAGAAAAAAGAACCTCAACTCTGCTACACAACAGCACTGTCTTATTATCAGATCCAAGCCCTTTTAAGTTAAACAGGAATCTTAACCTTCATTTAATGGATTTTGAATGTATCCTTTAGCAAAGAAATCCAGTAAACCAAATTAAGCATGCTGTCTAATATCAGTCCTATCTATTTTAGCTATAGCTCAAGAAATATGGCAGATTTATGAAAACAGCAAATTATTCTATATTAAATGACATATTGGATACTTATAAGACAAAGTGAATAAAATACCCCTTGAATCGACATACCACTTCAGGCAAAAAAACCTGAAATTTCAGCAATAATTATATTAGTTTTTGACAGAAGGCTGCAAATGAAAAATCGTAGAGTTCTTTGAGAATTTGCATCTCTAATGAAGCACAGAATTACTACAATTTTTGCTTGGTGCTGCAAAATAAGAACTGAGATGTTTTGGTCTGCAAGTTAGCACCCAACACTTCAAGCAAAGAGCTTCACCACAATTTCCAGTACAACTGCTTAACTTGACAGTTTTTCCTTTTAGAGGAAAGCTGAAACAGAGAAGAGGAGAGAGAGCTCTCCTCTTGCCCACTCAAAAAATGTGTTATATTTTCCCAGGACAGTAAATGAAAAACCACAATCTTTCTAATAAGTTCCTTGGCTGGTAGATAAAAAGCTTAGCTCTTAGTAACATATTTTATTTTATTGATAAGTTTTAAAAGGAAAAATTGCAGGTGTAGCGGGGGAACAAGAAATACCTCTGAGAATGACTGTAAGATGACACTGGCTGAACTCAGTGTACGGAGACTCGGCTACACTTATCTATGGTAACTAAACAGCACTCATAGTAATCTGGTTAACCTTAATATGGATAACTAACGTTAACAAAAACAACTTCTGTCAAATAGAGGTCCCCGAGTCAAACTCATCATAGGTTTCTAAGAAAACCTACATGCCAAGATTACGAAACTTCCAGAATTTAGCATTATTTACATGGAGACGTTTGCTCAAATTTTCCCATTAAATTGCATGAAAGAAACCTACATGAATTAAATCTAGCTACTGCTAGGTCTGACTACTGATAAATATTAGCATTCTAGCCATTACATGCAATGTTAATAAAATCTCCTGTATTAAGTTCTATAGAGAAACACCTGCAGGGGGTTTTTGTTACCACTCCAGCTATGTGGGACTTTAAATAAGGTATACATCACTGTAAAAGAGCTAGCTGGCCTCAGCAGTAACAACATTATGTGTAATCAGCCTGACAAGCTTCAGAGAATACTCGCATTTTAATCCGCTGATGAACAGAGGTCAAGGTGGAATTTCCTCCTGCTAAAAGTAATCAGGTAGTTTCAGTAAAGTCATCGCTTCCTCTCCTCTTTAAGCATCACTAAACCTGTGTTCGCCTTGATGGTCTCTGTTGCCATTAAAATGTCATGCTTTAATGTTTAAAGTTAAACCTTGCATTTAGAAAAAAATTACCTTGAAGTGGTAACACTCTGTTTTAACAATCACATTAATGTAACACCCCTCCCTCCAATTCTAGGTTAGCTTGAGCATTTAAAAGCCATCTGTCCCCAAGCAGACAATTATGCTTCCCCATGGGTATTCAGTTTGCACAGGTTTCATTCTGTCATCTTGCAGATACTGATACATACCCATTTACACAAACTAGCATTTTTCCCAAATTTTTAAATTAAATTTAATACAAACTATGTATGCACATATATTTTCTTTCTTATTATCTTTTATGACACACTAGGGAAGGGAGGGAAGCCAAAAAACCAATGATCAACTTAGCACAGTGAGATGCAAACCAAAACAAACTCTCAGAACTCTTAGAAGGTAACTTTTTCAAAAAAGCAAAGAAAAATGAAGATACAAGATATAGCTCTCAGATCTACTATTAGGTTGTCAAAGGTTTTTAACTTTGGGTAATATTATCTCCGATACCAAGCTTTGACTCTTGGCACCGTGCCCAAGAACTATCCCTGTGTATTTGAAAATAGTAAAATTCAACTCTACACCCGTGTGATACAAAGCTCCAGATTAGCCCATCTGTTTCGGTCACCTCAATTTCCACATTGCCAACTTGCAACATTTCTTTTATATTTGAAAACATATGTGACAAAATATATAATCACAAATACAGATTTTTTTCCTGATTGGAATTTGATTAACTAACAAGAAGATTATTTGTCTAATTAAGAAAAAACTGCAAGATGTAAAGCAATTGGACTAGATATCAACACGACTTCATCATCATGATTCTCCTGAATTCAGAGAACACTTAAAATGCCTAATGCGTATCTAGGAACCTGAATGAAATACGGTTCTTCAAGGATGGCCTCACCATGTAGGATAAAGTAAAAGCAAGAAATTCAGCAGGAAAACAGTGAAACTGTTATGTGAGTGTGGAGAGATTCTCACAATCAGAATAAATTGCTAATACTGAACTTGGATGCCAGTTTTGTACTTCAGGACAGCTCTGAAAGATGCTGACTTGGTACATGTGACGTGTCAGCATCATACTACCCTGCTATTGACACCATGAAACCCAGTGACTTCCAATCTTCAAAAACTGTCAGGATTATCTACTCACTTTGCAGTACAATTATATGTGGCCATACTAAGTTAACCATTTCCTAGTAAAATCCACTATACGCAATACTCAGAATAAACCTCATCTCTGTATATCTTTGGATAACCTATTACACCAGTTACTCCATTTTGCAAAAGTGTCATATATTCACCTGGGATAAAAATGAATAGTCACCAGTTTAGCACGTGGATGTGCTTTTACAAATATTCATTATGAAACAAAAGCAATTTAGCAACACTCTGCACATTAAGGTCTTCTGTAGTACTCCAACTGCAAGTCATTTTGCTTCTAGCATCAGCCTATTTATGTAGTGTCAGTATAAATTCCAATATAATTTGTTTTCAGGGAATTATATTCACTTATAGTTTTCAGCTTAGTCAGCTGTTTTGAGTCTTCTGTTATTCTCACTGACGTGATTTAATAGATTATAGTAAATATTTCATCAAATTCTAATTTTCAGTATGCAACAGAGAAAAATGCCTAGTAACTGGAAAGACTTGCACCCCAGAGATCATTCTACCTCTAACTGTTAGTTCCTTAAGTATTAGAAGTAAAGCTTTAAAATATTTCTCACTGAATAATATGTACTATGTCAGTACAAAGTAAAATTGATTTTGTTTTCCCACTAGGTTTACAAAGCCTGTCGCTGAAATAAAACTTTATAAGGATTTCAATTATTTATGGTACATAAATGTATCTGACTGAAAAGTAGAAAAAAAGTAGGAAAAAAACAAACCAAGAAAACCCCAAGCCAATAAAAAAAAAAAACAAAATACAAAACCAAACAACCCTTAAAACAAGGGATTACTGAAATACAGTCTTCAGCTTAAAAGAAACTTAGACAGATGTTTCTTTCAGCAAATCGAATTGCAATTAATAGTTTAGGGCATTCTACTGTCGATTCAAAGAAAATTAAGTGACATGGTGAGATCACAGCCTCATGCATTTGGTTATTTTTTTTAAAGAAGCAATAGTTAAAAGAGTATACTGTATACCTTTTCTATTCATACACCATAAACAGTAATCTGCTTACAGAAAACACTTGCAAAGAGCAAAATTTGCAATGTGTTTCTAAAGCAATGCCTGAGGATATTCTTGGTGACAAACACATACATGTGAATGTTTTTTATATTCAGGTGAGAAAAAGATTCATCACATTTCTAAATCAACATATCTGGAAGTTAATCTTTAAAACTGTAAAATAAGAAAACAAGATGGAAAAGAAATCATAATGATAACAGAGCACTGTAATGCTGCTTTTTCTCTCTTTCAGAATACAAGCATTTTTATCTAGAAATTCAGTGAGAAGGAAGGAATTAATTAACAATGAATGATCCAGTTATACAAATAACACGTGGAATATAAAGTATATATAATTATATTATTAATATATAACATACTCTAATAGTATCCAACCTGAGTTTCAAATACTTTTATCTGATTTCAGTGAATTCTGAATTAACAATTACATTTGGAAAAGAAATAAGCAGATTAGCTCCTGATAATTCCAGCCTTTATCAGGTACAAGCATTCTCTACACTCAAACAGCATTTACATTTTTGTATTTTGGTATTACCTAAACACTGTGTTTCAGACTGGGGGTGGCAGGGAGGAAGAAAAGTGAACCAAAAACTTGGGGATTTAGCACCGGATGAGGACATTTTTTGTGTCTTTCATAATTTGTGCAAAATATTCGGTTGGGATGTTTCATCCCTACCTGCTGAGAAAAACGCATGATCTTGTGGTCCAGGCTTGATTTATTAACAGTTCAAACATAAATCACATTGCTCTCTACAACTACTTGAAAGGAGGTTGTGGAGAGGAGGGAGCTGGGCTCTTCTCCCAAGTGACAGGGGACAGGACGAGAGGGAATGGCCTAAAGCTGCACCAGGGGAGATTTAGGCTGGATATTAGGAAAAAATTTTTCATGGAAAGGGTCATTGGGCACTGGAACAGGCTGCCCAGGGAGGTGGTTGAGTCACCTTCCCTGGAGGTGTTTAAGGCACGGGTGGACGAGGTGCTAAGGGGCATGGGTTAGTGTTTGATAGGAATGGTTGGACTCAATGATCCGGTGGGTCTCTTCCAACTTGGTGATTCTATGACACACATACGAATATAGTGGGTTATGACCACAGCAGGTTATGACCACTTATCTTGTCTTAAAGTGCCCTACCTATTCTAACTTCAATAGCCCACAAATTGGTAGCAATGCTGGTGCATTTTATTTGGTTTCTACAAAGCCAGCAGCTAGAGAATCAAGCCATTTGCATCAACTTCCCCTTATATTTTTGTTGCAATCAATGTTTAATAAACAAAACCAATCTAGCATCTTTTTGGCAGACCCTTTGCTGTGTAGAATCAATGACTCACTGGGGAAAAGAACTAACTGTCAGTTCCCATCAATCGGTAAAGGAGAAAAAGGAGATTTCTGAAAACCTGCAGCTGGCATAGATACGTGGCCTCAGGAAATAACACAGCAAGTTGAATCACTATATATAACGTGATAGTGAAAATAATGACCCAAAGAAAATAAAAGACAGCTTGTATTCATCCACTAATAAGTGCACAGGCCTCAACAGCAAACAGTAAGCATCACAAGGAAGAGCTGTACAAAATTCTGTGACTGACTCCAGAGAGAAATAATTCCCTCTCCCAAATACACACATAGGTATCTTGAGCCTTTTTTCTCCTTCAAGCTATCATTCAGTGGGCATTTTACCTAGAGCAATGAATCTTCACTGGATTTATACAGTTGTAATCTGGAGCAGGCATCTTCCAAAAACTAAGCTAGACTCTTCAGACCGACTCAAATACAGATTGCATAAATATAGATTTGTCCTCTGTATGTAGAGTTGACTTTTCACATCAGTTCTACAGGATTTAGTCTTCAATAAGAAAACCATTCACACTAAAGCCATTTTTTTTTCTGATGGCTAACATTACCCTTTTCAATTCTGATATTCGTCATCATTTATGTCCATAATACTGCCTTTGGTCTGATTTTCTACTGCATATCTAAAACTTTTGACTGACCTCAATGTTATTACCCTCAAATACAGTACGTTTACACTCTGATAACCAGCAATGCTTTTTTCCATTATTTCTTACAATACAGTTAGGTTAACACTCTTGTTTCAGTCAGCTCTATGATTCTCATAGTACTTTTAAAATTTTACATCTAGTTCTGCTGTTCAATAAAAAAAATAAAAAACAAACAAAAACCTACAAACATCTTGACATCTACAGGAAATTTCACTTTGTCTTTCTAAGCTTTTCCCTCATTTGAGATACAATTGAAATATTTCTACTTTACCTGGCAAAATTGTCCATGAGTCTCCTCTGAAAGCCCATTTTACTGTTTAAGAATTTATAGTGAAGTTCACTGATCAGCTATAACCAAGTTCTAAAAATTAAGTTTGTAAAACTTTTTTTTTAATAAATTAACCTAGAGGCAACAAGATGAGAAATGAGTCCCAGATCATTTGACTCCACATACATAACCACGTACACACACCCTGACACTGGGTATATGTATATAAATGTGCACACGAATGAGATGTATAAAGCTAGGGAATGCATTTCTAGGCAGAGACATGCCACAGCAGTATGAGCATGCTAAGGAAATGCAAAGTGAGATCAGCTGGCAGCGTCATCTAGATTTGCCTAAGTCCACTCAACTTTTCTACTGGCTATCAAAAGGCAAAGAATGTGCCATAAAAGGTTGGCTAGTTATATTAAATTCCCTCACTCTATATTTAATACAAACGTGATTTGTGCTAATGATAAGCTACTGTATCATGCAGCACTAATCACAAATCTCATACTACTAAGTTACATTTATTGCATTACTATATCACATTTTTTTAATATCCTACTTGATTTTTCAAATTAGCATTTTAAGAAGTCAACATAAGGGTGATACAAGTAGTCAAGGGACTCAGGTGCTTGACTAACCCTCCATTTATTATCAAGATCCTGAATTCCTCAGCAGTTGCCACCCAGCACCAACAAATCCTCTGTGTTACTAAAAGTTAAATCCTGATTCTGCTGAATTGCTCAGAGACACTAAGAAAAATGAGGCGCTGAATTCATGGCCTGGTGACCAAGCATGTATCTGACTTACTGACAATCACAAAATCATAACATCATAGAATTGCTAGGTTGGAAAAGACCTTTTAGATCATCGAGTCCAAACGCAAGTGCTGATCTTGTGACTATTTATTAGGGCAAGGAGAAAAGCTGAAGCAATGAGCAGTGTGAAAACTAGCGTTCTCCTGCACTTACAGAGAAATGGGAGGACATGGAAGTTGTATGGGTAATGTAAACTGAAATAAGAAAAGAGTTATGATTTCTGGTGAGGGAAATGTAAAGTGCCATCACAGAGGCGAATGCTACAAAGATTCCCAAGCAAGGCAGCGCAGAGCAGTTTCTGCACTCCTCCAACACCAAGGGCATCTCTTTTACATAGCTTATTCACAGAAGCTAACTCCAGCCTGACATGGGCCAGTATCCTTATATTGTGTTAAATTTCATGGAGAGGAACAAACCCCTTCAAACAGGGAACATAGCGACCAGGGACCAAGTCACTCTCTAAAATGATTTATCTCTCCTGCTGACTGCAGAGGAAGCCTAGCAATAAGCATCATCAGGGGAATGTTTTCTGTGAAAGATGGAGGCCAGAACAAAGCTGCTGAATATAACAACTGAATTTAGTAGTAACTGTACAAATACTGAGGTCACAACAGCAAAACTACGCACACAGGTGTCATACTGAAAGCAGAGAAGCGATACCAATAAAGCCTTGCTGGCTGCCTGCTCACACCAGGACCGTCCACTTGCATCGAGCAGCTTCTGCTGCCAAAGCCTGGTAACTTGGTAGAATGGCATCAACTCTGAATTTACCTTTAGCTGCAGATTTTCAAAACACTCACTCTGCCCAAGAATTTAGAGCAGATGTATCTACACTTCCCTTTCTAGTCCATCTGTCTCACATGTCTGAGATAGCAGGTATTAAGACAACAATAATAGAATTATTGGCAGCAGATATATATATGCAATTATATATTAAAATTGAAAAAAGTATATTTCCTTGCTATTTAAACTCCTATCATATCCAAGTATGATTATACTAGGTTTCTCTTGTAGCAACAAATTTTCCAATTTTTCTTCCAATTTCCCAATGTTTAAAATTGCATCCTAACTTCTGTATTAGTCCTGCTCAAGTATGAACAAAACATTCATTACAAAAAGTAAATACTAATATTTTTCAATTGAAGAAATTAAAGCCACCTCCATTTGATTAAAATTTTTATAGATACGCTTATAGAAATTTAGAAAGTCAAAAAGTTTATTGACCATTCTATCATCTCCTCCTGCTGAAAGCTTATTATTCTTTGTTGTACAGTGATACAACTTTTTAAGTTTTCTTCCCTGAATCATGGAAACTCTTGTCAACAAATCTGTCACACCCAATATTACTTCCTTTTTGTCTCATTCTCCTTCGTGGTGCTATGAATTAAGATACGCTAGGCACATAAAAGTAAGGACATCATGGTTGAAAAAGCATCAAATGTAAACAACTTATTTTCTTACTGTGTTTTTAGGCAAATCATATGAATACTTAGGGTTTTTTTTATGCACTTTTAACATCTATGATTAAGGAATATCACCAGTGCCAGCGTCTTATCTGCTACTGAATCTCGCTGTTTGAATATTAAAGCATCATTCAAGGGAATACTGAAATCTGTTCTGGAATCTTGGGACACTTTTCAAAACCATGCTGGGGTGGATTCCCTGCAGCGAATATCCTCTTTTCCTTTTTTTTTAATCCATACACTAGATAACTACATGAAAGAAAATCCTGCAAATCCCTTCAGAAAACTACTTCTAAAGGAAACACAGTAGGAATATTCTGTTTTACCCAGCAGAAGTATTTCTAGATATTTGTTTTACTCAATCTGGCACAAAAAGAGAAAAGTGAAACCCAAGTTCCTTATAACGCATAAATCAGCCACTCAGCAATTCTACTAGAAGGTCTGTCCTTGCACCTGCTCTTCACCCCTTTAGAGCAACATTAGAACAATCAGCAGAATAAGCAGAAGCAATTGTATAGTTTATTTTCTGCCAGAAAGGACAACTTTAAATGATCTACCCTTAAATTTCTCTTTATGGTGTCACAGAATCATAGGATAACCAGGTTGGAAGAGACCCACTGGATCATCGAGTCCAGCCACTCCTATCAAACACTAAACCATGCTCCTCAGCACCTCATCGACCCGTGCCTTAAGCACCTCCAGGGAAGGTGAATCAACCACCTCCCTGGGCAGCCTGTTCCAGTGCCCAAGGACTCTTCCTGTGAAAAATTTTTTCCTAATGTCCAGCCTAAATCTCCCATTTCCTCTTGTCTTGTCCGCTGTCACTTGGGAAAAGAGGCCAGCACCCTCCTCTCTACAACCTCCTTTCAGGTAGTTATAGAGAGCACTGAGGTCTCCCCTTAGAACTTTTTTCACTCTGTTATAAAAGCAGATTATCTCAAGATACTATTACCCCGTCCTCTTATAAAACTCAGGACCATGCATGCAGCAACACACTTCTTCAACATCTTTAATATACTAAACCAAATCAAAATACCTCTTGTATACCTTTTTTTTCTATACTGGCATAAAACCAACGCTGTTCCACTGACACACCCAGGATGTCCTTTTCATTTCTCATTACACAATTTATAAAAATTATTCTCCAGGTCTTGAACTATGCCCTCACTCAACTTCAAACACTTGCTTAAAATACTCAAAAACCCAATTATATATAAAGTGCTGTTACGGATAAAAATCTATGTTTTTATAAGCTGCACTTAAGTGGAGGCCCCTAGTATAGTGAGAACAATTCAGTTTAGTTTTGTTCCTACTATATTAGTAATTTGTACCAACGTACTGCATTTCCATTTTAAATAAAAACAATGCATTTTGGGGCTACTGTTTAATTGTAAGTGTCACGTATTGCCAACTAACCAAAATTGTTATCTTGTCTTTGGCTGTATATGTAATTTCATTTGTATTTATTGATATGCACAATCATCAGGCAAAAAGAAAGTAAAGAGGAGAGACAAGCAAGCTGAAGAGAAAAATAAGATTCTATCTGCTACGGATCAAAGTTTCATCCCATGGGAGAGGATATGGATTGTGGAAAGACAGAAGGAGGAAGACATAAGTCATCGAGTGGAAAAAAAATATGTAGAAGCAGCAGAAAATAAATGTCAAGTTCTGAAGAGCCAACTGAAATCTAAATGAGAGTCAGAAATATCTAAAGAGCTCAAAAGAATCAGCAAGTCCTGGGTAAGCAATTTAAAAGGACTAAACAAAGAATTTAACATCTCCTGCTGTCTCTCTGACTCCTTAACAACAAAATACTGCTTTCAGCACAATTTACAGCAGATGAGGAACAGACACAAGTACCTGAGAACAAAGAGACCTGGCAATTTCAAAAAGATATTAACTTTGTGAAATGGTGAAAATAGAAAAATTAGATTTTAAAGAACAAGAAACGCAAAGTAAATGCAAGGGATATAAAAGCAAAACTTTTCTCTAACAACTGCCAACATATTGCAAATCTGTATAACAAAGATATAGTCCTCTTAAATTCAACCACAGAAACTTAAACAGAAATAGATGCATGCAGAAAGCATTGCAATATACCATAGTATCTATCTACACTGTGGCATTCCTTTCAACAGAGAATATACAGAGCTAATATGTTATTTCCACAATTCTTTATCTTGTAAAATGCCTCTTTCAATTTCCCTCAAAAATGAACTAAAACTCATGCTTATAAAAAAAAGTGATAGATAAAAAGTTAAGTAACAGCTGGTATTCCCACTAAACAAAAGCCTAAAACCATACTGATTTTTCTTTTTATAAAGTCTGTATGAAGTTAGTCATGTAATTGTCTAATAAAAACTGTGGTATGTATAGTTTTGCAACCCATGAGTAATGTTTTTTAAAAAAAACCGAATAACGTGCAGGGATAGACTCCAATGGATAACATGATAGAATACATCAGCAAAATTGGCATAGTTTACTTTTTTACATTAAGTTTATTTATATTTTTTCTTCTATGACAAATTTCTATGTTCAAAAACTTGGATACAAAACTCTGTGTTTATAACAGGCTTGTAGGAATAACAGGTATTAATCATCTTTCGTGCATCCATTTCAAAACTTACCTTACTAGTTTGTAAGACTTTTGTGAGATTTCAATCAAATCTCAACAAAACCTTGGTGGTTTTCACTTAATATTTCTATTCCAGAAAATACTTATTGTCTCCAACAAAACATTCAGGCAATCTACGCTTTCTTCCCATCAGTGTTCCTATGTTGTTCAATTGTTTGGTGCCCAAAACACTCAATAAATATGATTTTGTTTGTTTGCACCCACAATTTTCTGTACCATCTCTCACATCAGTATCTGAGTGATCTAGAACCGTAAGTGCATCATTTTTGTCGCTGAAGTAAACAACCTCAGAGAACAGACAAGAATAATATGAGAGAAAAAGGTACACTGCTAACCTCAATTTGTTAAGCTGACCAAGCAAGGGACCATGTGGATCAGGAGAAGCTTCTCACTCTCAGCCACACCTACACCCCCCCATACAATTGCCTGAGATGCATCCCAGCTGCCACACCAATGAATTGACACCATCGCACCTGAGGGAAACACAGCACTTTCTGCAAAGGCTCTCAGTGTTGAGTAGCAGACGAGAACCAATGTGTGATGGATGGTTCCCCTCTTCCTCTTTACGTGGCCTGCCCTCCACCCCATCTCTGCTGCTGGTTGGTTTTATCATCTAGAGTCAGTAAAACCCTACCATCCAACCAGCCCTGAGTGATATTATGTGTACAACTTCTAGCAGTTTCAGGTAATATTCTGCTGTTCTTTGTTGATCCAGAGATTTGTCACACTCAGTGGCACCTTGGCTGGTATCAGAAACAGCGTGACCAGCAGGTCCAGGGAGGTTATTCTCCCTCTATACTTGGCACTGGTGAGACTTGAATCCTGTGTTCAGTTCTGGGCCCCTCCCCACAAGAAGGATATTGAGGCTCTGGAGCGAGTCCAGAGAAGAGCAACGAAGCTGGTGAAGGGGCTGGAGAACAGGCCTGATGAGGAGCGGCTGAGAGAGCTGGGGGTGTTTAGCCTGGAGAAGAGGAGGCTGAGGGGAGACCTCATTGCTCTCTGTAACTACCTGAAAGGAGGTTGTGGAGAGGAGGGAGCTGGCCTCTTCTCTGGAGTGACAGGGAACAGGACGAGAGGGAATGGCCTCAAGCTCCACCAGGGGATTTAGGCTGGACATCAGGAAAAAATTTTTCACAGGAAAGATCCTTGGTCACTGGAACAGGCTACCCAGGGAGGTGGTTGATTCACCTTCCCTGGAGGTGTTTAAGGCACGGGTGGACGAGGTGCTGAGGGGCATGGTTTAGTGTTTGATAGGAATGGTTGGACTCAATGATCTGGTGGATCTCTTCCAACCTGGTTATTGTATGATTCCATATGATTCAGTTCCTCTCTCCATTGTGCTATCTGCTCACTACGCTCAGCTGCTCAACTCTTGATATAGGCAGGGTCATGATACTCCCATGACAAGGAGAAAGAAAAACTTAAGACAAACTACAGGGAAATGCCAAACTTTCTATTGGGCACTGATTCTATAGGAGGCTCATCTTTAAGTGACTTGAAATAGTGAAAAAATATCAATAACTTCACAACTTTTCCCTTTGGTTTTTAGAGACTTTGTGGGAACTATAGATATCTGAGAGATTTTTCAAAGGTCACAGCATAATAGGAAGCATTATCAAGCACAAATAGAACGGCTCATATCCCATCCCACTATAATCTTAATTCATTGAAAATACTTATTTTCTGAATACATCATAATGAGAATTACAAGGGAAGGGAAGAAACAGCTAAATTTACCATATCCGCAATGCAAATCATTTCCTAAAGAACAATATTCTTATCAAGTTTCATGCAAATTTGTGTTTGCTGTTGAGAAAACCCTTCTGGATTGTGGAAATTCAGCTGTGTTAATAAGCAGATATAAAAAGCAAATTCCAAAACCAAATGCCCATCTTATTTCCCACAGACTTTCCTTTTCTCAAACACTAACTCTTCCCTCAGCTTATGCCTCCATCAGCAGCCTGCACCTGATATGGATTCCAGATGGAACAAAAGGTACCTCTTCACTCAGAAGTTTCTGTTTTCATCAGTATCCCTGTGATATCAGCGCTTCTTCAGCTGCATTGAAAGCTATGTGAACTAAAACTGCTCAGAAAAACTGACATCGAACAGCTGTGACCATACATTCATTTTTTGCCTGTCATTCTATATCTCCTTTTAATGGCATCTCCAGTGCAAAGTCAATGAAAGAAAAATGCTGCATAGTTAACTTGATCAATACACTTTGTGAGATAAATTTTTTCTCCATATACAAAATGAACATAAAACATAAAGAGCTGCATTCAAAAACTGTACGGGCACAACTTAAAAATAAACCTAATTCCTTACTCAAGAAAAATAATGATAATGAAAACATTTAAGTGAGCCAGTCTGCATATATTCTCATGTCTCTAAAAACCATGCTCTTGTGCACTAAGTGTGAAAAGATCTAGCTACATTATGAAAAAAGGTGTGGGTCAAACTGCACTTAAATGTCTCTTGTCAATTAATTAACTTAAATAACTTACATTGGCTAGTTTGAACTTATACTCAACTTCTCTCTGATAATGTCTTAGACTTGAGGGAGCTAAAAACGTTAATCGCATTTCTGGAAACATAGAAAACTTAAAACACGTGAGCTTTTTTGCTGTTGCCAAACCTCAGATAACGCAGGCAGTATCTTGGGGAAGATCCTATCCCACTGCATTAAGTAATTTGTTTGAAAAACCTTTCCTACGACACTTGGAAGACTCGCTGAAGAGCAGTCTGACTGTGAGAAACAGTCCAAGTTTTAGCAGAGGTTAGTTACAAATTCCCATAATCAAAGTGAACAGTAGTCAGCCTTTCAGGAGGCTGTAAAGGAGACGCTTCCATTTACCACTACACGTTTCAAGAAGGTTAGAAAATTAGTATAACCTATATAACCCAACAGCAATTTAAAAGGTCTATTGATTTAGCTTGTACCTGAACTGTAGAGTGGTTTTCTCAAGGGGAATTACAATATGAAACCACTTACCAAGGACAAGTCCACTCCTTTTCAGTGATGCATTCTGCCTTATAGAGTGTCTACCCAGATGTTTAACTAAAGCAAATATACATGAAGGATTCTAATTATATGGAATTATGATAGTACTAGATATAACAAGGGATTAATTACTTACTGGGTGAGAGTTGTATTTAACATATTCATGTTATCATTTGTGCTGACTACAAAACCTGGGGTATTGACTTTCTGATAATTCTATCATCGTTTGCTCCCCCCACCCAGGGAATGATCTACTACTCTGAAAAAAGAAAAAGACAAAAAAAATCAAAAAGTAACAGCTTCATTTTCAGACCAATTGCTCCTTCCACCTGGTGCACATTCTTACATGAAACCAAGAAAGGAAAAAAACCTTTGCACATATGACCATATATATTTATATCTAAAAATGGACCAAGCCAAAATACAAGGTATTTTCCTTTGTATTTCTTTTTCTTGAGAACCAAATTGAAAATACTTGAAATCCTAAAAACCCCATGCTTTTCTAGTTATATGTATTATTAATTATCATAGCAAGACTCTTCTGTTTCTTTCAGTAACTTCAGAAAAGCAGCAGCAATGCAGAGCTGTGAAGATATATTTACACACTGACAGCTGGGAGAATCTAGAAAAAATGCTTACACATACAAAATCTCACATTCCTATGTAGCTCAGAAATCAAAAGTTTTATTTGTGATAAAAGACTTTGGATAGTTATCCTTCAAACTCTCAAGTCTTCACAATTTATACTACAAGCAACACCCAGCACAATTGTGCCCTTGTACATGTACAGAAAAGCCAGGGTTAGAAGGCATGATCTGAAAAGCATTATTAAGTAAAAACTTGAAAAATCCAGTTCTTACAGGCTTGCGCAAAGCCCAACACATCTTTCACCTGTATTTTTTGTTCCCTGTTCTTGTTGCATGACTTGGCCATTATTCACATTTTTCAGGAAATAAACATCATGTTTGTAAGAGCTTATTTATGGCATGCAGTTCAATTACTGAGATTGTTATTAAGATCGAATAACTGAAGCACAACAGCAGCAAAATGAGATGGCAAACTAGCTCAGACCAGCAGGACTCTTCTCTGGACAGAGATTATTCTTATCTGCATACAGTACATCCTTGCCCATGTATCAGGTTTTCAAAGATGATAAAAAACATGCAAATAGGAAAGGGAGTTGCAGCACATTAATTACAGCAAAGAGACCAACTTAACTATCATGTCAACACAGTGGTTGACATTGACCTCAGAGAAAGCTGCATTAGGAGCTATATAATGATCAGTGCCTTTCCGTCTGGATGAATACTTATGTGTCAGTAATTTGTGTTCACTTAATATTACAAGTGGTTATTAATTAATACCAAAATATAGGCTTTAAAGTCAAAGTTGGTTGGGCATCACACCACCATAATAAATATTTTGTGGCAATCATTGTAATGGGAACTACAAGAGCTTCCATTCTGGAAAAATCCCAGATAATTCAGCACATTAAGAGCAATAGAATGCTAACTATTTTAATGCACTTCCTGAGAAATTATGCACAAAACCCCTCTATTTTCCCAATAACACACTCTCCACTAATGAAATAGTCATTAGATGTGTACCTTCCTCTATCAGCGGTGCAGGTTTGATGACATCTCACTTGTTTTCCTTACACAGCCTATTAAACTAATGCATGCTAGCCTAAAACAAAGGACAACTGTTAATTTCTAACTATTTATATCTGAAGTAGTCTTATTGTTACTAAAGCCATTTCCACTATTACTACAACTGCATGTGCCTATGGAAACCAACGAATGATGCAACATTCTGTCATGTTAGAGGACCAGAATTTTTCCAAAGAGAGTCAAAAACTGCACTCAATAGATCATCTTCAAAAGTTAGCTAGATTTTTCACTTCAGGAAGGGAAATATAAAAGGAAGGAAAGTACAAAGTAACTGGAAGGAAGAACTAGCAACAAATCTACCAAGGCACAAGTGAGAGAGCTACACCCCTTGTATACAACAACCCAGCTATTAGTATGCAGGAGAGCTAGGTTCATATTTTCAACTCCTTTAGCTCTTGTTCTGACAATGATGTAAAGCAAGTGGGTTTTAAAGCACTTAGAGGCAACACATAGTTCTTGCTACACCTTCCTGATGTTGTTCACACATTATATAGAATTAAATATTCATTGTGGCAGGAGTACAATTTCATCTCTCATGTGAATGATACTTTCAGAAAGAAAGAGAGAATACCATTCTCAATGCATTAACCTATTTGTACAAAGCAGAACAACTATAAATAAATGGGATTGACAGGTGCTTCACCTTCTCACCTTTCAAAGTAATCAATTAGCTTCATATTTCATATATTAAACTTTAATTGTAGTACAAATACACAGCCTGTGTAACACAGAACACTTCAAGGATTTTGTAACATTGGTGAGAAGGAGGTTAGGAAAAAGAAATATGATTTATTTGAACATAGTTGTTGTTTGGCTAATGAATCAAAAATAACTGTTTATTTTACCTGACTAATTTTAACCCATATTCAAAAGTTTATGCTTTTAAATACGAGATGTTTAATACAGTTCATTAGTTGTAAAAAACCCTAAGCTTAGAAAGAGGCCAGAGGTTCCTTTCTGGCACTGCACATTGTTTGCTTTGTTTTCACACGTTCCTTTCATTGCATGTGGTAACACCAGATGTCCAATGTACCTTTAGGGTAAGAAAAGAGTTTTTGATTGATAAGTAGTTGAGCTCCTTCACCTTTCTCTCTTTGAGCAAGTAAGACAGGGGAAAAAAAATATTAAATGAACAGCCAGCTCACCACAGATCCAGCACAATACTTCTGAGGAAAAGAGAAATAAGTCCTAGCTGCCCAAAAATTCATTTCTTCAAATGGTAGTTGGTATTGGTATGTGGGACCCTGCCAACATTGCTCTGAGAAACAAGTGTATCAGTAATACTAATTCCCCCCCAGAATACTCACACGGCATAGTACTGGAGAATGACAGTTTCAGCATTTTATGGAGTGGTTTACACCAACCCTAAGGCAAGACTGCCCACCAGCATAAGAAGGCATAGTTCATTTGAAGGCAATGCGTTACACAATAAGATCTTTGTTGAAGATAAATAATTTTTTTGGTTCTTTTCAAAGTAGTTCACATTTCTGCTTAGCTATAAAAGATTAAGCAGAAGAAAGGAAAGGTGGACGGGGAGCAATTATTTTGTGTTTGCAGCCTAACGTCTATCTACACTCACAAGCCTGGAGCAAGAATTCTTCCTTAACTGCAGCTGGTTTCTTAGGACCCGCTGCTTCTACAGGGTCACTTGCATTTGTCATTACTATGACAAACCTTTGACAACCAATCAAATAGCTACAGTAAAATTAAAACCAAAATTGAATTTGATAAATATTATTACATTCATCTTCTCTGCAACTTTTTTTTAGAATTATTAATTTTTTCCCCTCTTTTGGAGGCAGTACATACGTTCCAGGCATGCAGTTTGCATTTACGTGTTTGCAGACACGGGGATTCGGAGAATGAACCAAATGTAAAACTTTACTCGTCGTGTCTAGATTTATTTCTATGCCACCTCTAGCTTCTGCTAAGCTTCACCGCAAAATACAATTCTCTCCTACATCAAGAAAGCAAGTGTTTAGCCTCAAAAGGCACTATGCTATGCTCAGACCTACAAAATAGAAAGCAAGTTTCTCTAAGTCATTAATTAACAGCTACAGGAAAGCAATATTTGAAGCTGATGTCTGTCATAAAATCTGTATTTTGGTATAGTTCAGAAGTGGTCATCAAATAGTAACCTTCATCTTCTCTAAAAGATACTGAATGAGTCCTTCACATGTGTTTTCTCAGACAGCTTCTCCAACATAATTTATACAGCACATAGATTTCTTCAGGGAAGTAAGGTCTGACACTGATTGTCATAAGCACTCTGCTCCAAGTGATACATTACCATTTTACATAAGGACTGTACAAAAGGGATTCACTATTATCAAAATTTCATAGCTCAATACTGTCAAGCTACCTTTGGCTAGGAACACACATCCCAGTATCAGAGAAGGGGTGTAGGAGAATGTTTTTATGAGGAGGACAGCCGTAAGGGGTTAAATTCTATTCCAACTTCCTGTGTATTTTTTTCCAAGTCATATAACCTTTTCTTTAGTGCTGTATGCAGAAAGCCTATATGCTTCCCCAAAAGATCTTTGAATAGCTCCCTACTGCCAGTTTCCAAGAATATATTAAATTCTCATCCATTATCATTCACATTAGACTGAGTTTTTAAAGTCCAGTACTGAGTTCATATAGCCTACTTTAGGTACTTTTATGTTACTACGTTTAGTGTAGCCAGACTAAAAAAATTATGATCACTGGACCCTAGGTGTCCAAGACCTTCTAATTCATCATTCATGGTTCAGTTTCTACTGCATAGTCTGAAACAACCTGTGAAGCACAAGCGCTCCAGGAAATGTGTTCAGAGGGAACGGGGAGGAGAAGGAGGGGATGGGAAGGGGAAGGGGAAGAGAAGGAGGGGATGGGAAGGGGAGGAGAAGGAGGAGATGGGAAGGGGAGGAGAGGGAGGGAATGGGAAGGGGAGGAGTAGGAGGGAATGGGAAGGGGAGGAGAAGGAGGAGATGGGAAAGGGGAGAGAAGGAGAGGAGAAGGAGGAGATGGGAAGGGGAGGAGAAGGAGGAGATGGGAAGGGGAGGAGAAGGAGGATATGGGAAAGGGGAGAGAAGGAGAGGAGAAGGAGGAGATGGGAAGGGGAGGAGAAGGAGGAGATGGGAAAGGCGAGAGAAGGAGAGGAGGAGGAAGAGGAAATGGGAAGGGGAGGAGAAGGAGGAGATGGGAAGGGGAGGAGAAGGGGACAGGAAGGGGTGGAGAAGGGAAGAAGACAGAAAGGGGAAGGGAAGGGGAGGAGACAGAAAAAGGAGAGAAAGGAGACAGGGAGGACAGTATTGGAACACTTCTTTATTTGGTGGGGAGTTTGTTTTTTGCTAGAAACAATGTAAAGCACATTTAGTTGTCTGGTTAACCAAAATGATACTCTCCCTTGTAAGTGCAATATACTCCTTTACATATTTAAGCTTTGCCCTGTAAAGCCTGTTTACAGCTTTTGGGTAAGCCACTGTTGGCAAAACTGTCTGTTTACCTTATGGAGTGTAGGTTTTCATTTAGAACAGCATGAAAAATATTTACATTAAACAGACAATACTGAGTGGGAAAATGAAGTATCTGGATCTGATGGCTTTAATGGTGGATTCTTAACACAGAATATCTTTCACAGAAATTGCTTTTGTTTAATGAAACAAAGAACAAGCTTCCTTTTTTGTGACATAGGTTCAACAAGGCTAAATGCCGGGTCCTGCACTTGGGGCACAACAACCCAAAGCAGAGCTACAGACTAGGAGAAGTCTGTCTAGAAAGCTGCCTGGAGGAGAGGGACCTGGGGGTGTTGGTTGACAGCGACGGAACACGAGCCAGCAGTGTGCCCAGGTGGCCAAGAAGGCCAATGGCATCCTGGCTTGTATCAGAAACAGCGTGACCAGCAGGTCCAGGGAGGTTATTCTCCCTCTGTACTCGGCACTGGTGAGACCGCACCTCGAATCCTGTGTTCAGTTCTGGGCCCCTCACCACAAGAAGGATGTTGAGGCTCTGGAGCGAGTCCAGAGAAGAGCAACGAAGCTGGTGAAGGGGCTGGAGAACAGGCCTTATGAGGAGCGGCTGAGAGAGCTGGGGGTGTTCAGCCTGGAGAAGAGGAGGCTGAGAGGAGACCTTATTACTCTCTACAACTACCTGAAAGGAGGTTGTGGAGAGGAGGGTGCTGGCCTCTTCTCCTGAGTGACAGAGGACAGGACAAGAGGGAATGGCCTCAAGCTCCGCCAGGGGAGATTTAGGCTTGAGATAAGGAAAAAATTCTTCACGGAAAGGGTCGTTAGGCATTGGAACAGTCTGCCCAGGGAGGTGGTTGACTCGCCTTCCCTGGAGTTGTTTAAGGTGAGGGTGGATGAGGTGCTTAGCGGCAAGGTGGGAATGGTTGGACTCGATGATCCGGTGGGTCAATTCCAACCTGGTTATTCTGTGATTCTGTGATATGTAGGCATCCAATGAAGGACAAAACTTATCCTTGGTCCTATAATGTTGTGTTAAACTTACCATATATATATTTTTTTTTATTTGATAAAATTTAACTTCCAGGACCCCTCACAGTCCAAATCCAGTGAAGCAGCCTGTGCCCAGTAAGCTCACCCACAGCGCTTCCTTAGCTGTTTCTTTCCAAATGCTTTCCCTGAAAGTTCAAAACTGCCAAATGGTAGGAAAGGCACCGTATTGAAAGCACAGGGAAGGATGATACAGACAAAAAGCGGAATTCTAAGAGGCCTGAGGGCCTTTTCTACAGTTACTCTTTACACACCAATGGAGCAGAACTGTGATTACCGAGGCAAATCCCTGATGGAAGAAATAGAAAAATGAACCCTTGTTTAAAAAACAACACAACATCTAGCTCTTATTAACAAACATGGTCCATTTTACTTTTATAATCCCCAGAGTGTAATGTTGCTCTAAGTCCCAAAGATACACTTAAAGACTGATAGTTGATTTGTTTCTATGCTAAACAGGTTTTCTGCAATTTCTTTTTGTTGTACTCAGTTCACACATGTGCTCCACTGTCCAAAGCTCACTCATGAACTATCACAACACTATCACGGGATGTATATAGAAATTAATTATCCTTAGGGTTCCAGCAGCTAAACAGAAAACACAAATGCACTCCACCCAGGAGCTAAGATTCTGTTATCATTACCTTCATGCTGAAAGGCTCAAACGCTAATTTTTGAAGCCATAATCTGTTATTTAATGATCCAGACCCTAGGTGTCTAATATTTTGTACACAAACCTACTCCAGACATCCTCAGCCTGCAGGTTCCTGGTAGGTGAGCAACTTGTCTCCTTAGGTACAAGGCAAAACTGTCTGTTTACCTTATGGAGTAATCAGACCATTTTTATTACTGTTGTCATTAGTATTCCAGGTACACTGGGCAAACATAGATCGACATCTGATATGAATTGTATGAGCAATTTAAACCTCCAGGAACTTATTTTTATGTTCCATACAACAATTAGCTTGAAAACAGACTATGTTATATTTCCATGGTAATGAATCATACCTTCAGAGAAATATCAAGGAGACTAATATGATAATATGCAAATTATGAATCTATAAGCCTGCTTTCAGTTTGGGTGATTATACAGGGGACAAAGATATGCAATATAAATCTGTATAATTCTTAATTTCTTTTTTTCTTTCTCCTTTTTTTCCTTTTTAACTTACAAAACTTTAGATTAAGAGCAGGAAGACATGTAGGCAGTATTATTTCAGTGTTTAAAAATAAGGGTATAATTTGCTTGTTTCCAAAGAAAAATGAGGCAGGATCTAACGAAGACAATGACAAGCACCACTGAAATGATCATCATAATCAGTACTTACAGTGATGAAGGAAAACACAAATTTTCCTGAAATACAGCAGATTTCTAAGTCATATCTAGATTCTGATTTAAGGAGAGAGTAGATTTTTTCAACGCTCTGTTACAGATCTGTAACTGGTAACAGAAGTCATCTCCATTCCAGTGCTGACCTAGAAGTATTTGTTAGAAGTACCATGTCTTCCAATGTAATCTTTATTTTTTACTCCATACTGAATGGGCATAGTACTTATAAAGTGGATATATGAGCATCATCAATCACATAAAAATAAAAGAAAGCAAATTGAAAGAAGACAGAAGCAGGAGCAGAACAACAGATTCAACACCTCATTAATTGGGACCTCACCCTAAAACATTCCAATTCATTGCAGTCTCCTAACTAAAGATTACTTTTTAAGTCGAGGACAGATATTCCCATCACTGATAGTATTTGCATCCTTGTCTTTGAGCAAGAGACAGAGGAAACCCACATTTATTGAAATACGTAAGGAGACTACTGCCACTGTTAAAGCAAACTGCTTAAGGGCATTTTTCTGCATGCTGTCAGGCTCCCCCTGTGCACCCCCCAATCCATTGTGAAAAACCCAAGATTCATATGGCAGGAATTCACATGTAGAAGAAAGAACCAAAAATCTAAAATAGTCTGAAAAAGAACACGTCTGAAAAAGAAAACCTCAACCACCAAAACCCACAACACAGCACAATGGGGCTTGATTAGTTAGCTGATCCTCAGAATTTCACAAAGCAGCCTGTCGAGCTTTTCAAAGCCTTGCCAGATGCCTAAGAAAGATGCTGCCTTTACAAACATAAGATTTTATAAATTTCTTTCAAATACTATCCCCTTTTTCTATTACAAAGACTGGAACTGATAATCAATGTGACAAAACCCAGAGCAAATCAGACGAAGTATACAAACTTTAACATCAAGCTCTATAGTCTGCCCCACACCTCCAGTCCTCACGGATTCTACTAGAACTGTTAGAACAAGTGAACATATTTTTATTAGCTTTTAAATTCAACTGGTTCAGAAGTTACTCAGAACAGACATACTTAAAACTTTATTTACTAAATTGTAACTAAGAACCTATTAATTCCCTCATCTTATTTCCTTGTATAGCCGATGGATCCTTCAAAGCATCCTAAATTCCTTGCAGGTTTCTCGCTGATGCTACAGAGGGTGTCCCTTCACCCCATCTGCTGAACCATGTTTGAAAGTTATTCACTGAAGGTGACAAGACTGCGAATAAATGACTGAATAGTCAATAAATGTAATCAAAGGAGTTAAGAAAACGAACAACCAGCAATGCCCAGAAGAACATACAGGAAGACACATAGATCTTACACAGTCACCTAATTTTTTTTATTAATTTTCATGCAATAAAAAACAGGAAATATTCATATATAAAGCAAAACCCCTATGTTCCCCCTACAAACATTAGTATTTCTCTCAATATATCAGCTAATATTAATAGACTCATTATAATCCCAAGACTATACCTAACTGTAGAATGGAAGAAACCTAATCAAATATTTAACTCTACCCACCCCCTAACTCCTAACTCCCCTCCCCAAATCTTACCACCAGTCCCCAGTCATCCCACCACATCTCCTCTACCTCCCTCTCATCCCTGTAGTCCCACCCCAGAGCCATCTGCCACAGCCCTGGGCTTGCTGGGGATGGTTGGAATGGTGGCTTTGCACTTGTCCTCCTGCTTTTTGGCGATGCCAGGCTGGGACAGTGGCAGGTGCCACCTCACATCCCGCTGCAGCTGCTGGGGTAGCATCCCGAAGGTGTTCAAATGGCAATGGCTCTGGCCTGCAGTGGAAATCTGGGGGATGGTGCCATTCAGTGAGCCGTTCCAGGTGTGGTGACAGTGGCATGATCTCACTGTGGCAGATCTCCCAGAAGGTGCTACCGAGGTGTCCGGTGGCAGCAACGTGGGATGCTGCACCACAGCTGAAGTTGTTCCTGCCTTGGATGATGTTGTTGCCCTGGGATGACCCCACAGGGACGGCTCTTTCAGAGAGGCTGAGTCTGGCATATCTCCTCTCCATCTCCTGCAACCCTGGCAATGCACGCAGCAGCAATGGGATTCTTAATGCTCAGGATGTCCCTAGAGTGCTCTGGTTGGCCCTGGAATATCTCAGAGACTGCCCAGCCTGGGAGGGTCCTGCAGGGCAGTGCCTTGCTGACTCCCAGCGCTGCAGCCAAGCCTTGTGGTGGTTGGAGGAGGCATGCTGGTGTTCCTCCACTGGATAAGACTAATCTGGGGAATAGGAAGGCATGGAGATGGTGGCGTCTGCAGGTCTGCACAGGAGACTTGGAGCTGTGATATGTGGGGGGGGCTCTCCAGAGCCACCCACTGAGCCGGCTCTCATGGCTGGGCTCCTCGGGCTTTGCACCAGCTCAGGGCTGGGACACTCCCCACAAGGTGAAGTGCTGTGCCCATAGGACAGGGTTGAGGATCGGGAAGCAGACTCGCTTACAGGAGGTCAAACAGCACAGGTGGCCCCAAGTCTTTGGGAAATGCTCTGTCAATTGTGTTTCCTGGGCACGCATCACCCAGGTGAGGACAAGGACAGTCACACCAGATTGCTGAACCCTCATACCAAAAATGCCAGGACGACAGTGGGTGTAGGGGATGCTGAAGGTGATGAGGTGCCAGAGCAGATCAGCCTGCCAGCCTCACTGGGAGAGCCGGGGTTGCAAGAAAGGGCTGTCTTGACATATTGATGGAGCCTGAAAGAGAGACAGGAGCCGTTTCTGGCCATCCCCTCTGCTCTTGCCTTCAAGAGCATCTCCAGGCTCCAGGGATCAGTCCCTACCTTGGATGTAAGTCGTTCTGAGGTTGAAATAAGAATGGAGGAACCAGGCCATTGGGAGGATCTATTGCCATACAGGATAGATCCTTCAAAGAATCTGGGTATCCCAAACTCCTTGGAGGTTTCTCGCTGATGTTACAGAGGGTGTCCCTTCACCCCATCTGCTGAACCATGTTTGAATGTTCTTCACTGGAGGGGACACAACTGGGAATAAATGACTGAATATACAATCTATGTAATCAAATAAGTAAAGAAAACAATAACATTGAGCAAAGCTCAGAAGAACATGCAGGAAGACACGTACATCTTACACAGTCACACAAAAATTTTTATTTCTTATACAATAAAATAACAAGAAATATCCTTACATAACAAAAACCTTACATAACCCCTAATAACATTACTATTTCTATTAACATATAAGCTAAAACTAATAAACTACTCCTATAATCCCAAAACCATACCTAACTGTAGAACAGAAGAAAAGTAACCTGATGAAAAGTTGTAACTCCCCTGACCCAGCTCTTACTAGCCTCCAACCACGACACCATCTCCTTGTCATCCCTGATGTGGATTAGCCCCACATTCCCACGTCAGAGCTCTCTGCCACAGCCCTGTCCTTGCTGCGGGGTGGTAGAAAGGCAGCTTTACACTTTCCCCCCACCTTTTTGGCCATACCAGACTCTTGCGGCCCCATTCTAATGATGTTCAAATAGCCACGGCTCAGGCGTGCGCTGGAGCTCTGGGAGATGGTGTCAGCCAGCGACAGTCACAGCAGGTGCAGCGGTAGCACCTTGATGTACTAGGGAAGATGCTTCCATGGGTGCTACCAAGACATCCTGTGCCTGGGATGTGAGGTGCAGCGTGGTGGTGGGAAGTGTTCCACATTTGGGCAATGTTGATGCCCTGGGCTGGCGCCACAGGGACAGGTGTGTTGGAGGGGCTGAGATGGGCAAACTGCCTCTCCAACTCCTGCAACTCCGGCAAAGCACGCAGCAGCAGCACTGTGACAGTCATAGTGCCTAGGATCTTGCAAGGTCGTTGTGCTTCTCTCTGGGGTGCCCCAGAGGCTGCACCAGCCAGGGGAACCCCACAGCCCCAGGGGTCCTGCAGGGCAGGGGCTTACGGCATCCCAGTGCTGCAGACAAGTCTGGTGGAGGCATGTTGGTGTTCCTCCACTGGATAATGCTAATCCGAGGGTCAGAAAGGCACCCACATGGACCTATCTGTAGCTCTGCACAAGAGACTGGGAGCAGATTTATGCTGGGGGGACTCCCCAGAGACACCCACTGAGCCAGCTCTCATGGTCAGGCTTCCCTGGCTCTGCACCAGCTGAAATGCTGTGCCCATGGGATAGGGTTGTGGATCGGGAAGCAGACTCGCTTACAGGAGGTCAAACAGCACAGGTGGCCCCAAGTCTTTGGGAAATGCTCTGTCAATTTTGTTTCCGGGGCACGCATCACCCAGGTGAGGACAAGGACAGTCACACTGGATTGCTGAACCCTAATACAAAAATGCCAGGAGGACAGTGGGTGTAGGGGATGCTGAAGGTGATGAGGTGCTAGAGCAGATCAGGGTGCCACCCTCGCTGGGAGTGCCTGGGCTGCCACCCTCACTGGGAGAGCTGGGGTTGCAAGAAAGGGCTGTCTTGACATATTGATGGAGCCTGAAAGAGGGTCAGGAGCCGTTTCTGGCCATCACCTCTGCTCTTGCCTTCAAGAGCATCTCCAGGCTCCAGGGATCAGTCCCTACCTTGGATATAAGAGATTCTGGGGTTGAGATAAGAATGGAGGAACCAGGCCATTGGGAGATGGGCCCAGTGCAAGACGGAGGTCTGCTTCGTCTGTTGGTTTTTAAGGTCTCTTGGGGGTTGCTGGCTCTGGCTGTTTAATTGATGGTTGCCTAGGAAGGAATCTTGGGGCTCCCTGTGTTCAGCCTCGGCCCCAACGGATGCCCCATGGCCTTATGGGGAGGGAAACATTTAAGAGTGGATATGAATTGGTTGAATGGCTGCAACCAGCAGGTAGTGGTGAATAGTTCAATGTCTGGATGGAAATCAGGGACAAGTCCTTTAAAGTCCATTGTGGGACCGGTACTGCATAGTATCTTCAGCAGTGCCAGTGGGATCGAGTGCATCCTCAGGAAGCCTGCAGGTGACATGAAGCCAAATAACACGAATCATGTCAGAGGGACAATTACTACACTTCCTGGAAAATTATGGCCCTCCTGACTTGTCCTGACCTCAAAACTGTCTAACCTTGTAACAGCTCCCAGCCTCGCTAAATTGACTTCTGGAAGTAAACTCTTAACTGACCATCAAGTAAAATCACACCATGCCTGCGAAACAAACACAACTTCTCAACACATCTCCATTACATCATGCCTCTCTCAACAGAACTGACATTATTATCAACAAATCCTGCAGAAATATTTCCCCTAAAAATGGATTATACTTCATCCAGTGTACCATACGCATTCCCATAAGTATGCACGTGGACAAAAGTGTCGCAGAAAACAAACCAGTTACTCCTGTGCCCACTGAATAAATTCACATGCAAGCCACATGGTTGAGGTGAACCTAGTACCCACGGGAGGCCATTCTTACACAGACACTTCATTCATCTCTGACCTCTTCTTCTCATCTTCAAGGGAGTTCTGTAAAGAATTTTCATTTAATAAACCAGAGCAGGAAAAAGAATAACTTTGGTGTATATTAAAAAACATAGATGCTATGAAGAGGCAGCCTTTACAGGCTGTAATAATTTGCTCCCACTCCTGGTAACTCATATTGCCCCTCTCTCCCCTCTTTTCTACAGCATAACAACATCATATCATGCCTTTCCTTGCTAAATCTTCCTCCACTTCTTAGGTGTGACACAGGTGTTCCCCTCCGTAATATGGAGACATTTTACAGAGAAGGAGGCCTGGATGCTGTGGGACTGATTGATACCAAGCAATTCTAACAAGGCTTTGAAACGGAGAACTGAAAGATAAACATAACTAGCCGAAAGGAATACAAGAGCTAGTTCGGTGGGAACAAGTCCCAGCTGAAAGGAAAACAATGGAAGAGAGATATCAACGTAGTTAATTTTAGTGTAACTTGGTTTTCTAGCATGCGTAGTAGTTTAGCCAGTAATATGTTAGTAATAGCTTTATGGACACCAATCTTTAGCCAATAATACACTGTAGGTATCCTTGTGGGCACCCAGTTATGTAACTAAACAGGGTATATAAAGAAACAGCTAAGCTCAATAAATTGTCTTTGATCCATCAGATTGAAGTCCCTGTGATCAATCCCCTCACCGTAACCCCCACCCCTTACCAAATGAGCAGTGGTTTCATTAACACTCCAGAACAGCTGAAGTTTTGCCCAGAACTGAGCCACACAGCGAATGCCAGTAAGGAGTCTCCTATGCAATTTGACTATGAGTCATAGAATCAGAGAATCACCAGGCTGGAAAAGACCTCTTGGATCACTGAGTCCAAGCACTCCTATCTGCCACTAAACCATGTCCCTAAGCACTCCTCCTACCCATCTTTTAAATCCCTCCAGTGATGATGACTCAACCACCTCCCTGGGCAGCCTCTGCAAGTGCCCCATGACCCTTTCTGTGAAAAATTTTTTTCCTGATATCTAGTCTGAACCTCCCCTGCTGGAGCTTGAGGCCTTTCCCCCTTGTCCTGTCCTCTGTCATTTGGGAGAAGAGGCCAGCACCCTCCTCTCTACAACCTCCTTCCACGTAGTTGTAGAGAGCAGTAAGGTCACCCCTCAGCCTCTTCTTCTCAAGGCTAACAACCCCAGCTCCCTCAGCCGCTCCTCTTAAGAGTCAACCACTTTCATCCCATAAATAAGGCAGCCTAAGTGAGTCTTCTTTTGCCTCACCATGCCAGGCAGTGTAGCTGCATGGCAGTGAACTCCCTTCCTGCTGGGATGCCACTTCTCAAGTGCGTTCCTCAAAACGATAACAGGTACTTACTAACAACAGGTCGCTGGTGAGCTCCGTTTGAATCGCACCTGGGCCACAGCAGGGCACCACAAACACAAAAAGACTTTCAAGTTAAAAATTTGCTCAGCACTTACAACCTGCCTAGTCAAAACATGGCCTCCAAAATCTATGAAAACAAGAAAACGGAGAGGCTTCAAGGATACAGATCATCTACACCAGCTACACCGAGACAAGAAAACAACCTATCCAAAAGATAGCAAAGGAATCCAGGGTGGATCAAAAGGACTGCAGGCCCAAAAACTGCTACTACATCAAACCATCATGGGAGGGGAAGTGTGAATTGTCTGTAAGGGTAGAATTGCCCAGGGATTTCCTAGTTCATGTCAGCCCCTTTTCAGGAGACGACTGTGCTCCTGCCTCCTTCCATTACAATTATTTCATGAAACATGATGCCTGAAAATGCTTCACAATAACTCGTATCTGAACTTTGGAGTGAACTGACATGACAATCAGCAGAACCTACAGACAGGAGCCTAGTACAGTAGAGATCCAAGATAACACTTTGAAATCTTAACTGATACAGCGAATTGGGTGTGCACATAAAATCCTTTGGGTCTAAGCACATATAATTCTTTACCTATAAAAGCATATAAACCCATTTACCCTCATACATCTCCTTCTGATAAGGTCAAGTCATACTTATAAATAAGAGTTTTAGCTAAAATCTTAGGTGATATGGTGAAAATGATTGCAGATAGACACGATTAGAGTTACTGATTTTAATTTCTTCAAGATTTTCTGCTGTTTTAGTCTTGTTAAAGGTTATTTATGAAGTTGCATTTGGCATTTCAGATTTGATCAGGGAAGGGGATTAATATTTTTCAAGGGGCTTGCTAAAGGCAAGCCAAAGAGAAAGGCCCTAGAAAAACTTTCAACAACATTACTACTGTTCAGCCAAGGTCTGTATCATAAATACACGAACTGAGACCACGAACAATAAAAAAAATCCTTTCAGTAACAAAATGGATAAAGAAAGGAAAGTAAAAAGAATAGATGGATTGAACCAAAACCCGGGACTAAACTAAGAGCCCCAGAAAAGTGGTGGTGGTGTGATTTTTTTTGGATATTTTTTCAAGCGCAACTCTTCATAGCTATCTCTAAACATTTTTCTCCTTAGAGATAACAGACATCCTCACACACATTTCAGTACAGCCGTCCAACATCATACTCTCCACAAGTCTCAAAAGATGGAACACATAGCGTAACTTCCACATGATTCCAGAGTTTTTCTTTGACCATTTACGATCTTAACAGATGAAGCCTTACATCAAATAAGCAATGGTATTACTCAACACTGCTACTTCTTCCTCCTGGTAGGGAAGTAAAGCTGTGCTAATTATATGTGGACCTATTTATAAACTATGATCCTTTCCTAGAACACTCATCAAGCGCATTACTGAGCTGTAGCACGCTCTCAACCTCTGTGCCAAGTTTATATTCAAGCTGGTTGGTACTTCTTACCCAGGAAACAACCAAAGTCAGCCAGAACATCCTGACACCCTAGAAGTCAATGATCCATTTTAACCAAATCAAAATCTAGAGTGGTTGACAAATAAAAGAGTTGTACAAATTCAGACTATTATTTACTGCAACTGTATTATAAATCATTAAAAGATACTTTCATTGCTTAAAAAAAAAAAATCCAAACAAATCTAAAAGGCTAGAAGGCAAAATACACTAAGAATTTAATTCCAAGGTCATCTGATTGGCTTAGAGTGTGTATATGCCTAAATGCGTGCATTTCCATATATAGATCCTATAGCCTGGAAGCTTGTTTCAAGTTTCCCAAGTCTTGTCCCACTCACTCTGAAAAACAGACTCTCTAAAAAATACAATGCAGGTAATTCCTCAAGAAGTTTCTGCTATTTTTTGGTAAAGGGCAGATGGTTCTCAGAGTCTTAATTTTATAATATCTTAGTTAAATTTCCATGTCTTAGTTTCATAACTAAATCCTCTGCATAGTTAAATGTCTTTTACTATTGCATAAAAATGCAACAGATACATAAGAGAAGATCTTTAGAATGGAAATGTCAATGCCATTTTTTTTTTGTTTCCTGTTAAAACCTAATTTTTTTCCTTGGTATTATGCAAACTTTCCCAAATGCCATACAGAATACTTACAAAGGATGTAAACTTCAGAGCTTCTCAAATCCTTAGTTTTCACATTTACAAGGATTGCTAACATGCTCTTAAGACCCTGTTACTCCTCCATTTTAATACAGTACTTTATAATTTTCCCAGACAAAGAAATCTAAGAGATCATAGTGTCCACTTTTTCCATTAACTAATACCCCAAGCACTATGTATCAGGTGCAAGTCCATCCAATTTGATGTCAACAATAGACATATTTCATGCTATATTTAACATTTAATTTAAAATGCAGCCACTTGATCCATTAGCTAGCCTTTAATTATTTTGCATCAGTATAAAGCCACGTCTACTTCAAAAGTTAATAACTTTGGCCCACATCTTGCTCCTATACTATGAGCTGCCACAGCACAAAACCATTCGCATCATTTACTAGTTGGGTTTATTCCTTTCTTAATGCTTCTTCCAAAATCAGCAATGCATTTTTGAACACATGCTGGATAAATCAGAGAAATAGTTGACTGAAGTAAGAACGCTGTCATAGTTTTCCTATTATAATTCATGAAGAGTTTAAGCTATAGTCTTTGTTAGAGTTAAGATACTTCAATCACTCAGACTAGCCAGAGTTTCAGTGCTTACTAGGTTACTTTTCTGACTTCAGGATACATAAGAATGCCTGAGAACATCACACAAACTGCTTCTCAAAATATAAAATAACTGTCTAACAAGCCCAGAAAACGCTACAGTCCAAGCATTTGTTTAAATTCCTTATAAAACTAAGTAATTATATTACCATTCTTGCTGATTCTTTTCCATTTGTGACATCAGTCCTTCAGGTTAGATATATTCACCCATGACAAATTTCTGATTTGAATTACCTTTGAAAAATTCACACTTTTCCATTTAAATAAAAGTAGGTGAAACAAACTTGAACTCTCATAGCTTATCAACAGTGACAGAACATCATTAGGGGGCATTGTTAGTGCTATTTAAGCACAAGCAGTCTCAAAATCGGTTTCCTTCCATAGTCAAGAATGGCATCAAACTACTGTTTGTATAATGCAAAAGCAGTGAAATCATTTCACACTATCAGGAAATAAGGTTATGCTCAGAGTAATTTCCACCAAAAGCTGTTACACGCATATGTGAATAGTGGCTATGTTAAAACTGAGATTATATTCTTCCCGTAAGAATAAAATTAGGTTCATTAGGTCAACAGATGAGCAAAGATGGAAATAACGGCACAGATCAAACTTCAGAAGAGACAGAATTAAAATCCTGATGTTTCATAACGACATTCCCAGAAAGCCATAAAACCTCAGGTTTCACTGCTGTGGACGTGCATATATTGAAAAATACGTAAACCATCTCATATACATGACTGAAGAATCAGCATTAGACTGTTGTTTGCCAACACTTTATATACAAAATGCAGCAAATATGTATAAACACATGCAATCAAATTACATGTATATTTTAATATTAAATATAATTCACAATAAAATGAAAATGCAAACATTCTGACTTCATGACTTTTAACAATTAAATTTTTCTGGCTTTTACACAACATTTTGTTTCAAAGAAATGTTCTGTTTAAAAAGCCTGCTATATGTAACATTTAAATGAAATAAAATGAAAATACATCAAAGAGTGTTTTCCTGCTACTAGCTAAATGTATTTGAGAGCCTAAGGTAAGATTTTGTAGATATTCTAATTGTGAAAACAGACACTTGTGGTTGCATGTCTACCTGGACTATTAATCATAAATTTCTCTTAATAAAAATAAGTCTAGTGGTCAAAAAAGGAATTTTTCTGCATGCTCTTTGCACAGTGAAGGGTACCTGAGACAGAATAATGAAAACTCTGCCATGTGAAGGGCTCTTGTTAAGGCTTTTTCAACTAATAGCTGGATATTGAGTTTCTAGTATGGGGATGCACTGAACATCCTTCAGCCAATGAGGATGGATGCATATTTTCATATTAGTTTTAAAAGGAATTAAAAAGAGCAGTATCTTGGAGCGCATGCAAAACAAGGTGGTACAGTGGAATTCAAACACTTTGTGACATTTTATGAACAGCTACAGTCAGAATATCTGTGGTTATACTAACTAAGTAAAACAAATGTAATACTGTCTGTCTTTTTTTGTTTCAGGACCATAATGAAAATATCATTACTCTTCCTATTTGCAAAAAAAAGAAAATAATGCCCCCTGAACTACCTTAAAAAAAAATGCAGGTTTTCTTGGGTTTTAATTAGTTATTGAACTTTTTAATCATAATCTGAGAACTTCATAACAAGATTTATGAAATTCCGGTTGACAATAAGTAGAGGAAAAATTGAAAACTCATCAAATTATCACCAGAAGAAATGGCAGAGAACTTTGACATTCTTTTCCTGTTAGATAAAGATCTTCTATCTTCTGATGAAGAACAACACATAGGAAATGCCATTCCTTCCATTGCAAGAAAATTACATAACTGACAGTATCATGCAACTATTTTTAGATCGTATGTATGCATGAGCTGCATAGTTGTAGCAACAATCCATGACCCAGTATCAAAAATGTGGGTCAGAGTTGTAAAGTACCAGATTTTTGACACTCAAATAAGTAGAAGGTAAATACTCTGATACCTTGTTGTTATTCAGTGGTCAGTTGCAAATTATAAAGGACAGCAAGTCTATAAATATGTACAGAGAAAATCCACAGAAATTAACATCTTTACTTTTGAGGTATTATAAAAATTCAATCTCATCTTGCATTCAAGCTGCCATTTAAAAGACATCCAGTGAGTTAATATGGTAACACAAATTGAGCAATACAGCAATGTCAAAGATTGCTGGAGGAGAATAAAAACACAGACATAGGCATTGTACTCCATTCTAGAGGAGAAATTTGAGCAGTTCTTGTGATTTGGGGCATTTGAAATGTATTCCCCTATGCGAGCAAATATCTCTTATCGGTGCCGAAATTTGAAGGTAATGCCTCAGGAAACAAGTATTTCATTTGCCGTCCTGCTTGCGTTGTTGACCAGATGATTGCTACAATAATGTATCATCAAGTTAAGATCTTCACAGAAAATTTCTCATCTGAGGGGCTCATAACTATTGCTTTATCAGAGACTGGGAACATAGAATAATATTTGTCCAAGCATAGCAGCGTTGCTTTTCTTCCAACATATGAGCTATCAACCTGACATATGACCTCTGGAGTAGGTTTTGCAGTTCTCTTTTCCCAGCCCCATTCATATAAAATTAATTCAAGCAGGGACTTGAAGCAACATAGAGCAGCAGAGCTGCTATAGATGACAGATGTTTGTCTCCGATTCATTGAAAACTGGAACAACAATCTTCTCCACAAAACAACAGCTTAAGTGTAATATTAGCATCAACAGGTGAAATAAGACATCTCATTCACTCTGCTGTTCTCAGCTATCCCGGAATTAATAGTTCTGGGTGAACAGCTAAATGAGCTAATGGGAGAATAGTTTTCACAAGAAAAGAAAAGCAAAACTCATTTCCCAAAGGTATCAAAGCAAGGAAACCACATATATTAAATTTTAATCTCACTTAAATTAATCTTTTCATTTTGATATCAAATATTGAAGTAAAATTTCTGGCATTTCTGATTCAGCATTTCATGAGACTTCTAAGTTCAGTTAGTCTAGTTTGATTTACTTTCACACCAGAAAAGGCAACAAAGCTGAAACAGAAATACCAAGCTGACCAGCGTATGCAAACCCTAGGTTTAAACACACCTTATGATCCACATGACTGCTGAATGTTTATATGTTTTAGAGCCAAGTGAACAAAATGAGGGAGAGAGGTTTGATTTCTTTTCATGGTCTCGTGCTTAAACTCTCGTGTGCAGCTTCTGCAAAATATTTATATTTAAATCATGGATCCATAGATTAATTTGGCTTGGAGGTGGCCATAAAGATCATATAGTTCCAACTCCCTTGCCAGGGGACACCTTCACTAGATCAAATTGCTCAGAGCCTCATTCACCCTGGCCTCGAGCACCTCCTTTGAGCACCTTTTTGAGCTCCAGTAAAACATGAAAAAATAAGAGGATGGTTGAAAAAGGTCAAATCTTTATGAAAAAAAAAGGGTTTAACAATAAAGGCAAAGAAAGGAACATGGACACAGCCTAAAGAAGTGTCTCTCTTGGTATTTCACTTTGGCAGCTTGCTATAGCAATTGCATTTAGTTTACTGTTTAAAAGAACAGTTTACTTTTCTCAACAGCTTTATTAGTGATGGCAACCTGCATCTAGTCTTTAGCACAATGTGACGTGTTTCTATTAACATTTCCAAGCTATTCACATAAAAGTGCAGATTAAAAAAAAAATCTGATTAATTATATATCTCCCATCAACATTGTAAAGGAATAAGGATGGGAAAATGTGCTCAGAAGTGTTGACTCACTTGATATGCTTGGATGTATTGGATCTCCAGGAGATCCAGAACTTTTTTGTCTGCAGAAGGCACTTGGATGGAACAGTTCCACGTCCCTCTGCACAAATATGTCCCTAAAACACTGCACAATGAAAGGTGCAATAACTTTAAGCATCTCCTTTAATGTTTTCCCAGTGTCATTTATAACAAGTTGAAAAAAATACTGTATACTGTATCAGAGAGTTGTAAATTTAACTCTACATAAACTTAACTCAACTTAACACTTAACTCTACACTGCAATATTTAAGTAATTTTTTTATTCCTAAACTTTTTGGAAAGATTGAATTATCATCTGAGAATAACTTTTTTCAGAGAGATGGAAGAGGAATGTAATTACAAAATACCTAGCTAATTTGGAAAATTAAGTGAATTTAAAAACAGGAATAACTAATAATCAAAATACATTAAGTGCATAAAGTACAAAGGAAGATAGGACTTAAAAAGCTTTTGAGAAAATGAATGTCTTTTCTCCAGTTACATGAATGCAATTTAGAGGAGAAAAGGGTTGTGCCTTTCATATCTCAATTCATTTAAATAAGAAGTTACAGTGCAGGGAAATTTCAAATCAAATTTTACCAACAGACCTCGGTCCCACCTCTATTATCAGTCATATAGATGAGAGCATAATTTCCTTTTCCTGCTAGAGAACAGCAACAGAAACACCAGGTAAAAATCTGGAACAAACTTCTTCAGTCATTAGCATTCAAGAAAACACTGCAGCTAAACCAAACAACCAGAGGAAAACACAAATGCATAGGACAACCTGTATAAAAACGTGTAAGAGTGCAGGTAGAAAAAAAAATCTTGGCTCAGCGTAACTGGCCAGGAGGCCCAGAGGAGATGAGCAATGGCAAGGCACCCATGAAGCTCAGAGAATAATACAGGGCACGACTGACTACAGCTGTTGCAAAGAGAGATTACTATCAAAGCAGGAAGGGGATCAGAGGGTAGTCTTCTGGTTTAGATTAAACAGCTGTCACCTGACTACTGATATCACAGTTGAGTGGATAACTGGTGGTACAAATGTTTCTCCCTGAGTTCATCAAAAGGGGGTGGATGTGTGTGGGGAGTGGATATGCAAATCAGCCACACAAAAAGCATAGAACCTGAATGAGTAACTAGAGAACTCAAAAGATAGACTTGGGCTTGAGCTGGCTTCAACCCATAGACTCCTTCCTGGTGACAGGACAGTATATTGTAACGACCTGTAATAGGGATTACATCATTATGGTGATAACCTACATACTGCAATTGCTGTATTTTGCTAAGCATAACTTATTACCTGGACCAACCAGGCAAGAATACTAGACTCTGGCACTCAAAGATCCATGAAAGCCAATATTTTTATGACAGCACAAACACACATGTCCTCCATGAAAAGGGAAAGGCAGTAGACTGCTCTTCGCTGAGGGAAGTAGCAAGACAAGTAACACATGAGTACAAAACTTCACTGAGGTTTGACTAGACCCCTACAGCAAAATAAACTCTGAATACACACCTTGTGCAATGGCATAATTCGCCATACAAATCTAAGGACCACAGTTTCTAAAGCACTGCACCTTATTCAGCATCCCTGCCCCTCACACCACAGATCCCAAAGTTTCCATAGAGATCACAGTACTATTTTATTGCACAGAAAAACGTACATGAATTTTCCCTCATATTCTCTTTATGATGTCCTTCTCATTTTGCTGTTCTGATGCTACATCAAGTCTTGTTTTGTGGATATATTCTACTAGTTCTCAAAAGCTTATTTTAAGAAATGAGGAAAGGAAAGGTGGAGATGTTAGCAGGGAGAGTAAAACCGTTTTCGCTCTCATGGAAACAGTGCCAAATACAGCAAGGGTCAGTAATGGCCAAAACTTTGTCTGTTAAGCATTAGCTCACCTGTGCAACTGCAGCCAGTTGCTGCAATTTGGTCCTACCTACTAGCTACAGACAGATGATCAGGAATCTTACATTATTCTTAACACTTTTTGATCAAAACTTAAGCATTCCATCCTAACTGCTTTTTCCAGAACAGTATTACTGCCTTAATACAGCTTCATACTTGGGGCATGTCCCCAGTTGACAACTGGTTCCTGTTTCCTTATCTATGTTCTAACATGTGATAAGAAAATTAAGATCAAGAAAACTGGGAGAAATAGCTCACTATCACTTGCACATCCCTCTATTTCTTTTTAACACCAGTAGCAGGGTACAGATTTTAATTGTTTGGGGTTTTTGTTTGGTTGGTTTGGTTTTTTAGGTGCTGACTTTCTTTTGAATTAACAAAATTATTTGTAGAAAAGCAGAGGTAAGACATTCCTCAGTTTCTAACATCATTTCTACCTCTCTTGTCACTGATTCAGCAAGAAGTGGATGGTACCAGGGCTTCCTGGTTCAACACATGCCTTTCTTGTGCATACCAGGACAAGGAAAGACAAAGAACCGAAAGGTCAGTTAGGATGCTTCCAGCCATTATCATCTGGTTTTAGTGCTGACTTGTCCATTTCAGCAATTTCAACCATGCGTGATACATAACAGTAAGTAGAGGGTTATGAGATAGGCCTCATTTTTTTGAGATCATAGAAGAAACTCTTCATGTTAACTCCACCTAAGGATTTGCAAGTAACAAATCATTTGACAAAATATAACACTGTCATCTTTATTAACGGAATAAACAACAGAATATGGTCAATGTTCTTAGTTTAACATGTAAACCTAGTAAGGAACCTTCCCACCAAACCCACTATGATTCTCTGAAGAGAACGAAGACAGGACTGGAAATTCCCTGTGTCTTCTCCACACTCAATGCAAATCCTGCACTGTCAGCACACCACCACGCTCAGAACTCAACCAGATTAATTTTTATTATGTAAGACGAGTTAAATATTGATTCTAAGGCATTTCTTTTTCATATTTTCATTTTCCATGTCTGTGAACTGTACAAGAGCAAGTTTACCTGAGATTAAAACCACTAACATGGGAGTAAATTGCAGTTTTTCTCTGAGTCTTGGTTTCAGAAATGTGTTTTCATTCTTTGCTGCTGTGCAAGTGAATGAAACTTGGAAAAGTGGTAGTAAATACAGGGGACAGGACGAGAGGGAATGGCCTCAAGCTCCACCAGGGGAGATTTAGGCTTGAAATTAGGAAAAAATTCTTCACGGAGAGAGTGGTTAGGCATTGGAACAGTCTGCCCAGGGAGGTGGTTGAGTCACCGTCCCTGGAGGTGTTTAAGGTGAGGGTGGATGAGGTACTTAGGGGCATGATTTAGGGATTGGTGGGAATGGTTGGACTCGACGATCCAGTGGGTCTCTTCCAACCTGGTCATTCTGTGATTCTGTAAATACAAAGATTAAAAGGAAATCATGGTGACATCTGAACAGGACAATGCATTTGCATTTCAGACAAAGGGCTCTGGTACCTGGGCTATTCTCACTAAATGCTTTGACCTCATGTATTCATTAAAGTGTAGTACAAAACCTCCACCTTACCCGCCCTCCCTGTCCCTCCTGAACAGCCTCTGGTCCTTCCATTTGAGCAGTCCAGCTGATGGACTTATTCCATCAAGTCTCACCAATATCAACAATAGTGTAGGTCTGGGAAATGACCAAGGTTTCCAGCCAAAGGCATTTGCAACCACAGCTGCCTGTAGGGCACCCTATCCCCCTTAACCCCTTCCCTTGCTGTGATGAGCTGGGGTGGTAGATCACAGGGAGCCCCAACGTCCTCTCCCAGGAGACTCTGAAACAGAAAGCCAGAGCCAACAACACCACAGACTCCTTCAAAACCACCAGACTGAACGGACCAACAGCTCAGAGAGATGGCCTGGGTGCTTCACCTTCCATCCAACCCTACCCTTGAGGTATGGACTGACCTGAACCCCTGCAGCTTAGAGATGCTCTTGAGAGCAAGAGCAGAGGTGATGGCCAGCAAAGGCTCCCATCTCTCTTTCAGACTCCATCAACCTGTCCAGCCAGCCCAGGCAGGCTCAGCCCTTGCCTGCAGCCTGGGCTCTCCCAGTGGGGATGGAACCCCATCTGCCCTGGCACCTTGTCACATTCTGCATCCCTGGTACCCAGGCACCTTGGCACCTTCAGCATCCCCATCACCCACTGTCCCCCTGGCATTTTTGGTACAAGGGTTCAGCAATCCTGTGCAAGTGTCCCTGTCCTTGCCTGCATGATGCATGCCCCATAAACACAATTGACAGAGAATTTCCCAAAAACTTAGGGCCACCTGTGCTATTTGACCTCCTGTAAGCAAGTCACCTCTCCGATCTGCAGCCCTATCCCACTGGTACAGCATTTCATCCCATGGGAAGGGCCCCAGCCCCAAGCTGGTGCACAGCTGGGGGACCCCAGCCACGAGAGCCAGCTCAGCAGGTGGCTTTGGAGAGTCCCCACGGCATAAATCAGCTCCCAGTCTCCAGACAGAGATGGAGAGTTAAAGATGCCATGCAGTCTTGGAACAACATCCATATGGTTTAAATAAGCTGTCACCCAAATAGCAACAGACGGACAATGCAGAAAGAAAATACGAAGCCCTAACTTTCCAGGCTGTTTTGGAATCTGCAGACAGGCACCTTCTTGGAAAGACAAGTGCTCGGTAAATGCATTGTAAATGTACCACTGAGATTGCTGATGTGCATTTCACACAGCAAAACAGTATGTGAATAATTCTGAACACATAAAATCTCTTCATGGTTAAGAATTGAGACTGGTTGGGGAGTATTTCAGAAGTGGCTGTAATTCTAATGAACAAATTCTTCTTGAGCCTCAGGCATAATACTGGGAAGGGAGTGAAGCAAGCTACATTGGTAAGAATATTGTGGGAGATGCCTGATCTTTTCAATTTTTTTCTTTTTCAAAACAAATCATTCTTTTTTACAACAAAGCTTCAAGTTACATGTTCAACAAAGACTACTTTTAAACTCAATGCCCTGCAAAGGGGATTAAGAATTTTAACAGGCCTGGTCTCTTTAAGACATCTAGAAAAACAAACAATAACTTTAATTATTAACTAAAGTTAATGCAGGAAGAATACAGGACTGAGTATTTAAGAAATTGCACTCTTGATGCTTCGATTAATAAAATCTTTGTTTAGCCTACTGCTCCTGTTTCCCATCCACCCATGCTATTGGGTAAAAACATTAAGTTCCAGAAAAAGGAAGTATCTAGCTATAAAAGGCTAGAAATGAGTTTCTAAACAGGGCCTTATTACTCTTCAGAAAAATGTTGAGCTCCTTTGCTTTTTCCCTGAATTTGTATGAATAAACTATTTTGAAGACATTGCTTAATGTTACCCAAATATTAAACATGGTTAAGATTTCCCCATCCACTTCCCTGATAGGAAAAAAAAAAAAAAGAAAGAAGAAAAAGCTATGAAAGGGGACAAAGATCATGGAAACTTAAAAGGAAACACTGCTATACAGGGAACCCTGGATTTAGAACAAACACAACTTAGAGAAATAAATTCTAAATGACAAATATCTAATGCTTATCTGAGTGATGCATTGAAATGTGAGACGATAGCAAAACTTGGGAGTAGAATTTAATTTGATTTTGATTCTTACTAGTGATTCACAAGCTCCTAGTTTGATTTTTACAAAACCAACAAAAGTAAGGAACCTGAGCAAGTACAGCTGTACGAACTACATAAATTATCTTGTTTTTCCCACAGCTGTATACACATATCCTACTTCACATTTCAGATAAATAGACAGTTATTCTTTATAGAAATAAAAAAATCTGTTACATGCATACTCGCAGTTTTTAAACTCGAGTGAGTTTATTTTGACTGTAAACCAAGTTATGTTCAAATCTTCAATCAAACAATTCACACTAAATCTCAGATCAGCAAAATAAGGAGTGTATAGTTCAGTGTGTCAGGACATCTCAGTTTCACACATGCCTGCTTGTGCTCTTTCCAGCTATCAGGGCTCCTTACATGCAACTAGCCTGCCTTAATTCACATCTCCCATATAACAGGTCCTAGTAATTAACAACTGCCCTAACATTAGAAAAACATGTGCTAATAAAAGGCTACAGTAGATGTGGAAAAATCAGGAGAAGTGGGGTTCTGCTCCCACCTCTTTATATTATTTTTTTCTTATCTCCTTTCCTACCATTTACAATTACACAGAGTGTTAACAAAAATCTAACTAATTTACTGAGACAAATTTATGCAGTAGCGTATAGGCTGGATTGTTCCAGATGTGCACTGAAACTGGAATATCAGATTGGAGCTTGGAAAAACTACACTGTTATTAAGGTATGTTTGACATTTCATCTTTCCATAAACAAGTATAATAACATATAACACCATTTATCTTCTCTTAGAGGTAGTAGTGGGACCAAGTTTTTTGAATATAAGAACTGATACAAGATAAAAAGTACAGATTTGAGATTAAAGTAACAATAACCTTTCCAACATTATGACTAGTTTACATTTTTAAATGGCCATTTTCTAATATGGACATATATGACTTGGATACCACATGCCTGAAGAGCAGAAGAAAAGAATCTCTATCAATGCAATGTTACTAATTTCCTTTACACACTTCAGCCAAGAGCAATTGAAGTTACTCAATAGGTGGCATAAAACAAAAACAATAAAACCCACCAAAACCCAAAAAGCGAAAAACCCCACCTTAGGGAGGGTTTTTCAACGAGATTGGAATAAAGAGAAAAGTTGATTAGCCAGCAGATACCATTTCCAAGTTATATATTACTGTAAGGGCCCAGAGGTTCTAAGTCAAAGCTGGTTCCGATAACTGAGGCTGCTTCTACACTGAAGAAGAAGCGTCCCAGGAAAGGACTTCTGTCCCCCTCAAATTTATCCTTCAATACCATAATTTGAAGAATTTGGTATCTTCAAGCTGAAGGAGCTGCAAACAAGAGACCTACAACTGCCTCCCATGTTCCAGAACACTAAACACATCCAGATGAGAATTTTGAAAGCAAGAGTCCAAATATTCCCATTTTTACTCCTCACTATGAAATGAGTGAACTAATAAAATAATTTTAGCCCGAAATTAAAAAAAAAGTTTTCTGTACCACTGAGGTAATAAATCATTGAATACTGAAAAAAATAGTGCCATTATTAGTAGGAGAAAATATATCGATGAATATATTTTGCTAATGAACCCTTCACAATTAATAAATATGCAAAAAATAGTATAATTTAGTATGGGAAGTCAAATTAGGAAAGCTCATTAAAATCTGTAAATCAGTTACAGACACCTAGTGTTGAATAATTCATCAACTATTTAACACATTTACTAAAAAACCCATGTAAATTACTTTTATCACTGGCCTAATTCAATTTTTTTTGTTTTGTGAAGGGATTCTTTTTTCCTAGCACCAGTCCGAAAGTTTAATTGCAAATTGATTAACGTGGAGCTTTGCTAATTAAATCAGCTGAAGGAGATTTAGGCTGACACCATACTAGTTGCTCAAATTAAGGGATTGTCCCATTGCATTAAATATAGTGCATTTATCAGAGATAAACTAACAGGCTGTTAACTTGAACTGACACATAATGGAGGGGGAAAATGAATCTTTACAGTATTGTGTGTAAGAGATAACACAGCTCTTTTACTACTAATAGCAGCTTTACAGGTTTCTGAACAATTAGAAAAGGTTTTAATAATGTTCCTTTCAGCTTGAAATGAGAATTAAATCCTTCACTAATACTTTGTTTATGTGACAGTATCAGTCCAAAGATCTGAACAGATTTTGTTGTGGATAGGCTGCTAGCAAGTAAGAAACCTTAGAAAAATCCATTTAAGTGTAGTAAACTTTGACTAGAGAGTTATTAAAACACTAAATGAAACCTTATTTTTAAATAAATCTTTATTGTGTGGGTGTTATCATCTAGATGGTGGTATTCAGATAGCATAAAGTGTACAAGTTCTGTGAACCTGGCTGCAAGTTTCTTTCATTTTTTTAAAGTTTCATGGCACTGCCAAATGCCCACATAATTCTGTTTTCAAAGTTATCAATACAAACAATTATCTATTAATAATATAGGTCTAGGAATTCTTGGATTTTCCCACTGACACTCCAAATACCAAGTAAAGAGATAGCCAGGAAAGTTGTTTCACCAGTAGAAGTTGCCAATACCCTTTACTTCAATTAAGTAGAGCCACGAGAGAAGATCACCTGTCACGCCATCGGGAAACACTCCAAGAACACAGTTTAGCAACAGCCACATCCAAGCTGTAGCCAACAGCACAGACCTGGTTTCAGACTGAAGTCACACGTGCACACACATAAAGGGGTAACTCAAAGACTCTGACAGCAGCGGGTGTTGTACTGCTATGCACAGAAATCCGACACCTGAACACCTCAGCAGGTACAGAAAAGAATGCAATACTACACACAAGTACGTCCCATTAGCTACAACATCGTAAACATACCTTGAAAGTTTTTGCCTCCCAGTTCAAATAAAATACATCGCAACATGCAGCACTGGAAATATATTTGGAAATTTTTTCCATGTTCATATGCAGAACTCTCAACATTGAGTTGGCTAGCTTAGCAAATTAAAAATAACAGCAAAGAGCATCTTTTCCTTTCTTCTTTCCTCTGTAGTACTTAGTTTAAGGCAGTCACCATCTGACCCCTTCTCCTTGACTGTGGCAGCGCCAGTGATTACATACAATCAGTCACAGAGAGGATCAGGGTTTGGATAAAGCTTCAGCAAGATCCCTTCCCTGATACACCTCATAAGCAAGTACACTAATGCATAAATACAACAAAATGCACATCTGACAACAGGAGATGCATGACAGTATTTTGATATCAGATTAAGTGCTGGCTGCTCACAAAATTGCTGACTCAAAAGAACAGCACTGCCACTGCCTAAGTAATTTCAATCAAGAGTGTAGTCCTTTCCCTTGAGAAATCAACACCACCTCTTGTCACAAAAAAAAAAAAAGCAGATAAAGCAAGAGGCAAGAGCAGTTTAGAGTGCATGAAAAATGGTCTTTGTATAGAGTTTTGTATTATTAGATCTCTCGCTTTTGTCAGTCTACTACCAAATAACTGAAAGAAAAAGGAGAGCAAAAGCCCAACGGTGCTTTTAGACTAAAAGTAGGCATTAGGAACATTATTAATATCATATATTTTAGATTAAAAATTAGTTAAGAAACTGTATCTGAATTGAGCAATATTTAAATCATTGATTTTTTTTCTGAATTTCATGATACTGATGCACATTATAATCTCATACACATTTGCTAAATCAGCAGCATTTGTAGTCAGTACAGAGAGTCTCCTCGCATTCTAAATTATTAAAGCTCCATAGTTAAAGATTAATTTTTTGTAAAGTACCTCCTCGCTTCCACATGAATTCACTGCCAATATACTCTAAAAGGGTTATCAGAAAGAAAAATTATTGCATGCTTGTTTATGAGAATGAAAAAAAGTTAATGGGCTAACAATGTACTGTAGATCACAGAATCACAGAATAACCAGGTTGGAAGAGACCCATTGGATCGTCGAATCCAACCATTCCCCAATCCCTAAATCATGCTCCCAAGCACCTCGTCTACCCTCACCTTAAACACCTCCAGAGACGGTGACTCAACCACCTCCCTTGGCAGACCGTTCCAATGCCTAACCACCCTCTCCGTGAGGAACTTTTTCCTAATTTCAAGCCTAAATCTCCCCTGGCGGAGCTTGAGGCCATTCCCTCTCGTCCTGTCCCCTGTCACTTGGGAGAACAGGCCAGCACCCTCCTCTCCACAACCTCCCTTCAGGTAGTTGTAGAGAGTAATAAGGTCTCCCCTCAGCCTCCTCTTCTCCAGGCTGAACACCCCCAGCTCTCTCAGCCGCTCCTCATAAGGCCTGTTCTCCAGCCCCTTCACCAGCTTCGTTGCTCTTCTCTGGACTCGCTCCAGAGCCTCAACATCCTTCTTGTGGTGAGGGGCCCAGAACTGAACACAGGATTCGAGGAGCGGTCTCACCAGTGCCGAGTACAGGGGGAGAATAACCTCCCTGGACCTGCTGGTCACGCCGTTCCTGATACGAGCCAAGATGCCATTGGCCTTCTTGGCCACCTGGGCCACTGCTGGCTCATGTTCAGTCGCTGTCAACCAGCACCCCCAGGTCCTTCTCCTCCTGGCAGCTTTCCAGACAGGTTTCTCCTAGTCTGTAGCTCTGCTTAGGGTTGTTGTGCCCCAAGTGCAGGAGTCGGCATTTGGCCGTGTTAAACCTCCTGCCGTTGGTCTCAGCCCAACAGTCCAGCCTGTTCAGGTCCCTTTGCAGCCTCCCAACCCTCCAGCAGATCGACACTTCCACCCAGCTTGGTGTCATCTGCAAACTTGCTAAGGGAGGACTCAATGCCTTCATCCAGGTCGTTGATAAAGACATTAAACAGGACTGGACCCAGGACTGAGCCCTGGGGAACCCCACTTGTCACTGGCCTCCAGCTGGATTTAACTCCATTTACCACCACCCTCTGGGCCCGGTCATTCAACCAGTTTTTCACCCAAGACAGTGTGCACCCGTCCAGGCCAGAGGCCGATAGTTTCCAAAGCAGAATGCTATGAGAAACTGTATCAAGAAAGGTCAGAAACCTTTCCAAGACTATACTTACAATTAAAACCAAAATACACGGTTGTGCTAAATTTGAGAATTCATGGTTTACAGAAGTGAAATAACCAGGGATGAACTGCTGCCTGCTAGTTTTCAGATTTATACTTACAAATATTGTGTTGGTGAATTTACTTTGCAATAATTATTTCTTATTATTGTTGTCAGCTGTACAATACCTCAAGCCATCCTCACTAATGAAAATACCTTCCCATCATATCAGTCCTCCAGTCCTTTCAAAATAAACTAAATCATTAGCAGCTAAAGGTGAACTACACCTGAGCGTACTTACTGTCATTCTCCTCTATGTGGAACTACAAAATTACTAATAGTGGCATTTACTCAAACATGCTCCACGGTGGCAGTGATTCCAGCTTTCAGATGGAGTCAGTGCAAAACACTAGGCATTGGGAAAATGCTATTAGCCAGCAAAATCTCCCAAAGCTTCTTCATTCTTTTACACCAGCCACAGAAAAATTTGAGCATGCATCATAGATTGTTGGACAGGTTATCCAACCCTTTTCTTAGAATAGCTTTTAGAGGATGCTAAAGCATTCCTGTAAGAGATCCTCAAACATGCCTTGAAGTTAAATAAATTGGGAAAGATACAGTGTCACAGAAATCCCCCACAATTTCAGATTTGGTCACTCTCCATAAGCTGTGTTTTGGAGAAGGCATGTAATGAAATAAGCAAAAAATATTATAACTTGCAGAAATGATTAAAATATTATTGATGGATTTCACCTAATAAGTGATGTTTTTTCAGAAAGTAATAAGTGTTTATTCAAAAATAAAGAGCTGTTGCTTTTTCAAAGTTGACATAGTGTGCGCTAAAACTGACTGTATGCCTGTATGTCATTCTCCAGTGGAAATTCAGAGAAAATATCTCCCTTGAAGAAATCTTACCAGAAGCAATCACTAAAGTTTACGAAGTGTGTGTAGATACAAAGACTGTCATCTGACAAAAACTCATCTAGGAGACCCTAACCCATAAGGGCAAAAGAGCAAACAAGAAAAAATTTAGAACAATATGCACAAGTATTCAGACTGAAAGGATGACCCACTGCAATATTTACTTGGTAGGCTGGTATAAATTCCCTAGCAACATATATGCTTTTCGTAGTTACCCAGCTCCATACATTTATGCTTCATTTTATCTCTTTCCACAATATCAATTTTCCTGACCCAGAAAAGTGTTATTATTAGCATGACAGACTTCTCCTTTCACTTTGTTTTTCCATCTCCTCATGTTACTACCTTTAAATACTCTTAAGCAAAAATCAATTAATACACTGATAATATTAACATACTTTTTGATGAAACCAGATTTTATTCTCCTTCAGAATGAAAAGAAAAAAACAATACTTCTGTAATTCCCAATTGCCTGAGTTTTATTTTTTAATCCTTTTACAAATAATAAATTGATACCTTCTCTCCTCCGTTAATAGTATAAAAATTTTTTATTTCTCCTTAGATACTTTTTTCAGATGGCTAATGCAGTTGAAGTCTGCATTTGTCACTTGTGGCAGTGTCTGATTCTGGACACTCTGTTCCTTTATGCTCACTAATTGCTTTCTGGTTATGAAACTGCATTCTGAGCTCTCGTCTTCACCTGATCTTTTCATTCTTCACCTCTCCTACTCAGAGCATTGCTCTTGACTTCCAAACTTCATTGAAGTTTAAAATGTTTCAGACCTGTGACTTGGGATGCAGCTGCCAAAAAAACTAATTTGATAAGCAAGCAACTACTCAACTCAGCAACATGAGCTAGTTATGTAGGGTATTTTAAAGCTATTTTCCTTGTCACTCTGAACTTTTCTGCTGTTTTGGGGGGTTTTTTTAGGGTTTTCTTTTCCTTTTAAAATCATTCCATTGTGAATAAAAACCATACAGGAGTCTCAGCCATCTTTTAAGATCATCTTGCTCATGGAGAATATCTTCTATTTGAGTTGCATACATTCTGTGTTATGACTAGATTCACATGGAGTTTGCTGTCACCTAAGTGACGGGTAGCACAGACTCGTTTTTTTACCACAATTTGTACACAGTTTGCTTATGTTATTTCCTTCTGCTGTCCCTCAAGAGCATCAAGAACAAAAAGTGAGCAAAGAATTTGCAGTCTTAGTGTGCTCATGTAGATAAATAATAAATAGTAATAAATAAAAATAATTATAATAAACAATACACATCAGAGAGCATCTCAGAGTAAACAAGAACTGCCACTCACTGAATGCTTTTTAAGGACTTTTTGTATAAATGCTGGCAGCGTAGACTATGCAAGAGCATAAGAGGAAATAGGACAGACCTTCTAAGAAGAGCTTACAGTATAATAGTACATAATTAAAACCCCATAGAAATAAATCAATTTTTATAACTGTGGCTGAATCAGTGTTATTCTACTATCTGGGATCCAGCACTACCTGTAGTAATACTCAAACATTTAGATGACAGAAAAATAAGGGTAGAACTTTATTAGGACAAATCCATAAAGAACTCTAATTTTTAAGCTATGTAAAGTCTATTCAAACTTGTTACTAAAGAATTACCATGGTTAATTACTTCCTACTACTATTTTTACATTACTCTTACCAACCAGTTATTATTTAAAATAAGTACTTGCTAGAATTAAGTTAAAGGGGTTTCAAGGTACCTGGTTGGAGACATACATCGCAGGAAAGCGTTGAGCGTATGCTGAAAACATATTCTGAGTTTTAACGTCTTTTATTGAGTTTGTTTCATAAACCTGAGAAAAAGGAGCAATTACTACTACACCTGAGCTTGTCTAGTCTATGATTTAAGAAAGCAAAGTTCATATTGCTTCAAAAGATAAGGAAAATGTAATTGGACAAAAGCAGTGCAATCATTGAATAAGGCGTCTCATTGATAAATGTATTGTAATTTCCAAGCCTTAGAGATTAAAGCTCTTAATTTCTGATTTTGTTTTTCCTATAATCACAGCTTGCAGATAAACAGGTAGGAGAGCACAACTTGTAATATTCACAGCAAAAGCAAGATAAAGACTCCATTGTCATTCACGGCTATGAGCTAACAGCCCAGGTATCCTTTCTGCTTTAGTGTCTAAAACTCAATTATTGTTAGTATAGTCTGTTATTTATTTCTGCAGCAGTAGTGCTCTGAGGACCGAAATACTGACCTCGTTATTGAGTCACTCAAATACTACAAGGAGTAACCATTTCTGCCCCACATTGCTGAACAGACAAATCGCAAATTGCAATTGGGGCGCACACAAGCACCGTAACTTGTTTGAGGTCAGATAGCAGCTCCATAGTATAGCTAAGAATAGGAATTAAGTCTTCTCATATCAGCTAGAGTAACATATTTATGATTTGCATCTTCCTGTGTACTAGTGTTATAGGGGACACCGTTCTGATAAACTAACATTTCAGTTATTTGTTCAGTTCAGTTTCTTCCAGTGCAATATATTACAATATATTACCTGACCATAATAGCAATTCAAAACATAGTGCCTTCATTATTATTAGGTATTAGTTTAAAAAACTAGCAAGAAAAGAAAACTCGCCAAAACAGAAAAAAAAAAAAAAATCCCACAATTCTTTTAAACCACATGTATGAAAAAAAAACGCTGAGAGAATCCTCAATCAGAGATTATGAGTTGTCAAGCACCTGGGATTTTCTCATTTTAAATTATCAGACTGGAACAGATGCTAAAGAGACTTCCAGGTTTTCAGGTGCTTGTGGAAATTCTGATTTGCATTATAGCTACGTACACATACAGATATTGTGTTACACTTCTATCATACCAATGTGGAGCATACTCCACTCCAAACATAGTGCTCTGCACCTCCCTTCTCTTTTTGAAATGTTTGGCCCCAGTTGCTCTGAATTAGAGCATTTATAGTTATAAAATATTTTGTTCTTTCCTACACAGTGTACATAACATATATCTACAACTGATGTTCTATCCCAAAGTAATATTGGGAGCAGTGAACATGGGTGGTGGTCTCCTCTCTATTTCTTATCTTCAAAGAAAGTGTCTTGCTAAGAAAGTCAATATTCTGCTGTGTACTGACTTTTTTCTTTGGAGTGTTTGCATGAATCAGACCTTAGTTTTATAAAGGAAAGTTAAATTGTCCCCTGAGTGTATGACTTATCAATAAAAATATATAATTATCTATACAAGTCAAGTTCCACATACAGCTATTCTTTTCTCTCTCAACCCCACATTCTCCTACTATTTACAGAAATCTTGCATGCTATCATGCAGTGGTTCAAAGGTGCCCCCAGATGCTGTATGAGTACCCAAGGATATTGCTACTTCACTGAAATCACAAGCTAAACAGAAGTAGTTAACTTAGTTGCACAATTGTACCCCCTACCTGAAAGCTAACATCCCTATCAATAGTTAGTGAGCTTTTATCCAAGACAGGAAAGTTGAAACAAATCAAGGGAAAGGAGATAAAGGTGATCTGGGCAAGCTTTCTGGAAGCCCAGATTTTCTATTCTAAGATATTCAAGTAAAATTAGGGATTGTGTGTCAGCCAGTGCTGCTTGCTCAGTACAGTTTTACTGGTGTAAGGTACATGGAGAAATCCTCTACGCTAGTATGAATCTGTAATTTATGTATTACATGGCTGATTTCATATTTAACAGGACACATTTCTATACTGGACTAAGGTGTACATTTACAATTCTCAATATCTACCCAAAAAGAGATTATGTGGTCTAGCCATACAGATACCTAAATGCCTTTTGCATAGAACATGGTTTAAGCTTTTATGGGTAGTTAGCTATATAATCTAGGAGTAACGGATATCCTGACAACTCTTTTAGAGTCATCTCAGAACAGATTCTGAGTTTTGAGCACTTCTGAGAATGTTCTTTCCTAGCCCTTACTTGATTTACAGCACTACCTACCTGTAGAGTTCTACAAATCTATTCTCCCTGCAAAATTTAAACCAGAAAAAAATAAAATGTATGCACATGCTCTATGGACAGGTTTTTACATTACATTCTCTTTTTTTTTACATTACAGTGATTTGTACTTGTAAAGGCATTCCTCTCTCTGCTTCACTAAGCTTGAAATAAAAATATGAAAAGTTCCATTCTAATGTTTCTTCACGAGAGACTTCATGCCTATTATGCAGGTACTAGATAAAGAGATGTAGAAACCTGTAGATGAGGACAATTCCACTGATACCAGCAAGAGCAAACTTGAGCAAGGGAAGAGTTAGCCCACTTTTTTATTTCCTATTTTATTCTACCATGAAATTTTTTTTCTCTACAACTTAGTTGGAGGTTCATGTTTGTTAATCACACCAAGCAGATGTCTCACTACAGCTGATGAAATAACAGATTATCTTTTCCTCTGAGAATTCCTGCCAGAGAAAAATGTTTAAAAAAAAAATAAATAAACAGCATACAAACACATGCAGACTTCTTTAAAGTAAAAAAAACCTTGGTATCAACTCACATAAACAGTGAATGTTAAAATGTTTGCTTTTCTTCTTCAGTTTTGGTTTTGTCTGCTTTCTTAAATAGCAGGATTTAGGAATCTACTTGATCATGCCAAATACTAGCATTATTTGTTCCTTTTTAAAAAGCAGTTTTGAATAGGCAGACTGCTTGTGTGGATTTTCCTACCATTTACTTGCCCATTCCAGTGACACTTAACTTTCCTGTGTGCTAGAGAGTTATTTGAATGCCAAACACTTTCACTTCTCTATCGAGCACAGTTAGAATCAGGACGTATTTTTATTTATTAAAACAGACTACAATCACTGTAACCCCTCTGTCAGCACAAAAAAAAAAAAAAAAAAAAAAATCATTTGTCCACTACCACATCCCAAACAGGCTGGACATTTTTTGTGTGTTTATAATATGCATTTGCTGACAGCTGCACAATCTTACTACACGAACGCTGTAAAGTTACTAGATATTCCTAGATATTCCTACTCCTCCAACTCCTTGAAGAAATAGCGAGCACAGAGCCTATGTGGCAGGCCATCTGCACCCATTTCATTTAAGTGTTATTCAACCTCCTCTAAAGGTCTACTTACTATATATCAGACAAAGATAAAACCTGTGCAGCTACTGCACAGATATAAAATAATTCTCCTGAAAATCTAACATACTTGCCTATTTTGTGTACCTGTAGTTGGCTGTAGAGGGTCACACAACCTGCAGGTACTGGCCCTCAAAACAGGGACAGAGTGGCTCACCAGGCAAGCACTGCCCATCGCTTACTGCTAAGTCTTCACTGCTGACAACTTGTACCACTCTCGTAGAGGAAGCAGAAGCATCATAGGAAATTCCACAAACGGGTCCTCATGCCATTTTTCTAATAATTTTTCCCACAAGTACATCCTTCTTATTTGCAACTTTCGATAGCGTGTTACCAAGTTTTCTGACAGCAGATCCTCCTTACTAGCCAAGCAGTATCAACTACTAGCTAAATAAACCACAAAGCATAAAAAGCTGGAAACTAATACAAGTAGATGTAATTATAAATCCATCTAGTACACATGTTACTCTAATTAAAACTTCTCAATATTCTAATACCAGTTACTAAAGTACAGTCAGGATACCTGACACCCTCTGGGTAGGAAAATAAATAGATACAATTAACACTTAGTAAGGAGTATAAAAGATAACTTCCAAAACATGAGATGTTTGAAATCACCAGTCAGACCACAGTAGTTCAATACTGCACTTGAAAAGCAAGCTTTTATCTTAAAATTAACAAGGTGGTTAAGCTGGCATCTCAATATACAACAGGAGATAAAATCATTAGTTCAAGTTTTCATTAAATTCTTCTGCTTGAGTGTTTCAGTGGTTTTGGTTTGGGTTTTTTTTTTCTTTTAGGTTGTTTGTGTGGTTTTGTTTTGTTGTTGTTGCAGGTTTATTTCCCGCTTTTAATAATTTATGAACAATTGCTCGCCTATCAAACATGCCCTCAATGTAGATCGTAAATTGTACTTTTCACAAGTTCTATGTGAAAGTTGTGCTGGACAAAAAAAAAAAAAAAAAAAAAAAAAGAAAAAAGAAGCTGCTGCTTTACCTCAGACCAAATCACAAAATCCTGTCTGTTTTCCAGATTCCAGACTGGCTGCAGCTTCTAGATAAGGCAGCTGAATGGCTAAAACAAATGCTTTCTGCAACCCAGTGCGCCTTGCTCTAAGATGTATGCTCCATCGAACCTACAAATATACATTTTTTAATTGCTCATTGAGGAGAAAGGGGAAGAAGAGACAAAGCCTTTGTGCACCTTACATACACATTACTTACATTTAAGCATCATTTCTGATGTGAGAGATACCAGATGCGGTATTCACCCGTACACATCTAATAACGCAATGCTACAGTCACCACAGAGAGATATGATGTGGCAAACAGATTACTTTCTACTTTTCAGGGATTTTTGTAGATTTTTGCACATTAAAGCCCAAACATCGCTTTTGAAGTATGTTGCTAGAATGTATAGCACGCTTGAATTCTCTCTGGGGAGACCTTACAGCAGCGTTCCAATACTTAAACAGAGCCTACGGGAAAGCTGGGGAGGAGCTCTTTAGCAGAGATAGGATGATGGGGAACGGTTTTAAGCTGAATGAGGGAAAATTATGAATAGATATTAGGAAGAAACTTTTTAATTCAAGGGTGAGGAGGCACTGGCACAGGTTGCCCAGAGGAGTTGTGGATGCCCCATCCCTGGAGGTGTTCACAGCCAGGCTGGATGAGACTATGAGCAACCTGACCCAGCGTGACGTGTCCCTGCCTATAGCAAAGGGGCTGGAACAGATGATCTTTGAGGTCCCTTCCAACCATTCTATGATTCTATGACTATATACACATATATCAGAGCAAAACCAGTCAATTCTAAGTATATAATTGAGCTATTATGAAACCTCTGTATTTCAAAACCGTTTTTTTGAGTTACTTACAAATGCACAGCAACTCATCGATTAAAATCACCTTTCCAACTTATTTTCAATCATTCACATCTATTTACAGCAAGTAAAAATTTTATTTCAGCATTTACGTAAATTAAGAGTTCCTAAGATTCACAGGTATAAAATACCTGCTTGGAGAGCAGAGTTCTTGCATACTAAGATTAATATACTGGCTTTCTGCATTAGCTAAGGTTTCATAAAATGAAGATTCCAATATGCATCTTGACATAAAGACAGCGGTAATTTAAAATTTAAGTTAATGGATCTGGGGTTTTTGTGTTTTGGGGTTTTGGTTTTACTTTGCATTAATGACATTTCTAAGGATGAACACTGAAAAAGTTACAAAGTTGACACTGTCAACATTTTTGGTCTTACTAAGCAATTGTTGCATCATTTGCTGATTTCTTTTGTCAAAAATGTCAAGTGCATGCTGAATTTTAAACAACTTTCTCCAGTTTTTGAAATCATAATCATAGAAAACATTCAAGGTGAATGTCCCTAATTTAGCATGCCTCTAACCAATACATCTACATTTGTAGTCATTATTCATGCCATCTGGCTTGATGTGCTCATTAATAAATGAAAAAACCTCCATTGCATTATTGATTTTCAGATAATTGCTGACTTTCTTCTCCCTGAAACTGTCAATGTCATATCTTTATACTTCTTGATTTGGACTTGCTAGGAAGTCATTGCCACGTATTGCTACATAAATCGTATTCTTTTATTTTCCTCTGCACTTGTTTGACTCTCTAATACAGAATTTACACTACTCAAGATGAGTTCAGAAACGACTGTTCTCTATTTCATCAAGACTTCCTGCTGCCAACAGCAACAACTATGCAAGCAAGTTGCCTCTATTTTATTGCTTCAGTGTCACTTATAGAGTATATAAAAAAAGTTAATTATATTATTCATACATCATGCAAACTACCTAAGCATCCTCAAGCTGGCAGAGCTGTGGAAGAAAGCTTGCAATGTGCATATTTCATGGCATGGTTTGGTGATACCTATAGGTTTTGACAGCAGTAGTGTTCCATATTTTAAAATCTTCTAATGGCTTTGCAATGTAGTTTCAACAAATAAACACCAGGAAACTGAACTGGCACATCCAGTCAGACATGCTTGGAAATAGCTTTTTCCAGTAGTTCAAAGTAATGCATGCTTTATCTTGAGTTTAAGGACAGTTATTGCTCTTCTACTTGCACTGATGATCTTCATGTCTCCTCATTCTCTTAATCTGTTGGGTTCGAGTGGTTTGTGTTTTCGTTTTTTTTCCTGTTTTGTTGGTTTGGGGGTTTTTTTTGACTCAGAACTTTGCACTGGCTTCCACAAGTGAACTGGTATGCAATATATCAATTTTCTGACCAAAAAGACTCCAAGGTCTTTCTTATTTCAGGTTTTAAATTAGGTTTTGGTGTGTATTTCTATTAACATAAAAAAAGCATTGCACCAGCACTGTTACCCACAGAGTGAAACGAGTTTCTGGGGGTTCAATATTTTCTTTTATCATGTATGCATACAACAGACATACACAAAGTAAACCAGTTGGTTTATGGCTTTGAGTACTTCCCTGAGAAAGCATAAATAGTCTGACTCGCTACTAACATTCACTATAAAAATATAAAACTTTACTTTTCATACATAGTCAAAATCACTTTGGTTTCTAGAACTGACTTTTTGAACAGTTTGTCAAGTATAAAAGAAGTTTTCAAGTCTCCATATAAAGTTGAGCAATAATTTCACCTACTAGGCAAACAGGTTTTATAGAAGTCTTTAAAGTATATTTCTATGGAAAATACTATAGATCTAATGTTTAAAACTTCTTGCATAACTGTGACCTTTGTGCAGAATGGGTCATCATACTCAGAAATCGTCATCAAGCCTCTTGGAATTTGCTTTCTTACTTCATTCTGTATGAAGAGAATGACTGAGCATTCTGCTCCAGTGCGCTACCCAAGACCAAAGTCTTGGGAATGGATTCTGGACCAGAAACTACTATTTTTTTCTGTAGTTAAGTATAGAGACTTCAGACTAAGCCAGAACCAAAGAGGAACTTGATTCTAGTTCTGCCATTAGGCTGCTATCTTTCAGGTAATTTTATAGTTCAGTTTTCAGCTGGTCCTCTATGCTCATATTTTACCTCTGAAACACACATAGATGTCCTCTCCTCTGTGAAACACTGGCTAGCTTATTAATACTATTGAACCCTCAAGCATTTTTCATAAATAGTCTAAAGGACTGAAAAAAGCAGTGCAGAAATACAACGGAACCAAAAGTGACATTATTTGGATCACAGGGGAAACAAAAGTAGAATTGGGAATAAATCCTACACTGGTTGAGTTATTCCTTTATGTACTCTTTGATTTCTTTCCTGTACTGCATTATTCTCTCAAGAGATTAATGTGCCTACAGTCCTTCATGGAGTTAATGTTATCCACAGAGGTTTTCTGGAATTAACTTCAAAGCAAGAGCGTACAGAATGAAACAGATGAAGGCAAAACTAGCTGGCCTTTTATTATTCCTCATAGATGACTTTGAAAGCCTACGCATATTTTACATTAATAGCATATTATTACAGTAAAATTAATGCTAATGTGGAAGACACAAGATTAAATCACATGTGGAACGCCAAAAAACAGCAAGTGCCACCAGAGACTAGCAGTACATATACTGCTGAGTAACTATAGTTCTTCCAGCGTACCAAAATAATGCTGGTGCCTGAAATGTTTCTATTCAATTTTCTATCATAATTTCACCAATCCAAAAGAGGCAAGTTGGTTAAGCTTTCAGTGAACACCTAACTATACTGCGTCTGATACTCACTCACAAAAATACTTTCCGAGAACTTTCCAGAAACTACTTGTGTTAAAACAAAAGGGAGAAAAGGAAGAAAGAAAAAAGAAATATACAGCTGTCAGGGATTATTCATCTTTAACATGCATTTCATAAGAAAGAATTCTTTAACAAAAGCCTTCCAGACAGCAAACCCTCCCTTCACGCAGGAAAAAAGCTCCCTCTAAATAAACTCCAGAAAGCTAGGAAAAAAAACCAACACCCCTCCTCCAAAGGTAGGGGGAAACAACAAACAAAACCAACCAACGAAGCAAAAAATCTTCCCTGGCAAAACCCAAAAAACCCAACTCAACCACCAGAGAATAAGCTTCTGGTAAACTGGGTTTTGTTTTTATTCTGAAGTGAATGCATTTTCATCCCAAGAAAGTTCATTAACCCAGCAAAAGTTCCCTTCTTTTATTTAAGAAAAGAAAAAAAAAAAGAACTTAATAGTAACTAGGAAATACTTCTGTTAAAAAGAAGCGAGATCTATTCAACCCAATGACTAGGCACTAAGTGGAAAGGAGGAAGGAGTCTTGGATAAAGCTCTTTACATCCTGCCTCTCTTCTGGCAAGTCATTTAGACTTATTACCTTTGTAGTATATATCTGGAAACAGTTAATTTCATAATCGAGCTTGTTCTTACCCTCTCCTCTCCAAACCAGGTTAATTAATTTAAGAAACATAGGAAAAGCAGCACATGATGTATGTTATTAGCAATGGTCAACCTGTCCTACAGCTTGAACAGGAAAGAGATTATAGCTGACCATTTTGGTAATGAAGGAAAGCAGCACTGACAACATTTCTACACCATGGAAACCATCATCTCCATTACATACCTATGAAAAAAACCCACTAAGAATATCAAGCACCCATTGAAAGTTGATATTCTTATTAATATATGATTCATTTAAATGCTTTCCAATACATACAAAACTTCTGGGCGTCAATCCTTGCTTTCACGACAATATCTCTGCTCACATTACAGGTAAGAACATGAATAAAACATTAACAAAGGGAGCTAATCAATACAATTATCAACTAGTTTTTAACCAGTTTTAATTTTTTTTTTAATTCCAACACAATTATTTCAATATGAATGCTTTCATAGACAAAATTAAAGATAGATTTTTATTCCAAAGCGGAAGAAAAATTCATACACTGCCCTCTGCCAGAAGCACATAAAAAGCAGCAGCCAAATCCACTATGTAACAGCAACACTTCAGTTCAAGAAAAGTGAGGTACTGGCCAAAGTAACCAAGTATCCAACAACAACAACTTCGAATCTTCATGTAGTCATATTTTCTCTCTTCCACTTAAGCACTCTCCATAATTCCTTTTTGACAATTCACATATTTATATCTAGAGGAGAAAGGATTAATATATGCGTAGCAAAACATGTTCCTAGAAATAACAAAAATCATCTGTTCTTCTGTTGCCTTTGTCACAAAGGCTTGAGAGATGAGAGCACACTAATGAAAGCACTATGGGGGAAAAGAGGGAAAATCACATTTTTGAGTAACTTGTTTTCATAAATATTAATCTACCAGCCCAAATCAAATGTCAGAGTAAGGCATACTCTCATGGTATGCTTCAGAAACTACAGTCTTGATAATAAAGAACTGAAATTTGTTAAGCAAAAATTGACTAACATACACACATTTAAGTCTAGCAAGTTGGTTCTGCTTGATGCTGAAAACACAGGCAGTAGTCAATGCCAAATATAGTACGGCAAAGATGTGACTTTAAACCTTAGGATTAGTTTCCCCTTATGCACGTAGGCGTAAATGTTCTGTATTAAATGGCACAACAATAAATACATATTAAAGTTCTGAAGATGGATACTCCCTAACTCATGGCTAGTTAACAGTTTTAGAGGAATAAATATTAAATATTGTGACACGTTTAGTTTTGTTCATTTGCAACCAGTACCTGATACTACGAGGTGACAGGCAGTACGGAACAGGGCTGAAGGAAGATGCCACAGCTACTGACAGGCAAGTTTTAGGGTACAGCTTTGGTACAAATTCCAGTGCATATGTGAGTATGGTTCTACATAAACTTTTTCTAGACAGAACTTAATAAGATCTAGATCTTAAAATTTTAAAACTAGAACTTAAAAGAGTTAGTGGTGTGGATTTTATGAATACTTTTCTGAATCTAAGATAAGATTGAAACAACTGCTAAAGGATCCTTAAAACAAATCTGACTTATGAAGCAAGAGGAATGCAATTTCACACTTTTCTTTTTTTAATACCTTTTATTAGTTATATTTACTTGTAGCAGTCTATTTGTGCGCACCACATGGTAATCCTATGCATTAGCATGAACAGAATAAGAGTCGAACAGAGTAAGAGTCAAAAATCAAAGTCTATGTTAAAACAGGTTTAGAAAAAAAACTGCAATTAATTTGATCTCAGCTACAGCATAGCAAATCCAAAGTCAACTAGGACTACACAAATAGTTTGTGATTCTGGAATTATAGTTTACAAGATACCTTTGAGATTAAAAAAAAAAACAAAACAAAACAGAAGGATCTTAATTCATGCCATAGTTTCCATAGAAGCAAACCTCTTACTCTGAAAAATTCTAACTTGACTATTCAAGGCCAAACCTAGGAAAAGAAATAAAACATCTAATTGATATTTTATGATTAAGCATTTTGTTTAATAATTCTGTTAACTGTCTTCATGAAAACCGTCCAATCTGTGAGCTGCCTTTATCTGTGGTTTCTATGTCCTTGTCTACACATACCTCTGCTCCTGCCTCTATTGTGTTATGACTCCTTCAACAGAGTTGACTAAGACTGTAAAAGTAGGTTTTCCTTACTAAGTTTCAATAGTGAATAACTTGGAGGTATCACAAGTGACTCAGAAAAGTGGCACAACAGGAAACCAAGTCAGATTTTTAGGACAAAGAATATGCAGTGAAAATAACAAAAGCCTGAACAAACCTTCTTCCATTATGAAAAGCAGCAGCACTGTAAGAAAATAATTAGACCTAAGCAGCACACAAGTAACAGTACATTTCTGAGGTACTAGAGAATACTATCAGTACTCAGATCATAAGAATATTTATCTCAATTTGGAATACAAGAAATGGACTTCCATCTACATATACAGTATTTTTCAACTATTATTCTGTTCTGATGTAAAAAAAAGTGATTTCATCATTCCTGTTATGAATAAAAGTTTGTTTCATGCTTGTATATACCCTGAAGTCTGCAATATAAAATTCGAACCCTGTTACTAAAATGGGGTTGACCCACATAAATGATTCAAAAGTCCTGTCTTCCCTACTTAGCCCTCTTCCATGAACTAGTGAAGTCCTCAGCCTAATTCAGATGTCTTGTAATGCATGCTTTCGCAATAACATAGAGTGCTGTTCAGTGCCTCTGCAGTCCTGTACACTCCAACCATTCCTCACTTTTACCTTCTTCACAGTAGCAGGCACATGAGGGGACTCCGAAGGAGAGCTGAAAGCTTGTTAACACTATGTCCCTTTATTTCTCAAAGGTAGTAAGACCCATTTATTTAACACACCACCATCCTTCCACTTTCCTCAATGCAGTCAGCATGCAAGTGTATTTACAGTTTAGACTTGAGAAAACCATTCATATTAGGGATTCTTTCCTTCTGACCACATTAGAATAATTCTTACTGTTATTGTCTCTCTTACTCTCATGGAGAATACATTTTATATTTATTTTCTCTGTGAATTTTGTTTTAGATAAGCAATAATATTAGAAACAATAGTTATACAAAATAATAAGGAGATCATCAATAACCAAGGAAAATGAAATTAACAATTCACAGAATGCTGAGTGTGTTTTAGGGGCTATGTCTGTCCAAAAATGAAACAACATGGGAAAAAAATCATATTGCAAATACGTATATTTAACATTTCTTCCTGATGTGATACATTTCAGGTGGCAGCCAAGTTCTGTATGGAGCTGAAATCAAGCTTGATCTTCCTCTGATTGTTCCCCAAAGTCTATTACGAATCTTGTACAGAAATGCATGAGGCCAAATGAGTATCAGTGACATGACTCGAACACCTTCTATCACAATATATGTGACTTTGAAATTGCAGTTAGGAGAAAGTCCTTTTGGATGCTTCAACCATCAGTGGAAAAGGCCACAGAGAATAATGCACCAATAAGAAAAAGATTGCAATCCTCTCTCCATTAACTTTCTGAGCCTCTAAAGCTGTTACCTGTGACTCAATTCCTAAAGAGCAGACACAGAAGACTGTGGTTAGGTCCCAATCAGAAAGTTTACTTTTAAGTTCATTTATCACTCACTAAAATTATTCGCTCTTGAAGTTAGTATTTTTCAGTCAAGAAAACCGAGCACACTGTCACCAGTATGGGATGCTACTATCACTCTCTGCCTGTTTTCTAAAGCTACAATAAAAGGGTTTCACAGAAATATGAAAGGTGATGAAATTGGGTTTATTATTTGTTTTACTTGCTAGTGTTCTTTGCAATCGATAAGAAGCAATCCTTTTAGAACAGTCATCTGGTATACTTGTATCCAGCAGATTATTTTTAAGAAGAACTGTGCCATTTTAAAGATACAGGAGCAATCTGTACTGGCTGCAATTGGCTTATATATCCTAATTTACTAGACATTCCTATTAGACTATTCATGCTACACATACTTCAAAATTTTGATCAGCACAGAAAAGCCACCTACACTGTTTAGTAAAAGCTATTAATTTCTTTGGTCTCTCTCTCTCTCTCTTTTTTTTTTTTTTTTTTTTTGTAAGTTGAGAATGCAGTTTCCAAAGAGAGGAAAACAAATCAATTTATTTTAGTCAATAATATCGGTGGATGTAGCAGATTTAGGCAGACAGTTTTAAGATACCAAGTAAAAATAACAATACTGCATGTTCAGTTGGAAATGGAAGTCCAAACAACAATCAAATACTTTTCCTCACCCTGAATTCTTAACCTTAAGTCTTAACTCAATTCAACTTCAATTTTAAAGCCAAACCTCTGCTACATTATCAGCTTATCCTTGTGATCAAAAAGGTTTGTCTGTAACATGTACCTATTGTACAATGTCATTTAAGTCTGCACTGAAATAGAAAGAAACAATAGCCTGATTCATACAGTCCTTTAAATAATAACTATATATTTCTGCTGAAAAAATATAACTCATTGATCTAATGGCATTTTACTCAAGAAAATACAAATACATTTTCCTTAATGGTTCTTGCAAGCAAAATTTAACTACTGCTCTGACTTACATCTGGAAAGAAAGATGAAAAATAGCTTTGATGTAGTAACAAAGTGGGAACAAATGACTCATATTTATTCATTCCTTTATTTCCATTGGACAGACACCTATGTTGTGATTTTAAATTCAAAAGAAAAGGAATTATTCCACTCACCAGAAAAAGACCCGTCCAATTACTTGCACTGCACGTAGTAGATCCAAAGCTAATTTGCTAACATCAAAGATAATTAACTATATGCCATGTCCAAAACCAAAGGGCTCCTAATTAATGCCAAAAAACTGAGAAAATGGGTCTGAGCTACTGTTCTGTAAGACAGCAGCACAAAAATTCACAGTGCATTATTCTGCTTTTGTCACTCAGTTTTTCCATTTACTTGTTGTAAGAGAATCCGTTAAATGCACTTTGTTGTGTAAGCAATAGTAATAGTAATTGAACTTGAAAAATATCTTTGACTGCTCGCTCTTTTGCTGAGGTGTCCACATTAAAATCAATCAGGAATGCGTGAGATTTAAAAATTGCTGGCCTCCCAGGTTTAAAATTAGGCTTTTCCATGGTGAACACACTTGAAAGAATTAAACCATCCTCATTACTTTATGAATTCTGTGCAGATGAAATGTACAGTACAAGTACGAGTTTGACTATTTTTCTCCTCAACTCAACTTCCAAAGCAATTTCACAGCAAATCTATACTGTTAATGAAAAATTATATACTCTGTATGCATATTTGACATTGCACCTGCAGACTTTTTTAGCATGCTGTCAGGTTTTTTTTTTGGTTTCAACAGTAAGGTCTCTCATCTAATATTGATTTCTAAAGTTCTTTACTGATGTTTTTTTGGAAAAAAATTACTTTGTAAAACATTGGTAGCCAAAATACAACATGGTAGAGATCGTCTGAAGCTCTATAGTGAATTCTGTACTTCCATGAGGAGATGTGTATTAAGTCAAAGGCTAGCCTATCGGACCATCAACCATTTGGTTATCTGTGTAGAATTAAAGTAAAACAAAAAAAAAAATGTTATGTTATTTAAACTGTAAGCATTCTGAACAACACTTCATGAACATACTTAATATCATCTACAGTACATAAAATTACATGCGATATGAGAGTTCTTGATCTCTCCCCTATGGAGCCACAACAAATACCAGTTTCCACCGACTTCATTAGAGACAAATTTTACCATTTAAAAGATACAGAAAAGGAGCGGTACATCCTTCCATCATTTTGTCGTCAGAGAAATGAGCTAATTTGCCCACAGTCATAACCAGAATCTCCTAAAAAGGAGAAGTTACATGTGGTTGGGATTTTTGCCAGAGAATTGCTCAAATAAGCCTGGAAACAGCCTCAGGTTGCTGCATACTAACTGACAGAACAGACAAGGGAGTTCAGATATATCACTTTTTTCAATAACATGAGTAAAAAAAAACCTTTATCTCACCAACCAGGATATTCTGTTTCAAATGGATATGCTCACATTTTGCAGGTTAACACTCGTATCTTGCATCAGGAGCTAGAAGCCGATGGCACCTTACCACTGTTTGCAGTCAAGAGTCCCCAGCCTGTTTGAACTACCAATACTGGGTAAAGAATTTTTGGATTTCAATTTCATATTTACTAGAAGTGGTCACAAATATTCTTGAGTTTGAACTCTGCTACCGTAATTGCCGTTATCTTAACTGTGTTAGGACTCATACATGTGATAAAAGTTTACATTTCAACTTTCCTCATGACTCTCATCAGAATACAGTTAAAAATTAAATTTGCATAGTGTTACTTCTACTTCTTACCCTACATGCTTGTTTTTCTGATAGTATCAAACCACCACATTTTGCTGGCTTTGAAAACAATTTTAAAAATACATTTATTTGAACACTCCATTAGAGATTACTCGTGTTTCAATCACCAACTTCCTAGAAAATCTAGACATTAATTCACCACAGGAAGGTTGATGAAGTAGTCCAATTTCACTGTTTGAAATAGAGCTTGATCACATAAGCTGAAAATTTCTTTTGTCTTCAGTGAAACAAGAAATCAGCTTCTATTTTCCTATTACTCTCAAGTATTGTCAGTAAGGATTCACCCAATAAACGTCCACACACAGTTCTTGAAAATAGGAACAAGTTCTAATTTCAATCAAGTAAATTATTTCAAACAAGACCAAACCACAAAAAACACAAAACCAAAGCATGACTCTAATAGTGTAATTCCAGATTTGTTGTTGATTTTATTTATGCCTATATGGGGGCTTATATCAGTGGCTTAAGAGTCTCCCTAAAATCTACTGGTCTCCCATATTCAAAACATTACTTGTTACCACTCTTTCAAAGCTTTCAGTTTGTTTCAGGAAATACTGTGCCCACTACTACCAAGTCAAGTAGTCACACGACAGAAAAGAAACAAGTGATGAAGTCTCAGAAGTTGTACCGATAAGACAGTTTAATACTTTATGATCTTCTGTTTCTGTAGCAAGAACGTAAATGTTTCACCATAGGGCCTACAAAGAGAAAAATATGAGATGTACTACTGTTCAAACACCGCACTTTAAAAGCACGAACAGATCATATTTAACAAACTAAGAGGAAACAAAAAGCCATGTTCAATACAGGATCAGGTGCCATCCTTTCCTAGCCGTTCTTAAACACGTTTATTTTTTATATTTCCAATTTTCCATTACATAATGATTTGAGACCATGTCTTATTTAATGGAATATTGACTTGTTAGCAATCAAGTAGAGTAGCTTGACAAGAAGGGCAACTTTTACATAATAGGCTCATAACATCTTAAAAGAAATATGATTTCGAATTACAAAACACCAGGGATAATGTTGAAATACTTTAAGCAGCAGCTAATACACTACCAATCTCTGCAAATGCATCAGCCAAGTAAAAATAATTATGCAATTTTAATTCACAACAGGATTCTTTCTAACAATATTTGGTCCTGAAAATTATATGCTTAACCAAAAACATCTCCAAGTTCCAACTGATGAGTTGCAGAAAACTTAACATCACTTCATGTTAATTGAAGCTAAATTGCTTCCTTTGAAAAACATGGCAGATTTTTCTTACAAAGAATTAGTTCATATCCTATTTTAAGTGAATTTCTTCAGAAACTGTTCCACTAAAACATGTTGTGCACTATTGTTTCATAAATGCACATATTATTAAACTATTTAGAATCACTGAATCATAAGGTTGGAAAATACCTTAGAGATCATCAACTCCAACCGTTCCTGTCTACTACTAAATCATGTCCCCAAGAACGAACCTCATCTACCCTCCTTTTAAACACATTTCAGGGATGGTGACTCAACCCCCTCCCCCAGCAGCTTGTTCTAGTGAACAATCCACTGCTTTAAACTAGAGGCTGCAAAAATCAGCTAGTGAAAAATCAAACATTTGTGATTGATTAGAAGAGGTGCCCACATCTGACCAGAGTCCTTTGAGTTCTACACGAGTCTTCAAGTCATTGTATGTCAGTATGCCTCAACTTTCTACTGAATCTCCAAGAAGAAACACCTCAAGAGAGAAAAAAATCCTTAGGGTTGAAGAAAAAAGACTTTTGTTTTAAAATGTACGATTAGCTGCTACTCCATTATTACCTTCCCCAGTGGAATCAGATTATCAAAACTTGGAAAAAGTAACAATTCATTGTTCATCTAAAAACAACCCTGGTTACTCAGAGTTAAACCTCATAACCCTGTGACATAAATTAAGATCTGAAGCTCCAAATACTATACTATGTTGTGTATATATATACACACACATATATATAACGGCATAAAGAGATAAAGATAAGATAAGCAGTGTATATTTCTGGAATATTCACATAATTTAAATCTAAAGCCAACTAATTTTCTTCTGGAAGAACCAGGGCAATTCAAACCATATTTCAGTTCTCTCCTGGAATTCTTTGTATTTCACAGTGAATACCCCTCAAGGAACACTAACAACTATTGATACTGCAATTTATATATGCATAATATCAAAGATTAATATTGTTAAAATCTCTAAGTTGGTAATAGTATTTTTCCCCTCTTAGAATAAGTTTTAACTAACCAGTATTTAAAAATGAAATGGTTGGAGATAAGTTTATTTTTAGTTTCTGCCATTTTCTACTTTACATGATAGACATATTACCTTCAGTGTGCCCAGCCCTTCAAGAGGAAGCACCAGGTAACTAATTCTACTTCCATCAGCATCAACAGCAACACTTACCGTTATTTCAGTTAAGCATAGTTAGGGCATTATAAAGATGGAGAAACAAATTTTCTTGGATATATTCCTATAAAGACACATCAATAACTAAGAGGCATCATTTCAGCCATACAGCTTTACCTACAATACTGTATAAAAAAATGTTGATTTGACTGGTGCAAAGGCTTTCACAAAAGGGCTGCATCCATGGTAAAACTACAACCTTCAACAACAGAACAGGCTTTCATGACTGCATAAACTATGGGTAACAGCTTCTTAGCCATTTTCTCACAGGGAGATTCTGACTGGGTTGGATTTTTGGGAGGTGGGAGGGAGTAACTCCAGTACAGCTGGAGCAGGTTTTGACTTTAGCACAATGCCGAGAAGCATAATAAGCATACAGATGCACACTGACCACCCTGAACAAAGAAAATTACTTCTTCTAATTTCCACCAGGCAGGCATTACTTTGACAGTACTGCCAACTGCTGAAAATGTCATGGAGTAACAACCATCCCAAAATCATGTTTTGTGTAGGTTTCATTCACAGTCCATTTAAGATGCAGTATCTCTCTGGTCCTCAGTTAATTTCAGCAGATCATATCTTACTATTGCTTTTATCTCAAAAGATAAGGACATAATTTTCTTTATTTCTTCTTCTAAGTAGTGTAACTTTTGATGCTTTCTGTCCTACAAGTTTTTATCCTTCAAAGTACAGCTTTAATCAAACTGCCCAGATTATTCTGTCAGCATCTACTGAAGCAAAAAAAATAAGAAGAAAACAACTTTAGAAAGGTTGTTTCGTCAAGCCAGTGAAATAATCCAAGAGGAAAGCAAGGATTCTTTTTCATCTGCATTTCCTCTTTCAGCATTTTTTGGGTAGAGTCCCTCACTTGCACCAAACGTTCTACTTATTCAAAACCTCCTCGTGTCGTCCTCTTTCCATAAGTTCCTTTGGAGGGAAAAATAGCAGCATAATATTAAATATCAGAAGGATAACAAAGCTTCTTGTACAGACAGACAGAAACTTAAAACCATCTGATAAGCTGGTGAGCAGCCAAACAAATGCGTGAGTACAAGATCCAGTTCCCTTGGATTGGTTGTACTTGCAAGAGCCTGATCGTAACTTGAAATCCACCCAGACAATGCTTTAGAGTTAAGTATGTATCAGACATAATATTTCAACTAGTAAGGTAAAGTGTAACAAAGCAGAAAACTCACTTTTCTGCCACTTCACTGGAAAACAAGGAAATTTATATTCCTTAACTATTTGAATCGGAGAAGTACATGCATCCCACTTCATGTTTCCATTCTCCCTCTACTCAATTTCTACAACTCTTCCTACAAATGCCTAGGCCAGCCTCGAAGGAAACTCGCAGACTATAACTCAGTCTTGTACAAAGTCACTTGTTTTCAGATCTCTATTTTCCACTGTTCCTTTTCTTCTTTCACTACTTATCAGTTCCTCCAGCAGTGCTACTGCAATTTGTCTCTGTTACCTGTTGGAAAGAATTCCATGGCATGACAACAGCTGTATTTCTACAAGTCACATTTTCAGTAGCACTCTCCTCTCCAGGGAGCATCTGAGCAGAATCTCTAAATGGACAGGTCCAAGTTATGCTGCATAAGCTATCAAGCTTAAATCATGGCAGAGCAACAAACAGAATACATTCCTTTTTCTCCCCATTGTTTCAGTTGTCCTTCATTTACCAAGTTCTTCTACAATTCATACTTCAGCTCTTGCAAGAATTAAAATCCAAAGTTAAACTTGCCTTCAGAGGAAAACATCTGTTTCTCTTAACTGCAGTGTATCCAACATATGTTAGCCATTTAGCGAACCCATGTGACTCTTTCCTGACATTAGTATTTAATACATACAACATCACCTCGTATCATAGCACTGTTAGAGAAATAAACGGGAATTCAATTTCACTTCTTTCTCACTCCATTACCTGACTTCTCTCCTCCTCTTTTCTGAAGCTGAACTGATTTTCTGTCTCTAGTCCTTCCATCCTATAATGAAAATAATAAACCAGAAATATTCTGCATTGTTCCCTGAATAGAAGATAATTTAAAGATGCAGTTCTTTCCCCATAAGCTTCCAAGATTTACAGAATTGATGTGTACAATACTGCCTACTAAAAAGAAAGGTGGGGGAGAAGTGGAAGAGAGGCATGCAAAATCACACACAAACATACATTAAAAATGCTTCCCTCCTAGCCAAAGCTAAGTTTGAAGACAAAGGCACACACGATGAGTAAGTGATATAGAACTGAGCTGGGCAAGGACCACAAGGTAGCACCAAGGCAGTACTTCAGTACTGTTGCACTACAGCATTTTTACTATATACTACATCTCAACTATCGCCATTCTGCCTCATATTTCCCTTCAAGCAGTGCATCCTATATCTACATTTCACTACCTCCAATGTATCTGTAGACATTCTGACAGTGCACAGGAAAATCTGAGAATTTTATTTTCACATGCCAACACAAAGCTAGGATTTTATGTGGAAGAGTCCTCTTTCCTGAAATTACAAGTACATCAAACTAAAACTTAACACAGCAACAGTCATAACGTTACCAAAAAAAGAAAAAAAATTGGCACAAGCAAATGAACACCAATACCTATAAGCTTAAGCACGCATAATTCACTGAAAGAAAAATACATCATTAGCTCCTTTTTAAGCAGAAACTAAATGAATACAAAGAAAAAAATATATTGATCTTAAAAGATATTGCTCTTAAGAGAGACCTTACTGGCTACCAGAGTATGGGGTAAACTGGTATGAGGTAAAACAGAATTTTGCTTCCAGCTTCAAACCACGTTCAATACAGCTCTGCACTTGTTTAGTCACTGCTTCATTAGCAGCAAACATTAAGCATTCCATACAACATGTAAAGTAAGTTCTGAAAACAATAAAGACTACATTTAGTGCTCAGTATATTAGAAACTATAACAGCAACAAGAGATTATAAAGTAAATTTATTTCAAAGTCGTTATACCATTTGCTGGAATAAACAGAAACAGAGTTCAAACCAAATCACCTTAGAGCTGTCAATATAAATACTTGCTTCTAATGTTCTCTACCATCTTCAGCACTGACTTAGCACGAAGGAATAATACTAATCATGTTTCCAGATTTTGCAAATACTCAAGCAGGTAGAGGAAAAAAGCATCACCCACAGGGAGACTCAGCTGCTAGAGTTTACTTAAACTGATAGCCTACACTTGGGACACATTTTCTCTATTAGTGAAAGACAGTGAGCAATCAGAAAGAGATTTAATCCATATCAAGTTGTGCCTCATAGGCACTTGTTTTTCCCTTCTCCATGCCCTCTGCTTGCTGCAGATGAAATATGGGACCCTGTGGAAGAAGCTGTGGAGGTGTGTAGGAAACAAGGAAGGTAGGCACTAGGCTAACCAATGTCACAAAGTGAATATAGTCTAGAAGGGTGGAAAACTGCACACAGGCTAAAACATATTCCTCCACAGAGTCTAAAGGGAGCTCCTTTTCATATGCTGCAGTTACCTTGAAGGGGCTAGTTTAGTTTCAGAAACAAGAAGTCATCTAAATTTATTATTTTTCGTGTTTGATGTTAAACGCTGGCTGTTCTTACACAGCTCAGCCCAAGAATTAAGTCTTAATACTGATTCAGATCAAAATGTTGAAAGTGCTAATTGAACTGGCAGAGATACAATGCTCACAATTAAAAGATGTCTCCATTTGGTTAGTGGCCAGATGCATAGCTGGAGTAAAGTTGCAGTTGGCAGCTGATGATCTGAGCCTGTTCCACTCTTAAATACATTTCTTTCTCATACATTGGAAAGGACCACAACAATTCTTACATTGCAGTGGAGTGTCTGACCTCAGATAGTAGTTCTCAAATACTGAACCTTGTTCTCTTCTTTTCTCAGTGGCACAGATCCAGCCAGAATCTAAACATGCATCACAGCATTCTGCTTAGGAAACTGGCTGCCTGTGACCTGGACAGGGGAACCCTCTCCTGGGTGGAAAACTGGTTGGATGGCCGGGGCCCAGAGAGTGGTGGGAAATGGAGTTAAATCCAGCTGGAGGCCAGTTACAAGACAGAGCTCAGTGCTGGGTCCAGCCCTGTTCAATGTCTTTATCAATGACCTGGATGAAGGCATCGAGTGCTCCCTTAGCAAGTTTGCGGATGACACTAAGCTGGGTGGAAGTGTCGATCTGCTGGAGGGTCGAGAGGCTCCAAAGTGATCTGAACAGGCTGTACCACTGGGCAGAGACCAGTGCCATGAGGTTTAACAAGGCCAAATGCCGGGTCCTGCACTTGGGACACAACAACCCTAAGCAGAGCTACAGACTAGGAGAAGCCTGGCTGGAAACCTGCCCGGAGAAGAAGGATCAGACAGACGACTGAACATGAGCCAGCAGTGGCCCAGGTGGCCAAGAAGGCCAATGGCATCTTGGCTTGTATCAGAAACGGCGTGACCAGCAGGTCCAGGGAGGTTATTCTCCCTCTGTACTCCGCACTGGTGAGACTGCTCCTTGAATCCTGTGTTCAGTTCTGGGTCTCTCGCTACAAGGAGGATGTTGAGGCTCTGGAGCGAGTCCAGAGAAGAGCAACAAAGCTGGTGAAGGGGCTGGAGAATGGCTGAGGGAACTGGGGTTGTTTAGCCTTGAGTAGAGGAGGCTTAGGGGTGACCTTTTTGCTCTGTACAACTACTTGAAAGGAAAATATCCAGATTCAGTTTCATCTTGCAACTGTGATGTACAACTCTTCCTGTTAGTGTGCAATGTCCAATTACTTGCAGATACACACTTTTTTTTTTTTTAGAGTTGCCTATTGAATTCTAAGATAAATTTAAGTACAGCCTTGCTACTCCCGTCTTCTTCACTTTTGCACATTAGAAGGCATGCTGTTAATCAGTACTAATTAGATGAGCCCTGAAATACTCTCTCAGTCAGCATTTTCACTACACGTGTTCATGCAGAGAACTAACAATATTCTATGTACCACTCTCAATAGCAAAAGTTAAGAAAAACAACAGAAAAGTAGCTTTTATGGCATTAAAGACTTAAAATATCAAGTGACAAACTAGAGTTGTTGATCTATCTGGGACACTGTAAATTTGATAGGTGTTTCACTACTACTGTAATACTCATTCAATATCCATTAAGGGCAAACATTTCAGATAGTCATAAATATAATTCAGAAAATAAAAACAAACTCCACAAACTTGAAAGCAGAATTCCTTTTATTTCACTGAATGAGATGGGTCTCAGAGAAACACTAAGGAAGTTAATTCAGATTGCTTAGTATACCTTAGCGCCCTTGTGTGTTTGGCAGCAGGAAGCCACAAAGTTGGGACAGTTAGTTCCTATGCTTTTCATTCAACTAAGAATTTATACAAATGCTGAAGATACTTCAGAATACTAGATATGTCAAAAGTAAAAGAAGTGGACAAAGCCTGGAAGATCACTCTGCCACAACAGAAGTGGCTGATCAGTGCCAAGCATATCCATTTTCTCCTCTTAGCCCCAGAATCAAGTAAACAAGATGCATTAACTCTTCTCATAGGTCCTGAATCAAGAATGGCAGTGTAAACATGCTAGCAGGTTGTAAAACAAGAAACTTTAACAAAAAAGGAGACATCTGTGTAATGTGTGCTCTACCTTTATTGGGGTTACACAGACTTTAAAGTGCATAGAAAATCAGATGTGTATTACGAGTCACAGTACATCCCAACTTCAAAAATCTAAATCATGAAGCAAATATAAGGAAAAGCTCATACTTTTCTTCTAGTGAAACCAACAATAATTGAAAAACAAACCATATTTCATACAAGAAGCTTTAACCCAGTGAGATTTTCCATTTTAGAGAACTAGAGCTAAATATCAAAGACCAAATGAAAAAATAATTGGCAACCATCTTGTCTATAAATAAGAAAAGAAACGTCCATCAAAAAAATATCATGTTGCCTTGGTTCTGCCTTTGCTAAACTGAGTACCAGGTTCTGATTCTATTTCCATACATGCTAGCAGGAGATCCCACTGGGAGTTTTATATTATTCTAAGAGGCGTGATGATTTAGAGACCTCAGTGGATGGGATAATGACCCCAAAGGTGTCAAGTGAGTGTTTTTGTTTGTAATTACTGAAAGGGATCAAATAATTGATTTAAACCTAGTCTGTCACGAGTTCTCCTCTGCAGGAATCCTGCCAAATTAGTTAATAATCCCAGGGCTATGTGTCTACTGAACAAGGTAAACTTCTATGACCTTGACCCATAGAGAACACAAAACAATAAAGGCTTTTTTAAATTATTATTTTATATTTCTAAGTTAAAGATTGCAGTCCACAGTCCTTCCTCATTGGCACTATGCACTCAGAATTCTGTTGCTATTCCTTAAAACAGAGAAAGTTCTATGTTATTTGTTCCACTAGCCCTTTGAAACCAGGTATCAAACTCAGCCTTAGTACACTGTAATAATACAGTCAAGCTGCTCAAAATGGTAAATGTCTACAAAAAGAAGTCCTTTACTCAGTATCACAAAAATAGCAATTCAGACCATAAGTGGGCAAAAAGACTGGTGTGCTATAACTCAGTTCACTTAAGGCTGAAAGTTTATTTACTCCAAAATCAAATTAATCGAAGTATCCCATGGTCACATGGATCTGCAGTTGTGAATTGGTTGACAGCCAACTGAACATGAGCCAGCGGTGTGCCCAGGTGGCCAAGAAGGCCAATGGCATCCTGGCTTGTATCAGAAACAGCGTGACCAGCAGGTTCAGGGAGGTTATGCTACAGACTAGGAGAAGTCTGGCCGGAAACCTGCCCGGAGAAGAAGGATCTGGGGATGCTGGGTGACAGCCGACTGAACATGAGCCAGCAGGGTGTTCAGGTCGCCAAGAAGGCCAATGGCATCTTGGCTTGTATCAGAAACGGCGTGACCAGCAGGTCCAGGGAGGTTATTCTCCCTCTGTACTCGGCACTGGTGAGACCGCACCTCGAATCCTGTGTTCAGTTCTGGGCCCCTCACCACAAGAAGGATGCTGAGGCTCTGGAGCGAGTCCAGAGAAGAGCAACAAAGCTGGTGAAGGGGCTGGAGAACAGGCCTTATGAGGAGCGGCTGAGAGAGCTGGGGGTGTTCAGCCTGGAGAAGAGGAGGCTGAGGGGAGACCTCATTGCTCTCTACAACTACCTGAAAGGAGGTTGTAGAGGAGGTTGCTGGCCTCTTCTCCCAAGTGACAGGGGACAGGACGAGAGGGAATGGCCTCAAGCTCTGCCAGGGGAGATTTAGGCTGGACATTAGGAAAAACTTTCTCACAGAAAGGGTCATTGGTCACTGGCAGAGGCTGCACAGGGAGGTGGTTGATTCACCTTCCCTGGAGGTGTTTAAGGCGCAGGTGGACAAGGTACTGAGGGGCATGGTTTAGTGTTTGATAGGAGTGGTTGGACTCGGTGATCTGGTGAGTCTCTTCCAACCTGGTTATTCTATGATTCTATTCTATGAATACAGTGGTCTTGTGAATATAGCCTTAAGTTTTAAAATGCCTAATCAATTGTTCACCAAACAAACCTTAAGGGTGAGGCAGAACATGTTTCTAACACTGCAATATTTAAGTGATCACTTCATTTTTAAAGTGTTTGTGGGTTATTGGGTGTTTGGAGGGTTTTGTCTGCAGGGAGTTTTTGTTATTTTGTTGGGGGTGTTTTAAGCTTACTCTTTAGAAGACTGCATCTTGATTTTCCCTAGAGTATATACTTATACCAATGTTTTCACAGATTGTTTAAATAGCTGTTTTCTTCTATTAAATCTCCTCCAACATCTGGAAGACAAGTGAACCTCCCTTAACAATCTCTATTCCTTACACATACCCTGGAATGTAGCAACAAATACTCACTATATAGTTTTAACCAGAAATGCACCAAAAGTGTATATATATAATCTCTTAATTGTTGACTGAAAGCTTCCAGTACTTCACTCTCTTCCTTTGAGGAACATGAGTCAAAAGGTTAAAGCAATGCAACAAGAAAATAACACTCATTAGAACACCCATGCAAAGACAGTGTTAAATCCTTAGCCACTGAAGGCTGGTGCAAAAATAACTGCTCTTTTTCTTTGTAAACTGTGATGTTTATTTTGAATTAAACTTATATGTAACTGTTTCCATGTAGTATTACTACTCTGAAGCATGAAATTTGTTCTACTTAATAATACTAATGGGTTTGTTTTCACCATTTATTCTTTTTTATATTATGTTGTCAAATTAAAGGTGGTAAAAAAGTAAATTTGAATGATTTGGCTGTGTCACTTCAAAAGGGGATGTGAAGCAGCAGTAACTGCTAGCACTATCAATGAAGCATTTTGCTAGAGGATCATCATTGAACACCCAGTTCATCATTGGTTCCAACAATTTCATAATGAAAACGAGGGCCTTCAATATAAGGAGGGTTAAAGACATCCTTCTGTGATAGACAACAAGCAACTGAACACTAATATTGAAGCAAATCCATGCAAAGCAACTCAAGAGGTTGCAGAACTATGCATTGACTATTCAACAGATATTCAACATTTGCACCAAACTGGAAAATTCAATAAAGCTCAACAAATGGATGCTGCATGAGCTGAATGAAAATATATATAAAAAAAAATCACTGTTAAATTCTGCTCTGGACTTCTTTTGTGTCACAAAAGAACTGCAACCTTTTTTCCAGCATTCATCACTTGAAAACGATGAATTCTTCCCCAGAACAACACCCAATTGCATGTCTTGCAAATGACACTGTAGAAGATGCATGAACTGAGCTACAAAACTCACCTTGCCCAGCTTTCTCACCAGACCTTTCTCCCACAGATTACCACATCTTCAAACATATCAGCAACTTCCTGCAAGAAAAGGCTTTCTGCAACCAAGCAGGAGCTCAAATCACCTTTGAAGAATTAATCAGTTCCAGGACTCCAGATTTCTATGTTACCAGAATACGTAGACTTGCTTCTTGTTTACAAAAATGTGTAGATTCTTATGATTGTTATTTTGATTAATGAACTTTAGTCTAAGCTGAGATATACTACTTTAAAATTGATGGTTAGAAATGGCAGTTTTTGCACCAATCTAATAAGTCAGCATAAATACAAACATTAATCATATGAGGTTACTATTTCTACTGTTTCTGTAATTATAGTGTGATTATAGTATGATAGGAGCAACAACTCTGAAGAAAGTAAATAACTAGTCAAATGCATATTGATTAAATGTAGAGTTACCAGTCTGACAACTAGTATCAGTCTAAAGTATAATATATTGCCTAAATTTTATTAACAATTTTTCCCCCAGTACCATTTCCTTGTCATTTACGTAATTCCGTATCTATGATCACTGATTACTTTTTGTAATACTTGGTCATTTCTGTATGTAGAAATTGTACGAAGAATGACAACATCACTCATTAAAGGTAATACACAGATACTTTGAAGACTAGCTACCTCAAGTAGCATAAGCATGAGGGTATTTTTAAATCTTTTGCTTCAGTTTATTTCTTATTACTCCAAAGCAGATGCAGGATTTTGCTCATCCTACCTATTGGTCCAATCATGCCTGATATCCAATTTCACAAGCCTAGTCATTTTCAAAAATGCAACTAAGATTTTTAGCACAGATTTAGTGGTTATATGAAATGCTGCCAGTTCATAAAAGGATTTGAGGCCTGAAATGATTAGGATCTTACTCTAAAGTAGATTTGGAAGGGTACCTGCCATGCAAACTTTGCAAAAGCTTCAGAGACATTCAAGAAAAAGAGTAGGCAAAAGAACCCACCATTGTGTTAGACGTTGCTGGAACACAAGATTGCACTGATAACCCAGCCTATCCAGAAAAAAGCCACCAAGATACCAGATTGCTGAGTAACCATTTAACACAACATCAATTTCTCAAGTTACTTTTTCAGTCGCGTTAGAAACACTTATTCCATAAAGGCAGCAACTAATGGGTGTCATCAACATAAATATAATACCTTGTTACAATACAAGCAATCTACAGAAAGTTTTTATCTTTACACAGAAGTGCAAGACCGTCCATCCAAAAGACTGCAAAATTGGAAGTTAGCAGAGTAATTCCTGATCTATGTGTTTGCCAGAAACAATGCTTGTTGCCAGTATGATTTCCTGGATTTAAAGGAAGTGCCAGCATATAAAGAAAATAAAGCTTCATGTTATGTACAGAAATAATTTGATTTTTTTTTTCTGCAGAAGGTGTATCCAAATTTGATACCTTAGCTGGTATAAAAAAAAAAATCAGCTGTTTTGAAGCATTTCACTCTATACAAGCAGAATTATACATATCTATTCAAGCCTCTGAGAAAAGATAGCCAAAAAAATCAATTTTTCATACTTCGTTATGTGTCTACAAGTAGAAATCATTTTCACTGAGGCACATACACTGTACGTATTTATGTATTTTCCCTTGAGCAAAAGGGATCTTTTTACATTCAAACAATACAGTAATGGAACTGGGTACAATTTTGCAGTCCTTAACTTCTGTTTATCAGCACTGACAACAAAGTTTTGGCATCTATATCAGACCACGAGACTTGCCCACTGCCATTTCTTTTACATTAAATTAACAAGAAACAGGTGAGAATTCTCTCCATCCTCATTAGTGAGTTGTATATAATAAACACTGAGGAGATTCATACACACAGTCTACAAAAGAGTGTTATCTGTAGAGCACTGAAAGATTTACCCTTAAATGAGCACTGTACATGCACAGTTTGTGAGCTTTAAAGTATATGGAGCATAGCTACATGCACCACAAGAAGAATCTGATATTTTGCCCTAAAAGTGAGGTGAAATTGCTAGCTTTTTAGTGTTTTTTATTAGGAGATATTTAAGCTGTATTTTAAAATACTTTTTTAATCTTTTATTTTAAAGAATTAAACCTAGACCAATACCATAATTTCTAAGTCATGAGTAGTAACAGGGACAACAGAACAAGTCTCCTCCTCCCCATATATAATTTTTTTTTATCTTTGTATAGAAAGAGTGGCCCTTGGATGTAGCTAGTGTCTGATAAGATACAAGGGAATGGAAACATATAATCATTTAGGTTGGAAGAGACATTTAAGATCAAGTCCAATGGTGAACTCAACACAGTCAAGTTCACCACTAAAACAGTGTTACTCTATGATAGTATGAATACTCCAAGTTATTCATTCACCATGTAAAGCCCCTTTTTATCTACCTCCTTCTAACGTATCAAAATGATTCTGTTTCCCCATCTCCCCCCTTTGACATTTTATCTCATTCCATTAGGTTCTGGAATATCTATGGTTATAGTGACTTCCCACTTCTGACTTTGTATAAAGAAACTTTCCAACAGTTGCCCTGCGAATACGTTTCTCCAGAGATGGCTTGACTATCTATGTGTCTCTCCAGCCTAGTCACCAACTGACTTGCGGAAATCACATAATCTTATTTCTCTAGATGGGTCCTTGAAAATATTCCCAAGAACAAAGATTCTATTACATATCTGAATATTCTGCTAACTTAAGGATCATTTCACTCTCTAAAACACAGAAATATTTAAGGCAGATGAAATTATTCTCTACTGCTTCTTCCAAGGATATCTGACCTTCACCTCATAGCAACACCCAACTTGTCAACAGCACATTGCTCTGCAGGTTTAATCCAAGGTAACAAAAACCTCACGTTCCTGTAATGACTAAATTTTATTGGGAAAGGTTTTCCATTACGCTTGAAAGTACCATTTTAACGTGATATAATCACCAGACTTAAGCAGCAAAGAAATATATGATGTCCCAACATAACAAAAGAGTGAATGCTATAATACTTAACCCTGACTGTAGTATCAACTTCTGTACATCACTTATTTGATGGAAACAGCTTAGGCCTGTCAGATTACATTTTATAAGCGAGTGAGGTGGAATTTATCTCACACAAAAAGGAATGTATATTCCTTAAACACTTGGTTCTGCTATACACGTCCTGTATTTCTGCCCAGCTATTTCAGAAGCTATTTAAATTTTGTCAGAGTAGGTACATATTAAACAATACCACATAGTATCACACTAAAACAGACAGAAATGCAAGGTTTTGAGTCCATTTAAATAACCGATTAGTGTTTCTTTAAAACATATTTTACTATTTGTTTTTTCCAGCAATTTAATTCTTCCTGCTTCCAGGAACAATCCTCCCTGGAGCCAAAAGAGATCAAGCTGAGCAGAAATTGGGTAAGGAACTACTATATTTGAAACAGGGACAAAGAGAGAGCTGCAAGTTAAACAAAAATATTAAATTAAATGTCTGCTTTCATAAGCTTTTGTAAGCCAAAGACGGCACATCTGTGTATACTGAACAGCAGAACAGTTGTTCTACAAGTAAATAAAAAAGCAACTCCAGAGAAGTCTCTATTCACTATCTACATGCTTGCGGAGTATGTTTTTTTCAATACATCATTCATGTATGAATGCAGATATTTCACAGAAAGCAGTACTTAAGACTTATTTGTCACCAAATTAAATAGCACAGGCTGCACTGATTGCAAAGTTAGAGACACTTAATGAAGGAAATGGAAGGGAAACAGTATTGCTGCCATGGGTTCTGACTACGCCCCCATCCCACTGTCATCGAGGCACCATAGTTACAGATTCATTTCTCGAGCCGTGCCATTTCCATTAAACCAAAAAACTTTATTCCTCAACTGAAAGTGAAACAAAGCAAGCTGCAAATCTAGACTTTATAAAGAGGTCAGATGTATTGCTAAAAATTATGACTATCTGATAGCCTCCACAGACATCAACAGCTAAACAAGTCTAATTTTCAAAGCATATAGTTCTCATTAACGTTCACATTTTTCACAAGGTTAGTGCAGCCAACATGCTGTCCCCTTTTGAAATTCAAGAGGCATCAGATTAGATCCGTTCAGCTCACTTAAAGAAAATCCACTGCAGATTATAGGTATTAAGCCTTTCTAAAACGTCTGGTCCCTTGGCAAGCCTTGACTCCCTTCACGGAAGGAAGAAGAAAACAAAACAAAACCAACAAAAAAGCCACAGTGCTATTTTCAGAGGCGCACATGCCAGGAGCTTCCGTACTGAACACGGAACAGAGGGGTAGAACTGCAGTGGGGCTGAAGGACTCTGCCAGTCACTAACAAGTAGTAAGAATACAACGTCTATGTTGCATACTTTGGCACGGAAAATAGGAATTAATCATCAACTGATTGGTTTCAGGAAAGCAGCTCAAAGATTCAGCTACTTACTGAACACAATTGTTTGATTTGCATCCTGGCTGAGCTTCACCCTATCCTGAAAAATATTTCTTTACAAAAAAAGCTGCAAGTGAAGCAGTAGTAAAATTGATTTTATTTCTCCATTTTCAGGAGAGGCATTCTCTCTTTGCACACTGAGCACACACTGCATTATATGAGGAAACTTCCTCAACAGACAATCTAATGCCACCCAGAGCACAGCTGCTTTTCAGCCTTGTCAGTTCAATTTCTCTACACATTTTCTTCTTAATTTTCTCTTCCATATTTCAGTAGAAATCTCAATCTTTTCCCTAGCTTGCTGCCACACGCTACCCTGAAACACACACATGACAGCAAAACCATTCAGACATGATGCAGATGGCATTCATAAGGTAGACACGGTGTACTACTAGGTTTATTGTCACTCCAGGTCCCTGGTTTGCCAACCAAAAAGTCACAGCTCCTACTTCTGCATGCGCATCAACAAAAATCACAGAAACACCAGAAAAGCAGTGTCAACTATTAAGAATCCAACAACTATATAGTACTAAAAACCAACCACGTTTTACCACTTACAGGACTAGGTAATCCGTTTTCCCTCCTCCCTACTACTAAATCAAGTTTTATAAAGACCCATAACAGCTAAAGCATTATACCACAATGAAATTAGAGACTGTACCGCACCAAAACCCCTCATTTGCCAGTCTTTTCATAGGAGGCGATTTGATGCTTTCAAACCAAAAGCAGTAGCAAAGCAAGCGAGAACTCATATCATTGAGCAAAACTGAAGTGGCCCAAACAAAGTTTGCATGGAGAAGTTACAAACAGGTTCTGCTGCAGCTCCATCTCCAACTAAAAGGGAAAGGTGTTCTGCGATTAGATGGGATTCGGCAAGTAAATGCTCAGTTTTCCAAATGCTGCAATTTGTCAGACAGTGGGTAAATCTGTTTTTTCTAGCAGCTTCCAATTTGATAAGCAGCAAATGAAAAGGAAATCTACCTATTTCCTACACACAATTGTGAACATAGATCAAATAGTACCATGCGTAAATAAAAACATTAAGAATATGTAAATGGCTGGAAAAAAAAAAGGATAGAATGCAAGAGCTGGCAGCACCAGAATTTCTTAACACTTCTCTGCTCCTTTCTATAGAATCTATAAATCGATATTGACAAGATATTGAGAAATGCCATGCGCACATATTTCTTCAGGTTTTAAGAGTCATACACATAGATTTCTCTCATGACTCACAGAAGTACTGCTTGTTTCCATCAGAGTTTTCAGAGGGAACACTACAAAAGACAGTGCTAAGATAATACATAGTAAAAGATTAACAAACAGGAGTGATCTGGGGTAAGGGATAAGATACATGAGTAATAGAACATGAAGGAAAAGGAAGAAAAAAATCTATAGTAGCACGCAACAACTGCTATTTGATGCAATGTCATATTAATTCTTCAGCATTTCTAAACGGTACTTGCCACTCCGATGCATTTGAAAAAGCAAATTTAAGAGTATGCATCTTAAACTTTTGCGCAACATTAAGATGAAAGGATGGTATGAAAGATCCTTATTCTTTCTGATAAACATAATATTTGTCTTGCATACAGAGAATACTCACAGATCTGACCCTTAGAAGACAGCTGGCCCACAGAAATCGGGATTACAAGTTTAGGTTAAGAAATCCTTATTCTTGCTCTAAATAAATAAATAAGAAATAAACAGGAAATCATGGGCATTATGATCTCTCTAAACATAAAGAATACAATAAAATGTCCAAAAAGTCCATGGCAAGTCCCCTGGGCAGAAATGCATTACACATAGCATAAGAAGCAGAATTCCAACTGTTCTATTATATTACCACTGAATTCTAAAGATCCTCAAGATTTACCTGAATCACATGGAACTTCCAGAATATTTTAACTATAAATTAGATGAAATCTAAAATAAATCCTTCCTAAAGATTATAAAAGTTTAGCAGCATTCTTTTTTTCCCTGTCCCTCATTTTTCCTTCTTTTTCTTTCTTTCAGATTCAAGTAATCAGAAAGATAAGTGACAAAGCATCATAAGAGAATATTTATTTTTTTTTTTTAGTATCCAGCCAAACTGAGAAATAGTATTTCTGGATTGCTAATTTATGTTGCTGAGCCTAAATTTGTGGACCACTTTTAAATGTTTTAGCCCGGGTAATAATGTTGCAGGCATACCCCTTCCAAGGGCATCATTTTAAACCAAAAAGTAGCCACATCATAACTGCAGAAAAGCCCATAATATTTAACAGTTTTGACCAAAAAAATAATTCCCTCCACCAAGTGTAAGACAAACAGGTAGAATACATTGTGTGGATACACTATATGTGTATGTAAAACCATTCTTACATGCTCATACAGTGCAGTTCAAGTGCAGGGATTCCTAAACTAGCTTTAGGCAAACTCATTCTGGTGCCAAAGAGTCCACCTACAGAAGGTTCTTGTTTACTTTTTAATACAGGATAGAGGTACTCTACCAACCTTAAAAGCTACCTTGAAAATCTCTGCACTATAGCTGTAGCCTACAGCTTCAACGTGGTCACGTACTCTAAGGCCATATTGGCTGGGAACTGCACTTGTGCCAAGGAAAAGGTACCTCATTTTGCCCTCGCCAGTTTTGTAGCCTTGCATCCCTGAGGCTATCGGCTTTGTGCGCAGGGAGAAGGAGAAACAGATATAGCTCCTCCTGCCTACAGATCTGGTGGTTTGGGTTTTAGTTGGTTGGTTTATTTGGGGGATTTATTTGTTTGGACAAGTTGAAGTTGTTGGTTTAGTTTCTGTTGGGCTTATTTTCCAATAGACAGCTGGAGCTCAAACCTTTCTCCCAGAAGAAGGAAAAGGGTTTGCTTTAGCAAGTAGCTTTTAGCTTGCTGTATTAGTCACTTGCTTATAAATCAAAATAAAGTCATCAAGCTAAGCACATTCCTTGAAATAATGGAGTTGTGTCACTGTTAAATTTCTCCTATCATCTTTAAACATAGTCCACGACAAAGCACATGCTTCTTCAGGCATAGTAGTGTCACAAGCCGTATGCTAAATGCCACTTCTGTACCTCAAACCGAAGTCCTTACAAACCATTAACCAAACATGCATCATCATGCACTTTGACAGAAATCAGAAAGCTTTCATGGACCAGAAATCTCAGGCGGCAGAAAGTAAGTGTGAAAGGAATTCTAAGCAGGGAATAAATGATAGCATTAATACCCCGGCATTTCTGGAAGAATTCAGAAAGCACAATATTAAGACAGCCTGTTGTCTGCCGAACCTACAACAAAAATCCATCCTCTTTCCTTCTAAATGAGTAGTTTTCTACTGTACCACAAAGTTCATCTTCAATCGTGGGGAAAGGAAGGACACTGCTGGACCTCACGCTGAGATCTCAAAAGCTTGAATCACGTTGGCTACCTGCTGGAGCATGTAACCATGATGTGGGTATAGACGAAGGCATTAGTACAGACGGAGCCTCCTTCCTCCACATCAAAAACCAGTATGGAACAGGAATCTCTCCATTATCATATCAGTCTATGTAGCAAAGTTAATTTCAGCATCACAAGAGCCCAAATAGTTCTTGTTCCTTTTACCTTTACTTAATTCTCAAAGTCCTTCACACATCTTTATTTGAGGACAGAAAAAAAATTAGTATTATCTTACACCTTAAGAAATAATTACCAAACCAAACAAAAGGGAAGAAAAAGTCAAACTTGATGATCTCAAAGGTCTTTTCCAACCTAGTGATTGTATGATTCTATGACCTTGAAAAATACATCCAGGGAAAAAGTAAGCATTTAAGTCAGGATCTCATGTTTAATAAAGTAAGAGAATTTGCTATATTTCTGTCACTTCCAACAAAAGAATCATACCTTCATTAAGCAACATGCACCTACCAGAAATGACCACACTACTTTTATCCTGCTATAAAACAGAGGTGGCATTCTTCTGAAGCCAATGAGTTAGATAGCTTTGCAACAACAGAGTAGTAAGATTGCCAGAGAACAGCACTTGTAGGAAAAAAAACCCCAAAAACCAAAAACACAAAACACCAGCCATTTATCTGCCATTAAAATAAGTTCTGCTTTTTACAGCCCTGTTTGTACCTCCATTTAATGAGCTGCTGTACCAATAATATTTTTATTGTTATTAAAGCGCATCTTGTTTGTTTTATAGTTCTTTTCTCAGCTATAAAGCTTTCTAGTCCAATCAAATTATTCAGTGTCTTGCATCTCTGTCACGTTTCATGTGCGGAGAGGAAGGAATTAGATGTCATAGAAAAAGTGGAAAGTTTTTTTCACATCAAGCTTCTTCTAAGGAGGCAAATTTTTGTCATTTGGACAAAAAAAAACACCAAAACCAAAAAACAACTGTCAGGGAGCAGAAATTAAAGTATCCAGCCAAACAATAATGTTAAAGTAACAGTCAGAAAACTCTCCTTTTAGCTGAAAGCAAGTGTCACTAAACAAGGTAATCTGGAACGCGTATCTTAGTTACTGAAACCAATGACTGACTTCACACAAGCATTCCCTTCTTCCAAAAAAAATTCCCAGTCAGAATATTTATGCGTCCGGGGCCACAAAAGCATCTATGCAGCTGTAGAACCAGATCCTGAGCCTATTATACACGATGTACACTCACTAAGCACTCAGTACAGTGGGACTCATTTCTAAAGAAGGTCTCTTCAGTGTAGGATGGAAAAAGTAACATAGACGCAACCGTCTCATTAGATTTCTTAAAACGTAGTTGTCCAAGAAAATTTAAAAGCAGACAGGAAAACACCAAGTTCAGAATAGTTTTATTAGTTAATTTCACCTTCAAAAATTTGTTCCTCCTAACTTTTTAATGAGTCTTATTTTAGAGCAGCAGTTTTTACTTATTTCATCAAAACACACATAATTAACTGGACAGGCGCATATGCCTCAATCTTGTTACCTCTTTGGCACTACAGTCTGCTAGAAATTTGATTAAGAGTCATCGTTGTGTCTCAAAGTCACACTGAAACTAAGCATAGGAAAGGCAGAACAGACTGTTCATTTGAAACACATGAACTTTCTGTAATTTGATAGGCAGTTGGTTCATGCATATGATTTTAGACCATGCTGAGAAGTTAGCTGCATACAGTTCTGAAAATTAAAAGCTAATAATGAATGCAATGTTCAAAGCGACAGCTGTTTCTTCTCTTTTTAATGATACTATAAAATAAGAAAAGATAACACTCTGCATTAACATTGTTGAACTCATCAATTCATATTTGCTTCTAATTAGGCCTGGAGACACACTGAGGTCTTCCAAGATTATCCCCATGGCATGATGCAAAGAAAATGGCATCACCACATGAGAAGGAACAAAAAGCAGCAGCTGTCCACCTCTGCAGTAAGTACTCCGCTCACAGAATTCAGCGCCAATGTATGAAATGGAGATATTATGCTTCTGCACAAACTTTAAAAAGAAAAAAACAAACACAAAATCCTCATGATGGAAAACTTTGTCCTGCAAGGTTGGTGCTTTGCCTTAGCTAAACAATTCCACACAGCAGGATGTTACACTCTGCTTTTTGCAAACACAGCTATTCCTGCAAACCTACTGTTTGTGTACAACCAGTAAGTTAACCATATGTTTACAAGAAATACTAACTGCCACACAAAGAACTGCCTTCTGCTGAAAGAGATTAAAGCATAATCTCTTTCCAGTAGATGGCATATTGATAGCACTGTATCAGGTTTTAAACTTCCATCATGGGCTGTTGAAAAATTACTCTATGTTCTACACAGCCAGTTAAAAATCAAGTGACTGAAAGCAACTGCTGAGCAGAGTAGTCCAAAACTTTTTAAAAAATCTCCAACTATACAGCAGAGCTTGTCTCCTTTCAAACAGGATGACCAATTTGGTATCAAAAGCAAAACTTCGCTTTGCAACACATACTGTACTTTGGTGGAATTTTAACTGGGATTTGTCTCGCATGCATCATCTTCATCACTTAATTATATAAGAAAATAAATCAACATGTCACTAATTCATACTTTTATCAAAGTATATCCACTCTTCAGAATCATAGTGTTTGTTAGTATTTACATGCCAACTTCAACTTCATATTCTTGGAAACTATTTTTTGAAAGGCATGGAGAGGCTTGAATTTTTTTTTTTCTTTACAGCTATCAAGGATGAGCTACTGTTCATTCTTCATACAGGTGTTTTTTTTCAAGAAGATAAGGCATCTACCTTTAGGGCTTTATACCAGATACCTTGTTCCAGTTTAGTCCCCTAAATATTTAAGTAGTCTGTAAGACACTTCACAAAAATAATAAAATATGAAAAATTAAAATAGTTTTCCACATCTCTTTCCGCTATAATTTAAGCTGCACAAGCGCATGGAAAATACAAACCTGCATCTACAAAAGCTGACTTGGTGGTGCTTCTCCTTTTTAACTCTGACACAATTCAGCTAAGAATTTATCACTCTTAAATGTGTGTAAAATTAATCCAAATTGACGAGAAGTTTCGCACTTGACTGCTAGCGGATGTTTCCTTAGACCACTTACTAAATCAGAAGGGATAATTACTGAACCACAACATATTATATTTTTTTCCTCAAAGTGTTATATTTCTAAGAGCATCAGAGTGGATCATATGGACTGGCACTGCAGAATCTCTAAAGCAAAAGCGTTAACAAAGTACCCCTCCCTTGCCAGTAGCAACCCCCCTCCAAAGGGGTGAAGTAATTGAGTAATGGAAGCATTTAGCTCTTCCTGATTTCTCACTGCACTCAGACCTTTTCCACTCAGAGATTTTCACACTCGTTCTTTGCCTGTGTTCAAGTATGTACAGAGACGTTCCCCTGCTGCACCTGACTTTGAATACTTAGCAGTCACCCACTTTTTTTTTCCAAGTCTCAGTGCACAGCTAAAGGCTGAAAACATGCAGCGTGCTTCTGCAAAAAGCTTTTTTGGTGCTGATTTTGCAGGAAGAAACCAAGAATAAGGGAAAAGAAACATTTCCCTGATAAATGTACATGCATCTGTCATCTTCCAATATGGTTTATGGAGCTAGTAATAAGCACCCTATAGACTGCTGACACAGCAGAGAAATACCACAGTCAAATTTGAGCTTGATTTTCTGGTAAGGAACTGAAAGTTAAGAAGTCTAACTGAGAGCAGTTTCTTTATAACAGGTCTGCGCTGCACCCAGCATTAACTTTCCATCTGTGTATATCAAGACAACGGGATAGAGTGTCTCAGCTTTATCTTTTCTTTGCTGAACACGTTATGTCTACAGCACAGAGAATATACTATCTCTGAGCAACTGAGCAATACACATTATCTTATCGGAACACTGCCTGGTCAGAACAGGTTTTATTCTGAAATGGTAGTTGATTTACTTCATATTTTCTCAGTGATTTATTATACCTGCACAGAAAGGAACATTTCTGAATTGCAGCAACTTTTCCTAACGTGTTTTCTGGCATTGAGGTAACACTGCAACATCTCACCTGCATTTCTTGGTAAAAGAAAAAAAAATACAGAGGTCTAAACTGTGATGAGATTGTTCAAAGATTGTTCAAGTCTTTATTTTTGGAGCTCTATATGGGAAAACATTAGGCTAGTCTCAATTTCAGCTCTCTGGCTTCTTTACTTCCCATGGACTAGGCTACCTGATTTTACTGCCGTATCTATAAAGCTTATATTTATATTTATTAATGTGTTGTTACATCACACAAGCTGCGAGTCAACTTCTACATGCTCTTTTGCATCATTTAAAAAAAAAAAAAAAGAAGCTTGGAAAGATCAAAAGAAGGGCCGATATCTCTCAGAGGGTCCCGATGGGGGAGAGCGAAGAATTAAGAGATGATAACCCACTCTAAACTTAGTACCGCGGTAAAAGCTGAAATCTGTATTATTTCTCTCTAAAGCACCGAATCCACCAAAGCGAATACAATGAGAGAACTCTAAGCAAAACAGCTGTCGGTACTCACCTAGCGCCGAAGACCAGGGCAGGAAAGAGAGGCAGCAAGTAATAAGCCGAGAGGAATTTCATCCTGGAGCTCCCCCGGTTGTGCTCCTCGCACCGGCTCTTTCCCCTCTCCCCGTCTCCTCCCCTCGGCCGGGGAAGATGCTCGCCCCGCGGCCGGAGGGTCCGAGCTCCTCGGGAGCCACCCACCCAGCGGAGCGAAGGCAGGAGGGAAGCTCCGAGTGGGATTTAAGCGCCGGGAGTGATGTCACGGGGCTGAGCGAAGCTGCCGAGCCCGCACGGCCCCGCCGCCTCCTGAAGGCAGCGCCGGCGCTCGCCGTGCCGGGGAGGAGCGGGGGGAGCCCGGGGCTGGGAAACTCCTCCCGGGGAAGGGAGAGCGAGCTGCAGTGCCAGCACCGCCAGCCGCTCGCAGTCAGAGCTAATTCGAGGGGAAGGCAGGCGAGGTTGTCGACGGCAGACAAGCTGTCACGCCAGAAGGGTGGGATGTCACCCAGAGGGACCTGGAGGAGTGGGGCCGTGTCAGCATCGCGAGGTTCAACAAGTGTTTACAAAGGCTCGTAGTGACAGGACTGGGGGCAATGGGTATAAACTGGAGAGGGGCAGATTTAGACCAGACATAAGGAAGAAATTCTTCACAATGAAGGCAGTGAGGCGCTGGCACAGGTTCTCCAGGGAAGCTGTGGATGCCCCGTCCCTGGAGGTGTTCAAGGCCAGGTCGGATGGGGCTTGGGCAGCCTCATCCAGTGGGAGGGGGTTGGAATTAGATCACAGAATCACAGAATGACCAGGTTGGAAGAGACCCACTGGATCGTCGAGTCCAACCATTCCCACCAATCCCTAAATCATGCTCCTAAGTACCTCATCCACCCTAACCTTAAACACCTCCAGGGATGGTGACTCAACCACCTCCCTGGGCAGACTGTTCCAATGCCTAATCACCCTCTCTGTGAAGAATTTCTTCCTAATCTCAAGCCTAAATCTCCCCTGACGGAGCTTGAGGCCATTATGATCAATAGATGATCTTTAAGGTCCCTTCCGACTCAAACTATTCTGTGATTCTAAGTGCAAGTTCCTACACCTGGGTCGGGGCAATCTGCGGTTTCAATACAGAAGGGGGGATGATGTGATTGAGAGCTGCCCTGCAGAGAAGGACTTGAGGGTGCTCATTGATGAGAAGCTCGATATGAGCCAGCAGTGTGCGCTCGCAGCCCAGAAGGCCAACTGTATGTTGGGCTGCATCAAAAGAAACAAGGCCAGCATGTTGAGGGAAGTGATCATAGAATCACAGAATCATCAGGTTGGAAGAGACCCACCAGATCATCGAGTCCAACCATTCCTATCAAACACTAAACCATGACCCTTAGCACCTTGTCCACCCTCACCTTAAACACCTCCAGGGAAGATGACTCAACCACCTCCCTGGGCAGCCTCTACCAATGCCCAATGATCCTTTCTGTGAAAAATCTTTTCCTAATGTTCTGCCTAAACCTCCCCTGGCGGAGCTTGAGGCCATTCCCTCTTGTCCTGTCCCGTGTCACTTGGGAGAAGAGCCCAGCTCCCTCCTCTCCACAACCTCCTTTCAGGTAGTTGTAGAGAGCAATGAGGTCTCCCCTCAGCCTCCTCTTCTCCAGGCTAAACACCCTCAGCTCTCTCAGCCGCTCCTCATAAGGCCTGTTCTCCAGCCCCTTCACCAGCTTCACCTCTATTCCTCTCTTGTGAGACCTCATCGGGAATATTGTTTCCAGTGCTGGAATCCTCAACATACGAAGGATATGAAGCTGTTGGAACAGGTCCAAAGGAGGGCTACAAAGACCATCATAGGGCTGGAGCACCTCTGCTATTAGGAGAGACTGAAAGAGTTGGGGCTGTTCAGCCTGGAGAAGAGAAGGTTCCAAGGAGACCTTATAGCGATCTTCCAGTACCTGAAGGGGCTACAAGAAAGCTGAGGGGGGACATATTCCAAGGGCATGTAGCGATAGGATGAGGGGGAGCGACTTTAAATTGGAGAGGGAAGATTTAGGTTAGGCATTAGGAAGAAATTTTTCACAATGAGGGTGGTGAGGCACTGGAACAGGGTTGCCCAGGGAGGTTGTGGCTGCCCCATCCCTGGAGGTGTTCAAGGCCAGGTTGGACGGGGCCTTAAGCAGCCTGATCTAGGGGGAGGTGTCCCTGCCCATGGTGAGGGAAGGCTAGAATTACATGACCTGTAAAGTGTCTTCCAACCCAAAACATTCTAAGACTCAGCATGCAGACACAGGACGTGTGTCGAGTAGGTGCCAAGGAACAGGTCAGCCCCCCACTGCACCTGGAGAGGGATCATTTCTGCAAAGCAAGAATTTACATGTTACTATTTCAATTAGGTAATCATTCTCCCCAGTTCCTAATCAGGTTGAAATTAAGAGCAGAAGCAGCTTCCAGAATGGTATTGTGAAACATTGATATCTCTGAAAGCCCTTCATCACCTGAAACCACTGATAAGACTTTCAGAGCCATTATGAATGTTTTTCTTGTTTTCCATGCTTGTATTTCACCTGATTCTTATCAAATAAGGTTGTGCTGCTTAAAGATGTTTTCAGAATCCAGATAACCCCTACCTTGCCAGAAGTGTTTGATGGTCTTGGACTGACTTAATGATCTTATAGACGCCTTTTCTAACCCTAATGATTCTGTTATTCTGAGTGAAGCTCATCTGATGGCAAATATATGGAAGAATAGCATTTAAATGAGACTTATCTGTCTATGCCATATAAAAAAAACCCCTCAAATCCTGAAGTTGTCTACAAGAGAACGAAGTGCGGTCATTACAAGAAGGACTTTTGGTCATCTGTGTGTTTGTCTGGTCATATGAAAGGCATCCAGAAACTACATCACACATCACAGGCATAAAATAAAAAATTCCCACAGTTTAAGCTGGTGCATCACAGCGTTCAACCATTTATCGAGGAATAAATTTGGATTTCATCAAAATAAATAGAAAACCACCATTTGAAATGAATGGAAACCTTTTTTAAATTAGTGTTGACCTTTAATAAGATGTTAATAAGATGTTCACATGCATACAAATAGAATTAATAAATTATTTGTTATAGTCTTCAGTAACAACTTGAGAGGGAGGGAAAAGAAGAAAAAAGAAAAGGCAAGGTACGTAGGTAAAAAGATAAAAGTAAGTATTTCTCACTATTCTTCCTTATGTCACAACTCTAGAGGGTTTTTTTTTTCAGCACACCTAACAGCAAGTTCTATTCAACCAGGTTAATTTAAATCAGCATTTATTGTTATTTTGATGCTACATACCAGCATGAAAGAAACAGTCATGTTACCATGGTTACTTATGATAGAATAGTAAAAAGGTCATAAAAAGTGCAGTCAGCTTGTCATTTTCTTTTCCAGAAAAAGCCAACCTTCCCAGGCTACCAGACGCCTCACAGTCAAGCATTAGCAGCTAATACTTCTTCTATCTTCCTTTTATCTGCACACACATGAGGTGGAATGGCAGGGAAGTCACTGCGGCATCAAAGGAGTAAATAATGCCTGATGACACTGAGTGAGCTTAAGAAAACTCATTAAATTTTGCAACTCAAGGAATTATTTCTTACTTCTGTGACTTCTCTGCATCTTTTCTGGAGGGTATGGGGTGGAATGGAGAGTCTAAGTCTTAATTTCATCTCAAGGATTTTACCATGCTTGCATGGGAGAACATCTCCACAAGTAGTTTAGTGGCTCCTATACAAGTAGTCTGCAGCTATAACACTGCTATATCCCAAAAACCATCACATTGTCATTCTTTTCATAATTTCTTCATCGTGATCAGAACTGATTGAACAGTTGGTAAGTTTTCACGCTTACCCACGCTGCTGCTTTAGTCCTGCTCTGATGTGAATATCCTGTAAAGCCTGTCCCAGCTCAGTTTCAGCCAATGAGCACCTCAAGGGCTCAGTGGAGAGGATTTGTATCAAGCTTTTCCCATCTCGGGTCAGGGCATGGGAGCAGCAGCTCTCAGTCCACTTGGACACAGCCTGCACACAGCCAGGCCCTCAGGAGAGGGTAGAACTGGCCAAGTAGAGATTGCAGAATTCACAACCCTAAATTTTGAGACACACACCAATAAAATTGTATTACTGTGAAGAGAAATGCTCAGCAGTGAATGCAGGTAGGACAAAAGGAAAACCTGCATTTTCAGAGGCAAAATTCTATAATTAAGGACTAGGCACTTAAATGCTACTCTTTTCAGACTTGATTGTGCTCAAGCTGTTTGCTTGAAGATGTAAAAAAGCATCCTTTTTTATTCACATTTAGCTAACTGACCTTACCCTGGAGCTTTCTATTGTTTTGAAGGGTTTGGGGATTTTGGTTGGGTTTTTTTAGAGATGTATTTTATAGCATAATGTGCATCTTAAGAAAAGAATAATATATTTATACCAAAAAATAGGAGAGAATTGCAGATTTTCTTAGACTAAGGCTGTCGAGTCAATTTGTTTAGTGCTGCATACACTTAAAGTGAGATCAAATATTAATGGATAACAACTTCAAAGTCCTTGGAAAGACGTATTAGATATATATACATATTAGACATGCAGAAATCTTAAGAAATATCATATTTTCACTCTTTTAATTAAAAGTTTTCCATTTCTTATCTCAAATGTATTGACAGTTTTACTAAATAAATAATTACTCCTAGCTCAGCAAGCAGAAGCAAGGTGATTATGTATGCTCTTTTACAAATAACCATACACAGAAAATACAAATAAGAAAACAATCAAACTAGTAGTGGAAAATTCCAAGGTATTTTGAACACTAGTTGTTACACAGGTTCTTGCATGTTTGGCTAAATACACTGATAATGTAGGAATACCATTACCTGCTTTAGACAGGAAAATGAGTTAACTGTCTCCTTTTGCAAAATACACTACAAGCTTCTGCTTGCCAGAGCAGAAAGACATCCACTTATGCCTGCATTTATGTAGTAACCACTATAGCAACTATCCTAGTTTTATTTTTATTCCTTGGAAATGATGACAATAAAACAAGGAATCATGAAATGATGACATATACTATATTCAGTTATTCTGAATGCATATGTGTTAATAGAGAGTAATTTCTATAAATATACTTAATGAAGCAGACCATTAACATGTCTTGCTATCAAATATTAAAATTCTAAATGAATTCAAATGACTTTGAGAAGAGTAAGCACACAGCTGCGGGAAAAAGTATAATGCATTTTATTTCAGGGTGCTTTACAAATGCAACTGGTAAATCTTTATTTGTTGAAAAAAATCTACAACTGAGGCAAAGCTACTGGTAGAACTCAATTATCCCAATTTCATGTCCGTTACTCTGTGAAGCAGACTATGTTATTATGTAGATACACAGCAGTGCAGAGAATGCCAGCTTTTTAATGTATTTTTGTGTGTGTGTGTGTGTATAAATATATGCATAGACATACACAAGTGCACAGGTATATATAGTTTTATTGAACTGAAGCACCATGTTAGATAACTGGAATTTGATGCACTTTTACAATCTATACAACTAAACTGTATTTCTGTGTCTTTAAAAGACTAGCCAGACACACGAAGTTCCCAAATAATAATGTAACTCTGAAATACAGTATGATAAATAGCACTGTAAATAGCAAAAGAAGTGAAAGCCACAGACATCAGCACTCTCTTTTAAGGATAATTGTTGTGAGCTAGTTAATCTTGCAGACCTCAGTGATGCAAGACGAGTGCAAGTGGATTTCTGAGGCAGCAGTACTGGTTGAGCAGGAGCATAATCGACATACAGGAGCTTACAGGAGCATACTTACTCACTTTTCTCTCTCTCTTCAAAGAAGGATTTCACTTAAACACTGAAAATAGGATAGGCATTCCTTTTCCCATTTTTTTTCCTGCTTTTTCCACTCCATCTTCCCGTTCCTTCCCCTCCAATGGAGAGCTTCTCTGCCTTTGGAAATGCTCCTTGATTTAACTAAACTCTTAAACAAATTTGTTAATCTACCTAAGGACAAAATGTTCTTACCAAGATAGGAAGGCAAAGCATAAATCTCGGGGTGAAGTATTTCAATATACTGAGCCTAGTATTTCATATCCACATCTACAAACACAATCAGCATAAACACATACACAGGATTAATGCATGCAGCTTATTACTGCTTTTGATTGAAACTTGACACATTAACAATACCACTTTGTGAGATAATGGGTTTGGAGTGACTGATTCCCAATTCAATCTTCAACGCATGTGCTTTTACAAACACTATAGGAATTCACTTGCTTTGAATGGTGAAGCCCTGGAGACTTGCATGCGTGGCAGAGGAAGGTGGTTGAGTGACAAATATGTTTAAACTGTGAGGAAGAGTTTTTAGCAGTGTCTTCTTCGGGAGTGTACCTTATATTTATAAGTACATATTTCAGGTGAGACACGTAGCAGAAATATTGAGAAGCACATAGCTAATCCGAATTTCACTGCATTTCAAGGGAAGTCTGATATGCCATTATCTCAATACATCTACAAAAATTTCTGGCAGCAAGTTGAAATACAGTATCACATCACAAAACAGTGTTAGAATACTAGCTCACAACACATTGGTACATCATCATCATCATTTGTAATCAGCTAAAAAAATTACACAGCTTCCCAAAGACAATGACTAACTTACTTCAGTACCAAGAAAAAAAAAAAATCTCAACTACTGTAATGCTGGAATTATAGTTTAAACATCTGAGTTAAGTAAAAGCTGCTACAAAAATTCCTTTGAAGGTCATTTAAACTTTGTAAAAGATTTTAAGGTAACCAGCCAATTCAGAAGTAAGTTCATTAAAATAATAAAGAAGTACATTTAAGTAATTTTAACTTCACTGTTAACCTTACTTTTAGCAGGTTAGACTTCCAGTTCTAATTATTATCTGAAGCATTAGCAAATATATGCAGCCCGCATAGATTTGCTGTTAAAGTACAAAGAAATTAGAAATTTCATGTGCATGTGATTACAGAAAAAAAGGAAAAGTTTTATTTGATGATATGAAACATCTCTTCTTTCCACTGTCCAAAACTGCAATGATTGTGATATGGTTGCCAAGCCACTCTCCACAATGTCTGAAAAGTCATGAAGTCCCTGTTGACTGGAAGAAAGACAACATTGTGCCCACTTTTGAGAAGGGGAGAAAGGAAGGTCCTGGGAACTACCGACCTGTCAGCCTCACGTCTGTGCCTGGGAAGATCATGATACTATGAAGAAGTTATGCTAAAGAAGCTTAGAAGCAATGCTAAAGCACACGGAGGACAAGGAGGTGATCTGAGACAGCCAGCACGGCTTCACAAGGGGCAAGTCCTGTCTCAGAAACCTAGTGGCTTTCTGCGATGGGGTGTCCACATCACTGCACGTGGGAAAGGCAAAGGATGTAGTGATCTATTTGAACTTCTGTAAAGCCTTTGACACGGTCCCACACAACATCCTTCTCTCTAAATTGGAGAGATATGGATTTGATGGGTGGGCTGTTCGGTGGGTAAGGAGTAGGTTGGATAGTCGCATACAGAGAGTAGTCGTCAACAGCTCAAAGTCTAGATGGAAATCTGTAACAAATAGTGTCCCTCAGGGGTCTGTACTGGAACCAGTACTGTTTAACATTTTCATTAATGATACAGACAGTGAGACTGAGTGCACCCTCACCAAGTTGTTGTTTCTTAACTGACAAAGGCTCAGCTCAGCAGGTTCTGTGGAGTTACTGTGTGCTCTCACCAGCCTAAACTAAGATTTTTATCTTTTTAATCTAATCACTGTTAAAGAGGGGAGTTACCTTGTCATGCAGTCCAGGGAGGATTCAAATGGGGTCACCAGGTAAAAGATCTCATTGCTTTGAGGAGCACCTTCGAGAGGGGTCCCAGCGTGAAGGGGAGATCATTCGCCATGCAGACACACTGCCTAGCAGGGCAAGCTCAAAGAAGTCTCACTTAGTTTGTCCTATTTATGGGATAAAAGCAGTCTTGCAGTCAATTATATACGAGGCTCTTGATTGGTGTTCACTCTGTGGCTCAGCTGTGGGCGGGTCTTCCTCTGGAGTCTGAACCAATCTGCTGCTGGATTGCTAAAGGAGAGGAAGGAAATGCATCCATGACACTTAAGAAGCAGGGAAAGATTTAGCAGGAAAAGCACGATATGATGTTTGTATGTTGTAGAGTAGAGGGAGAGGCGGATCATTGTTATCACCTGTGTGATATGGAGGGCTTAACTGGGGAGAGGGAAACTGTAAAGGCTGTCTCTTCATTGGATCTATGGGTTCTAATATCCACCAGAGTTATTAGTTTCCTGCTCTGGTTTATTCGTTGAAGATGCTTGTAGAACATCCTTAAAGATGACAAGAAGAGGTCAGAGATGAATGAGGTGATGGTGTAAAAATTACCTCTCTTGGGTGCTGGGTACTTCACAACTTTGTGGCTTGCATGTGACTTCATTCATTGGGCACAGGAATAGTGGTTTGGGCTTTTATTGTTCTTTTTTCCACACACATACTTTGGGGATGTGTATGGTACAGTGGATGAAGTATAGTGCATTTTGGGAAGTACTTCTGTAGGTTTTAGCAATAGTATCAATTTTGTTTAGAGAGGCATGATGGAATGGAGGTATGTAGGGAAGTTCTAGACTTTATAGACATGGTCTAGTTTTAGTCACTGCATTATGGTCAGGATAAAGTTTACTTCCAGAAGTCATCTTTGCGAGGTTGGGAGCTGTTAGAAGCTTAGATCGAGTTTTGAGGACAGAACGAATTAAGGAGAGATATAATTTTCCAGCACAGGTAGTACTTTTTTCTCAGGAATGTCAAATGCAGCATTCAGCTCGGTCTTGTCTACAAGGCAGCTGAGGGTACACTCAGTCCTACAGTCACTGCTGAAATTAAAGAGTACAGAAAAAGTATTTGTCCCAGTACAGACCGTGAAGGGACACCACTTGTCACTGGTCTCCATCTGGACATGGAGCTGTTGACCACTACCATCTGAATGAAAGGATCCAACCAATTCAATACACACGCTTAATCCTTGCCCTTCCCGTGGGATGTCACTGCAGTGGGGTGGCTGTCTGGGGTGGGGCGTAACACAGGGAGCACCAACATTTGCTCCTAGGAGATCTCCCCAAAAAAAGGCCAGAGCCAACAACGCCAGAGAATCGTTAGCAACCACCAATCTGAACAATCCCACAGCGCCCACTTCCCAGACTGAAACTGGCCTGGGTGCTTCACCATTCTGTCTGTCCCAAAAAGCTCCTACCCTCAACGCAGGGACCGACAGTGACCAATGCAGCCTGAGGATGCTCTTGATGGCAAGAACAGAGGTGACAGCCACCAATGGCTCCGAACCTGTCCAGACTGCCCAGGCTGGCACAGCCCTTGCCTGCAGCCTGGGCTCTCCCAGCAGGGCTGGCAGCCCCATCTGCTCTGGCACCCCGTCACATTCTGATCCCCAGTGTCCCGGCATCTTTAGCATCCTCTGCCTCCCTGGCTGAACAAGGGTTCAGCAATCCTGTGCAACCGTCCCTGCCCTCGCCTGGCTGATGCATGCCCCATAAACACAATTGACAGAGAATTTGCCAAAGACTTGGGGCCAGATCTCTTGTTTGACCTCCTGTGAGTGAGTCTCCTCCCTGATCCACAGCCCCATCCCACAGGCACAGGAGAGCACCCAATGGGGATTGCCCCAGCCTGGAGCTGGTGCAGAGCCAGGGGAGCCCAGCCAGGGCAGCCGGCTTGGCGGGTGACTGTGGAGTCTCCTTAGCACAGCACAGTTCCCATTCCCCTCTGCAGTCCTGTAGATGCCCCCATGCCTTTTCATCCCCCATGTCTGCTCTAAGGAGAGGATGAGCACTGACATGCCACCCCCAGGCTCATCCACAGCACAGGGTCTGATCTGAGCTCCCCAGCCCATGCAACCCCTGGGACCCTGCAAGGCAAACCATAGTGCCTTGTGAATATACCAGGCATTCCAATCTTCCCAGTGCTGCTGCAGGACATTCTGTGGTTCCAGGAAAGAGAGAGACAATTTTCCCAGCTCACCTTTTCTAAAATGGCAGTCCCCATGGGGCCATCTCTCAGCTGCACAATCTCCCCAGGCAGCAATATTTTCAGATGCCGTGCTGCACCCCACACCCAAGCCAACAGGAACCCAGAAAGCAGCAGAAGAGCCATCGCTGAGGTTGATGTCAAGTTGCCTTCTCTAGGCATGGAGCTGCTCACCATCCACGACAGCATCCCCTAGAGCTCCAGTGCAGTCCTGAGCTTCAAGCAGCTCACCAACAACAGAACGGGGTCCCAGGAGCCATGGCAGCATGTGGGGATGAACCTGTCAGCACTCAAACCTTGCATGCCCAGAAAACGCAGAAGCAACAATCCAGTCTAGCCCTTCTCAGCAGGCACAGGGCTGTTCAAAGTCAGCACTGGCGTGTGAATGTGGGGTTAAAAGCAGAGCTGGGATGAGAGGGAGATGGGGATGGGGTGGATGGAGTATGGTGAGGTTAGAATTTTTCATAAGGTCTTTTTCTTTTTTTCTACACTTTTGTATTTGTCGCTCCAACGTATAAACTCCACTATTTGGCATCACGTTGTCTGCCAAGTAGCCGAGGATGCAGTCAATCCCACTGTCATTGCTGAAGATATTAGGTAGTACTGGTCCCATGACAGACCTTGAAGGGACACCACTTGTCCCTGGTTTCCATCCAGGTCCTGAACTGTTCACCATTAGCCTCTGGATGAAACCATCCAATGACTGGGAGATGCGTGCCCAGGAATAGTGTCAGTTCTGTGTAGAAAGGATTGATGGAATGGAGATGTGTAGGGAAGTTGGTTAAATTTTCATACTCTAATTCTACTCACTGCATAATAGTCAGGATAAAGTTTACTTGCAGCAGTCATCCTAGGGAGGCTGGAGCTGTTAGAAGGTGAGACAGTTCTGAGGACAGGACAAGTACAAGAGGGACATAGTTTTCCAGCAGATGTATTATTTATCCCTCCAACGTATGAACTACACTATTTGGCATCACGTCGTCTGCCAAGTAGCCGAGGATGCACTCAATCCCACTGTCATTGCTGAAGATATTAGGTAGTACTGGTCCCATGACGGACCTTGAAGGGACACCACTTGTCCCTGATTTCCATCCAGATACTGAACTGTTCCCCATTAGCTTCTGGATGAAACCATCCAATGGATTCATACCCACCCCTAACCATTCCCTCCCCATGAGGCCCTGGGGTGGCATTTAGGGGTGGGGCTGAACACGGGGAGCCCCAAAACTCCTTCCTAGGCGACAACCAATCAGATGGCCAGAGCCAGCAACCCCCAAGAGTCCTTAGCGACCAACTGACCAAGCAGACGTCCATCTTGGTGTAGACGTGTCTCACCATGGCGTGGTTCCTCCGCTCGACTCTCAACCCCAGAACCTCTTGTGTCCAAGGTAGGGAATGATGCCTGGAGCCTGAAGATGCTCTTGAGGGCAAGAGCAGAGGGGATGGCCAGCAATGGCTCCTGTCTCTCTTTCAGGCTCCATCAACCTGGCAAGACAACCCTGGCTCGCCACCCCAGCACTCCCAGGGAGGGTAGCAGCCCAGGCAGCCCCAGCAGGTAAGGCACCCCATCACCTTCTGCATCCCCAATACCTGGTCACCTTCTCTATCCCCAGCACTCCTGGCATTTTTCATACAAGGGTTCGGCAATTGTGTGCGACTGTCCCTTCCCTTGACTGGGTGATGCATGCTCATAAACCCACCTGACAGAGAATTTCCTAAAGACGTGGGCCCACCTCTGCTATTTTATCTCCTGTAAGCGAGTCTCCTCCCCGATCTGCAGCCCCATCCCACAGGCGCGGCATTTCACCAAGTGGGGAGTGCCCCAGCCCCAAGCTGGTGCAGAGCTGGGGGAGCCCAGCCATGAGAGCCAGCTCAGCAGGTGATCCTGGAGAGTCCCGCCAGCAGAGCAGAGCTCCCAGGCCTGCAGGGGCCTCCACGTGGGGGCCTTTCCAACCCTCAGATTAGTCTTATTTAGTGGAGGAACACCAACATGCCTCCAGCAGACCACCACCAGCCTCAGCTGCAGGGCTTTGCAAAGCCCTGCGGACCCCTGGGGCTGTGGGGATCCCCTGGCTGGGGCAGCCCCTGGGGCACCCCGGGGCCGAGCCCAATGTCCTCGCAAGTTCCTAGGCACTAAAACTCTCACGGTGCTGCCATCTGCTTTTCCAGGTGTGCAGGAGTTGGAGAGGCTATTTTCCCAGCTCAGCCTTTCCGACACACCTGTCCCTGCTGGGCCAAGCCAGGGCATCAAGATCTCCCAGACGTGGAAGTCCTCCCAGCACCACAGCGTACCCCACATCCCACGCTCCAAACATCTGGGAAGCACCAGCAATAGCATCTGCAGCGGTGACATCAAGGCGCTAGCACAGCTGATGGAGAGACTCTCGCTCGCTGACACCATCCCCCAGAGCGCCACTGTGGGCCCAAGCCAGGGCTTTTCCAAGATCGTCAGGACGGGGCCTCGTCTGCCGCCGTGGGATGTGAGGAAGCGCCTGCCACCGACCCAGCCTGGCGTGGTGCAAAAGGGAGGGCAAAAGCGCAAAGCCACCATTCCAACCCCTCCTAGCAAGCGCAGGGCTGTGGCAGACAGCTCTGGGGCGGCAAGCCACGGTTAACCAGAGCAGGAATGAGGCAGAGGGAGAAGAGTGGAGTCATGGAGAGTTTGTTAGTATTGTTATATGTTACGTTAGTATATATGTTAGTTATATTAGTTATATATAGTATATATGTTAGTAAATACGTTAGTTATGTTAGTATATATATTAGTATTGTTATGTGTTAATAGAAATATTAGGTTTTGTATAAGTTTTTTTTTTTTTAAATGGCTGTTATTTCATTGTTTGAAAAGTAATTAAAAAAATTTTGAGTCACTATGTAAGATCTAAGTGTCTTCCTGCATGTTATTCTGAGCTTTGCTGGTCATTCTTGGTTCGTTTTCTTTATTCTTTGATTACATTCCTTGAAATTTCCTTCATTTGTTCCCAGTCTTGTCCTCTCCAGGTAAGAACTTTGAAACATGGTTCCACAGATGGGTGAGGGAACACCCCCTGTAGCATCAGCGAGAAACCTTCAAGCAGTTTGGGGTATCCAAATATTTTGATGGATCTATTGCCTATACAAGGGAAATGAGAGTCCTCGTTTGGACAGCTAACTGGTGGTGCTTACAGCCCTGTATATCCAATACAGATAAACATCTGCAGCATAGCAGAAGCAGCTGTAAGGTATCCGTAACTTTGAGCTCATATATAATATGCTACATATTTCATAAGCTGTCATCACCTTCAACTGTTCAGAAGGTAATTAAGGAAAGGCTCCTTTAGGTTGTCCTATCTATGGGATAAAAGAGGTTGACTCATAGTCAAATTGCATATGAGGCTCCCTGATTGTGTTCCCTGTGTGGCCCAGCTGCAGTCAGGCCTTTCCCTCCTCTGGAACCCGAACCAATTTCCTACTGGTTTGGTATTGGGTTCAAGAGGAACACATCGGTCACATATACAAACGTGCTTTCCCTTCGGTATAAGGAATCCTACATAACTTTTCTTAAAAATGTAGGAACATATGGCTTTAACCAATAATTTGATTTCCTGGATGAAATAATGAGAATTTCCTAATATTTTGAACCATTTTCTGCGCTAGCCTGTTAAAAAACTTGATTTTTTAAAAGCTAGCAGAAGTGCAGCTCTAATTCAAAATTTATTAGATAGGACATGCATTAAAATTACACTATCAAGATCATATCAAAATGTCATTAATACAGAATTAATTGGAACTCAGTGAAAATTGCTACATTATACCAATCGTGAGATTGTCACAGTAATCTTATGTTATAATTGCATAGTTAAAAAATCTTGCAGATCTATGCATTATAATGCAACAACTGCATTTTTCCTAAGAACACAAACTAAGTGGAGTCTGAAGCAGTTATGTCAGACTACCATGTCACCAGGTATTTTTTTCACATTAATGGTATATATAGTTAGTGAATGTCTCATTAATGGTCGAAATCATACAGTCCACAGAAATGCAACGGAACAGAGTAAAGTGTCAGTCAAGAACACGAAGCAAGTATGACCAGGACCTTTGTTCTGTCCACCTGAAAAACTTCAGGTGTTAACTCACTGCCTTCAGCTCCCCGTGTGGTTCTGGGAATCACAGTAGGAAAACAGCATCTATACTTCTCCACAGCCATCTGTGATCCTGTCTACAGTCAAACCTGAAATGTGGAGTAAAAAATAAGCTCAGAGCTGAGATACCAAGATCGAGAAAACCCTTTATGGTTCCACTAACTTCAGATAAAGCACTCTTTTGTATTTTTCTCAAACCTTGGACTAGAAGGTTTTCATAACACCTGACGATTATGTCGTATTCTCTTTACTGATCAGCAGTTTCAAATTAAAGCCAGGATGTATACCAGATTGGACACCCAGGTGGCAAATATTTTTTTTGCACTTAGAAAGTACTAGTACAAAAAAATTGAACAATCTTCATTAATGTTTGAGGGGGTTTTTTTGAATTTGAAACAACATTAAGATTGTTCAGGAATATTACAACGGTGCAATTTTTCCACACCACCAAAACAGAAGGAATAAAAATGCTATTTCAATAGGGAGAAAAAAGGGAGTTTTACTATGGCATTGATTAACCACAACATTTTCCAGTTTACTCCAGCATTGATCACTACCAAAAGCAGTAAAACAAGAGAGCTATAGCAGTCCTCATTTTTTATTTGACTTACAAGAAGTTCTTCTCCTATTTAAGCAAAAGAAATCAACCAGGATTTCCAAGCAGTGCCATAATCTAAGATTTCTTGTTCTGTAATCCTTTTCGTAACATTGCTGGATTTCGCAGAATGCAGCATTTTATCATAATTATTAGGAATCTAGTCAAGTATAATGTGTGCCATATGTCACCTATGAGATCCAGTATCAAACGGAACTTGATTCAACAAATGGATTTCAGCAAAGCCCGGAGACTATAACTGCCATCCTTAAGCTTTCCGTTTTTCCAACTTACCCTGCTACCTAAGAGATGCAGGAGGATTGAACGTGCCTCCAAACCACATTCCCCTAATTCTTTCTTTTAGAGCGAGTAGAACGTAAAATTATTTTCACAGAAATACAAAGTAAGTTTGCATAACAAATGTCATAATTTTAAAAATGTATTTAATAAGCCTGCTTTTAGAGTAACTGAAAAACTTAAAAAAACTAATGTGGATGAATGTAATGAGAAAGGCAAAGAGAAGAGCCCTTTCCGGCCACATGGAGATTACTGCAGGACAGAGGGGAAATGCATTCAAGTAGTGTGAAAGTCACCATCCCATGCCCACTCATTTTGTGAAAGTTTAAATGAGCAAAGCAGGCAAAAAGCAGAGATCAAACATATTTTCCAAAACCCAGTTGGAATTCCCATGCTTAAATTGATGCTAAAATGACTGCAACATAAATGAGATGTTAACTAGCTAGACAGATATATAGATTATTTTTTCTTCTATAAAGATACATATTATTTCTGTGGGAGCATTTTGCCTTATTACTTTCATTCATAAATACAAGCTTTCACTCATTCATGAACTCTCCGTTGAGATTTTAGGAGAAATTTTTATCCAAATATTCCTGTGTGAATCGCTGAACACTAACAGAAACACTTATCTTTGTAGATCTTCTGTTCTTTCCCGTCTCTAAACCGCGTTTTCCACTAGTAGAAGTAAAAGGAAGATGTACCAGAACTAATGGCTGAAAAGCTGAACGGGAGAAACAAAGAACGACACACAGAAATGTCTGGCAGCGGACAGAGCTACAAGTCAACCTCTATTCAGTCACCTTATGGCTGGGTGCATCACTTCTTTTCTTCCAAGAAATATGGATTCTTGCAACAGGGAATACATCCAACAACTATTCTTGTTGAATGACCACGGGCTAGAAGGGAAATGACTTTTTGTCACAGCAATGAACTGGGTCACAAAAAGCTCATGCAAAGAAGGTCGGCATTAAAGTACAGCATGCAACATGACACCTACATACGTCACTTATGCAACTTTCAAATCCCTCTCTTTAAGCACGGTAGGTTCTGTGGAAAAGTCATTTATTTGAACTCTGCACGAGGCAGGATGATTTGGCCCCAGGTACACTGGCAATTCAGTAAAAGCCTCTAGAAAAAGAACTCTACAGTACAATTCACTAGAATAACTGACTCCTCGTTCTGGCCTAAGCTAAGAGAAAACAGTGAGTGCCTATCATGATATAGAGTACTCTATATTAAGGGCATTTCAGACATTTAAGCAATCTCTGTCTAAAACGGAAACCAAAAGCACTCAGACGGGACTTTAGAGGTGACAGTGCATCACTAAACCCACTGATACTGAGCTCCCTAAAGACCTGCTTAAAGATACGTGTCAGCTTCTACAGATGTTAAATATATAATATGCAATTAGGAAATCATGCATTCAGAACCATCCGCTCCTACATTTTCACCTGAATTTGTGGTTATATTCCCTTTTGAACATCATCACTAAAACGACACCAGAAGAAACCAACCATTTCTCTGACATTTTTAGTTTTGTGTTCTGTGTTTTTCTCAGAAGACAGATGCCTCTGAATTTAAGGCAGCATATCTTTTCATATTTTGAAATAAACTACTGAGAGACTGGTAAAGCAAGAGTCATGCTCCAAATAGAGCTCAGTTTTTTAGCCATGGTACCCTGTATTAGGCTGGCCTATGTAAAGGGGACTAGACTGGGAAAATAAGATAAGCAGGAATATACTCAACAGCAATACGATTTTTTTTTTTAAAAAAATCTTTTAAGTAGAAGATCACATTGTCTGCAAGCCTATTGTGACACATTTCTGCTCGTCTTCTAGGCTTGTGTTCTGTCTATGCTGATCGAAATAACAAAGTGAGGGTGGTTTTGCTTTGTTTTGTTGGAATTTTTTTAAGTAAAACAGCAGTTAGGAAAGGCACGTGCTGACATTTGAGGCCAAGACAGAAGAATCACGTTACTGTAGCTGTAAAATTAAACGGTACAAGCTTTGTATCCCTTTGCATCCCCTCTCAGATATCACACTTATTGTACATTTTACGTACTTGTCACTGGTCTCCATCTGGACATGGAGCTGTTGACCACTACCATCTGAATGAAAGGATCCAACCAATTCAATACACACGCTTAATCCTTGCCCTTCCCGTGGGATGTCACTGCAGTGGGGTGGCTGTCTGGGGTGGGGCGTAACACAGGGAGCACCAACATTTGCTCCTAGGAGATCTCCCCAAAAAAGGCCAGAGCCAACAACGCCAGAGAATCGTTAGCAACCACCAATCTGAACAATCCCACAGCGCCCACTTCCCAGAATGAAAATGTCCTGGGTGCTTCACCATTCTGTCTGTCCCAAAAAGCTCCTACCCTCAACGCAGGGACCGACAGTGACCAATGCAGCCTGAGGATGCTCTTGATGGCAAGAACAGAGGTGACAGCCACCAATGGCTCCGAACCTGTCCAGACTGCCCAGGCTGGCACAGCCCTTGCCTGCAGCCTGGGCTCTCCCAGCAGGGCTGGCAGCCCCATCTGCTCTGGCACCCCGTCACATTCTGATCCGCAGTGTCCCGGCATCTTTAGCATCCTCTGCCTCCCTGGCTGAACAAGGGTTCAGCAATCCTGTGCAACTGTCCCTGCCCTCGCCTGGCTGATGCATGCCCCATAAACACAATTGACAGAGAATTTGCCAAAGACTTGGGGCCAGATCTCCTGTTTGACCTCCTGTGAGTGAGTCTCCTCTCTGATCCACAGCCCCATCCCACAGGCACAGGAGTGCACCCAATGGGGATTGCCCCAGCCTGGAGCTGGTGCAGAGCCAGGAGAGCACAGCCAGGGCAGCCGGCTTGGCGGGTGACTGTGGAGTCTCCTTAGCACAGCACAGCTCCCATTCCCCTCTGCAGTCCTGTAGATGCCCCCATGCCTTTTCATCCCCCGTATCTGCTCTAAGGAGAGGATGAGCACTGACATGCCACCCCCAGGCTCATCCACAGCACAGGGTCTGATCTGAGCTCCCCAGCCCATGCAACCCCTGGGACCCTGCAGGGCAAACCATAGTGCCTTGTGAATATACCAGGCATTCCAATCTTCCCAGTGCTGCTGCAGGACATTCTGCGGTTCCAGGAAAGAGAGAGACAATTTTCCCAGCTCACCTTTTCTAAAATGGCAGTCCCCATGGGGCCATCTCTCAGCTGCACAATCTCCCCAGGCAGCAATATTTTCAGATGCCATGCTGCACCCCACACCCAAGCCAACAGGAACCCAGAAAGCAGCAGAAGAGCCATCTCTGAGGTTGACGTCAAGTTGCCCTCTCTAGGCATGGAGCTGCTCACCATCCACGACAGCATCCCCCAGAGCTCCAGTGCAGTCCTGAGCTTCAAGCAGCTCACCAACAACAGGACGGGGTCCCAGGAGCCATGGCAGCATGTGGGGATGAACCTGTCAGCACTCAAACCTTGCATGCTCAGAAAACGCAGAAGCAACAAGCCAGTCTAGCCCTTCTCAGCAAGCACAGGGCTGTTCAAAGTCAGCACTGGCGTGGGACACTTTTGTTTCTACACTTCTGTATTTGTCGCTCCAACGTAAAACCTACACTATTTGGCATCACGTTGTCTGCCAAGTAGCCGAGGATGCACTCAATCCCACTGTCATTGCTGAAGATATTAGGTAGTACTGGTCCCATGACGGACCTTGAAGGGACACCACTTGTCCCTGATTTCCATCCAGATACTGAACTGTTCCCCATTAGCTTCTGGATGAAACCATCCAATGGATTCATACCCACCCCTAACCATTCCTTCCCCATGAGGCCCTGTGGTGGCATTTAGGGGTGGGGCTGAACACGGGGAGCCCCAAAACTCCTTCCTAGGCGACAACCAATCAGATGGCCAGAGCCAGCAACCCCCAAGAGTCCTTAGCGACCAACTGACCAAGCAGACGTCCATCTTGGTGTAGACGTGTCTCACCATGGCGTGGTTCCTTCGCTCAACTCTCAACCCCAGAACCTCTTATTTCCAAGGTAGGGAATGATTCCTGGAGCCTGAAGATGCTCTTGAGGGCCAGAACAGAGGGGATGGCGAGCAATGGCTCCTGTCTCTCTTTCAGGCTCCATCAACCTGGCAAGACAACCCTGGCTCGCCACCCCAGCACTCCCAGGGAGGGTAGCAGCCCAGGCAGCCCCAGCAGGTAAGGCACCCCATCACCTTCTGCATCCCCAATATCTGGTCACCTTCTCTATCCCCAGCACTCCTGACATTTTTCATACAAGGGTTCGGCAATTGTGTGTGACTGTCCCTTCCCTTGCCTGGGTGATGCATGCCCATAAACCCACCTGACAGAGAATTTCCCAAAGACGTGGGCCCACCTCTGCTATTTTATCTCCTGTAAGCGAGTCTCCTCCCCGATCTGCAGCCCCATCCCACAGGCGCGGCATTTCACCAAGTGGGGAGTGCCCCAGCCCCAAGCTGGTGCAGAGCTGGGGGAGCCCAGCCATGAGAGCCAGCTCAGCAGGTGATCCTGGAGAGCCCCCGAGCAGATCAGAGCTCCCAGGCCTGCAGGGGCCTCCATGTGGGGGCCTTTCCAACCCTCAGATTTGTCTTATTTAGTGGAGGAACACCAACATGCCTCCAGCAGACCACCACCAGCCTCAGCTGCAGGGCTTTGCAAAGCCCTGCGGACCCCTGGGGCTGTGGGGATCCCCTGGCTGGGGCAGCCCCTGGGGCTCCCCAGGGCCGAGCACAATGTCCTCGCAAGATCCTAGGCACTAAAACTCTCACGGTGCTGCCATCTGCTTTTCCAGGTGTGCAGGAGTTGGAGAGGCTATTTTCCCAGCTCAGCCTCTCCGACACACCTGTCCCTGCTGGGCCAAGCCAGGGCATCAAGATCTCCCAGACGTGGAAGTCCTCCCAGCACCACAGCGCACCCCACATCCCACGCTCCAAACATCTGGGAAGCACCAGCAATAGCATCTGCAGCGGTGACATCAAGGCGCTAGCACAGCTGATGGAGAGACTCTCGCTCGCTGACACCATCCCCCAGAGCGCCACTGTGGGCCCAAGCCAGGGCTTTTCCAAGATCGTCAGGACGGGGCCTCGTCTGCCGCCGTGGGATGTGAGGAAGCGCCTGCCACCGACCCAGCCTGGCGTGGTGCAAAAGGGAGGGCAAAAGCGCAAAGCCACCATTCCAACCCCTCCTAGCAAGCGCAGGGCTGTGGCAGACAGCTCTGGGGTGGCAAGCCAGGGTTAACCAGAGCAGGAATGAGACAGAGGGAGAAGAGCGAGGTGGTTGTGGAGTGGTGTTAGATTTGGGTGGTTGAGTGGAGCTAAAGATTTTCCATAGATTATTGTTACTCTGTTTTAGTTAGGTATCGTCTAGGGATGATAAGCATAGTCCATTAGAATTGGTATATGTGTTAATAAAAATATTAATGTTTGTATAAGGTTTTTTTTTTAATGGCTGTTATTTCATTGTTTAAAAAACTAATTAAAAACATTTTGAGTTACTGTGTTAGATCTAAGTGTCTTCCTGCATGTTATTCTGAGCTTTGCTGGTCATTCATAGCCCTTCTCGGCAAGCACAGGGCTGTCAAAGTCAGCACTGGAGTGGGAATGTTGGTTAAATGCAGAGCAGGGATGAGAGGGAGATGGGGATGGGGTGGATGGAGTATGGTAAGGTTAGAATTTTTCATAAGGTCTTTTTCTTTCTTTTCTACACTTTTGTTTCTCTCTTGGGATTCTAACAATGTTCAATGTCCTTATCAATGACCTGGATGAAGGCATCGAGTGCACCCTTAGCAAGTTTGCAGATGACACTAAGCTGGGTGGAAGTGTCGATCTGCTGGAGGGTAGGGAGGCTCCAAAGGGATCTGAACAGGCTGGACTGCTGGGCAGAGTCCAATGGGATGAGGTTTAACACGGCCAAATGGCGGGTCCTGCACTTGGGGCACAACAACCCTGTGTAGTGCTACAGACTGGGAGAAGTCTGTCTAGAAAGCTGCCTGGAGGAGATGGACCTGGGAATGTTGTTTGACAGCGACTGAATATGATCCAGCAGTGTGCCCAGGTGGCCAAGAAGGTCAATGGCATCCTGGCCTGTATCAGAAACGGTGTGACCAGCAGGTCCAGGGAAGTTCTTCTCCCTCTGTACTCGGCACTGGTGAGACCGCTCCTTGAATCCCGTGTTCAGTTCTGGGCCCATTACAACAAGAAGGATGTTGAGGCTCTGGAGCGAGTCCAGAGAAGAGCATGGAAGGTGGTGAAGGGGCTAGAGAACAGGCCTTATGAGGAACAGCTGAGAGAGCTGGGATTGTTTAGCCTGGAGAAGAGGAGGCTGAGAGGAGGAAGGAGGGAGGGAGCTGGCCTCTTCTCCCAAGTGACAGGGGACAGGACGAGAGGGAATGGCCACAAACTCCGCCAGGGGAGATTTAGGCTGGACATTAGGAATCAATTTTTCACAGAAAGGGTCATTGGGCACTAGAACAGGCTGTCCAGAGAGGTGGTTGATTCACCTTCCCTGGAGGTGTTTAAGGCACGGGTGGACGAGGTGCTAAGGGGCATGGGTTAGTGTTTGACAGGAGTGGTTGCACTCGATGATCCGGTGGGTCTCTTCCAACCTGGTTATTCTATGATTCTATGATTCTATTGGTATTGGCTTAAAAAAAATACATATATGAGTGCATTTCTGGCAAAACGGGATTCAGCAATCCCGTGTAAGCATCGTTACCCTTGACTGGGAGACGCATGCCCAGGAATAGTGTCAGTTCTGTGTAGAGAGGAATGATGGAATGGAGATGTGTAGGGAAGTTGGTTAAATTTTCATACTCTAATTCTACTCACTGCACAATGGTCAGGATAAAGTTTACTTGCAGCAGTCAACCTAGGGAGGCTGGAGATGTTAGAAGGTGAGATAGTTCTGAGGACAGGACAAGTACAAGAGAGACATAGTTTTCCAGCAGAGGTATTATTTATCCCTCCAACGTATGAACTACACTATTTGGCATCACGTCGTCTGCCAAGTAGCCGAGGATGCACTCAATCCCACTGTCATTGCTGAAGATATTAGGTAGTACTGGTCCCATGACGGACCTTGAAGGGACACCACTTGTCCCTGATTTCCATCCAGATACTGAACTGTTCCCCATTATCTTCTGGATGAAACCATCCAATGGATTCATACCCACCCCTAACCATTCCCTCCCCATGAGGCCCTGGGGTGGCATTTAGGGGTGGGGCTGAACACGGGGAGCCCCAAAACTCCTTCCTAGGCGACAACCAATCAGATGGCCAGAGCCAGCAACCCCCAAGAGTCCTTAGCGACCAAGTGACCAAGCAGACGTCCATCTTGGTGCAGACGTGTCTCACCATGGCGTGGTTCCTCCGCTCGACTCTCAACCCCAGAACCTCTTATGTCCAAGGTAGGGAATGATGCCTGGAGCCTGAAGATGCTCTTGAGGGCAAGAGCAGAGGGGATGGCCAGCAATGGCTCCTGTCTCTCTTTCAGGCTCCATCAACCTGGCAAGACAACCCTGGCTCGCCACCCCAGCACTCCCAGGGAGGGTAGCAGCCCAGGCAGCCCCAGCAGGTAAGGCACCCCATCACCTTCTGCATCCCCAATACCTGGTCACCTTCTCTATCCCCAGCACTCCTGGCATTTTTCATACAAGGGTTCGGCAGTTGTGTGCGACTGTCCCTTCCCTTGCCTGGGTTATGCATGCCCATAACCCACCTGACAGAGAATTTCCCAAAGACGTGGGCCCACCTCTGCTATTTTATCTCCTGTAAGCGAGTCTCCTCCCCGATCTGCAGCCCCATCCCACAGGCGCGGCATTTCACCAAGTGGGGAGTGCCCCAGCCCCAAGCTGGTGCAGAGCTAGGGGGAACCCAGCCATGAGAGCCAGCTCAGCAGGTGATCCTGGAGAGTCCCCCCAGCAGATCAGAGCTCCCAGGCCTGCAGGGGCCTCCATGTGGGGGCCTTTCCAACCCTCAGATTAGTCTTATTTAGTGGAGGAACACCAACATGCCTCCAGCAGACCACCACCAGCCTCAGCTGCAGGGCTTTGCAAAGCCCTGTGGACCCCTGGGGCTGTGGGGATCCCCTGGCTGGGGCAGCCCCTGGGGCACCCCGGGGCCGAGCACAATGTCCTCGCAAGATCCTAGGCACTAAAACTCTCACGGTGCTGCCATCTGCTTTTCCAGGTGTGCAGGAGTTGGAGAGGCTATTTTCCCAGCTCAGCCTCTCCGACACACCTGTCCCTGCTGGGCCAAGCCAGGGCATCAAGATCTCCCAGACGTGGAAGTCCTCCCAGCACCACAGCGCACCCCACATCCCACGCTCCAAACATCTGGGAAGCACCAGCAATAGCATCTGCAGCGGTGACATCAAGGCGCTAGCACAGCTGATGGAGAGACTCTCGCTCGCTGACACCATCCCCCAGAGCGCCACTGTGGGCCCAAGCCAGGGCTTTTCCAAGATCGTCAGGACGGGGCCTCGTCTGCCGCCGTGGGATGTGAGGAAGCGCCTGCCACCGACCCAGCCTGGCGTGGTGCAAAAGGGAGGGCAAAAGCGCAAAGCCACCATTCCAACCCCTCCTAGCAAGCGCAGGGCTGTGGCAGACAGCTCTGGGGTGGCAAGCCAGGGTTAACCAGAGCAGGAATGAGGCAGAGGGAGAAGAGCCGGGTGGTTGTGGAGTGGTGTTAGATTTGGGTGGTTGAGTGGAGCTAAAGATTTTCCATAGATTATTGTTACTCTGTATTAGTTAGGTATGGTCTAGGGATGATAAGCAGAGTCTATTAGTATTGGTTTATATGTTAATAGAAATATTAGTGTTTGTATAAGGTTTTTTTTTTTAATGGCTGTTATTTCATTGTTTAAAAAAATAATTAAAAACATTTTGAGTTACTGTGTTAGATCTAAGTGTCTTCCTGCATGTTATTCCGAGCTTTGCTGGTCATTCATAGCCCTTCTCGGCAAGCACAGGGCTGTCAATTCAGCACTGGAGTGGGAATGTGGGGTTAAACGCAGAGCAGGGATGAGAGGGAGATGGGGATGGGGTGGATGGAGTATGGTGAGGTTAGAATTTTTCATAAGGTCTTTTTCTTTCTTTTCTACACTTTTGTTTCTCTCTTGGGATTCTAACAATGTTCAATGACCTTATCAATGACCTGGATGAAGGCATCGAGTGCACCCTTAGCAAGTTTGCAGATGACACTAAGCTGGGTGGAAGTGTCGATCTGCTGGAGGGTAGGGAGGCTCCAAAGGGATCTGAACAGGCTGGACCGCTGGGCAGAGTCCAATGGGATGAGGTTTAACACGGCCAAATGGCGGGTCCTGCACTTGGGGCACAACAACCCTGTGTAGTGCTACAGACTGGGAGAAGTCTGTCTAGAAAGCTGCCTGGAGGAGAGGGACCTGGGAATGTTGTTTGACAGCGACTGAATATGATCCAGCAGTGTGCCCAGGTGGCCAAGAAGGTCAATGGCATCCTGGCCTGTATCAGAAACGGTGTGACCAGCAGGTCCAGGGAAGTTCTTCTCCCTCTGTACTCGGCACTGGTGAGACCGCTCCTTGAATCCTGTGTTCAGTTCTGGGCCCCTCACCACAAGAAGGATGTTGAGGCTCTGGAGCGAGTCCAGAGAAGAGCATGGAAGGTGGTGAAGGGGCTAGAGAACAGGCCTTATGAGGAACAGCTGAGAGAGCTGGGATTGTTTAGCCTGGAGAAGAGGAGGCTGAGAGGAGGAAGGAGGGAGGGAGCTGGCCTCTTCTCCCAAGTGACAGGGGACAGGACGAGAGGGAATGGCCACAAACTCCGCCAGGGGAGATTTAGGCTGGACATTAGGAATCAATTTTTCACAGAAAAGGTCATTGGGCACTGCAACAGGCTGTCCAGAGAGGTGGTTGATTCACCTTCCCTGGAGGTGTTTAAGGCACGGGTGGACGAGGTGCTAAGGGGCATGGGTTAGTGTTTGATAGGAGTGGTTGGACTCGATGATCTGGTGGGTCTCTTCCAACCTGGTTATTCTATGATTCTATGATTCTATTGGTATTGGCTTAAAAAAAATACATATATGAGTGCATTTCTGGCAAAACGGGATTCAGCAATCCCGTGTAAGCATCGTTACCCTTGACTGGGAGACGCGTGCCCAGGAATAGTGTCAGTTCTGTGTAGAAAGGAATGATGGAATGGAGATGTGTAGGGAAGTTGGTTAAATTTTCATACTCTAATTCTACTCACTGCACAATGGTCAGGATAAAGTTTACTTGCAGCAGTCAACCTAGGGAGGCTGGAGTTGTTAGAAGGTGAGACAGTTCTGAGGACAGGACAAGTACAAGAGGGACATAGTTTTCCAGCAGATGTATTATTTATCCCTCCAACGTATGAACTACACTATTTGGCATCACGTCGTCTGCCAAGTAGCCGAGGATGCACTCAATCCCACTGTCATTGCTGAAGATATTAGGTAGTACTGGTCCCATGACGGACCTTGAAGGGACACCACTTGTCCCTGATTTCCATCCAGATACTGAACTGTTCCCCATTATCTTCTGGATGAAACCATCCAATGGATTCATACCCACCCCTAACCATTCCCTCCCCATGAGGCCCTGGGGTGGCATTTAGGGGTGGGGCTGAACACGGGGAGCCCCAAAACTCCTTCCTAGGCGACAACCAATCAGATGGCCAGAGCCAGCAACCCCCAAGAGTCCTTAGCGACCAACTGACCAAGCAGACGTCCATCTTGGTGTAGACGTGTCTCACCATGGCGTGGTTCCTCCGCTCGACTCTCAACCCCAGAACCTCTTATGTCCAAGGTAGGGAATGATGCCTGGAGCCTGAAGATGCTCTTGAGGGCAAGAGCAGAGGGGATGGCCAGCAATGGCTCCTGTCTCTCTTTCAGGCTCCATCAACCTGGCAAGACAACCCTGGCTCGCCACCCCAGCACTCCCAGGGAGGGTAGCAGCCCAGGCAGCCCCAGCAGGTAAGGCACCCCATCACCTTCTGCATCCCCAATACCTGGTCACCTTCTCTATCCCCAGCACTCCTGGCATTTTTCATACAAGGGTTCGGCAATTGTGTGCGACTGTCCCTTCCCTTGCCTGGGTGATGCATGCCCATAAACCCACCTGACAGAGAATTTCCCAAAGACGTGGGCCCACCTCTGCTATTTTATCTCCTGTAAGTGAGTCTCCTCCCCGATCTGCAGCCCCATCCCACAGGCGCGGCATTTCACCAAGTGGGGAGTGCCCCAGCCCCAAGCTGGTGCAGAGCTGGGGGAGCCCAGCCATGAGAGCCAGCTCAGCAGGTGATCCTGGAGAGTCCCGCCAGCAGAGCAGAGCTCCCAGGCCTGCAGGGACCTCCATGTGGGGGCCTTTCCAACCCTCAGATTAGTCTTATTTAGTGGAGGAACACCAACATGCCTCCAGCAGACCACCACCAGCCTCAGCTGCAGGGCTTTGCAAAGCCCTGTGGACCCCTGGGGCTGTGGGGATCCCCTGGCTGGGGCAGCCCCTGGGGCACCCCGGGGCCGAGCCCAATGTCCTCGCAAGTTCCTAGGCACTAAAACTCTCACGGTGCTGCCATCTGCTTTTCCAGGTGTGCAGGAGTTGGAGAGGCTATTTTCCCAGCTCAGCCTCTCCGACACACCTGTCCCTGCTGGGCCAAGCCAGGGCATCAAGATCTCCCAGACGTGGAAGTCCTCCCAGCACCACAGCGCACCCCACATCCCACGCTCCAAACATCTGGGAAGCACCAGCAATAGCATCTGCAGCGGTGACATCAAGGCGCTAGCACAGCTGATGGAGAGACTCTCGCTCGCTGACACCATCCCCCAGAGCGCCACTGTGGGCCCAAGCCAGGGCTTTTCCAAGATCGTCAGGACGGGGCCTCGTCTGCCGCCGTGGGATGTGAGGAAGCGCCTGCCACCGACCCAGCCTGGCGTGGTGCAAAAGGGAGGGCAAAAGCGCAAAGCCACCATTCCAACCCCTCCTAGCAAGCGCAGGGCTGTGGCAGACAGCTCTGGGGTGGCAAGCCAGGGTTAACCAGAGAGAAGAGTGGAGTCATGGAGAATTTATTAGTATTGTTATATGTTACGTTAGCATATATGTTAGTTATATTAGTTATATATTGTATACATGTTTGTAAATATGTTAGTTATGTTAGTATATATATTAGTATTGTTATATGTTAATAGAAATATTAGTGTTTGTATAAGTTTTTTTTTTAATGGCTGTTATTTCATTGTTTGAAAAGTAATTAAAAAAATTTTGAGTTACTGTGTAAGATGTAAGTGTCTTCCTGCATGTTATTCTGAGCTTTGCTGGTCATTCTTGGTTCGTTTTCTTTATTCTTTGATTACATTCCTTGAAATTTCCTTCATTTGTTCCCAGTCTTGTCCTCTCCAGGTAAGAACTTTGAAACATGGTTCCACAGATGGGGTGAGGGAACACCCCCTGTAGCATCAGCGAGAAACCTTCAAGCAGTTTGGGGTATCCAAATATTTTGATGGATCTATTGCCTATACAAGGGAAATGAGAGTCCTCGTTTGGACAGCTAACTGGTGGTGCTTACAGCCCTGTATATCCAATACAGATAAACATCTGCAGCATAGCAGAAGCAGCTGTAAGGTATCCGTAACTTTGAGCTCATATATAATATGCTACATATTTCATAAGCTGTCATCACCTTCGACTGTTCAGAAGGTAATTAAGGAAAGGCTCCTTTAGGTTGTCCTATCTATGGGATAAAAGAGGTTGACTCATAGTCAAATTGCATATGAGGCTCCCTGATTGTGTTCCCTGTGTGGCCCAGCTGCAGTCAGGCCTTTCCCTCCTCTGGAACCCGAACCAATTTCCTACTGGTTTGGTAATGGGTTCAAGAGGAACACATCGGTCACATATACAAACGTGCTTTCCCTTCGGTATAAGGAATCCTACATAACTTTTCTTAAAAATGTAGGAACATATGGCTTTAACCAATAATTTGATTTCCTTGATGAAATAATGAGAATTTCCTAATATTTTGAACCATTTTCTGTGCTAGCCTGTTAAAAACTTGATTTTTTAAAAGCTAGCAGAAGTGCAGCTCTAATTCAAAATTTATTAGATAGGACATGCATTAAAATTACACTATCAAGATCATATCAAAATGTCATTAATACAGAATTAATTGGAACTCAGTGAAAATTGCTACATTATACCAATCGTGAGATTGTCACAGTAATCTTATGTTATAATTGCATAGTTAAAAAATCTTGCAGATCTATGCATTATAATGCAACAACTGCATTTTTCCTAAGAACACAAACTAAGTGGAGTCTGAAGCAGTTATGTCAGACTACCATGTCACCAGGTATTTTTTTCACATTAATGGTATATATCGTTAGTGAATGTCTCATTAATGGTCGAAATCATACAGTCCACAGAAATGCAACGGAACAGAGTAAAGTGTCAGTCAAGAACACGAAGCAAGTATGACCAGGACCTTTGTTCTGTCCACCTGAAAAACTTCAGGTGTTAACTCACTGCCTTCAGCTCCCCATGTGGTTCTGGGAATCACAGTAGGAAAACAGCATCTGTACTTCTCCACAGCCATCTGTGATCCTGTCTACAGTCAAACCTGAAATGTGGAGTAAAAAATAAGCTCAGAGCTGAGATACCAAGATCGAGAAAACCCTTTATGGTTCCACTAACTTCAGATAAAGCACTCTTTTGTATTTTTCTCAAACCTTGGACTAGAAGGTTTTCATAACACCTGACGATTATGTCGTATTCTCTTTACTGATCAGCAGTTTCAAATTAAAGCCAGGATGTATACCAGATTGGACACCCAGGTGGCAAATATTTGTTGCACTTAGAAAGTACTAGTACAAAAAAATTGAACAATCTTCATTAATGTTTGGGGTTTTTTTTTGAATTTGAAACAACATTAAGATTGTTCAGGAATATTACAACGGTGCAATTTTTCCACACCACCAAAACAGAAGGAATAAAAATGCTATTTCAATAGGGAGAAAAAAGGGAGTTTTACTATGGCATTGATTAACCACAACATTTTCCAGTTTACTCCAGCATTGATCACTACCAAAAGCAGTAAAACAAGAGAACTATAGCAGTCCTCATTTTTTATTTGACTTACAAGAAGTTCTTCTCCTATTTAAGCAAAAGAAATCAACCAGGATTTCCAAGCAGTGCCATAATCTAAGATTTCTTGTTCTGTTCTCCTTTTCGTAACATTGCTGGATTTCGCAGAATGCAGCATTTTATCATAATTATTAGGAATCTAGTCAAGTATAATGTGTGCCATATGTCACCTATGAGATCCAGTATCAAACGGAACTTGATTCAACAAATGGATTTCAGCAAAGCCCGGAGACTATAACTGCCATCCTTAAGCTTTCCGTTTTTCCAACTTACCCTGCTACCTAAGAGATGCAGGAGGATTGAACGTGCCTCCAAACCACATTCCCCTAATTCTTTCTTTTAGAGCGAGTAGAACGTAAAATTATTTTCACAGAAATACAAAGTAAGTTTGCATAACAAATGTCATAATTTTAAAAATGTATTTAATAAGCCTGCTTTTAGAGTAACTGAAAAACTTAAAAAAACTAATGTGGATGAATGTAATGAGAAAGGCAAAGAGAAGAGCCCTTTCCGGCCACATGGAGATTACTGCAGGACAGAGGGGAAATGCATTCAAGTAGTGTGAAAGTCACCATCCCATGCCCACTCATTTTGTGAAAGTTTAAATGAGCAAAGCAGGCAAAAAGCAGAGATCAAACATATTTTCCAAAACCCAGTTGGAATTCCCATGCTTAAATTGATGCTAAAATGACTGCAACATAAATGAGATGTTAACTAGCTAGACAGATATATAGATTATTTTTTCTTCTATAAAGATACATATTATTTCTGTGGGAGCATTTTGCCTTATTACTTTCATTCATAAATACAAGCTTTCACTCATTCATGAACTCTCCGTTGAGATTTTAGGAGAAATTTTTATCCAAATATTCCTGTGTGAATCGCTGAACACTAACAGAAACACTTATCTTTGTAGATCTTCTGTTCATTCCCGTCTCTAAACCTCGTTTTCCACTAGTAGAAGTAAAAGGAAGATGTACCAGAACTAATGGCTGAAAAGCTGAACGGGAGAAACAAAGAACGACACACGGAAATGTCTGGCAGCGGACAGAGCTACAAGTCAACCTCTATTCAGTCACCTTATGGCTGGGTGCATCACTTCTTTTCTTCCAAGAAATATGGATTCTTGCAACAGGGAATACATCCAACAACTATTCTTGTTGAATGACCACGGGCTAGAAGGGAAATGACTTTTTGTCACAGCAATGAACTGGGTCACAAAAAGCTCATGCAAAGAAGGTCGGCATTAAAGTACAGCATGCAACATGACACCTACATACGTCACTATGCAACTTTCAAATCCCTCTCTTTAAGCACGGTAGGTTCTGTGGAAAAGTCATTTATTTGAACTCTGCACGAGGCAGGATGATTTGGCCCCAGGTACACTGGCAATTCAGTAAAAGCCTCTAGAAAAAGAACTCTACAGTACAATTCACTAGAATAACTGACTCCTCGTTCTGGCCTAAGCTAAGAGAAAACAGTGAGTGCCTATCATGATATAGAGTACTATATATTAAGGGCATTTCAGACATTTAAGCAATCTCTGTCTAAAACGGAAACCAAAAGCACTCAGATGGGACTTTAGAGGTGACAGTGCATCACTAAACCCACTGATACTGAGCTCCCTAAAGACCTGCTTAAAGATACGTGTCAGCTTCTACAGATGTTAAATATATAATATGCAATTAGGAAATCATGCATTCAGAACCATCCGCTCCTACATTTTCACCTGAATTTGTGGTTATATTCCCTTTTAAACATCATCACTAAAACGACACCAGAAGAAACCAACCATTTCTCTGACATTTTTAGTTTTGTGTTCTGTGTTTTTCTCAGAAGACAGATGCCTCTGAATTTAAGGCAGCATATCTTTTCATATTTTGAAATAAACTACTGAGAGACTGGTAAAGCAAGAGTCATGCTCCAAATAGAGCTCAGTTTTTTAGCCATGGTACCCTGTATTAGGCTGGCCTATGTAAAGGGGACTAGACTGGGAAAATAAGATAAGCAGGAATATACTCAACAGCAATATGATTTTTTTTTTTAAAAAAATCTTTTAAGTAGAAGATCACATTGTCTGCAAGCCTATTGTGACACATTTCTGCTCGTCTTCTAGGCTTGTGTTCTGTCTATGCTGATCGAAATAACAAAGTGAGGGTGGTTTTGCTTTGTTTTGTTGGAATTTTTTTAAGTAAAACAGCAGTTAGGAAAGGCACGTGCTGACATTTGAGGCCAAGACAGAAGAATCACGTTACTGTAGCTGTAAAATTAAACGGTACAAGCTTTGTATCCCTTTGCATCCCTTCTCAGATATCACACTTATTGTACATTTTACGTACTTGTCACTGGTCTCCATCTGGACATGGAGCTGTTGACCACTACCATCTGAATGAAAGGATCCAACCAATTCAATACACACGCTTAATCCTTGCCCTTCCCGTGGGATGTCACTGCAGTGGGGTGGCTGTCTGGGGTGGGGCGTAACACAGGGAGCACCAACATTTGCTCCTAGGAGATCTCCCCAAAAAAGGCCAGAGCCAACAACGCCAGAGAATCGTTAGCATCCACCAATCTGAACAATCCCACAGCGCCCACTTCCCAGAATGAAAATGTCCTGGGTGCTTCACCATTCTGTCTGTCCCAAAAAGCTCCTACCCTCAACGCAGGGACCGACAGTGACCAATGCAGCCTGAGGATGCTCTTGATGGCAAGAACAGAGGTGACAGCCACCAATGGCTCCGAACCTGTCCAGACTGCCCAGGCTGGCACAGCCCTTGCCTGCAGCCTGGGCTCTCCCAGCAGGGCTGGCAGCCCCATCTGCTCTGGCACCCCGTCACATTCTGATCCGCAGTGTCCCGGCATCTTTAGCATCCTCTGCCTCCCTGGCTGAACAAGGGTTCAGCAATCCTGTGCAACTGTCCCTGCCCTCGCCTGGCTGATGCCTGCCCCATAAACACAATTGACAGAGAATTTGCCAAAGACTTGGGGCCAGATCTCCTGTTTGACCTCCTGTGAGTGAGTCTCCTCTCTGATCCACAGCCCCATCCCACAGGCACAGGAGTGCACCCAATGGGGATTGCCCCAGTCTGGAGCTGGTGCAGAGCCAGGGGAGCCAAGACAGGGCAGCCGGCTTGGCGGGTGACTGTGGAGTCTCCTTAGCACAGCACAGCTCCCATTCCCCTCTGCAGTCCTGTAGATGCCCCCATGCCTTTTCATCCCCCGTATCTGCTCTAAGGAGAGGATGAGCACTGACATGCCACCCCCAGGCTCATCCACAGCACAGGGTCTGATCTGAGCTCCCCAGCCCATGCAACCCCTGGGACCCTGCAGGGCAAACCATAGTGCCTTGTGAATATACCAGGCATTCCAATCTTCCCAGTGCTGCTGCAGGACATTCTGCGGTTCCAGGAAAGAGAGAGACAATTTTCCCAGCTCACCTTTTCTAAAATGGCAGTCCCCATGGGGCCATCTCTCAGCTGCACAATCTCCCCAGGCAGCAATATTTTCAGATGCCATGCTGCACCCCACACCCAAGCCAACAGGAACCCAGAAAGCAGCAGAAGAGCCATCTCTGAGGTTGATGTCAAGTTGCCCTCTCTAGGCATGGAGCTGCTCACCATCCACGACAGAATCCCCCAGAGCTCCAGTGCAGTCCTGAGCTTCAAGCAGCTCACCAACAACAGGACGGGGTCCCAGGAGCCATGACAGCATGTGGGGATGAACCTGTCAGCACTCAAACCTTGCATGCCCAGAAAACGCAGAAGCAACAATCCAGTCTAGCCCTTCTCAGCAAGCACAGGGCTGTTCAAAGTCAGCACTGGCGTGGGAATGTGGGGTTAAACGCAGAGCCGGGATGAGAGGGAGATGGGGATGGGGTGGATGGAGTATGGTGAGGTTAGAATTTTTCATAAGGTCTTTTTCTTTTTTTCTACACTTTTGTATTTGTCGCTCCAACGTATAAACTCCACTATTTGGCATCACGTTGTCTGCCAAGTAGCCGAGGATGCACTCAATCCCACTGTCATTGCTGAAGATATTAGGTAGTACTGGTCCCATGACAAACCTTGAAGGGACACCACTAGTCCCTGGTTTCCATCCAGGTCCTGAACTGTTCACCATTAGCCTCTGGATGAAACCATCCAATGACTGGGAGATGCGTGCCCAGGAATAGTGTCAGTTCTGTGTAGAAAGGAATGATGGAATGGAGATGTGTAGGGAAGTTGGTTAAATTTTCATACTCTAATTCTACTCACTGCATAATAGTCAGGATAAAGTTTACTAGAAGCAGTCATCCTAGGGAGGCTGGAGCTGTTAGAAGGTGAGACAGTTCTGAGGACAGGACAAGTACAAGAGGGACATAGTTTTCCAGCAGATGTATTATTTATCCCTCCAACGTATGAACCACACTATTTGGCATCACGTCGTCTGCCAAGTAGCCGAGGATGCACTCAATCCCACTGTCATTGCTGAAGATATTAGGTAGTACTGGTCCCATGACGGACCTTGAAGGGACACCACTTGTCCCTGATTTCCATCCAGATACTGAACTGTTCCCCATTAGCTTCTGGATGAAACCATCCAATGGATTCATACCCACCACTAACCATTCCCTCCCCATGAGGCCCTGGGGTGGCATTTAGGGGTGGGGCTGAACACGGGGAGCCCCAAAACTCCTTCCTAGGCGACAACCAATCAGATGGCCAGAGCCAGCAACCCCCAAGAGTCCTTAGCGACCAACTGACCAAGCAGACGTCCATCTTGGTGTAGACGTGTCTCACCATGGCGTGGTTCCTCCGCTCGACTCTCAACCCCAGAACCTCTTATGTCCAAGGTAGGGAATGATGCCTGGAGCCTGAAGATGCTCTTGAGGGCAAGAGCAGAGGGGATGGCGAGCAATGGCTCCTGTCTCTCTTTCAGGCTCCATCAACCTGGCAAGACAACCCTGGCTCGCCACCCCGGCACTCCCAGGGAGGGTAGCAGCCCAGGCAGCCCCAGCAGGTAAGGCACCCCATCACCTTCTGCATCCCCAATACCTGGTCACCTTCTCTATCCCCAGCACTCCTGGCATTTTTCATACAAGGGTTCGGCAATTGTGTGCGACTGTCCCTTCCCTTGCCTGGGTGATGCATGCTCATAAACCCACCTGACAGAGAATTTCCCAAAGACGTGAGCCCACCTCTGCTATTTTATCTCCTGTAAGCGCGTCTCCTCCCCGATCTGCAGCCCCATCCCACAGGCGCGGCATTTCACCAAGTGGGGAGTGCCCCAGCCCCAAGCTGGTGCAGAGCTGGGGGAGCCCAGCCATGAGAGCCAGCTCAGCAGGTGATCCTGGAGAGTCCCGCCAGCAGAGCAGAGCTCCCAGGCCTGCAGGGACCTCCATGTGGGGGCCTTTCCAACCCTCAGATTAGTCTTATTTAGTGGAGGAACACCAACATGCCTCCAGCAGACCACCACCAGCCTCAGCTGCAGGGCTTTGCAAAGCCCTGTGGACCCCTGGGGCTGTGGGGATCCCCTGGCTGGGGCAGCCCCTGGGGCACCCCGGGGCCGAGCCCTATGTCCTCGCAAGATCCTAGGCACTAAAACTCTCACGGTGCTGCCATCTGCTTTTCCAGGTGTGCAGGAGTTGGAGAGGCTATTTTCCCAGCTGAGCCTCTCCGACACACCTGTCCCTGCTGGGCCAAGCCAGGGCATCAAGATCTCCCAGACGTGGAAGTCCTCCCAGCACCACAGCGCACCCCACATCCCACGCTCCAAACATCTGGGAAGCACCAGCAATAGCATCTGCAGCGGTGACATCAAGGCGCTAGCACAGCTGATGGAGAGACTCTCGCTCGCTGACACCATCCCCCAGAGCGCCACTGTGGGCCCAAGCCAGGGCTTTTCCAAGATCGTCAGGACGGGGCCTCGTCTGCCGCCGTGGGATGTGAGGAAGCGCCTGCCACCGACCCAGCCTGGCGTGGTGCAAAAGGGAGGGCAAAAGCGCAAAGCCACCATTCCAACCCCTCCTAGCAAGCGCAGGGCTGTGGCAGACAGCTCTGGGGTGGCAAGCCAGGGTTAACCAGAGCAGGAATGAGACAGAGGGAGAAGAGTGGAGTCATGGAGAGTTTGTTAGTATTGTTATATGTTACGTTAGTATATATGTTAGTTATATTAGTTATATATAGTATATATGTTAGTAAATACGTTAGTTGAATTAGTATATATATTAGTATTGTTATGTGTTAATAGAAATATTAGTGTTTGTATAAGTTTTTTTTTAATGGCTGTTATTTCATTGTTTGAAAAAATAATTAAAAACATTTTGAGTTACTGTGTTAGATCTAAGTGTCTTCCTGCATGTTATTCTGAGCTTTGCTGGTCATTCATAGCCCTTCTCGGCAAGCACAGGGCTGTCAAAGTCAGCACTGGAGTGGGAATGTGGGGTTAAACGCAGAGCAGGGATGAGAGGGAGATGGGGATGGGGTGGATGGAGTATGGTGAGGTTAGAATTTTTCATAAGGTCTTTTTCTTTCTTTTCTACACTTTTGTTTCTCTCTTGGGATTCTAACAATGTTCAATGTCCTTATCAATGACCTGGATGAAGGCATCGAGTGCACCCTTAGCAAGTTTGCAGATGACACTAAGCTGGGTGGAAGTGTCGATCTGCTGGAGGGTAGGGAGGCTCCAAAGGGATCTGAACAGGCTGGACCGCTGGGCAGAGTCCAATGGGATGAGGTTTAACACGGCCAAATGGCGGGTCCTGCACTTGGGGCACAACAACCCTGTGTAGTGCTACAGACTGGGAGAAGTCTGTCTAGAAAGCTGCCTGGAGGAGAGGGACCTGGGAATGTTGTTTGACAGCGACTGAATATGATCCAGCAGTGTGCCCAGGTGGCCAAGAAGGTCAATGGCATCCTGGCCTGTATCAGAAACGGTGTGACCAGCAGGTCCAGGGAAGTTCTTCTCCCTCTGTACTCGGCACTGGTGAGACCGCTCCTCGAATCCTGTGTTCAGTTCTGGGCCCCTCACCACAAGAAGGATGTTGAGGCTCTGGAGCGAGTCCAGAGAAGAGCATGGAAGGTGGTGAAGGGGCTAGAGAACAGGCCTTATGAGGAACAGCTGAGAGAGCTGGGATTGTTTAGCCTGGAGAAGAGGAGGCTGAGAGGAGGAAGGAGGGAGGGAGCTGGCCTCTTCTCCCAAGTGACAGGGGACAGGACGAGAGGGAATGGCCACAAACTCCGCCAGGGGAGATTCAGGCTGGACATTAGGAATCAATTTTTCACAGAAAAGGTCATTGGGCACTGGAACAGGCTGTCCAGAGAGGTGGTTGATTCACCTTCCCTGGAGGTGTTTAAGGCACGGGTGGACGAGGTGCTAAGGGGCATGGGTTAGTGTTTGATAGGAGTGGTTGGACTCGATGATCCGGTGGGTCTCTTCCAACCTGGTTATTCTATGATTCTATGATTCTAATGGTATTGGCTTAAAAAAAATACATATATGAGTGCATTTCTGGCAAAACGGGATTCAGCAATCCCGTGTAAGCATTGTTACCCTTGACTGGGAGACGCGTGCCCAGGAATAGTGTCAGTTCTGTGTAGAAAGGAATGATGGAATGGAGATGTGTAGGGAAGTTGGTTAAATTTTCATACTCTAATTCTACTCTCTGCACAATGGTCAGGATAAAGTTTACTTGCAGCAGTCAACCTAGGGAGGCTGGAGTTGTTAGAAGGTGAGACAGTTCTGAGGACAGGACAAGTACAAGAGGGACATAGTTTTCCAGCAGATGTATTATTTATCCCTCCAGCGTATGAACTACACTATTTAGCATCACGTCGTCTGCCAAGTAGCCGAGGATGCACTCAATCCCACTGTCATTGCTGAAGATATTAGGTAGTACTGGTCCCATGACGGACCTTGAAGGGACACCACTTGTCCCTGATTTCCATCCAGATACTGAACTGTTCCCCATTAGCTTCTGGATGAAACCATCCAATGGATTCATACCCACCACTAACCATTCCCTCCCCATGAGGCCCTGGGGTGGCATTTAGGGGTGGGGCTGAACACGGGGAGCCCCAAAACTCCTTCCTAGGCGACAACCAATCAGATGGCCAGAGCCAGCAACCCCCAAGAGTCCTTAGCGACCAACTGACCAAGCAGACGTCCATCTTGGTGCAGACGTGTCTCACCATGGCGTGGTTCCTCCGCTCGACTCTCAACCCCAGAACCTCTTATGTCCAATGTAGGGAATGTTGCCTGGAGCCTGAAGATGCTCTTGAGGGCAAGAGCAGAGGGGATGGCCAGCAATGGCTCCTGTCTCTCTTTCAGGCTCCATCAACCTGGCAAGACAACCCTGGCTCGCCACCCCAGCACTCCCAGGGAGGATAGCAGCCCAGGCAGCCCCAGCAGGTAAGGCACCCCATCACCTTCTGCATCCCCAATACCTGGTCATCTTCTCTATCCCCAGCACTCCTGGCATTTTTCATACAAGGGTTCGGCAATTGTGTGCGACTGTCCCTTCCCTTGCCTGGGTGATGCATGCCCATAAACCCACCTGACAGAGAATTTCCCAAAGACATGGGCCCACCTCTGCTATTTTATCTCCTGTAAGCGAGTCTCCTCCCCGATCTGCAGCCCCATCCCACAGGCGCGGCATTTCACCAAGTGGGGAGTGCCCCAGCCCCAAGCTGGTGCAGAGCTAGGGGGGGCCCAGCCATGAGAGCCAGCTCAGCAGGTGATCCTGGAGAGCCCCCCAGCAGAGCAGAGCTCCCAGGCCTGCAGGGGCCTCCATGTGGGGGCCTTTCCAACCCTCAGATTAGTCTTATTTAGTGGAGGAACACCAACATGCCTCCAGCAGACCACCACCAGCCTCAGCTGCAGGGCTTTGCAAAGCCCTGTGGACCCCTGGGGCTGTGGGGATCCCCTGGCTGGGGCAGCCCCTGGGGCACCCCGGGGCTGAGCACAATGTCCTCGCAAGATCCTAGGCACTAAAACTCTCACGGTGCTGCCATCTGCTTTTCCAGGTGTGCAGGAGTTGGAGAGGCTATTTTCCCAGCTCAGCCTCTCCGACACACCTGTCCCTGCTGGGCCAAGCCAGGGCATCAAGATCTCCCAGACGTGGAAGTCCTCCCAGCACCACAGCGCACCCCACATCCCACGCTCCAAACATCTGGGAAGCACCAGCAATAGCATCTGCAGCGGTGACATCAAGGCGCTAGCACAGCTGATGGAGAGACTCTCGCTCGCTGACACCATCCCCCAGAGCGCCACTGTGGGCCCAAGCCAGGGCTTTTCCAAGATCGTCAGGACGGGGCCTCGTCTGCCGCCGTGGGATGTGAGGAAGCGCCTGCCACCGACCCAGCCTGGCGTGGTGCAAAAGGGAGGGCAAAAGCGCAAAGCCACCATTCCAACCCCTCCTAGCAAGCGCAGGGCTGTGGCAGACAGCTCTGGGGTGGCAAGCCAGGGTTAACCAGAGAGAAGAGTGGAGTCATGGAGAATTTATTAGTATTGTTATATGTTACGTTAGCATATATGTTAGTTATATTAGTTATATATAGTATACATGTTAGTAAATATGTTAGTTATGTTAGTATATATATTAGTATTGTTATATGTTAATAGAAATATTAGTGTTTGTATAAGTTTTTTTTTTAATGGCTGTTATTTCATTGTTTGAAAAGTAATTAAAAAAATTTTGAGTTACTGTGTAAGATGTAAGTGTCTTCCTGCATGTTATTCTGAGCTTTGCTGGTCATTCTTGGTTCGTTTTCTTTATTCTTTGATTACATTCCTTGAAATTTCCTTCATTTGTTCCCAGTCTTGTCCTCTCCAGGTAAGAACTTTGAAACATGGTTCCACAGATGGGGTGAGGGAACACCCCCTGTAGCATCAGCGAGAAACCTTCAAGCAGTTTGGGGTATCCAAATATTTTGATGGATCTATTGCCTATACAAGGGAAATGAGAGTCCTCGTTTGGACAGCTAACTGGTGGTGCTTACAGCCCTGTATATCCAATACAGATAAACATCTGCAGCATAGCAGAAGCAGCTGTAAGGTATCCGTAACTTTGAGCTCATATATAATATGCTACATATTTCATAAGCTGTCATCACCTTCGACTGTTCAGAAGGTAATTAAGGAAAGGCTCCTTTAGGTTGTCCTATCTATGGGATAAAAGAGGTTGACTCATAGTCAAATTGCATATGAGGCTCCCTGATTGTGTTCCCTGTGTGGCCCAGCTGCAGTCAGGCCTTTCCCTCCTCTGGAACCCGAACCAATTTCCTACTGGTTTGGTATTGGGTTCAAGAGGAACACATCGGTCACATATACAAACGTGCTTTCCCTTCGGTATAAGGAATCCTACATAACTTTTCTTAAAAATGTAGGAACATATGGCTTTAACCAATAATTTGATTTCCTTGATGAAATAATGAGAATTTCCTAATGTTTTGAACCATTTTCTGTGCTAGCCTGTTAAAAACTTGATTTTTTAAAAGCTAGCAGAAGTGCAGCTCTAATTCAAAATTTATTAGATAGGACATGCATTAAAATTACACTATCAAGATCATATCAAAATGTCATTAATACAGAATTAATTGGAACTCAGTGAAAATTGCTACATTATACCAATCGTGAGATTGTCACAGTAATCTTATGTTATAATTGCATAGTTAAAAAATCTTGCAGATCTATGCATTATAATGCAACAACTGCATTTTTCCTAAGAACACAAACTAAGTGGAGTCTGAAGCAGTTATGTCAGACTACCATGTCACCAGGTATTTTTTTCACATTAATGGTATATATCGTTAGTGAATGTCTCATTAATGGTCGAAATCATACAGTCCACAGAAATGCAACGGAACAAAGTGTCAGTCAAGAACACGAAGCAAGTATGACCAGGACCTTTGTTCTGTCCACCTGAAAAACTTCAGGTGTTAACTCACTGCCTTCAGCTCCCCATGTGGTTCTGGGAATCACAGTAGGAAAACAGCATCTGTACTTCTCCACAGCCATCTGTGATCCTGTCTACAGTCAAACCTGAAATGTGGAGTAAAAAATAAGCTCAGAGCTGAGATACCAAGATCGAGAAAACCCTTTATGGTTCCACTAACTTCAGATAAAGCACTCTTTTGTATTTTTCTCAAACCTTGGACTAGAAGGTTTTCATAACACCTGACGATTATGTCGTATTCTCTTTACTGATCAGCAGTTTCAAATTAAAGCCAGGATGTATACCAAATTGGACACCCAGGTGACAAATATTTGGTGCACTTAGAAAGTACTAGTACAAAAAAATTGAACAATCTTCATTAATGTTTGGGGGTTTTTTTTGAATTTGAAACAACATTAAGATTGTTCAGGAATATTACAACAGTGCAATTTTTCCACACCACCAAAACAGAAGGAATAAAAATGCTATTTCAATAGGGAGAAAAAAGGGAGTTTTACTATGGCATTGATTAACCACAACATTTTCCAGTTTACTCCAGCATTGATCACTACCAAAAGCAGTAAAACAAGAGAACTATAGCAGTCCTCATTTTTTATTTGACTTACAAGAAGTTCTTCTCCTATTTAAGCAAAAGAAATCAACCAGGATTTCCAAGCAGTGCCATAATGTAAGATTTCTTGTTCTGTTCTCCTTTTCGTAACATTGCTGGATTTCGCAGAATGCAGCATTTTATCATAATTATTAGGAATCTAGTCAAGTATAATGTGTGCCATATGTCACCTATGAGATCCAGTATCAAACGGAACTTGATTCAACAAATGGATTTCAGCAAAGCCCGGAGACTATAACTGCCATCCTTAAGCTTTCTGTTTTTCCAAATTTCCCTGCTACCTAAGAGATGCAGGAGGATTGAACGTGCCTCCAAACCACATTCCCCTAATTCTTTCTTTTAGAGCGAGTAGAACGTAAAATTATTTTCACAGAAATACAAAGTAAGTTTGCATAACAAATGTCATAATTTTAAAAATGTATTTAATAAGCCTGCTTTTAGAGTAACTGAAAAACTTAAAAAAACTAATGTGGATGAATGTAATGAGAAAGGCAAAGAGAAGAGCCCTTTCCGGCCACATGGAGATTACTGCAGGACAGAGGGGAAATGCATTCAAGTAGTGTGAAAGTCACCATCCCATGCCCACTCATTTTGTGAAAGTTTAAATGAGCAAAGCAGGCAAAAAGCAGAGATCAAACATATTTTCCAAAACCCAGTTGGAATTCCCATGCTTAAATTGATGCTAAAATGACTGCAACATAAATGAGATGTTAACTAGCTAGACAGATATATAGATTATTTTTTCTTCTATAAAGATACATATTATTTCTGTGGGAGCATTTTGCCTTATTACTTTCATTCATAAATACAAGCTTTCACTCATTCATGAACTCTCCGTTGAGATTTTAGGAGAAATTTTTATCCAAATATTCCTGTGTGAATCGCTGAACACTAACAGAAACACTTATCTTTGTAGATCTTCTGTTCTTTCCCGTCTCTAAACCGCGTTTTCCACTAGTAGAAGTAAAAGGAAGATGTACCAGAACTAATGGCTGAAAAGCTCAACGGGAGAAACAAAGAACGACACACAGAAATGTCTGGCAGCGGACAGAGCTACAAGTCAACCTCTATTCAGTCACCTTATGGCTGGGTGCATCACTTCTTTTCTTCCAAGAAATATGGATTCTTGCAACAGGGAATACATCCAACAACTATTCTTGTTGAATGACCACGGGCTAGAAGGGAAATGACTTTTTGTCACAGCAATGAACTGGGTCACAAAAAGCTCATGCAAAGAAGGTCGGCATTAAAGTACAGCATGCAACATGACACCTACATACGTCACTATGCAACTTTCAAATCCCTCTCTTTAAGCACGGTAGGTTCTGTGGAAAAGTCATTTATTTGAACTCTGCACGAGGCAGGATGATTTGGCCCCAGGTACACTGGCAATTCAGTAAAAGCCTCTAGAAAAAGAACTCTACAGTACAATTCACTAGAATAACTGACTCCTCGTTCTGGCCTAAGCTAAGAGAAAACAGTGAGTGCCTATCATGATATAGAGTACTATATATTAAGGGCATTTCAGACATTTAAGCAATCTCTGTCTAAAACGGAAACCAAAAGCACTCAGACGGGACTTTAGAGGTGACAGTGCATCACTAAACCCACTGATACTGAGCTCCCTAAAGACCTGCTTAAAGATACGTGTCAGCTTCTACAGATGTTAAATATATAATATGCAATTAGGAAATCATGCATTCAGAACCATCCGCTCCTACATTTTCACCTGAATTTGTGGTTATATTCCCTTTTGAACATCATCACTAAAACGACACCAGAAGAAACCAACCATTTCTCTGACATTTTTAGTTTTGTGTTCTGTGTTTTTCTCAGAAGACAGATGCCTCTGAATTTAAGGCAGCATATCTTTTCATATTTTGAAATAAACTACTGAGAGACTGGTAAAGCAAGAGTCATGCTCCAAATAGAGCTCAGTTTTTTAGCCATGGTACCCTGTATTAGGCTGGCCTATGTAAAGGGGACTAGACTGGGAAAATAAGATAAGCAGGAATATACTCAACAGCAATACGATTTTTTTTTTTAAAAAAATCTTTTAAGTAGAAGATCACATTGTCTGCAAGCCTATTGTGACACATTTCTGCTCGTCTTCTAGGCTTGTGTTCTGTCTATGCTGATCGAAATAACAAAGTGAGGGTGGTTTTGCTTTGTTTTGTTGGAATTTTTTTAAGTAAAACAGCAGTTAGGAAAGGCACGTGCTGACATTTGAGGCCAAGACAGAAGAATCACGTTACTGTAGCTGTAAAATTAAACGGTACAAGCTTTGTATCCCTTTGCATCCCCTCTCAGATATCACACTTATTGTACATTTTACGTACTTGTCACTGGTCTCCATCTGGACATGGAGCTGTTGACCACTACCATCTGAATGAAAGGATCCAACCAATTCAATACACACGCTAAATCCTTGCCCTTCCCGTGGGATGTCACTGCAGTGGGGTGGCTGTCTGGGGTGGGGCGTAACACAGGGAGCACCAACATTTGCTCCTAGGAGATCTCCCCAAAAAAGGCCAGAGCCAACAACGCCAGAGAATCGTTAGCATCCACCAATCTGAACAATCCCACAGCGCCCACTTCCCAGAATGAAAATGTCCTGGGTGCTTCACCATTCTGTCTGTCCCAAAAAGCTCCTACCCTCAACGCAGGGACCGACAGTGACCAATGCAGCCTGAGGATGCTCTTGATGGCAAGAACAGAGGTGACAGCCACCAATGGCTCCGAACCTGTCCAGACTGCCCAGGCTGGCACAGCCCTTGCCTGCAGCCTGGGCTCTCCCAGCAGGGCTGGCAGCCCCATCTGCTCTGGCACCCCGTCACATTCTGATCCCCAGTGTCCCGGCATCTTTAGCATCCTCTGCCTCCCTGGCTGAACAAGGGTTCAGCAATCCTGTGCAACTGTCCCTGCCCTCGCCTGGCTGATGCATGCCCCATAAACACAATTGACAGAGAATTTGCCAAAGACTTGGGGCCAGATCTCCTGTTTGACCTCCTGTGAGTGAGTCTCCTCTCTGATCCACAGCCCCATCCCACAGGCACAGGAGTGCACCCAATGGGGATTGCCCCAGTCTGGAGCTGGTGCAGAGCCAGGAGAGCCCAGCCAGGGCAGCCGGCTTGGCGGGTGACTGTGGAGTCTCCTTAGCACAGCACAGCTCCCATTCCCCTCTGCAGTCCTGTAGATGCCCCCATGCCTTTTCATCCCCCGTATCTGCTCTAAGGAGAGGATGAGCACTGACATGCCACCCCCAGGCTCATCCACAGCACAGGGTCTGATCTGAGCTCCCCAGCCCATGCAACCCCTGGGACCCTGCAGGGCAAACCATAGTGCCTTGTGAATATACCAGGCATTCCAATCTTCCCAGTGCTGCTGCAGGACATTCTGCGGTTCCAGGAAAGAGAGAGACAATTTTCCCAGCTCACCTTTTCTAAAATGGCAGTCCCCATGGGGCCATCTCTCAGCTGCACAATCTCCCCAGGCAGCAATATTTTCAGATGCCATGCTGCACCCCACACCCAAGCCAACAGGAACCCAGAAAGCAGCAGAAGAGCCATCTCTGAGGTTGACGTCAAGTTGCCCTCTCTAGGCATGTAGCTGCTCACCATCCACGACAGAATCCCCCAGAGATCCAGTGCAGTCCTGAGCTTCAAGCAGCTCACCAACAACAGGACGGGGTCCCAGGAGCCATGGCAGCATGTGGGGATGAACCTGTCAGCACTCAAACCTTGCATGCTCAGAAAACGCAGAAGCAACAAGCCAGTCTAGCCCTTCTCAGCAAGCACAGGGCTGTTCAAAGTCAGCACTGGCGTGGGACACTTTTGTTTCTACACTTCTGTATTTGTCGCTCCAACGTAAAACCTACACTATTTGGCATCACGTTGTCTGCCAAGTAGCCGAGGATGCACTCAATCCCACTGTCATTGCTGAAGATATTAGGTAGTACTGGTCCCATGACGGACCTTGAAGGGACACCACTTGTCCCTGATTTCCATCCAGATACTGAACTGTTCCCCATTAGCTTCTGGATGAAACCATCCAATGGATTCATACCCACCCCTAACCATTCCTTCCCCATGAGGCCCTGTGGTGGCATTTAGGGGTGGGGCTGAACACGGGGAGCCCCAAAACTCCTTCCTAGGCGACAACCAATCAGATGGCCAGAGCCAGCAACCCCCAAGAGTCCTTAGCGACCAACTGACCAAGCAGACGTCCATCTTGGTGTAGACGTGTCTCACCATGGCGTGGTTCCTTCGCTCAACTCTCAACCCCAGAACCTCTTATTTCCAAGGTAGGGAATGATTCCTGGAGCCTGAAGATGCTCTTGAGGGCCAGAACAGAGGGGATGGCGAGCAATGGCTCCTGTCTCTCTTTCAGGCTCCATCAACCTGGCAAGACAACCCTGGCTCGCCACCCCAGCACTCCCAGGGAGGGTAGCAGCCCAGGCAGCCCCAGCAGGTAAGGCACCCCATCACCTTCTGCATCCCCAATACCTGGTCACCTTCTCTATCCCCAGCACTCCTGGCATTTTTCATACAAGGGTTCGGCAATTGTGTGCGACTGTCCCTTCCCTTGCCTGGGTGATGCATGCCCATAAACCCACCTGACAGAGAATTTCCCAAAGACGTGGGCCCACCTCTGCTATTTTATCTCCTGTAAGCGAGTCTCCTCCCCGATCTGCAGCCCCATCCCACAGGCGCGGCATTTCACCAAGTGGGGAGTGCCCCAGCCCCAAGCTGGTGCAGAGCTGGGGGAGCCCAGCCATGAGAGCCAGCTCAGCAGGTGATCCTGGAGAGCCCCCGAGCAGAGCAGAGCTCCCAGGCCTGCAGGGGCCTCCATGTGGGGGCCTTTCCAACCCTCAGATTAGTCTTATTTAGTGGAGGAACACCAACATGCCTCCAGCAGACCACCACCAGCCTCAGCTGCAGGGCTTTGCAAAGCCCTGTGGACCCCTGGGGCTGTGGGGATCCCCTGGCTGGGGCAGCCCCTGGGGCTCCCCAGGGCCGAGCACAATGTCCTCGCAAGATCCTAGGCACTAAAACTCTCACGGTGCTGCCATCTGCTTTTCCAGGTGTGCAGGAGTTGGAGAGGCTATTTTCCCAGCTCAGCCTCTCCGACACACCTGTCCCTGCTGGGCCAAGCCAGGGCATCAAGATCTCCCAGACGTGGAAGTCCTCCCAGCACCACAGCGCACCCCACATCCCACGCTCCAAACATCTGGGAAGCACCAGCAATAGCATCTGCAGCGGTGACATCAAGGCGCTAGCACAGCTGATGGAGAGACTCTCGCTCGCTGATACCATCCCCCAGAGCGCCACTGTGGGCCCAAGCCAGGGCTTTTCCAAGATCGTCAGGACGGGGCCTCGTCTGCCGCCGTGGGATGTGAGGAAGCGCCTGCCACCGACCCAGCCTGGCGTGGTGCAAAAGGGAGGGCAAAAGCGCAAAGCCACCATTCCAACCCCTCCTAGCAAGCGCAGGGCTGTGGCAGACAGCTCTGGGGTGGCAAGCCAGGGTTAACCAGAGCAGGAATGAGACAGAGGGAGAAGAGCGAGGTGGTTGTGGAGTGGTGTTAGATTTGGGTGGTTGAGTGGAGCTAAATATTTTCCATAGATTATTGTTACTCTGTTTTAGTTAGGTATCGTCTAGGGATGATAAGCATAGTCCATTAGAATTGGTATATGTGTTAATAAAAATATTAATGTTTGTATAAGGTTTTTTTTTTAATGGCTGTTATTTCATTGTTTAAAAAACTAATTAAAAACATTTTGAGTTACTGTGTTAGATCTAAGTGTCTTCCTGCATGTTATTCTGAGCTTTGCTGGTCATTCATAGCCCTTCTCGGCAAGCACAGGGCTGTCAAAGTCAGCACTGGAGTGGGAATGTTGGTTAAATGCAGAGCAGGGATGAGAGGGAGATGGGGATGGGGTGGATGGAGTATGGTAAGGTTAGAATTTTTCATAAGGTCTTTTTCTTTCTTTTCTACACTTTTGTTTCTCTCTTGGGATTCTAACAATGTTCAATGTCCTTATCAATGACCTGGATGAAGGCATCGAGTGCACCCTTAGCAAGTTTGCAGATGACACTAAGCTGGGTGGAAGTGTCGATCTGCTGGAGGGTAGGGAGGCTCCAAAGGGATCTGAACAGGCTGGACTGCTGGGCAGAGTCCAATGGGATGAGGTTTAACACGGCCAAATGGCGGGTCCTGCACTTGGGGCACAACAACCCTGTGTAGTGCTACAGACTGGGAGAAGTCTGTCTAGAAAGCTGCCTGGAGGAGAGGGACCTGGGAATGTTGTTTGACAGCGACTGAATATGATCCAGCAGTGTGCCCAGGTGGCCAAGAAGGTCAATGGCATCCTGGCCTGTATCAGAAACGGTGTGACCAGCAGGTCCAGGGAAGTTCTTCTCCCTCTGTACTCGGCACTGGTGAGACCGCTCCTTGAATCCCGTGTTCAGTTCTGGGCCCATTACAACAAGAAGGATGTTGAGGCTCTGGAGCGAGTCCAGAGAAGAGCATGGAAGGTGGTGAAGGGGCTAGAGAACAGGCCTTATGAGGAACAGCTGAGAGAGCTGGGATTGTTTAGCCTGGAGAAGAGGAGGCTGAGAGGAGGAAGGAGGGAGGGAGCTGGCCTCTTCTCCCAAGTGACAGGGGACAGGACGAGAGGGAATGGCCACAAACTCCGCCAGGGGAGATTTAGGCTGGACATTAGGAATCAATTTTTCACAGAAAGGGTCATTGGGCACTAGAACAGGCTGTCCAGAGAGGTGGTTGATTCACCTTCCCTGGAGGTGTTTAAGGCACGGGTGGACGAGGTGCTAAGGGGCATGGGTTAGTGTTTGACAGGAGTGGTTGCACTCGATGATCCGGTGGGTCTCTTCCAACCTGGTTATTCTATGATTCTATGATTCTATTGGTATTGGCTTAAAAAAAATACATATATGAGTGCATTTCTGGCAAAACGGGATTCAGCAATCCCGTGTAAGCATCGTTACCCTTGACTGGGAGACGCATGCCCAGGAATAGTGTCAGTTCTGTGTAGAGAGGAATGATGGAATGGAGATGTGTAGGGAAGTTGGTTAAATTTTCATACTCTAATTCTACTCACTGCATAATGGTCAGGATAAAGTTTACTTGCAGCAGTCAACCTAGGGAGGCTGGAGATGTTAGAAGGTGAGATAGTTCTGAGGACAGGACAAGTACAAGAGAGACATAGTTTTCCAGCAGAGGTATTATTTATCCCTCCAACGTATGAACTACACTATTTGGCATCACGTCGTCTGCCAAGTAGCCGAGGATGCACTCAATCCCACTGTCATTGCTGAAGATATTAGGTAGTACTGGTCCCATGACGGACCTTGAAGGGACACCACTTGTCCCTGATTTCCATCCAGATACTGAACTGTTCCCCATTATCTTCTGGATGAAACCATCCAATGGATTCATACCCACCCCTAACCATTCCCTCCCCATGAGGCCCTGGGGTGGCATTTAGGGGTGGGGCTGAACACGGGGAGCCCCAAAACTCCTTCCTAGGCGACAACCAATCAGATGGCCAGAGCCAGCAACCCCCAAGAGTCCTTAGCGACCAAGTGACCAAGCAGACGTCCATCTTGGTGTAGACGTGTCTCACCATGGCGTGGTTCCTCCGCTCGACTCTCAACCCCAGAACCTCTTATGTCCAAGGTAGGGAATGATGCCTGGAGCCTGAAGATGCTCTTGAGGGCAAGAGCAGAGGGGATGGCCAGCAATGGCTCCTGTCTCTCTTTCAGGCTCCATCAACCTGGCAAGACAACCCTGGCTCGCCACCCCAGCACTCCCAGGGAGGGTAGCAGCCCAGGCAGCCCCAGCAGGTAAGGCACCCCATCACCTTCTGCATCCCCAATACCTGGTCACCTTCTCTATCCCCAGCACTCCTGGCATTTTTCATACAAGTGTTCGGCAGTTGTGTGCGACTGTCCCTTCCCTTGCCTGGGTTATGCATGCCCATAACCCACCTGACAGAGAATTTCCCAAAGACGTGGGCCCACCTCTGCTATTTTATCTCCTGTAAGCGAGTCTCCTCCCCGATCTGCAGCCCCATCCCACAGGCGCGGCATTTCACCAAGTGGGGAGTGCCCCAGCCCCAAGCTGGTGCAGAGCTAGGGGGAACCCAGCCATGAGAGCCAGCTCAGCAGGTGATCCTGGAGAGTCCCCCCAGCAGATCAGAGCTCCCAGGCCTGCAGGGGCCTCCATGTGGGGGCCTTTCCAACCCTCAGATTAGTCTTATTTAGTGGAGGAACACCAACATGCCTCCAGCAGACCACCACCAGCCTCAGCTGCAGGGCTTTGCAAAGCCCTGTGGACCCCTGGGGCTGTGGGGATCCCCTGGCTGGGGCAGCCCCTGGGGCACCCCGGGGCCGAGCACAATGTCCTCGCAAGATCCTAGGCACTAAAACTCTCACGGTGCTGCCATCTGCTTTTCCAGGTGTGCAGGAGTTGGAGAGGCTATTTTCCCAGCTGAGCCTCTCCGACACACCTGTCCCTGCTGGGCCAAGCCAGGGCATCAAGATCTCCCAGACGTGGAAGTCCTCCCAGCACCACAGCGCACCCCACATCCCACGCTCCAAACATCTGGGAAGCACCAGCAATAGCATCTGCAGCGGTGACATCAAGGCGCTAGCACAGCTGATGGAGAGACTCTCGCTCGCTGACACCATCCCCCAGAGCGCCACTGTGGGCCCAAGCCAGGGCTTTTCCAAGATCGTCAGGACGGGGCCTCGTCTGCCGCCGTGGGATGTGAGGAAGCGCCTGCCACCGACCCAGCCTGGCGTGGTGCAAAAGGGAGGGCAAAAGCGCAAAGCCACCATTCCAACCCCTCCTAGCAAGCGCAGGGCTGTGGCAGACAGCTCTGGGGTGGCAAGCCAGGGTTAACCAGAGCAGGAATGAGGCAGAGGGAGAAGAGCCGGGTGGTTGTGGAGTGGTGTTAGATTTGGGTGGTTGAGTGGAGCTAAAGATTTTCCATAGATTATTGTTACTCTGTATTAGTTAGGTATGGTCTAGGGATGATAAGCAGAGTCTATTAGTATTGGTTTATATGTTAATAGAAATATTAGTGTTTGTATAAGGTTTTTTTTTTTTAATGGCTGTTATTTCATTGTTTAAAAAAATAATTAAAAACATTTTGAGTTACTGTGTTAGATCTAAGTGTCTTCCTGCATGTTATTCCGAGCTTTGCTGGTCATTCATAGCCCTTCTCGGCAAGCACAGGGCTGTCAATTCAGCACTGGAGTGGGAATGTGGGGTTAAACGCAGAGCAGGGATGAGAGGGAGATGGGGATGGGGTGGATGGAGTATGGTGAGGTTAGAATTTTTCATAAGGTCTTTTTCTTTCTTTTCTACACTTTTGTTTCTCTCTTGGGATTCTAACAATGTTCAATGACCTTATCAATGACCTGGATGAAGGCATCGAGTGCACCCTTAGCAAGTTTGCAGATGACACTAAGCTGGGTGGAAGTGTCGATCTGCTGGAGGGTAGGGAGGCTCCAAAGGGATCTGAACAGGCTGGACCGCTGGGCAGAGTCCAATGGGATGAGGTTTAACACGGCCAAATGGCGGGTCCTGCACTTGGGGCACAACAACCCTGTGTAGTGCTACAGACTGGGAGAAGTCTGTCTAGAAAGCTGCCTGGAGGAGAGGGACCTGGGAATGTTGTTTGACAGCGACTGAATATGATCCAGCAGTGTGCCCAGGTGGCCAAGAAGGTCAATGGCATCCTGGCCTGTATCAGAAACGGTGTGACCAGCAGGTCCAGGGAAGTTCTTCTCCCTCTGTACTCGGCACTGGTGAGACCGCTCCTTGAATCCTGTGTTCAGTTCTGGGCCCCTCACCACAAGAAGGATGTTGAGGCTCTGGAGCGAGTCCAGAGAAGAGCATGGAAGGTGGTGAAGGGGCTAGAGAACAGGCCTTATGAGGAACAGCTGAGAGAGCTGGGATTGTTTAGCCTGGAGAAGAGGAGGCTGAGAGGAGGAAGGAGGGAGGGAGCTGGCCTCTTCTCCCAAGTGACAGGGGACAGGACGAGAGGGAATGGCCACAAACTCCGCCAGGGGAGATTTAGGCTGGACATTAGGAATCAATTTTTCACAGAAAAGGTCATTGGGCACTGCAACAGGCTGTCCAGAGAGGTGGTTGATTCACCTTCCCTGGAGGTGTTTAAGGCACGGGTGGACGAGGTGCTAAGGGGCATGGGTTAGTGTTTGATAGGAGTGGTTGGACTCGATGATCTGGTGGGTCTCTTCCAACCTGGTTATTCTATGATTCTATGATTCTATTGGTATTGGCTTAAAAAAAATACATATATGAGTGCATTTCTGGCAAAACGGGATTCAGCAATCCCGTGTAAGCATCGTTACCCTTGACTGGGAGACGCGTGCCCAGGAATAGTGTCAGTTCTGTGTAGAAAGGAATGATGGAATGGAGATGTGTAGGGAAGTTGGTTAAATTTTCATACTCTAATTCTACTCACTGCACAATGGTCAGGATAAAGTTTACTTGCAGCAGTCAACCTAGGGAGGCTGGAGTTGTTAGAAGGTGAGACAGTTCTGAGGACAGGACAAGTACAAGAGGGACATAGTTTTCCAGCAGATGTATTATTTATCCCTCCAACGTATGAACTACACTATTTGGCATCACGTCGTCTGCCAAGTAGCCGAGGATGCACTCAATCCCACTGTCATTGCTGAAGATATTAGGTAGTACTGGTCCCATGACGGACCTTGAAGGGACACCACTTGTCCCTGATTTCCATCCAGATACTGAACTGTTCCCCATTATCTTCTGGATGAAACCATCCAATGGATTCATACCCACCCCTAACCATTCCCTCCCCATGAGGCCCTGGGGTGGCATTTAGGGGTGGGGCTGAACACGGGGAGCCCCAAAACTCCTTCCTAGGCGACAACCAATCAGATGGCCAGAGCCAGCAACCCCCAAGAGTCCTTAGCGACCAACTGACCAAGCAGACGTCCATCTTGGTGTAGACGTGTCTCACCATGGCGTGGTTCCTCCGCTCGACTCTCAACCCCAGAACCTCTTATGTCCAAGGTAGGGAATGATGCCTGGAGCCTGAAGATGCTCTTGAGGGCAAGAGCAGAGGGGATGGCCAGCAATGGCTCCTGTCTCTCTTTCAGGCTCCATCAACCTGGCAAGACAACCCTGGCTCGCCACCCCAGCACTCCCAGGGAGGGTAGCAGCCCAGGCAGCCCCAGCAGGTAAGGCACCCCATCACCTTCTGCATCCCCAATACCTGGTCACCTTCTCTATCCCCAGCACTCCTGGCATTTTTCATACAAGGGTTCGGCAATTGTGTGCGACTGTCCCTTCCCTTGCCTGGGTGATGCATGCCCATAAACCCACCTGACAGAGAATTTCCCAAAGACGTGGGCCCACCTCTGCTATTTTATCTCCTGTAAGCGAGTCTCCTCCCCGATCTGCAGCCCCATCCCACAGGCGCGGCATTTCACCAAGTGGGGAGTGCCCCAGCCCCAAGCTGGTGCAGAGCTGGGGGAGCCCAGCCATGAGAGCCAGCTCAGCAGGTGATCCTGGAGAGTCCCGCCAGCAGAGCAGAGCTCCCAGGCCTGCAGGGACCTCCATGTGGGGGCCTTTCCAACCCTCAGATTAGTCTTATTTAGTGGAGGAACACCAACATGCCTCCAGCAGACCACCACCAGCCTCAGCTCCAGGGCTTTGCAAAGCCCTGTGGACCCCTGGGGCTGTGGGGATCCCCTGGCTGGGGCAGCCCCTGGGGCACCCCGGGGCTGAGCACAATGTCCTCGCAAGTTCCTAGGCACTAAAACTCTCACGGTGCTGCCATCTGCTTTTCCAGGTGTGCAGGAGTTGGAGAGGCTATTTTCCCAGCTCAGCCTCTCCGACACACCTGTCCCTGCTGGGCCAAGCCAGGGCATCAAGATCTCCCAGACGTGGAAGTCCTCCCAGCACCACAGCGCACCCCACATCCCACGCTCCAAACATCTGGGAAGCACCAGCAATAGCATCTGCAGCGGTGACATCAAGGCGCTAGCACAGCTGATGGAGAGACTCTCGCTCGCTGACACCATCCCCCAGAGCGCCACTGTGGGCCCAAGCCAGGGCTTTTCCAAGATCGTCAGGACGGGGCCTCGTCTGCCGCCGTGGGATGTGAGGAAGCGCCTGCCACCGACCCAGCCTGGCGTGGTGCAAAAGGGAGGGCAAAAGCGCAAAGCCACCATTCCAACCCCTCCTAGCAAGCGCAGGGCTGTGGCAGACAGCTCTGGGGTGGCAAGCCAGGGTTAACCAGAGAGAAGAGTGGAGTCATGGAGAATTTATTAGTATTGTTATATGTTACGTTAGCATATATGTTAGTTATATTAGTTATATATAGTATACATGTTAGTAAATATGTTAGTTATGTTAGTATATATATTAGTATTGTTATATGTTAATAGAAATATTAGTGTTTGTATAAGTTTTTTTTTTAATGGCTGTTATTTCATTGTTTGAAAAGTAATTAAAAAATTTTTGAGTTACTGTGTAAGATGTAAGTGTCTTCCTGCATGTTATTCTGAGCTTTGCTGGTCATTCTTGGTTCGTTTTCTTTATTCTTTGATTACATTCCTTGAAATTTCCTTCATTTGTTCCCAGTCTTGTCCTCTCCAGGTAAGAACTTTGAAACATGGTTCCACAGATGGGGTGAGGGAACACCCCCTGTAGCATCAGCGAGAAACCTTCAAGCAGTTTGGGGTATCCAAATATTTTGATGGATCTATTGCCTATACAAGGGAAATGAGAGTCCTCGTTTGGACAGCTAACTGGTGGTGCTTACAGCCCTGTATATCCAATACAGATAAACATCTGCAGCATAGCAGAAGCAGCTGTAAGGTATCCGTAACTTTGAGCTCATATATAATATGCTACATATTTCATAAGCTGTCATCACCTTCGACTGTTCAGAAGGTAATTAAGGAAAGGCTCATTTAGGTTGTCCTATCTATGGGATGAAAGAGGTTGACTCATAGTCAAATTGCATATAAGGCTCCCTGATTGTGTTCCCTGTGTGGCCCAGCTGCAGTCAGGCCTTTCCCTCCTCTGGAACCCGAACCAATTTCCTACTGGTTTGGTAATGGGTTCAAGAGGAACACATCGGTCACATATACAAACGTGCTTTCCCTTCGGTATAAGGAATCCTACATAACTTTTCTTAAAAATGTAGGAACATATGGCTTTAACCAATAATTTGATTTCCTTGATGAAATAATGAGAATTTCCTAATATTTTGAACCATTTTCTGTGCTAGCCTGTTAAAAACTTGATTTTTTAAAAGCTAGCAGAATTGCAGCTCTAATTCAAAATTTATTAGATAGGACATGCATTAAAATTACACTGTCAAGATCATATCAAAATGTCATTAATACAGAATTAATTGGAACTCAGTGAAAATTGCTACATTATACCAATCGTGAGATTGTCACAGTAATCTTATGTTATAATTGCATAGTTAAAAAATCTTGCAGATCTATGCATTATAATGCAACAACTGCATTTTTCCTAAGAACACAAACTAAGTGGAGTCTGAAGCAGTTATGTCAGACTACCATGTCACCAGGTATTTTTTTCACATTAATGGTATATATAGTTAGTGAATGTCTCATTAATGGTCGAAATCATACAGTCCACAGAAATGCAACGGAACAGAGTAAAGTGTCAGTCAAGAACACGAAGCAAGTATGACCAGGACCTTTGTTCTGTCCACCTGAAAAACTTCAGGTGTTAACTCACTGCCTTCAGCTCCCCATGTGGTTCTGGGAATCACAGTAGGAAAACAGCATCTGTACTTCTCCACAGCCATCTGTGATCCTGTCTACAGTCAAACCTGAAATGTGGAGTAAAAAATAAGCTCAGAGCTGAGATACCAAGATCGAGAAAACCCTTTATGGTTCCACTAACTTCAGATAAAGCACTCTTTTGTATTTTTCTCAAACCTTGGACTAGAAGGTTTTCATAACACCTGACGATTATGTCGTATTCTCTTTACTGATCAGCAGTTTCAAATTAAAGCCAGGATGTATACCAGATTGGACACCCAGGTGGCAAATATTTGTTGCACTTAGAAAGTACTAGTACAAAAAAATTGAACAATCTTCATTAATGTTTGGGGTTTTTTTTTGAATTTGAAACAACATTAAGATTGTTCAGGAATATTACAACGGTGCAATTTTTCCACACCACCAAAACAGAAGGAATAAAAATGCTATTTCAATAGGGAGAAAAAAGGGAGTTTTACTATGGCATTGATTAACCACAACATTTTCCAGTTTACTCCAGCATTGATCACTACCAAAAGCAGTAAAACAAGAGAACTATAGCAGTCCTCATTTTTATTTGACTTACAAGAAGTTCTTCTCCTATTTAAGCAAAAGAAATCAACCAGGATTTCCAAGCAGTGCCATAATCTAAGATTTCTTGTTCTGTTCTCCTTTTCGTAACATTGCTGGATTTCGCAGAATGCAGCATTTTATCATAATTATTAGGAATCTAGTCAAGTATAATGTGTGCCATATGTCACCTATGAGATCCAGTATCAAACGGAACTTGATTCAACAAATGGATTTCAGCAAAGCCCGGAGACTATAACTGCCATCCTTAAGCTTTCCGTTTTTCCAACTTACCCTGCTACCTAAGAGATGCAGGAGGATTGAACGTGCCTCCAAACCACATTCCCCTAATTCTTTCTTTTAGAGCGAGTAGAACGTAAAATTATTTTCACAGAAATACAAAGTAAGTTTGCATAACAAATGTCATAATTTTAAAAATGTATTTAATAAGCCTGCTTTTAGAGTAACTGAAAAACGTAAAAAACTAATGTGGATGAATGTAATGAGAAAGGCAAAGAGAAGAGCCCTTTCCGGCCACATGGAGATTACTGCAGGACAGAGGGGAAATGCATTCAAGTAGTGTGAAAGTCACCATCCCATGCCCACTCATTTTGTGAAAGTTTAAACGAGCAAAGCAGGCAAAAAGCAGAGATCAAACATATTTTCCAAAACCCAGTTGGAATTCCCATGCTTAAATTGATGCTAAAATGACTGCAACATAAATGAGATGTTAACTAGCTAGACAGATATATAGATTATTTTTTCTTCTATAAAGATACATATTATTTCTGTGGGAGCATTTTGCCTTATTACTTTCATTCATAAATACAAGCTTTCACTCATTCATGAACTCTCCGTTGAGATTTTAGGAGAAATTTTTATCCAAATATTCCTGTGTGAATCGCTGAACACTAACAGAAACACTTATCTTTGTAGATCTTCTGTTCATTCCCGTCTCTAAACCTCGTTTTCCACTAGTAGAAGTAAAAGGAAGATGTACCAGAACTAATGGCTGAAAAGCTCAACGGGAGAAACAAAGAACGACACACGGAAATGTCTGGCAGCGGACAGAGCTACAAGTCAACCTCTATTCAGTCACCTTATGGCTGGGTGCATCACTTCTTTTCTTCCAAGAAATATGGATTCTTGCAACAGGGAATACATCCAACACTATTCTTGTTGAATGACCACGGGCTAGAAGGGAAATGACTTTTTGTCACAGCAATGAACTGGGTCACAAAAAGCTCATGCAAAGAAGGTCGGCATTAAAGTACAGCATGCAACATGACACCTACATACGTCACTTATGCAACTTTCAAATCCCTCTCTTTAAGCACGGTAGGTTCTGTGGAAAAGTCATTTATTTGAACTCTGCACGAGGCAGGATGATTTGGCCCCAGGTACACTGGCAATTCAGTAAAAGCCTCTAGAAAAAGAACTCTACAGTACAATTCACTAGAATAACTGACTCCTCGTTCTGGCCTAAGCTAAGAGAAAATAGTGAGTGCCTATCATGATATAGAGTACTATATATTAAGGGCATTTCAGACATTTAAGCAATCTCTGTCTAAAACGGAAACCAAAAGCACTCAGATGGGACTTTAGAGGTGACAGTGCATCACTAAACTCACTGATACTGAGCTCCCTAAAGACCTGCTTAAAGATACGTGTCAGCTTCTACAGATGTTAAATATATAATATGCAATTAGGAAATCATGCATTCAGAACCATCCGCTCCTACATTTTCACCTGAATTTGTGGTTATATTCCCTTTTGAACATCATCACTAAAACGACACCAGAAGAAACCAACCATTTCTCTGACATTTTTAGTTTTGTGTTCTGTGTTTTTCTCAGAAGACAGATGCCTCTGAATTTAAGGCAGCATATCTTTTCATATTTTGAAATAAACTACTGAGAGACTGGTAAAGCAAGAGTCATGCTCCAAATAGAGCTCATTTTTTTAGCCATGGTACCCTGTATTAGGCTGGCCTATGTAAAGGGGACTAGACTGGGAAAATAAGATAAGCAGAAATATACTCAACAGCAATACGATTTTTTTTTCTAATAAAATCTGTTAAGTAGAAGATCACATTGTCTGCAAGCCTATTGTGACACATTTCTGCTCGTCTTCTAGGCTTGTGTTCTGTCTATGCTGATCGAAATAACAAAGTGAGGGTGGTTTTGCTTTGTTTTGTTGGAATTTTTTTAAGTAAAACAGCAGTTAGGAAAGGCACGTGCTGACATTTGAGGCCAAGACAGAAGAATCACGTTACTGTAGCTGTAAAATTAAACGGTACAAGCTTTGTATCCCTTTGCATCCCCTCTCAGATATCACACTTATTGTACATTTTACGTACTTGTCACTGGTCTCCATCTGGACATGGAGCTGTTGACCACTACCATCTGAATGAAAGGATCCAACCAATTCAATACACACGCTTAATCCTTGCCCTTCCCGTGGGATGTCACTGCAGTGGGGTGGCTGTCTGGGGTGGGGCGTAACACAGGGAGCACCAACATTTGCTCCTAGGAGATCTCCCCAAAAAAGGCCAGAGCTAACAACGCCAGAGAATCGTTAGCAACCACCAATCTGAACAATCCCACAGCGCCCACTTCCCAGAATGAAAATGTCCTGGGTGCTTCACCATTCTGTCTGTCCCAAAAAGCTCCTACCCTCAACACAGGGACCGACAGTGACCAATGCAGCCTGAGGATGCTCTTGATGGCAAGAACAGAGGTGACAGCCACCAATGGCTCCGAACCTGTCCAGACTGCCCAGGCTGGCACAGCCCTTGCCTGCAGCCTGGGCTCTCCCAGCAGGGCTGGCAGCCCCATCTGCTCTGGCACCCCGTCACATTCTGATCCCCAGTGTCCCGGCATCTTTAGCATCCTCTGCCTCCCTGGCTGAACAAGGGTTCAGCAATCCTGTGCAACTGTCCCTGCCCTCGCCTGGCTGATGCATGCCCCATAAACACAATTGACAGAGAATTTGCCAAAGACTTGGGGCCAGATCTCCTGTTTGACCTCCTGTGAGTGAGTCTCCTCTCTGATCCACAGCCCCATCCCACAGGCACAGGAGTGCACCCAATGGGGATTGCCCCAGCCTGGAGCTGGTGCAGAGCCAGGAGAGCCCAGCCAGGGCAGCCGGCTTGGCGGGTGACTGTGGAGTCTCCTTAGCACAGCACAGCTCCCATTCCCCTCTGCAGTCCTGTAGATGCCCCCATGCCTTTTCATCCCCCATATCTGCTCTAAGGAGAGGATGAGCACTGACATGCCACCCCCAGGCTCATCCACAGCACAGGGTCTGATCTGAGCTCCCCAGCCCATGCAACCCCTGGGACCCTGCAGGGCAAACCATAGTGCCTTGTGAATATACCAGGCATTCCAATCTTCCCAGTGCTGCTGCAGGACATTCTGCGGTTCCAGGAAAGAGAGAGAGAATTTTCCCAGCTCACCTTTTCTAAAATGGCAGTCCCCATGGGGCCATCTCTCAGCTGCACAATCTCCCCAGGCAGCAATATTTTCAGATGCCATGCTGCACCCCACATCCAAGCCAACAGGAACCCAGAAAGCAGCAGAAGAGCCATCTCTGAGGTTGACGTCAAGTTGCCCTCTCTAGGCATGGAGCTGCTCACCATCCACGACAGCATCCCCAGAGCTCCAGTGCAGTCCTGAGCTTCAAGCAGCTCACCAACAACAGGACGGGGTCCCAGGAGCCATGGCAGCATGTGGGGATGAACCTGTCAGCACTCAAATCTTGCATGCTCAGAAAACGCAGAAGCAACAATCCAGTCTAGCCCTTCTCAGCAAGCACAGGGCTGTTCAAAGTCAGCACTGGTGTGGGAATGTGGGGTTAAACGCAGAGCCGGGATGAGAGGGAGATGGGGATGGAGTGGATGGAGTATGGTGAGGTTAGAATTTTTCATAAGGTCTTTTTCTTTCTTTTCTACACTTTTGTTTCTACACTTTTGTATTTGTGGCTCCAACGTAAAAACTACACTATTTGGCATCACGTTGTCTGCCAAGTAGCCGAGGATGCAGTCAATCCCACTGTCATTGCTGAAGATATTAGGTAGTACTGGTCCCATGACGGACCTTGAAGGGACACCACTTGTCCCTGATTTCCATCCAGATACTGAACTGTTCCCCATTAGCTTCTGGATGAAACCATCCAATGGATTCATACCCACCACTAACCATTCCCTCCCCATGAGGCCCTGGGGTGGCATTTAGGGGTGGGGCTGAACACGGGGAGCCCCAAAACTCCTTCCTAGGCGACAACCAATCAGATGGCCAGAGCCAGCAACCCCCAAGAGTCCTTAGCGACCAACTGACCAAGCAGACGTCCATCTTGGTGTAGACGTGTCTCACCATGGCGTGGTTCCTCCGCTCGACTCTCAACCCCAGAACCTCTTATGTCCAAGGTAGGGAATGTTGCCTGGAGCCTGAAGATGCTCTTGAGGGCAAGAGCAGAGGGGATGGCCAGCAATGGCTCCTGTCTCTCTTTCAGGCTCCATCAACCTGGCAAGACAACCCTGGCTCGCCACCCCAGCACTCCCAGGGAGGGTAGCAGCCCAGGCAGCCCCAGCAGGTAAGGCACCCCATCACCTTCTGCATCCCCAATACCTGGTCACCTTCTCTATCCCCAGCACTCCTGGCATTTTTCATACAAGTGTTCGGCAATTGTGTGCGACTGTCCCTTCCCTTGCCTGGGTGATGCATGCCCATAAACCCACCTGACAGAGAATTTCCCAAAGACGTGGGCCCACCTCTGCTATTTTATCTCCTGTAAGCGAGTCTCCTCCCCGATCTGCAGCCCCATCCCACAGGCGCGGCATTTCACCAAGTGGGGAGTGCCCCAGCCCCAAGCTGGTGCAGAGCTGGGGGAGCCCAGCCATGAGAGCCAGCTCAGCAGGTGATCCTGGAGAGTCCCGCCAGCAGAGCAGAGCTCCCAGGCCTGCAGGGACCTCCATGTGGGGGCCTTTCCAACCCTCAGATTAGTCTTATTTAGTGGAGGAACACCAACATGCCTCCAGCAGACCACCACCAGCCTCAGCTCCAGGGCTTTGCAAAGCCCTGTGGACCCCTGGGGCTGTGGGGATCCCCTGGCTGGGGCAGCCCCTGGGGCACCCCGGGGCCGAGCACAATGTCCTCGCAAGTTCCTAGGCACTAAAACTCTCACGGTGCTGCCATCTGCTTTTCCAGGTGTGCAGGAGTTGGAGAGGCTATTTTCCCAGCTCAGCCTCTCCGACACACCTGTCCCTGCTGGGCCAAGCCAGGGCATCAAGATCTCCCAGACGTGGAAGTCCTCCCAGCACCACAGCGCACCCCACATCCCACGCTCCAAACATCTGGGAAGCACCAGCAATAGCATCTGCAGCGGTGACATCAAGGCGCTAGCACAGCTGATGGAGAGACTCTCGCTCGCTGACACCATCCCCCAGAGCGCCACTGTGGGCCCAAGCCAGGGCTTTTCCAAGATCGTCAGGACGGGGCCTCGTCTGCCGCCGTGGGATGTGAGGAAGCGCCTGCCACCGACCCAGCCTGGCGTGGTGCAAAAGGGAGGGCAAAAGCGCAAAGCCACCATTCCAACCCCTCCTAGCAAGCGCAGGGCTGTGGCAGACAGCTCTGGGGTGGCAAGCCAGGGTTAACCAGAGCAGGAATGAGACAGAGGGAGAAGAGTGGAGTCAGGGAGAGTTTGTTAGTATTGTTATATGTTACGTTAGTATATATGTTAGTTATATTAGTTATATATAGTATATATGTTAGTAAATACGTTAGTTAAATAAGTATATATATTAGTATTGTTATGTGTTAATAGAAATATTAGTGTTTGTATAAGTTTTTTTTTAATGGCTGTTATTTCATTGTTTGAAAAAATAATTAAAAACATTTTGAGTTACTGTGTAAGATGTAAGTGTCTTCCTGCATGTTATTCTGAGCTTTGCTGGTCATTCATAGCCCTTCTCGGCAAGCACAGGGCTGTCAAAGTCAGCACTGGAGTGGGAATGTGGGGTTAAACGCAGAGCAGGGATGAGAGGGAGATGGGGATGGGGTGGATGGAGTATGGTGAGGTTAGAATTTTTCATAAGGTCTTTTTCTTTCTTTTCTACACTTTTGTTTCTCTCTTGGGATTCTAACAATGTTCAATGTCCTTATCAATGACCTGGATGAAGGCATCGAGTGCACCCTTAGCAAGTTTGCAGATGACACTAAGCTGGGTGGAAGTGTCGATCTGCTGGAGGGCAGGGAGGCTCCAAAGGGATCTGAACAGGCTGGACTGCTGGGCAGAGTCCAATGGGATGAGGTTTAACACGGCCAAATGGCGGGTCCTGCACTTGGGGCACAACAACCCTGTGTAGTGCTACAGACTGGGAGAAGTCTGTCTAGAAAGCTGCCTGGAGGAGAGGGACCTGGGAATGTTGTTTGACAGCGACTGAATATGATCCAGCAGTGTGCCCAGGTAGCCAAGAAGGTCAATGGCATCCTGGCCTGTATCAGAAACGGTGTGACCAGCAGGTCCAGGGAAGTTCTTCTCCCTCTGTACTCGGCACTGGTGAGACCGCTTCTTGAATCCCGTGTTCAGTTCTGGGCCCCTCACCACAAGAAGGATGTTGAGGCTCTGGAGCGAGTCCAGAGAAGAGCATGGAAGGTGGTGAAGGGGCTAGAGAACAGGCCTTATGAGGAGCGGGTGAGAGAGCTGGGATTGTTTAGCCTGGAGAAGAGGAGGCTGAGAGGAGGAAGGAGGGAGGGAGCTGGCCTCTTCTCCCAAGTGACAGGGGACAGGACGAGAGGGAATGGCAACAAACTCCGCCAGGGGAGATTTAGGCTGGGCATTAGGAATCAATTTTTCACAGAAAGGGTCATTGGGCACTGGAACAGGCTGTCCAGAGAGGTGGTTGATTCACCTTCCCTGGAGGTGTTTAAGGCACGGGTGGACGAGGTGCTAAGGGGCATGGTTTAGTGTTTGATAGGAGTGGTTGGACTCGATGATCCGGTGGGTCTCTTCCAACCTGGTTATTCTATGATTCTATTAGTATTGGCTTAAAAAAAAAAAATATATGAGTGCATTTCTGGCAAAACGGGATTCAGCAATCCCGTGTAAGCTTCGTTACCCTTGACTGGGAGACGCGTGCCCAGGAATAGTGTCAGTTCTGTGTAGAGAGGAATGATGGAATGGAGATGTGTAGGGAAGTTGGTTAAATTTTCATACTCTAATTCTACTCACTGCATAATGGTCAGGATAAAGTTTACTTGCAGCAGTCACCCTAGGGAGGCTGGAGCTGTTAGAAGGTGAGACAGTTCTGAGGACAGGACAAGTACAAGAAGGACATAGTTTTCCAGCAGATGTATTATTTATCCCTCCAACGTATGAACCACACTATTTGGCATCACGTCGTCTGCCAAGTAGCCGAGGATGCACTCAATCCCACTGTCATTGCTGAAGATATTAGGTAGTACTGGTCCCATGACGGACCTTGAAGGGACACCACTTGTCCCTGATTTCCATCCAGATACTGAACTGTTCCCCATTAGCTTCTGGATGAAACCATCCAATGGATTCATACCCACCCCTAACCATTCCCTCCCCATGAGGCCCTGGGGTGGCATTTAGGGGTGGGGCTGAACACGGGGAGCCCCAAAACTCCTTCCTAGGCGACAACCAATCAGATGGCCAGAGCCAGCAACCCCCAAGAGTCCTTAGCGACCAACTGACCAAGCAGACGTCCATCTTGGTGCAGACGTGTCTCACCATGGCGTGGTTCCTCCGCTCGACTCTCAACCCCAGAACCTCTTGTGTCCAAGGTAGGGAATGTTGCCTGGAGCCTGAAGATGCTCTTGAGGGCAAGAGCAGAGGGGATGGCGAGCAATGGCTCCTGTCTCTCTTTCAGGCTCCATCAACCTGGCAAGACAACCCTGGCTCACCACCCCAGCACTCCCAGGGAGGGTAGCAGCCCAGGCAGCCCCAGCAGGTAAGGCACCCCATCACCTTCTGCATCCCCAATACCTGGTCACCTTCTCTATCCCCAGCACTCCTGGCATTTTTCATACAAGGGTTCGGCAATTGTGTGCGACTGTCCCTTCCCTTGCCTGGGTGATGCATGCCCATAAACCCACCTGACAGAGAATTTCCCAAAGACGTGGGCCCACCTCTGCTATTTTATCTCCTGTAAGCGAGTCTCCTCCCCGATCTGCAGCCCCATCCCACAGGCGCGGCATTTCACCAAGTGGGGAGTGCCCCAGCCCCAAGCTGGTGCAGAGCTGGGGGAGCCCAGCCATGAGAGCCAGCTCAGCAGGTGATCCTGGAGAGTCCCCCCAGCAGAGCAGAGCTCCCAGGCCTGCAGGGGCCTCCACGTGGGGGCCTTTCCAACCCTCAGATTAGTCTTATTTAGTGGAGGAACACCAACATGCCTCCAGCAGACCACCACCAGCCTCAGCTGCAGGGCTTTGCAAAGCCCTGTGGACCCCTGGGGCTGTGGGGATCCCCTGGCTGGGGCAGCCCCTGGGGCACCCCGGGGCCGAGCCCTATGTCCTCGCAAGATCCTAGGCACTAAAACTCTCACGGTGCTGCCATCTGCTTTTCCAGGTGTGCAGGAGTTGGAGAGGCTATTTTCCCAGCTCAGCCTCTCCGACACACCTGTCCCTGCTGGGCCAAGCCAGGGCATCAAGATCTCCCAGACGTGGAAGTCCTCCCAGCACCACAGCGCACCCCACATCCCACGCTCCAAACATCTGGGAAGCACCAGCAACAGCATCTGCAGCGGTGACATCAAGGCGCTAGCACAGCTGATGGAGAGACTCTCGCTCGCTGACACCATCCCCCAGAGCGCCACTGTGGGCCCAAGCCAGGGCTTTTCCAAGATCGTCAGGACGGGGCCTCGTCTGCCGCCGTGGGATGTGAGGAAGCGCCTGCCACCGACCCAGCCTGGCGTGGTGCAAAAGGGAGGGCAAAAGCGCAAAGCCACCATTCCAACCCCTCCTAGCAAGCGCAGGGCTGTGGCAGACAGCTCTGGGGTGGCAAGCCAGGGTGAACCAGAGCAGGAATGAGGCAGAGGGAGAAGAGCCGGGTGGTTGTGGAGTGGTGTTAGATTTGGGTGGTTGAGTGGAGCTAAAGATTTTCCATAGATTATTGTTACTCTGTATTAGTTAGGTATGGTCTAGGGATGATAAGCAGAGTCTATTAGTATTGGTTTATATGTTAATAGAAATATTAGTGTTTGTATAAGGTTTTTTTTTTTAATGGCTGTTATTTCATTGTTTAAAAAAATAATTAAAAACATTTTGAGTTACTGTGTTAGATCTAAGTGTCTTCCTGCATGTTATTCCGAGCTTTGCTGGTCATTCATAGCCCTTCTCGGCAAGCACAGGGCTGTCAAAGTCAGCACTGGAGTGGGAATGTGGGGTTAAACGCAGAGCAGGGATGAGAGGGAGATGCGGATGGGGTGGATGGAGTATGGTGAGGTTAGAATTTTTCATAAGGTCTTTTTCTTTCTTTTCTACACTTTTGTTTCTCTCTTGGGATTCTAACAATGTTCAATGTCCTTATCAATGACCTGGATGAAGGCATCGAGTGCACCCTTAGCAAGTTTGCAGATGACACTAAGCTGGGTGGAAGTGTCGATCTGCTGGAGGGCAGGGAGGCTCCAAAGGGATCTGAACAGGCTGGACTGCTGGGCAGAGTCCAATGGGATGAGGTTTAACACGGCCAAATGGCGGGTCCTGCACTTGGGGCACAACAACCCTGTGTAGTGCTACAGACTGGGAGAAGTCTGTCTAGAAAGCTGCCTGGAGGAGAGGGACCTGGGAATGTTGTTTGACAGCGACTGAATATGATCCAGCAGTGTGCCCAGGTGGCCAAGAAGGTCAATGGCATCCTGGCCTGTATCAGAAATGGTGTGACCAGCAGGTCCAGGGAAGTTCTTCTCCCTCTGTACTCGGCACTGGTGAGACCGCTCCTTGAATCCTGTGTTCAGTTCTGGGCCCCTCACCACAAGAAGGATGTTGAGGCTCTGGAGCGAGTCCAGAGAAGAGCATGGAAGGTGGTGAAGGGGCTAGAGAACAGGCCTTATGAGGAGCGGGTGAGAGAGCTGGGATTGTTTAGCCTGGAGAAGAGGAGGCTGAGAGGAGGAGGGAGGGAGGGTGCTGGCCTCTTCTCCCAAGTGACAGGGGACAGGACGAGAGGGAATGGCCACAAACTCCGCCAGGGGAGATTTAGGCTGGACATTAGGAATCAATTTTTCACAGAAAGGGTCATTGGGCACTGGAACAGGCTGTCCAGAGAGGTGGTTGATTCACCTTCCCTGGAGGTGTTTAAGGCACGGGTGGACGAGGTGCTAAGGGGCATGGTTTAGTGTTTGACAGGAGTGGTTGGACTCGATGATCTGGTGGGTCTCTTCCAACCTGGTTATTCTATGATTCTATGATTCTATTGGTATTGGCTTAAAAAAAATACATATATGAGTGCATTTCTGGCAAAACGGGATTCAGCAATCCCGTGTAAGCATCATTACCCTTGACTGGGAGACGCGTGTCCAGGAATAGTGTCAGTTCTGTGTAGAGAGGAATGATGGAATGGAGATGTGTAGGGAAGTTGGTTAAATTTTCATACTCTAATTCTACTCACTGCATAATGGTCAGGATAAAGTTTACTTGCAGCAGTCAACCTAGGGAGGCTGGAGCTGTTAGAAGGTGAGACAGTTCTGAGGACAGGACAAGTACAAGAGAGACATAGTTTTCCAGCAGATGTATTATTTATCCCTCCAACTTATGAACCACACTATTTGGCATCACATCGTCTGCAAAGTAGCCGAGGATGCACTCAATCCCACTGTCATTGCTGAAGATATTAGGTAGTACTGGTCCCATGACGGACCTTGAAGGGACACCACTTGTCCCTGATTTCCATCCAGATACTGAACTGTTCCCCATTAGCTTCTGGATGAAACCATCCAATGGATTCATACCCACCACTAACCATTCCCTCCCCATGAGGCCCTGGGGTGGCATTTAGGGGTGGGGCTGAACACGGGGAGCCCCAAAACTCCTTCCTAGGCGACAACCAATCAGATGGCCAGAGCCAGCAACCCCCAAGAGTCCTTAGCGACCAACTGACCAAGCAGACGTCCATCTTGGTGCAGACGTGTCTCACCATGGCGTGGTTCCTCCGCTCGACTCTCAACCCCAGAACCTCTTATGTCCAAGGTAGGGAATGATGCCTGGAGCCTGAAGATGCTCTTGAGGGTAAGAGCAGAGGGGATGGCCAGCAATGGCTCCTGTCTCTCTTTCAGGCTCCATCAACCTGGCAAGACAACCCTGGCTCGCCACCCCAGCACTCCCAGGGAGGGTAGCAGCCCAGGCAGCCCCAGCAGGTATGGCACCCCATCACCTTCTGCATCCCCAATACCTGGTCACCTTCTCTATCCCCAGCACTCCTGGCATTTTTCATACAAGGGTTCGGCAGTTGTGTGCGACTGTCCCTTCCCTTGCCTGGGTGATGCATGCCCATAAACCCAACTGACAGAGAATTTCCCAAAGACGTGGGCCCACCTCTGCTATTTTATCTCCTGTAAGCGAGTCTCCTCCCCGATCTGCAGCCCCATCCCACAGGCGCGGCATTTCACCAAGTGGGGAGTGCCCCAGCCCCAAGCTGGTGCAGAGCTAGGGGGGGCCCAGCCATGAGAGCCAGCTCAGCAGGTGATCCTGGAGAGTCCCGCCAGCAGAGCAGAGCTCCCAGGCCTGCAGGGGCCTCCACGTGGGGGCCTTTCCAACCCTCAGATTAGTCTTATTTAGTGGAGGAACACCAACATGCCTCCAGCAGACCACCACCAGCCTCAGCTCCAGGGCTTTGCAAGCCCTGTGGACCCCTGGGGCTGTGGGGATCCCCTGGCTGGGGCAGCCCCTGGGGCACCCCGGGGCCGAGCACAATGTCCTCGCAAGATCCTAGGCACTAAAACTCTCACGGTGCTGCCATCTGCTTTTCCAGGTGTGCAGGAGTTGGAGAGGCTATTTTCCCAGCTCAGCCTCTCCGACACACCTGTCCCTGCTGGGCCAAGCCAGGGCATCAAGATCTCCCAGACGTGGAAGTCCTCCCAGCACCACAGCGCACCCCACATCCCACGCTCCAAACATCTGGGAAGCACCAGCAATAGCATCTGCAGCGGTGACATCAAGGCGCTAGCACAGCTGATGGAGAGACTCTCGCTCGCTGACACCATCCCCCAGAGCGCCACTGTGGGCCCAAGCCAGGGCTTTTCCAAGATCGTCAGGACGGGGCCTCGTCTGCCGCCGTGGGATGTGAGGAAGCGCCTGCCACCGACCCAGCCTGGCGTGGTGCAAAAGGGAGGGCAAAAGCGCAAAGCCACCATTCCAACCCCTCCTAGCAAGCGCAGGGCTGTGGCAGACAGCTCTGGGGTGGCAAGCCAGGGTTAACCAGAGCAGGAATGAGGCAGAGGGAGAAGAGTGGAGTCATGGAGAGTTTGTTAGTATTGTTATATGTTACGTTAGTATATATGTTAGTTATATTAGTTATATATAGTATATATGTTAGTAAATACGTTAGTTATGTTAGTATATATATTAGTATTGTTATGTGTTAATAGAAATATTAGTTTTTGTATAAGTTTTTTTTTTTTAAATGGCTGTTATTTCATTGTTTGAAAAGTAATTAAAAAAATTTTGAGTCACTATGTAATATCTAAGTGTCTTCCTGCATGTTATTCTGAGCTTTGCTGGTCATTCTTGGTTCGTTTTCTTTATTCTTTGATTACATTCCTTGAAATTTCCTTCATTTGTTCCCAGTCTTGTCCTCTCCAGGTAAGAACTTTGAAACATGGTTCCACAGATGGGGTGAGGGAACACCCCCTGTAGCATCAGCGAGAAACCTTCAAGCAGTTTGGGGTATCCAAATATTTTGATGGATCTATTGCCTATACAAGGGAAATGAGAGTCCTCGTTTGGACAGCTAACTGGTGGTGCTTACAGCCCTGTATATCCAATACAGATAAACATCTGCAGCATAGCAGAAGCAGCTGTAAGGTATCCGTAACTTTGAGCTCATATATAATATGCTACATATTTCATAAGCTGTCATCACCTTCGACTGTTCAGAAGGTAATTAAGGAAATGCTCATTTAGGTTGTCCTATCTATGGGATAAAAGAGGTTGACTCATAGTCAAATTGCATATGAGGCTCCCTGATTGTGTTCCCTGTGTGGCCCAGCTGCAGTCAGGCCTTTCCCTCCTCTGGAACCCGAACCAATTTCCTACTGGTTTGGTAATGGGTTCAAGAGGAACACATCGGTCACATATACAAACGTGCTTTCCCTTCGGTATAAGGAATCCTACATAACTTTTCTTAAAAATGTAGGAACATATGGCTTTAACCAATAATTTGATTTCCTTGATGAAATAATGAGAATTTCCTAATATTTTGAACCATTTTCTGTGCTAGCCTGTTAAAAACTTGATTTTTTAAAAGCTAGCAGAAGTGCAGCTCTAATTCAAAATTTATTAGATAGGACATGCATTAAAATTACACTATCAAGATCATATCAAAATGTCATTAATACAGAATTAATTGGAACTCAGTGAAAATTGCTACATTATACCAATCGTGAGATTGTCACAGTAATCTTATGTTATAATTGCATAGTTAAAAAATCTTGCAGATCTATGCATTATAATGCAACAACTGCATTTTTCCTAAGAACACAAACTAAGTGGAGTCTGAAGCAGTTATGTCAGACTACCATGTCACCAGGTATTTTTTTCACATTAATGGTATATATAGTTAGTGAATGTCTCATTAATGGTCGAAATCATACAGTCCACAGAAATGCAACGGAACAGAGTAAAGTGTCAGTCAAGAACACGAAGCAAGTATGACCAGGACCTTTGTTCTGTCCACCTGAAAAACTTCAGGTGTTAACTCACTGCCTTCAGCTCCCCATGTGGTTCTGGGAATCACAGTAGGAAAACAGCATCTGTACTTCTCCACAGCCATCTGTGATCCTGTCTACAGTCAAACCTGAAATGTGGAGTAAAAAATAAGCTCAGAGCTGAGATACCAAGATCGAGAAAACCCTTTATGGTTCCACTAACTTCAGATAAAGCACTCTTTTGTATTTTTCTCAAACCTTGGACTAGAAGGTTTTCATAACACCTGACGATTATGTCGTATTCTCTTTACTGATCAGCAGTTTCAAATTAAAGCCAGGATGTATACCAGATTGGACACCCAGGTGGCAAATATTTGTTGCACTTAGAAAGTACTAGTACAAAAAAATTGAACAATCTTCATTAATGTTTGGGGTTTTTTTTTGAATTTGAAACAACATTAAGATTGTTCAGGAATATTACAACGGTGCAATTTTTCCACACCACCAAAACAGAAGGAATAAAAATGCTATTTCAATAGGGAGAAAAAAGGGAGTTTTACTATGGCATTGATTAACCACAACATTTTCCAGTTTACTCCAGCATTGATCACTACCAAAAGCAGTAAAACAAGAGAACTATAGCAGTCCTCATTTTTATTTGACTTACAAGAAGTTCTTCTCCTATTTAAGCAAAAGAAATCAACCAGGATTTCCAAGCAGTGCCATAATCTAAGATTTCTTGTTCTGTTCTCCTTTTCGTAACATTGCTGGATTTCGCAGAATGCAGCATTTTATCATAATTATTAGGAATCTAGTCAAGTATAATGTGTGCCATATGTCACCTATGAGATCCAGTATCAAACGGAACTTGATTCAACAAATGGATTTCAGCAAAGCCCGGAGACTATAACTGCCATCCTTAAGCTTTCCGTTTTTCCAACTTACCCTGCTACCTAAGAGATGCAGGAGGATTGAACGTGCCTCCAAACCACATTCCCCTAATTCTTTCTTTTAGAGCGAGTAGAACGTAAAATTATTTTCACAGAAATACAAAGTAAGTTTGCATAACAAATGTCATAATTTTAAAAATGTATTTAATAAGCCTGCTTTTAGAGTAACTGAAAAACGTAAAAGACTAATGTGGATGAATGTAATGAGAAAGGCAAAGAGAAGAGCCCTTTCCGGCCACATGGAGATTACTGCAGGACAGAGGGGAAATGCATTCAAGTAGTGTGAAAGTCACCATCCCATGCCCACTCATTTTGTGAAAGTTTAAACGAGTAAAGCAGGCAAAAAGCAGAGATCAAACATATTTTCCAAAACCCAGTTGGAATTCCCATGCTTAAATTGATGCTAAAATGACTGCAACATAAATGAGATGTTAACTAGCTAGACAGATATATAGATTATTTTTTCTTCTATAAAGATACATATTATTTCTGTGGGAGCATTTTGCCTTATTACTTTCATTCATAAATACAAGCTTTCACTCATTCATGAACTCTCCGTTGAGATTTTAGGAGAAATTTTTATCCAAATATTCCTGTGTGAATCGCTGAACACTAACAGAAACACTTATCTTTGTAGATCTTCTGTTCATTCCCGTCTCTAAACCTGGTTTTCCACTAGTAGAAGTAAAAGGAAGATGTACCAGAACTAATGGCTGAAAAGCTCAACGGGAGAAACAAAGAACGACACACGGAAATGTCTGGCAGCGGACAGAGCTACAAGTCAACCTCTATTCAGTCACCTTATGGCTGGGTGCATCACTTCTTTTCTTCCAAGAAATATGGATTCTTGCAACAGGGAATACATCCAACAACTATTCTTGTTGAATGACCACGGGCTAGAAGGGAAATGACTTTTTGTCACAGCAATGAACTGGGTCACAAAAAGCTCATGCAAAGAAGGTCGGCATTAAAGTACAGCATGCAACATGACACCTACATACGTCACTATGCAACTTTCAAATCCCTCTCTTTAAGCACGGTAGGTTCTGTGGAAAAGTCATTTATTTGAACTCTGCACGAGGCAGGATGATTTGGCCCCAGGTACACTGGCAATTCAGTAAAAGCCTCTAGAAAAAGAACTCTACAGTACAATTCACTAGAATAACTGACTCCTCGTTCTGGCCTAAGCTAAGAGAAAACAGTGAGTGCCTATCATGATATAGAGTACTATATATTAAGGGCATTTCAGACATTTAAGCAATCTCTGTCTAAAACGGAAACCAAAAGCACTCAGATGGGACTTTAGAGGTGACAGTGCATCACTAAACCCACTGATACTGAGCTCTCTAAAGACCTGCTTAAAGATACGTGTCAGCTTCTACAGATGTTAAATATATAATATGCAATTAGGAAATCATGCATTCAGAACCATCCGCTCCTACATTTTCACCTGAATTTGTGGTTATATTCCCTTTTGAACATCATCACTAAAACGACACCAGAAGAAACCAACCATTTCTCTGACATTTTTAGTTTTGTGTTCTGTGTTTTTCTCAGAAGACAGATGCCTCTGAATTTAAGGCAGCATATCTTTTCATATTTTGAAATAAACTACTGAGAGACTGGTAAAGCAAGAGTCATGCTCCAAATAGAGCTCATTTTTTTAGCCATGGTACCCTGTATTAGGCTGGCCTATGTAAAGGGGACTAGACTGGGAAAATAAGATAAGCAGGAATATACTCAACAGCAATACGATTTTTTTTTCTAATAAAATCTTTTAAGTAGAAGATCACATTGTCTGCAAGCCTATTGTGACACATTTCTGCTCGTCTTCTAGGCTTGTGTTCTGTCTATGCTGATCGAAATAACAAAGTGAGGGTGGTTTTGCTTTGTTTTGTTGGAATTTTTTTAAGTAAAACAGCAGTTAGGAAAGGCACGTGCTGACATTTGAGGCCAAGACAGAAGAATCACGTTACTGTAGCTGTAAAATTAAACGGTACAAGCTTTGTATCCCTTTGCATCCCTTCTCAGATATCACACTTATTGTACATTTTACGTACTTGTCACTGGTCTCCATCTGGACATGGAGCTGTTGACCACTACCATCTGAATGAAAGGATCCAACCAATTCAATACACACGCTTAATCCTTGCCCTTCCCGTGGGATGTCACTGCAGTGGGGTGGCTGTCTGGGGTGGGGCGTAACACAGGGAGCACCAACATTTGCTCCTAGGAGATCTCCCCAAAAAAGGCCAGAGCCAACAACACCAGAGAATCGTTAGCAACCACCAATCTGAACAATCCCACAGCGCCCACTTCCCAGAATGAAAATGTCCTGGGTGCTTCACCATTCTGTCTGTCCCAAAAAGCTCCTACCCTCAACACAGGGACCGACAGTGACCAATGCAGCCTGAGGATGCTCTTGATGGCAAGAACAGAGGTGACAGCCACCAATGGCTCCGAACCTGTCCAGACTGCCCAGGCTGGCACAGCCCTTGCCTGCAGCCTGGGCTCTCCCAGCAGGGCTGGCAGCCCCATCTGCTCTGGCACCCCGTCACATTCTGATCCCCAGTGTCCCGGCATCTTTAGCATCCTCTGCCTCCCTGGCTGAACAAGGGTTCAGCAATCCTGTGCAACTGTCCCTGCCTCGCCTGGCTGATGCCTGCCCCATAAACACAATTGACAGAGAATTTGCCAAAGACTTGGGGCCAGATCTCCTGTTTGACCTCCTGTGAGTGAGTCTCCTCTCTGATCCACAGCCCCATCCCACAGGCACAGGAGAGCACCCAATGGGGATTGCCCCAGTCTGGAGCTGGTGCAGAGCCAGGAGAGCCAAGCCAGGGCAGCCGGCTTGGCGGGTGACTGTGGAGTCTCCTTAGCACAGCACAGCTCCCATTCCCCTCTGCAGTCCTGTAGATGCCCCCATGCCTTTTCATCCCCCGTATCTGCTCTAAGGAGAGGATGAGCACTGACATGCCACCCCCAGGCTCATCCACAGCACAGGGTCTGATCTGAGCTCCCCAGCCCATGCAACCCCTGGGACACTGCAGGGCAAACCATAGGGCCTTGTGAATATACCAGGCATTCCAATCTTCCCAGTGCTGCTGCAGGACATTCTGCGGTTCCAGGAAAGAGAGAGACAATTTTCCCAGCTCACCTTTTCTAAAATGGCAGTCCCCATGGGGCCATCTCTCAGCTGCACAATCTCCCCAGGCAGCAATATTTTCAGATGCCATGCTGCACCCCACACCCAAGCCAACAGGAACCCAGAAAGCAGCAGAAGAGCCATCTCTGAGGTTGATGTCAAGTTGCCCTCTCTAGGCATGGAGCTGCTCACCATCCACGACAGAATCCCCAGAGATCCAGTGCAGTCCTGAGCTTCAAGCAGCTCACCAACAACAGGACGGGGTCCCAGGAGCCATGGCAGCATGTGGGGATGAACCTGTCAGCACTCAAACCTTGCATGCCCAGAAAACGCAGAAGTAACAATCCAGTCTAGCCCTTCTCAGCAGGCACAGGGCTGTTCAAAGTCAGCACTGGCGTGGGAATGTGGGGTTAAGCGCAGAGCCGGGATGAGAGGGAGATGGGGATGGGGTGGATGGAGTATGGTGAGGTTAGAATTTTTCATAAGGTCTTTTTCTTTTTTTCTACACTTTTGTATTTGTGGCTCCAACGTAAAAACTACACTATTTGGCATCACGTTGTCTGCCAAGTAGCCGAGGATGCACTCAATCCCACTGTCAATGCTGAAGATATTAGGTAGTACTGGTCCCATGACAGAACTTGAAGGGACACCACTTGTCCCTGGTTTCCATCCAGGTCCTGAACTGTTCACCATTAGCCTCTGGATGAAACCATCCAATGACTGGGAGATGCGTGCCCAGGAATAGTGTCAGTTCTGTGTAGAGAGGAATGATGGAATGGAGATGTGTAGGGAAGTTGGTTAAATTTTCATACTCTAATTCTACTCAATGCATAATGGTCAGGATAAAGTTTACTTGCAGCAGTCAACCTAGGGAGGCTGGAGCTGTTAGAAGGTGAGACAGTTCTGAGGACAGGACAAGTACAAGAGAGACATAGTTTTCCAGCAGATGTATTATTTATCCCTCCAACTTATGAACCAAACTATTTGGCATCACATCGTCTGCAAAGTAGCCGAGGATGCACTCAATCCCACTGTCATTGCTGAAGATATTAGGTAGTACTGGTCCCATGACAGACCTTGAAGGGACACCACTTGTCCCTGATTTCCATCCAGATACTGAACTGTTCCCCATTAGCTTCTGGATGAAACCATCCAATGGATTCATACCCACCCCTAACCATTCCCTCCCCATGAGGCCCTGGGGTGGCATTTAGGGGTGGGGCTGAACACGGGGAGCCCCAAAACTCCTTCCTAGGCGACAACCAATCAGATGGCCAGAGCCAGCAACCCCCAAGAGTCCTTAGCGACCAAGTGACCAAGCAGACGTCCATCTTGGTGCAGACGTGTCTCACCATGGCGTGGTTCCTCCGCTCGACTCTCAACCCCAGAACCTCTTATGTCCAAGGTAGGGAATGATGCCTGGAGCCTGAAGATGCTCTTGAGGGCAAGAGCAGAGGGGATGGCCAGCAATGGCTCCTGTCTCTCTTTCAGGCTCCATCAACCTGGCAAGACAAACCTGGCTCGCCACCCCAGCACTCCCAGGGAGGGTAGCAGCCCAGGCAGCCCCAGCAGGTAAGGCACCCCATCACCTTCTGCATCCCCAATACCTGGTCACCTTCTCTATCCCCAGCACTCCTGGCATTTTTCATACAAGAGTTCGGCAGTTGTGTGCGACTGTCCCTTCCCTTGCCTGGGTGATGCATGCTCATAAACCCACCTGACAGAGAATTTCCTAAAGACGTGGGCCCACCTCTGCTATTTTATCTCCTGTAAGCGAGTCTCCTCCCCGATCTGCAGCCCCATCCCACAGGCGCGGCATTTCACCAAGTGGGGAGTGCCCCAGCCCCAAGCTGGTGCAGAGCTGGGGGAGCCCAGCCATGAGAGCCAGCTCAGCAGGTGATCCTGGAGAGTCCCGCCAGCAGAGCAGAGCTCCCAGGCCTGCAGGGGCCTCCACGTGGGGGCCTTTCCAACCCTCAGATTAGTCTTATTTAGTGGAGGAACACCAACATGCCTCCAGCAGACCACCACCAGCCTCAGCTGCAGGGCTTTGCAAAGCCCTGCGGACCCCTGGGGCTGTGGGGATCCCCTGGCTGGGGCAGCCCCTGGGGCACCCCGGGGCCGAGCCGTATGTCCTCGCAAGATCCTAGGCACTAAAACTCTCACGGTGCTGCCATCTGCTTTTCCAGGTGTGCAGGAGTTGGAGAGGCTATTTTCCCAGCTCAGCCTCTCCGACACACCTGTCCCTGCTGGGCCAAGCCAGGGCATCAAGATCTCCCAGACGTGGAAGTCCTCCCAGCACCACAGCGCACCCCACATCCCACGCTCCAAACATCTGGGAAGCACCAGCAATAGCATCTGCAGCGGTGACATCAAGGCGCTAGCACAGCTGATGGAGAGACTCTCGCTCGCTGACACCATCCCCCAGAGCGCCACTGTGGGCCCAAGCCAGGGCTTTTCCAAGATCGTCAGGACGGGGCCTCGTCTGCCGCCGTGGGATGTGAGGAAGCGCCTGCCACCGACCCAGCCTGGCGTGGTGCAAAAGGGAGGGCAAAAGCGCAAAGCCACCATTCCAACCCCTCCTAGCAAGCGCAGGGCTGTGGCAGACAGCTCTGGGGTGGCAAGCCAGGGTTAACCAGAGCAGGAATGAGACAGAGGGAGAAGAGTGGAGTCATGGAGAGTTTGTTAGTATTGTTATATGTTACGTTAGTATATATGTTAGTTATATTAGTTATATATAGTATATATGTTAGTAAATACGTTAGTTAAATTAGTATATATATTAGTATTGTTATGTGTTAATAGAAATATTAGTGTTTGTATAAGTTTTTTTTTAATGGCTGTTATTTCATTGTTTGAAAAAATAATTAAAAACATTTTGAGTTACTGTGTAAGATGTAAGTGTCTTCCTGCATGTTATTCTGAGCTTTGCTGGTCATTCATAGCCCTTCTCGGCAAGCACAGGGCTGTCAAAGTCAGCACTGGAGTGGGAATGTGGGGTTAAACGCAGAGCAGGGATGAGAGGGAGATGGGGATGGGGTGGATGGAGTATGGTGAGGTTAGAATTTTTCATAAGGTCTTTTTCTTTCTTTTCTACACTTTTGTTTCTCTCTTGGGATTCTAACAATGTTCAATGTCCTTATCAATGACCTGGATGAAGGCATCGAGTGCACCCTTAGCAAGTTTGCAGATGACACTAAGCTGGGTGGAAGTGTCGATCTGCTGGAGGGCAGGGAGGCTCCAAAGGGATCTGAACAGGCTGGACCGCTGGGCAGAGTCCAATGGGATGAGGTTTAACACGGCCAAATGGCGGGTCCTGCACTTGGGGCACAACAACCCTGTGTAGTGCTACAGACTGGGAGAAGTCTGTCTAGAAAGCTGCCTGGAGGAGAGGGACCTGGGAATGTTGTTTGACAGCGACTGAATATGATCCAGCAGTGTGCCCAGGTGGCCAAGAAGGTCAATGGCATCCTGGCCTGTATCAGAAACGGTGTGACCAGCAGGTCCAGGGAAGTTCTTCTCCCTCTGTACTCGGCACTGGTGAGACCGCTCCTTGAATCCTGTGTTCAGTTCTGGGCCCCTCACCACAAGAAGGATGTTGAGGCTCTGGAGTGAGTCCAGAGAAGAGCATGGAAGGTGGTGAAGGGGCTAGAGAACAGGCCTTATGAGGAACAGCTGAGAGAGCTGGGATTGTTTAGCCTGGAGAAGAGGAGGCTGAGAGGAGGAAGGAGGGAGGGAGCTGGCCTCTTCTCCCAAGTGACAGGGGACAGGACGAGAGCGAATGGCAACAAACTCCGCCAGGGGAGATTTAGGCTGGACATTAGGAATCAATTTTTCACAGAAAGGGTCATTGGGCACTGGAACAGGCTGTCCAGAGAGGTGGTTGATTCACCTTCCCTGGAGGTGTTTAAGGCACGGGTGGACGAGGTGCTAAGGGGCATGGGTTAGTGTTTGATAGGAGTGGTTGGACTCGATGATCCGGTGGGTCTCTTCCAACCTGGTTATTCTATGATTCTATTAGTAGCGGCTTAAAAAAAATCATATATGAGTGCATTTCTGGCAAAACGGGATTCAGCAATCCCGTGTAAGCATCATTACCCTTGACTGGGAGACACGTGCCCAGGAATAGTGTCAGTTCTGTATAGAGAGGAATGATGGAATGGAGATGTGTAGGGAAGTTGGTTAAATTTTCATACTCTAATTCTACTCACTGCACAATGGTCAGGATAAAGTTTACTTGCAGCAGTCAACCTAGGGAGGCTGGAGCTGTTAGAAGGTGAGACAGTTCTGAGGACAGGACAAGTACAAGAGGGACATAGTTTTCCAGCAGATGTATTATTTATCCCTCCAACGTATGAACTACACTATTTGGCATCACGTCGTCTGCCAAGTAGCCGAGGATGCACTCAATCCCACTGTCATTGCTGAAGATATTAGGTAGTACTGGTCCCATGACGGACCTTGAAGGGACACCACTTGTCCCTGATTTCCATCCAGATACTGAACTGTTCCCCATTAGCTTCTGGATGAAACCATCCAATGGATTCATACCCACCACTAACCATTCCCTCCGCATGAGGCCCTGGGGTGGCATTTAGGGGTGGGGCTGAACACGGGGAGCCCCAAAACTCCTTCCTAGGCGACAACCAATCAGATGGCCAGAGCCAGCAACCCCCAAGAGTCCTTAGCGACCAACTGACCAAGCAGACGTCCATCTTGGTGCAGACGTGTCTCACCATGGCGTGGTTCCTCCGCTCGACTCTCAACCCCAGAACCTCTTATGTCCAAGGTAGGGAATGTTGCCTGGAGCCTGAAGATGCTCTTGAGGGCAAGAGCAGAGGGGATGGCCAGCAATGGCTCCTGTCTCTCTTTCAGGCTCCATCAACCTGGCAAGACAACCCTGGCTCGCCACCCCAGCGCTCCCAGGGAGGGTAGCAGCCCAGGCAGCCCCAGCAGGTAAGGCACCCCATCACCTTCTGCATCCCCAATACCTGGTCACCTTCTCTATCCCCAGCACTCCTGGCATTTTTCATACAAGGGTTCGGCAGTTGTGTGCGACTGTCCCTTCCCTTGCCTGGGTGATGCATGCCCATAAACCCACCTGACAGAGAATTTCCCAAAGACGTGGGCCCACCTCTGCTATTTTATCTCCTGTAAGCGAGTCTCCTCCCCGATCTGCAGCCCCATCCCACAGGCGCGGCATTTCACCAAGTGGGGAGTGCCCCAGCCCCAAGCTGGTGCAGAGCTGGGGGAGCCCAGCCATGAGAGCCAGCTCAGCAGGTGATCCTGGAGAGTCCCGCCAGCAGAGCAGAGCTCCCAGGCCTGCAGGGGCCTCCACGTGGGGGCCTTTCCAACCCTCAGATTAGTCTTATTTAGTGGAGGAACACCAACATGCCTCCAGCAGACCACCACCAGCCTCAGCTGCAGGGCTTTGCAAAGCCCTGTGGACCCCTGGGGCTGTGGGGTTCCCCTGGCTGGGGCAGCCCCTGGGGCACCCCGGGGCCGAGCCCTATGTCCTCACAAGATCCTAGGCACTAAAACTCTCACGGTGCTGCCATCTGCTTTTCCAGGTGTGCAGGAGTTGGAGAGGCTATTTTCCCAGCTGAGCCTCTCCGACACACCTGTCCCTGCTGGGCCAAGCCAGGGCATCAAGATCTCCCAGACGTGGAAGTCCTCCCAGCACCACAGCGCACCCCACATCCCACGCTCCAAACATCTGGGAAGCACCAGCAATAGCATCTGCAGCGGTGACATCAAGGCGCTAGCACAGCTGATGGAGAGACTCTCGCTCGCTGACACCATCCCCCAGAGCGCCACTGTGGGCCCAAGCCAGGGCTTTTCCAAGATCGTCAGGACGGGGCCTCGTCTGCCGCCGTGGGATGTGAGGAAGCGCCTGCCACCGACCCAGCCTGGCGTGGTGCAAAAGGGAGGGCAAAAGCGCAAAGCCACCATTCCAACCCCTCCTAGCAAGCGCAGGGCTGTGGCAGACAGCTCTGGGGTGGCAAGCCAGGGTTAACCAGAGAGAAGAGTGGAGTCATGGAGAATTTATTAGTATTGTTATATGTTAGTTATATTAGTTATATATAGTATACATGTTAGTAAATATGTTAGTTATGTTAGTATATATATTAGTATTGTTATATGTTAATGGAAATATTAGTCTTTCTATAAGTTTTTTTTTTAAATGGCTTTTATTTCATTGTTTGAAAAGTAATTAAAAAAATTTTGAGTCACTATGTAAGATCTAAGTGTCTTCCTGCATGTTATTCTGAGTTTTGCTGGTCATTCTTGGTTTTTTTTCTTTATTCTTTGATTACATTCCTTGAAATTTCCTTCATTTGATCCCAGCCTTGTCCTCTCCAGGAAAGAACTTTCAAACATGGTTCCACAGATGGGGTGAGGGAACACCCCCTCTAGCATCAGCGAGAAACCTTCAAGCAGTTTGGGATATCCAGATGTTTAGAAGGATCTATTGCCTATACAGTTGGTGTTTTTTTTAAGTAAAACAGCAGTTAGGTAAGGCAAATGCTCACATTTGAGAATAAGGTTGAAGAATCACATTACTGTAGCTATAAAATTAAGTGGTACAGGTTTTGTATCCCTTTTCAAATGAGACTTACAGCTAAATTTTCATCAATACTGATCTTTTTTTTGTGACTCTCCAAAGGGTATATCTGTTATCAATACTGTGCAAATCCAAGTATGCTGCAGTGCATTAGTTTAGAATATTGTCCAATAAAGGCATAGGAAGTGATAAAAGGGTTTGTTTACTGTTTCTGAAATATAAAAAAATTATGAGCATGTAATTCATATTGTACAGAGACTTTTTTGGCTGGTGGTTTTTACCCATAACAGAGTAGGCATGACTGAAAGATTAACTCATTCAGTACATGATTTGAGCATTGCTGCTGAGATTTGTTATTAATCTAGGACACACCATGACATTTTAAATCTTCACCCTAGCTACCCTGTGAGATCTCTTAAATTACATCTTAGTTTATAAAGAATTATTATATAATCCTTCAGCTAATCACTTTTCATTAGCTACTAAAGCTAATATATAAAATTGCTTATTCTTATATCAATATTTAAGCATAGAAAGTCCTATAAAAGCTATGAAAAACTTTAAAAATTAGTATGTACCAACAAAATGCAAACTAATACTTTGTGTTCTATAGTTTAATCATTTCCCTAACTAATACCATAACTTATAACATTCCAGATTTAGTCAAATCCTCTCCAATCAATTTTCCTATATGTTCTTTGACCTTTAATGCTTTTGTACTAAATGACCATTAACATTTGATGGTTCAGGACTTTTCTATTGTAGTTCCTTAGTTTTAGCATGATTTTGTCATAGATTTTAAAAGAAAGGAGAGGTTTTGCTGTTCATAAACAAGGCATACAAGTATCTGCTTTTTCCTACCACTGCCAGCTGTCTGGCAACTGCCTGTCACACAAAGATGTTAATTGCACAATCTGGTAGAGCACTGTAAGTGACAAGGTGAAGCCTACCTAAAAGTTAATCCGATAACAGAATACATGAGTAAGAATGTAAGATATATGATAGTTACCTTCTGTTTTGTTGTTTGCTGCATTCTGGAGTAGATGTCTTTCTTTATAAAAGTCTTCCAAATATCACTGTGCTGACCTATACACTCTTCCAAGTCATCATGAACTTCTCCCTACTTGCATCCTTCCACAGAGCAACTTCTCAGCCTGTTTTAGAATTGTTAATATTAGTGAACAAAAGTCTTCAAACCATATTTTTACAGTTACAGATCATCTTCAATATGTAATACTATGTTATTGTCTCTCCCCAGCCTTTAGAGCCTTGATTTCAGTAGGCTTGACTGAGCCTAACTGTAGAAATCTTCTGAGGCAGGTAAATATTAGGTACCTTGGTAACTAGGATGACTTTTCTATAACAGGAGACAGAACTTGCGTCCTTATTCTAATTTTCCATTCCATCTATTTAAATACACTTGCACTAAGGGTAATTACAATGTCTTAAAAACAAAACAGCTCAACCCTGCTATTATATAATTCCGCTTTAGAAAAGCACTAATTCTAGTCCATTAAAAAGTGACTTTTTGTGCATTAAACTCAGTATTTTTCTTATGAAGCATGTGAGAAAAATAAACTAGTGTAAAAATACAGTAATCTAACCTCCATTGGGTAACACTTTGATCTCCCCAGTACTTCGCCTGTTTGTAATTTTGAAGCTTATCTACAGCTGACAAGTGATCTAACCCTTCCCAAAGAAAGTGCTACACAGAACACAGAGATAAATATTGCTTATAAAACACATGCTTCTAATTTAGGTTTGATATCCCTGCATACTTTTATCCAGTTGGAAAGTGCTTTCTGAAGTCACTTTGGTCATGCTTCTATAAATTGAAGTTTTCTAAACATTATTTTCTCATCACATACATAATAGTACCTTGCTGGACTTCAGGTACTTATGCTGCATTTCAGTCTAAGCTCTTGCTAGAAGCAGACAGGGCTGAACAGTACTCAAATTCTAGTATATGCTTTAGAGTCTGTGTACCTACACGCTCTTTACTTAGAAAAACAGTACTATGTCACAACCAGTGAACTAGCAAACTCAATCCCAAATAAAACAATTGACAGGATTATGTCATATATCAGACTTATTAACAGTTTAATTGTATCTGTCTTGTGATAAGAGCATATCAACTTCTGCAAAGATCAGAAGCTATCCTAACTAAGAGAAGAGGGGAAGACAAAAGAAAATGTAGGAAGGGGATAAATTTTGAACTAAGGTCTTTAAAAATCAGAAAAGACAAAACAATCTAGGGAGAAGCCCAACGATGTTCATATGTACACCATTGTTAAAATATGTATTAAAACTTTGGCACTTTTTGCCTTAACTTATTAATCTCTTTATCAAAATGGAGGTGGCAGAAGTTAACTTAATTCTGAACAAGGTGATAGTGCTTGCATTTTCCATACATCCTTGCAGCGAACCTTCCAAATCTAAGTGACCTGTTATTGTTGACAGAAAGTAATTCTGTGTATGCGATCTATGTTGTTTTGTTTTTCCCCCTCCATTCCTAGTCATTATCTCTTTTGGACATTTATTCTCCTTAGCCACGTACCAGCTATATGTCTTGTTGCTCAAAAAGCAGCAGGTGGTGATGAATAAACAGTGCTGCATAACTTCCTAGGAAAAGGCATAGCTCTGTACTAGACATCTGCACAAAAATCCCATTGTAAATAGCATCTAAGCAAGCGACAGATGTTTTAGCAGTATCTAGACTATCAGGGTAGCATTTTGTCCCTTCCCCCTCCTATCCCTTCAATTTAGCTTTTTTAGGCTGTACTAACACAAATACAGCTCCAAATGTCACTGTAATTGCCTGTCAATTCTTCTCTCCTCCTCTTCCATTCATTCCGTCTGTGGGTGTCCTGTTCCACCCCCAACACACATCCCTTCTCCAGTATATGAATAATTTCCAGAAAGATTTTTGCAAAGAACACATTTCCTTGATAATCTTTGAATATGTACAGAAAATATTTGCTACCTTGTGAAAACAAAGAAAATTCTTCTGGACTAGGTTACCAGTTCTTTCAAAACAGTCTGTCACCCACTGTGACAATTTTTATACCACCAAGTAATACACCCTCTTAAATCATTAGTGAATCCATCTTTATGCTCTAAGTCCTATTCCAAAGTCTTTTTTCCTATGCTATAGCCAACTGTTTGATTTTTAAAAGTCTTTTTCTATTAGCTAGTTTTTGATCCATGAATTTTACCTATCACTCAGATAAAGTCAATTTTTTTTTTTCCCTTTAAATCCACCTAGATATATCTTTTATATTCTACTTATTTTTGGTTTGGGTTTTGAGGTTTTGTATGTTGGTTTATTTTTTTAACGGAGATGCTTGCTTAATGCTGTAGTTGAGCAAATACAAAATGGCCTAGGACAGGGGCATAATGTCAAGATGAATTCTCTACCTATTTTTCCTGAGACTGAAACAATGTTCTTTAAAAGAACTCAAAAGCTAGAGCTAAGACAGAACTCCATGACTGTATTCTCTGAATTGACTGCAAGAATGGCTGGAAGAAAGAGAGAAATCTGCCTCTGTCTTCAAAGTGCTTCTTCTAGGGATCATCTTCCTTTATACTGGACCCTTAAGGGTCCCAGTCCTTGAGTCACATACAAAAAAAAGGTGAAATAAGTTAAAATTCATGGTCTTACTACCATACAGAATTTCACCCTTTAATCCTAACGTGAATTATATCAGGATTTACAAATGCCTTCCTACAAATGCAAGACAACCCCCCCCCCCCAATTATAAATAATCTCTAAATTTCTAATACTGGAAAACCCATAAAATTAATTCAAAACATAGCTGCAGTGACTACCAGCACTGCTGGATATTTAGCTTCACAAGATAAGAGATTCCAGTGGCATAAGTGACGTCTGTATTCATGAGCCAGACCTGCTCAGTGAAAGAAGAGCAGGATGAATTTGTTCCTGATATTTCTGTAACCTTGATTCTCTGTCCACCTTAAGTCATCAAGAGATGGAAAAAGATATTTTCTTGATTATTGTAGCAATTCTTAGACCAAATAATAAAGTAATTTTCCTATTCTTGAATACAGAGACAAAAGATCAGTAATTCACAGCATGTTAATTACAAGGTTGACTTATGTTTACAGAGAAAGATATCCAGCATTTTTTAACAAGGGAAGCTTCTTTTATTAACAGTTCCATTGTTAGTTCAGTATGCTTCATCTACAAGACATTATAGAGAATTTAATTGGTTATTATTTCCATCAATTGGTTATTATTTCTGGCAGACTCACATATTCACAGGCTAGTTTGATCCTTTTCACACAATACAAATATAACCATTATGCATTTTATTAGATTTAACAATTAGGTATGTATTTTTCAAGCACAGACTGGCATACTGCAGACAATGTTGTGTAATTAAGGTATTCAAAGTAAAACTTTGATCACCGTTTGGTGGGTCGTACTTATAACTGTCACCGTCATGCTGCAAAGAGGAGTGCTGGGGAATCTTTCTCACGGATTTGCCAGAAAGCCAGGAACAAAAAAAGGAAAACACTAAACTCCCATCCCAACTCTCATCTTCTGCTGGTTAGAAACCTAGATAAACAGCCTCACTTTATGTGCCTGTGAGAAGATAATAACAGGAAGCAGAAACCACTTATTTATGTCTGAAAGAAAATTTCATGTTGAATTTCAAAGAAGGGAAAAGAAATGAGCTGCCCCTGAAACACTCCAGAGTACTTTGGACCAAAATTTCTGGCTCAGTTTGTGGTGAGCCCTTTTTTTTTCTTTTTTGGGTTTTTTTTTGATGCTTGCAGCAGGGAAGGCAGACAGATTGCTATGTGCAGTCAGTGAAAGCACATGTTTACAATATTTGTAATCTAGGTAGCTTGGACCAACACAGTGCTTGGCCTTACAAGAAACAATTTCAGGAAAATGGGTTTAATGCTTTTTTGTTACCATCCTATTGCACTCCATTTTATTAATGCTGCAAAGTAGCTGACTTCACATTATACCTGAAAATCTACAGTCCCAGTCTGGAACAGACTGTCTGAGGGCTGAAAAGTCGCATTATTTATGCTTGTGCTAGGATGCTGTTGGCACTTAAGAGGATTTAATTGCTCCAATCATTCTAAAATTTAGGTAGAGGGACACAAGTACCTTAAAGGTCACTTGAAAACTTCAGCCTTTATTTCTTTCAATGATAAACTGCCTGAGAAAGGAGAAAATTCTTCATGGTAGTATTTCAGTAGCTTTAGCCTCAAATTAAAATGTTTTGTGAAGATTTTGTAAATATAGCTTTCAGTAAAGTCTTCTTTTTAAATAAATTATTAATTCCAGGATCTCAGTTGAGGGGGTTTTATGACCAAAATGATAACCAATGAGCCTTGTATTTCTTAGCCAGAAAGCTACTGAAAAGGAAAAGAAAGGCAGCCGTAAGAACATAAGCCTGATGAAATTAATGGAGAATTTATGCTCAGAACCCAAAGGAAACTTGCAAGGGGGAAAAAGTCTCTATAGAAAATTAATATTTGATCTTTAGTTTTCAAATATTTGGCCTTGCTCTCAAGGCCAAATATTTCTCCTCCTTTCTCCTACCTCTTCATAAAGTTAAGCACAGAGAACATCAGACTAAGTATTTTGATACTATTCCATCAATTTACTTCGTCCTCATTTTTGATGTTCTTACAAGATTGAAGGCTTTGTGTGTGCACTGCTTTGGCTTCTCTGATACCCAATGGAGAACAGCTACTGTGAGCCAGAATTATAATAAATATGCATATCATCATTGATTTAGTCTATCTTACACAACTACACAGTCAAAAAGAATACAGTAACACAACATTCATTCTATTGAGGATATGACTGAAGCGCCAAATAAACAAAGAACCCATGAAACGTAGCTTTCTGAGATATCTTTCCCTCTAAATTCCTATATGGAAATCAAATGGGCTTCGCAGAGATAGATAGAAAGCAATTCCTAGCTTATTGGTGACTTATGTATTTCATACTTTTTTTTTCCTAAAGGAATGTGGATTCTGACCGCCAATTTATTTCTTTCATTGCTGCATGAACAACAATGATTTGCTGTCATGCTTCAGCACATTATCATTTTCATATCTTTTATTGATCTTCATTAATTTTTAAGTCCTTTAATACCTAGGGATATATTTTTCCCTTGTACTTTATCATTCTCAGACATCTTGCATAAAAATAAAGCTAATAATTTCTAATTCTTTGGTTAATGAAGATCAAGAATGTGTTCTCCTGAAGTTAATTCATAAAATCTTTAGCAAATAGTTTACAAAATTACAATTCTAAGGTCAATAAATTATAACAATTACATTGATTAATAAAGCACTTCCTGCTGCAGCTATCCTTTAATTCATAAACTTACTGATTTAGTATGTTAGAGGTATGTGAAACCATCTTCCAGATTGTATTTTACTTTGACGTGTTACAATATATGCCTATTGAAAAGTGGAATTCTGTTTTAAGGAGTAGTTGTGTGTAGCTCCAGATGAGTTCTCACAAGAGTGGAAAAGTGGGGCAGAATCACCTCCTTCGCCCTGCTGGCCATGCTTCTTTTGATATATATATATATAACAGAAATATTTAGTAGAATAATATAAAACTCTACACCTCCAATCCAATACAGGTGAATGTTTTGTGTAAGCATGTGTTGAAGGCTCTAAAGGGAACTGCGTTCATACATTTCTGTTCCTTCTAAATTATAATGCTCCAGTAAAGAATGAAATCTCCAATTGTCACTTAAATACCGATAGGATTTTCCTTGTAAAATGATACTTTAATGGCTTCTAATTGGCTTTATTTAACAGTATATTTCACTATTGATTACTCTTAATGCTGCTGTGTTGATGCAAAACGAGACATGATAAGCAGCTTCCCTTCCAATAGCAGTTTGTTCAAGTCTGTGATGAATTTTCCTAATGTGCAGTCTACAGCAATTAAGGAACAGGCTCTTGACTGCTCCGGCGGTTGTCAATCTCTTGCAAACAGCTAACACAAAAGCTGAATAAATCACCAGAACTAATTGCAAACTGAATTGTTCCCCAGTATTCAGGATGGATATTTTTGGAAGATCAATTAAACCTGAATTATTATCCTCAAAATAAATACACATTGCTGGTTCAATTATCATGTATCCTAAAACAACACAGAGAAATTTCTTTGCTCTGAATAGGCTCTTCCTCTTTCTCTGTCTACACATCCCTCTTCTGAGGGAGCAATTCCAGTCATCAGGTAAAAATATAAAATAAAAAAAGATTAAAAAAATCACTGGACTATAATCAGCCTAAGGAAATCACGTGCATTTAGAAACTTGCAGAAGCAGTTATTACTCAGTATATTCATTTTCCAAAAAGTAGGAGATAACCTAAAGTTACAAAGTGGGCCTGGATATTTTAAAATTTATCATTGCCTTCTTAAAAAAAGGTGAGGAGCATGGGGAATTGTTTGAAAGAGCTTCCTTAATGAGGGAGCACTCACTCCATGCCAATATTTCCTTAAACTTTGTTTCAGTATCTTATTTTTTGTTGAAGTTATCATTCAGGATCAGATTGAAGTAGTGCCAAAAAAACCACTTTGAAGCTCTGTTCATGCGCTTTACCTGCCATGGGAACTAGATCAAATCACTGATGACTACATACCCGAAGTCTATTTAATTTACAACAGTGTGAACTGTATGTGATGATGCTAACTTTCCATCCAATGTCATAGGCTTTCAACAACTTAAAGATCCGCAAACTGCAATTTGAAGGTACAATGATGAGCTTTTTCACAAGACCAAAAATGGGTGAAAATTAAATGCTAGTTTCAATGCATACTCTTTACTTCGTAGCCTTAATCCCTTTACTGTGTCCACAGAGAAAGAGGGGAAAAGTAGAAAATTTGTGCTTCAGTTTTAGCATTTTGCATCTTTTATTTCCTGTAACTAGGAGGCAGATTTTGAATAAAAGTCCCTGCTGACTAATTCACAAAAAAAAAACCAAACCAAACAAACAGACAAACAAAGCAAAACAAGGATAAACTTGCTCTGAGAGAACTGATGCTTACACAAAAAGTCTAAAACTTTCCTTATATGTGTCAAGTTTTCAGGAAAGGGACTAGTTTTTACGTCTGAACTGTTGATATAAAAGAAAGTATTGCAACTTCACTCTCCTCACCCTCCTAACAGTATATATATTAGTCAGCTAGAAGCTAAAAATTAAGTACTGTAAGAGGGTATGAACATTATGTGCATGAATCATCATCAGAATGCTTAAGTGATTTGCAACTCCAAAATTTTAGAGCTGGAGGCATTTACATGAGCACTCCTAGTGCACTCAACTGATGTGACTAAGTCATTGGACACATGCGTCATCAGATGCATCATTACACGTAGTGTAGTTGAGTCATCTGATGTGTAAGTGGCAAAGTCAAATATAATAGGGTTCAGGCTTAATTCAAATTACTGGGCAGTATCTTGGCATCGCTAGAATCTGTGCAAAATCAATTCCTTCAGAGAGTTAATTCAACAGAGACTCAGTAGATGTGATTTCTTGAGACTGAGAATAGCAGTGAATTTCCTTCCTGTACATCTTTGAGCAAGCATTGCTTTATATGTAATTTTTTTCAAAGCAGATTTCTTTATAGAACATTGAGGTCTATGCATTAAAAATGCTATAATTTTGCCACTTCAGTCATCCTCTTTTACTGGTACTTCTGAGAAATATTATTATAGCACACTTCAGTAAAGCTGGCTTGGAAATAAATTTCACATCCCTAATACGACAGTAAAAATTTAAATGTCTTTCCTTCACTATTTCAGTCTATGACAAACATTTTCCAGTGAACCAGAAACAAGTTATAAATTTCTATTGACACTTTTTCATAAAGTGTGAACAAATTGTATCTTTTATTTAAAGCTAATTAAATTAATATATTTAAAACCCCGATAAAATACAAGGGAAAAACTGTGTTCAATAATGAGAAAAAGAAAGAAAAAGTTCAGCCTCTCCTCCCCCCTGAAAAAATCAGCCCCCGTGCTGTTCATCACCTCATCTGTTGTACACTATGTCAGTTGATCAGAGTACCTAGATCAAATTTAGGCTTTTATCTGATTCTGTACTGCACAGACACAACATTAACGACTTTTGCATCAATTCATAGGAAGTATTTCTTTCTGTTGTTAAAAAAAACCCCAAATTTCTGCTCACTACAGAGACATGTCTTTTTTACTAATAGTGTTATTTAAGATCAGAGCTTGGTGAGTAATGTCAATCAAAGAAATGTATAGCGGACTTCACTTTGTTAAAGCTGAACACAAAATAAACTTACCTATTGATAGGAAGCATGTCTACTCTTAACATGTTCATATATAATGTTTACAGTGTAAATCAAGTTAAATATATATATATTTAAATGAGCACTTTCTTGTATTTACTAATTTCCCCCACAAAAACCTTAGTGTGAAATATAGCAGATGACAACTAATAACTCTTGCAAAATTGCTACAGATCACTTCATTACTTTGTCTGATTAAAAAAAAATATTCTTTTACCTTCATTTAAATCCAAAGGTAGTTTCACTCCTCCTTCGTTTCTGCAATGACTATACTAACTGATTTTTCATGGATTTAAATCACTTCTACATTTCCATTAATTACTTTATTCAGTATTGGAGGGACTGAGTTTCACTTTTTGTTAAACCCAGTAATGCAGCATACAAAACAAGTCATGAGGACATAAGAATAATATTAGAGAAACGTAGCCCATCCCTGCTTCTGACAACGATTAGAAGCAGACACCTGAAGAAGGACAGACCACCTGAGAACCTCCCCCAACCGAAGTGCAAGCCACTGCAAGCTGGAAAGAAGACTTCCTAGGTCTTTACACAACCCTCACTGGATTTCTCTTTCCCAGGCCTTCTCTGAACACAGACTTTCATCTTGGATGGGTCAGTTTTCCAACAAGACAGACATTGCTCAGTTTTCCATTTAGTTCTGTGGCAGTCATGACTGACCCATGACTATCCAGGAAAAGCACAGCACTGAGGCACAAGGCCCACCTTACACTTCTTTCTGCTATAGTTAAGACCCTTGCTTCCCATTGTTTGGGCCCCTTTTGTCCCTCAGCCACTTCGGCATTATTGTTCCCTAATAAACATCATGATGCTTTTGAAAACAAACTTATACAGCACTGTACAGTAAATTTCTTATGGTTTCTTTCAAGTACCTTGCACTGCATGCTGTAGCTGCTGTTGCAGCAAATGAGTACTTTATGCTGGCAAAACCACTCTTAGAGTTTCACAGTTTTAGTCATTCCTCCCTCACTACACAGTGCAGTTACAAGAGGATGATATTTATTTCTCTTACAGATAATTTGAGAAAGTTTTTCATTCAGTGAGAAGGAATTTTTAGACTGCCAGGTTTTGTTGCACTTGAATTTTAATATAGTATTTTATATTGAGTTACACAGATTATGACAGCATAATTTTAGAGATTTTTTTAAGACAGAGTCAATAACAAATATTAAGTACAGTACATGACACCAAATCTACATACTATAGCGTAAAAATAATAGCATCTAAGGCTCCTACACAGTGCCAGATTCCTAGTGTAATAGAAATACAGGGAAAAAGAAAACACAACACCCCTTGACAGCATTAAAGAAAATGCAATACAGGTAATAAGTCACTGTGAAGATAAGTTAGAGGGTATAATCCTGCTTCAACTATTTAGAAAAGACAGGAAAAACATCTTTAAAACAAATAACATGCAAAGCACCAACCCACGCTATGCTGGGAACAAATAGTTCTGGGATACAGCTTGTTTAGCAACCCAAGTATAACAACCGGGAATTTGTCTGGTATCAGCTTGTTCAGGGTTCTCCAGTACATCACTTAGTCTTTAGAGCTCTGCCTATCCATCTGTGAAGCGAACACATCACTTAATTCTGCTTTCCTTGTTTAACTGTATTGGTGCACAGTTATTGACATTTTGGAGAAACAATAAAAGCATTATTTTAAGAAATCAAGAGACACTTGATATTGCTTGGAACACCATAGTACCTTATGTTCTAAGCACCCTTCTGTCATTTGTTGTTATTGATTATGTCAGTAATGTTGTTCATAACATTCATGCATTAATGACGCACCATGAAATAGGAGCTCTCAAATTGCTTTCAATAGTTTTGGACATCATTTCTCTACAAATAAAAAAAAAAAATAGAAAAGGAAGCACTCTGCATCAGCCCTGCATTATATTAAGTTAACTCAATAAACTGAATCTCCCATTATTGCAACAAACTTCACTAGTTCTGCATGGATCACACCAATTATGGATTCTTTTACAAGAAGCACCAGAATATTTGTTAGTGCATTACACAGATACTAAAGTGCTAGAATAAGATGTAGGGTTATTTTTCTTGCATAATATTACACCTGTTAATACCTAGAGCATAGACCTTTATGATACCTAGGTTGCAATTTAATAGTTTCTCTCCGACCCTAAAAAGATCCTTTCATAATAGGCATGCTGCGTGGATAAGGGACGCCTCAACCACTTCTTCATTGGCAATGAGAACGTGCCCTGGAACATAATCTTGCCTCTGGGGTTCCAAACAGCTGAACCACTCAACCTCTTCCAACCCCTCACTCACCACCCGCGTGCCCATGCCAGGGCAAGGCGTGAGCTCTGGCAGGTCTGATATCGGTTATCAAGAGTGCTGATCTTTAACCACTGAAAGAGGACTTCACATACAGAGCTTTGTTTGTGGGTCTCATGGCTGGCAACAGAAGATCGCATCAACCACCTTTCTCAATGGAAGGCCCGTAGAAACAACTCTGCTGAATTAATGCAGCAAAAGCTGTTCAAAATGAACTTATTGGAGAAGCCACATAGATGGAGAGCCAGGAAACCACAGCTGATGAAATGGCCGGGTAGCCTCCAACACGTTCTCAGCTCTAATGTTTTCACAGCAAGTACATTACGTTCTTGCTAGCAGGTGCAGCTAGGTAGGGACCAAGCCAGAGCCACCACTGATGGGCCTCTGTCTGCTCACTGGGCTCTGGATGGACAATCCACCCATCCGAGATGCTCCTCAGGTAGCTGGTGCCACAAAACTGAGTGCACTGACACAAGGAGCTGGCTGCTCAATCAGCACAGTGTATTGGACATGGAAAATTACTTGATCTGTAGCGGTAAAGTGGTGCATTGTGTTGTTGCTAGTTTAAGCAAGCGCCTGACCAGCACTTGGTGCTCACAGGAGAAAGACTGTGTTAAGATACATGAGGAACTTTATTGTCAAGGGAAAAAAGGAGATACAGAAGATGAGCTTTTGCAACTGTGTTTCCCATCCAAGTGACGAACTGTCCTATTGTAAGTGTCCTTCTCCAAAAAGTGAAGGTGTCCAAAGACAGCCAAAGGACAAGTGAGGAGGACAAAGAAAGATGAAATAATGACCCTTAGAAGAGAGAAAGACCTTTGACTGGGGTTTGCACGTAAGCCATAACGAGCAGTTCTTCTATGATTTCAGGGCAGAGTTGCTGCTGCCTCCTGGCACGTACTGGCCCCACATGGCAGGATACGGATCTGTATCAATAACCCTGAAACTTGTGAAGCAGTGCGGCAACAAACCACAACCAACGTTGTCATTGCAGGGATGCCTGCTAAGCTTTGTGCCTCACCGAACTGCAGTGCAGGGACATGAAGGCTGCCTTGTTATTATCCCTCATGACTGCTGAATCGTCTTGCTCTTTGTATGCAAGTTACTAGTTTTCGCTAATAGTCTGTTTATCGTAGTTTGTGTGCTTGTAGATATTTTGTCATATCCCACAAGAATCTGTGAGAATCAATTGATAAGTTTTGCTGCAGCTGGTTTATATGCTTAATTATTTTGTGATATAAATCTGTCTTGTATCAAGAGCTCCAGACGTAGTTGGATAACCGAAATAAATATTCTTTGAGGACTTACTCTCACTGTTCTTTGTCTAAAACTAGTATATATATACTGAAGGCAAATCTTGGCCACTTGCAGTAACAAAGGATGTGATTGTAACAGGAGTTTAGGAGGTTTACTAGTTGAAACACGAACAGTCCCCCAGCAGGAACAAAGGGCAGACCTGAGTGCACCAAGAGGAGACAATGAAGAAGGAGAGAAGATAAAGAGCATCAGAGGATTCTGAAGACACAAAGGAACTGTGATGTACATTTGAGGGTGAGTGATATGAGTTCTGTGTATGCAAAAGCACCCCGATGCAGCTGAATAGCCCCTTGCAAGGAGGCTCGTGACAGAGACTCCAGTTTCCCCTGCATGGTGACCGTCCCCATCCCTTGGAAAGGGTCTATTCCCTCTGAGGTATTTACACTGTACAAGGATACCAATAAATGGTGTGTTTGAACAAAGGCTGCGTCTGTGCATGTCTATGCATCACTTTCCCAGGGAACGTAGGCACAGGGTGCTGGGGGCCTGGTCCTGCTCTTCAGGCAATACTTTCTTCCCTGTGCTGCAAACAGCCATCAGCGTGGGCAGCACCTTCCAAAGCTGCAGTCCCTGTGAAGATGATACTGTCTACCAGCTGCTCATGCCCCTGAAGACAGCTTGTGGCCACACCTTCTGCCTAGAGCTGGGAACCACAGGGGAGAAAGATCCCCATGAATCACTCCAGGGTTTGGGAAGAATGGCTGGAAAGCTGCCTGGTAGTGCAGGTCGACAGCGGCTGAACAGGAGGCAGCAGGGGTTCCAGATGCCAAATCCCAGAATCATAGAATCACCAAGTTGGAAAACACCCACTGGATCATCAAGTCCAACCATTCCCATCAAACACTAACCCATGCCCCTCAGCACCTCGTCCACCTGTGCCTTAAACACCTCCAGGGAAGGTGAATCAACCACCTCCCTGGCAGCCTTTACCAGTGACCAATGACCCTTTCTGTGAAAAAAAATTTTTCCTAATGTCCAGCCTAAATCTCCCCTGGTGGAGCTTGAGGCCATTCCCTCTCGTCCTGTCCCCTGTCACTTGGGAGAAGAGGCCAGCACCTTCCTCTCTATAACCTCCTTTCAGGTAGTTATAGACAGCAATGAGATCTCCCCTCAGCCTCCTCTTCTGCAGGCTAAACAACTCCAGCTCTCTCAGCCATTCCTCATCAGGCCTGTTCTCCAGCCCCCTCACCATTCGTCGCTCCTGCCCCGATCACCCCCTCACCCGCCAATCGTGGCAGCACCCGGGCCCCTCAGCAGCCATGGTGGGCGGGGCCTGAAGGGAGTGGGATGGGAACCCTTCATTCTTTGACACAGTTTCTCACAGCATTCTGCTATGGAAACTGTCACCTCTGCCCTGGACAGGCGCACACTCTCCTGGGTGGAAAACTGGCTGGATGGCCAGGCTCAGAAAGTGGTGGGAAATGGTGTTAAATCCAGCTGGAGGCCAGTGACAAGTGGGGTTCCCCAGGGCTCAGTGCTGGGTCCAGCCCTGTTCAGTGTCTTTATCAATGACCTGGATGAAGGCATCGAGTGCACCCTTAGCAAGTTTGCAGACGACACTAAGCTGGGTGGACCTGCTGGGGGGTCGGGAGGCTCCAAAGGGATCTGAACAGGCTGGACTGCTGGGCAGAGTCCAATGGCAGGAGGTTTAACAAGGCCAAATGCCGGGTCCTGCACTTGGGGCACAACAACCCTGTGCAGCTACAGACTGGGAGAAGTCTGGCTAGAAAGCTGCCTAGAGGAGAAGGACCTGGGGGTGTTGGTTGACAGCGACTGAACATGAGCCAGCAGTGGTCCAGGTGGCCAAGAAGGCCAATGGCATCTTGGCTTGGATCAGAAAGAGCGTGACCAGCAGGTCCAGGGAGGTTATTCTCCCTTTGTACTCTGCACTGGTGAGACCGCACCTCGAATCCTGTGTTCAGTTCTGGGCCCCTCACCACAAGAAGGATGTTGAGGCTCTGGAGCGAGTCCAGAGAAGAGCAACGAAGCTGGTGAAGGGGCTGGAGAACAGGCCTTATGAGGAGCGGCTGAGAGAGCTGGGGGTGTTTAGCCTGGAGAAGAGGAGGCTGAGGGGAGACCTCACTGCTCTCTGTAACTACCTGAAAGGAGGTTGTAGAGAGGAGGGAACTGGCCTCTTCTCCCAAGTGACAGGGGACAGGACGAGAGGGAATGGCCTCAAGCTCCGCCAGGGGAGATATAGGCTCCTGTCCAGGGAGGTTGTTGATTCACCTTCCCTGAAGGTGTTTAAGGCATGGGTGGATGAGGTGCTGAGGGGCATGTTTTAGTGTTTGACAGGAATGGTTGGACTCGATGATTTGGTGGGTGTTTTCCAACCTGGTGAATCTATGATCTGGGATTTGGCCGCTGGAACCTCTGCTGCCTCTATCTATCTGTTCTTACATGTGGAAATCTTGACATTAGCAGTACATTTTACTAGGAGCAAAGGCAATATTTCAAAAGCATTATCAACGTCCTGCTGCACAGGTGTTAACAATCCAGCTGTGAGTTCAGTGCCCTCTGACAACTTAAGCTGTAAGCCACTGTCACTGCTTGTCATATACAGACAAACATCTCTTTGCAATCCTGTCTTTGCTCTATAACATCTAAATAAACTTTATTTTGGCACTTATATCTGTGATGTTTCAACAAATATAAAATTTACTCTTAATGTTGAAGAACTTAAGAAGAAAACCCTGATTTTTTCTTCATGGGTGACTGCACATAAATACAAACTGTCCCATGGACCAGTACCCATCATGAAAATACGGTATCCTTTGCCATCTGTATATGGCTAGATCAGTGCCTAATTTATGCAGCTATTTATTTAGAATTGTATCAACTTTGACAACCTCTAAAACAAGCAGCTTTTCAGTAACATCCCACCAGAATGGTCTAGCACAGAACTGTCACATAGGAGATACAGACCCTACTCTTAGCTCTTCCACTAACAAATGCCTCCAAGATGATTTTTTCCTTCTTCCCCTAAGATCCCTCCTATGACGCATTTGAAGGATTCGTGTTCAGCATGTAGTCCTCCTAAACACTTGCATCTTTAATCCTTTAGTAACAGTAACAAATTCTGGTCTACCTCACATTATGTGCTGTAAGGGCTAAGTAGTGATGGGGAAAATAACCTTCCTCTTCTTAATTTTTTTTTGTGCTTTAGATAAAACCTTCAACTTGTTTAAAATAAATATAGATGTAGGAGTCATTCATTTATAGAAAGCTGTCACCATGAAATTTTTCTTACATAAAAGCTGAATTTGCAATGGAGTTTTATCTCCTTCAGTAACAACCTCCAAAATTAAACCAGAAGCTTGGTGACCAGGTATCTCTATTGCTAGTGTTAGTTGAACATACTCAGATTGCTCAAGGGGAAACAGCTTCAAAAGAGCAAGTAAAAAGATTTATTTCTGGCCTTAAGAGACAGAGCTCTTGGTCCATAAATCCAACTAATGATCTGATTTTCATTAGCAATGTACTGCATCAAAGGAAAATGAAAATAAGATGTAGCCAGGTTTCTGAATGCAAATTAATACTTGAGAGTAACAGACCTATTACAATGTAAAATCTATGAGGACTGGTGAGCAACTGTTATGGTTACCCAGCATAGTGCTAGGGATATTGAGAAATTACTGAGATGGAAAATACAGCATGAATCTGAGAAATATATGATTTTCTTCCATTTCTCCAACAGCCAGAATAATATGAAGTATTAGGAATCAAGAGATTTAACAGGAAATTAATTCAAGATCCCATGCAAAACATTTCTTTTTCTATTCTGTCATAAGGCTTTTGCATACTTATTCTCTTTTAAGAGGACACTTTAAAAAGAAAAGTTTCAAAGACCTGTACTGTTGTTCACCAAAATTATTCCTGAATTTCCAGGTTAATAGGACACAAGTTTGTTACACTCTTAATTGTAACAGATCAAAACCCATGCTACGAAATAAAAGGGGAAAGATGCAATTCAATTCATTATTCATGTCATCTTTCATCACACAGGAAGAGACCTAGAAAACAGAAACCAGCTAAACCAAACTGTGTGACAGTCACTGTGGTCACCAAGGGCAGCTATCAGCACCACATAATTAGCGTTACCGTAGACATAAGGATTCAAAATTTCTGCAAAAGAGTTCTAAGGTTATGCTTAGGATGTTTTCATTCAGCATTGAAGAACTGATGGAACACTAAGGTAAAGAAGTACCAGTTAAGATTTTTTTCATTTAGGTAACCCAAAAGCTCAGTATAGGCAAAACTTCAAATTCTGATAATTAAGCCTGAACTACATTTAATGCATAGTGCTTCACATATAGGTAAGCACATTACACCTACTATTCTGTTTCTCATAGTCCTAGAAGAGGTAGCCATCCCTAACAGAAAGCAATAAATAATTATAGAAGAGGATATATGCCTCAAAGTTGTACCCCAGGAAACTCGTCAACTAATATGCATAGTCTTTACAAACAATGTAAATACAAGGAAGGTATAAAATGTTTCCTGGTTCTTCAGTCTGAGAAGATGCACTACTATCTACACAAGAAAGACTACAAATCAACTATGGAAATGGGCTGTTTAAAGAAGCAAAACAGAGCTAATTTCTGTTACAGGATGGCAATACAGTGATGTTGATGTTTCACTTTCACTCCCCACAAAGCAAGTTAAAGGTCAGAGCACTGGACCAGGCAGTGGATTATATCCCTTCAAATCTTTCCTCACTTCAGAAGAATATTTTCCACAACTTGGCACTCCAGTTCATAGGGAGCTGAATACTACTGGAGTGCTCCTGTGAAGTACAGGACAGGGCAGTCAAACTCCTTCTGAAGGCTTGGCGAGACTTTCTTGATTCTTTCTAAGTTAAAACATCAGCAACATATTGAGATGCGCAAGGCATAGGCTGAGACAGGGCTCTCAGCACCTGACCTAAAAATCATGAAAGAAGCAACCGAGCACTTTATGAGTAAGAAGCAATTGAAGAAGGCAGCTTTGGGCATACTGTGAACAGAGACATTCTTGAAGCTGGAAATCTCAGTACTTTATGAAAACAGAAACACTGAATTAGAAATATCTTCCATTAAAAGCAATGTTTTCTTTTCATTAGAATATCAAAAAATAAAAATAATCAAAAAAACAATATAAAAGATGCAGGACCTTATTAGTTCATGTTTACAACTATCAGCACATTTCTATTTTACTGGTTCATAATAATCTTGTTTTCACTAGTTGGTTTTTTATGATTCATAGAGAACTGAAGGCTGATTTTGAATGCCACACACCTTCTTCTTTCCCCTGCTTCTTGACTGTTCTAGAGAATGCTTAAGTATTTCTAGACTATATAAATTCAGCACATCAATACAAGCAACATAAAAATCCAATATGGAAGTTCTCCACTCTTCTTCTAACCATATATAGCACAGCCAAGAACCTTTTGCTGGTAGAAAGGTGCTAGGCAACACCACAAAACCTTGAGAAGGAGGTAAGTCATTAAAAGGAGATTAGCTTCTTCAGTCTAATGAAGAGCAAAGCAGGAAATGCTTTATTCTCAATTCTGATGATAATAATCTCAAAGCCTTTGATTTCAGAAAAATGATCAACTGCAGTTATAAATTGCAAGCTTACCAGAAGCATTATTCAAGTTTGTGGCATACATACTTACATTCGTGACAAAAAAACTGAGTTGAGTAAAGAGGAGTATTCATGTTTTGTACCAATTTTAGCAACTAATAAAAAAATTGGACATGTTTTAAATGTCCATACCACTTTGATCAAAGGAGGTCAAAAATTATATATGAGGAAATTGAAATGTGACAGAGGGAATAGTGAGCAATGTATGAGTTACAGTGAACTAAAGATTCTTCAATACAAAGACTTTTCATAATATTTGGGTGCCTAACAAAACAAAGCAAAATGACCAGAGTCAAGGTGAATAGTTTTTCTAGCAGATAAAGGTTTAAATGGAGATGCACACATTTTTGTGAATGCTTCGAAAACGGTTTGGCATGAATTGCTGCTCAAATACTTGTAGTTTGCCCCCAGGAAATATCTAGATGACTGTAGGTATGCTGGGACAATTCAAAATTCCTCCACGTTTTCACTCGAGTGGGTTAGGAAAGAGAATTACCTTCTGCCCTCAACATGAAAAGTGCACAGAGCAGTTGACATAAAATAAAAGTTACTGTGCTCTATTTAAAAGAAATAGAGACTAAATTTATAATCAAAGTAAATTAGAAAATGAAATTGTCTAATGCTAAAGCAGCCCTGATCTTTCTCATGAATTTAAAGTTGTCACCAACTAGAATGTATTTTGATTCTCTTCATCCAACTGACAATCTTGAAAAACACAGTAATACTAACCACTCACCATCCGATTCACCTCTCTGTCCTTAGATGAGGATTTGATCTCACCTTTGGGAAACACCCAGGCATTTCAAGTGCACCACAAGTTTTTCTACCAGCCTTCTAGGACATGCTTCAAACATTTCAAACACTACACCACATCTAACCTGTCTTATACATAAGCTATGCAAAAAAGCAGAGTTATGTGGAACAAAATGTCCCCAAAGAATAACACTCTGAACAATCTGCTATTCTGTCTCTAGTTATTTGAACATGATTAACATCCTTTTTATCATATTTTTGTTTTTAAAATATCACAAGCTGTCTGTGTACTGATAGGAGAGCCTTTGCATTTAGCTAATTAAGACAGTCTCAAAGGCAGGAAGTCTAATGCATAACTCCAAGTAGGTGTTCATTAATCAAAACAATGCCTCCTAAGCATACTGGTACTCCTCGTCCTAGTCCACTTGGGATAAGCCTGCTGAAAAAAGACTGTAAATCACAAAGATGCTGGAAGGCAGCACATAACTCTTAGATATCATTATTTTATTATATGGGTTGAACAACAATGCAGTACTTCTCTATTGTACAGTTCTTAGAATTTACTGATAGAGGAAGAGCTTGTGATATACGACTGACAAGCCACATAAACAGCCAGCTGAATATTGACATACTTGCAGTATGAATAATATGATTAGTACAAATTATAGTTGAAGAAAGCTCTCTAATTTAACCAATGTTCACAGAATTGCTTCGGGTAGTTCAAAACCTATTTTAAAAAAATCAATACACCTAATTCCAATTATTAGATGTAGCTCACTAATAGATGGAGGGCAGATCTAGTTAGAAAGAAATGCCAAGTGCAAGATTTAGATTAAAATTAAGCAATTTAAATCTAGGACTGTTTCTGAAGATCTCATCTAGCCTGGCACTTTACTGAACAATCATCAGAACTTCATATTTATTACATCCATATTTAGAATCTTATTGTCTATAAACACTGAAGATGGACTTTTTGCCATATCTATGTTCAGAAGCTGAGCACAACCTAAGATCAAATAAATTCCCGTACACATTCTTCCTTTAAATTCTTACGCAGAGTCAGAAAATCACTGTCATAATGACACTGAAATGCCCAACTTTTACTCAGAAACTTCTTCCCCAACGCTGCTCACAGTGAATTTGCCCTAAAAACCTTGGTAACTTTTTTATTTTCTTTTTGAACCAAGTCATGTCTTTCCAGACATAATCTGGCAGTATAAATAGTATTTTTCAACGTATTTTATCCAAGGCTTCAAGTAAAATAGAGATGCCGTATTTCGAGTCCTTTGAAAGACACATGCAGCCAGCTCATACCAGACAGCTTGGCCACATATCTTTTACATTTTGTGGCTTAACTCATTACAGAAGGAAAATAAATAGTGGGAAACAAAAATCACCTCTCTTTGTCACCAAAACTAATATGGAAAAAAAAAGGCCCTCTAAGGACTACACAGAAAGTTCAACAATTTTGATGTACGGTTTCTGCAAAGCTCTATTCTGTACCTACTCAATCTACTGACTCACAAAATGCCAATCAAAGGAGATCTAAAGCCAGCAATTGCTAGAGAAAAAAAGAGGGTAAAGGGGAAGGACCGTTTATTAAATTAATTGAAAAAAAAATTGTTCATTAACCAAGGCATGTTCTTTAACCAGATCCAAAAGGAGCTGGCATGAATATAGAGTTGCAGCACAGTGCATTACACAGTAGAACCTTGCCAATTCGTTAATCAGTATCTCAATTTTCTTGTTTGGCACCACTGAACAAAAGGAGTAGTTATCACCAGATTTAAAAGAGTCTTTTATTAAATATCTTGTCCCAAGCTAGGATTTTTCCTTAATATTCCTTCCCTGCCCTTCTGCTTACTGTCATTAAAATGCAACTTTTAGAAGACTTGAAGTCCCTCCCTATGTAGGTAGAAAATATCATTACCAAAGACTTCAAATATAAGATTATAATTTAAGAATCCTTCCATTATTATGCAACAGTATTTTTAATACTTCTGCAATATCTTTTCTGAGAATATTGATAGTATTCACAAAGGCTAAGGAAGTTATCCACTAATATGCTCGACACCTGAATCAGCAAAATACTAATTATTGCAAGAGATCAGGCCTTAAAATAATTAAGCCTCAGAAAAATGCATTAAATATTAAAATATTAGAGGGATTATTCTATTCACTGGTGAATGCAATGACCTCTGAATAAGTCTGGCAACAAAGAAACAGTGTAATACACAAACAGTACCCTATACTCTGAGAGTTTAAAATATAAAAACTTAGAAGACACTGAGTGGATTGGTTCTTTTTCCAGTGATGAGGGGTTTACATCACAATATCACTAATTTTGGCAACTGTTGAGGACATTTCTTCTATCTTATTGCTCAGCCCTCTCAAGTTGCATATCAGATGATACCCCGTATAATACTGCAAAATCACAGCCATCCTCCCAGATCTTCTGTTTCAGCTGACAGATCCCATACTTCATTTTAGATGAGCTGAGTAGAACCCATCAGCTTCATAAACAAATAGAATAAAGAAACAAATTTTGAGTCTGAATAAAACTTTATTCACTAGCTTTACTGTTCAATTCTTTTGTGGTTTCCTTATTTAAAACTTTTGGCAAATGCTTCACTGCCTGCTTTCATTCAGTGAAGTCTCTGGTTCTAAGGACCAGGTGCTGCCAACTGGAAGCTCTCTTTAAGGAGAAGATCACATGGGAAGCGGCTGGATATGCAAGAGCTGTGAGAGATACACGAAGTGACAGTTCATTGGAACGGGATTCGGCAGCACTCTGGTAGTGCTGGCAGAACTCAGAGCTCAAACTATTTCAGACTGCAGAATGAATCAAGTGTTTGACAGACATTAGTATGTGGTAGGGGCAGCAGCTTCTCAATCAATGCTGTGAAAAGAAAACGGAAGCTACAAGCTCAGTTGTAGCCAGAACTAAAAAATGTATCAGAAAGCAGAGATGGAATAAATCTTTCTACATAGAAAATAATGTCCAAAATTACATAAGACTAATATAAGAGCTTTTAGGTATTTGTGCTGGGAAAACTGAAATATTAAGTACTATGAGGAAGGAAACTCTATGCAATGAACTCCTCCTCCTCTCTATGCCCAGAAGAAAACCCAAGCATTGCTTAGCTACACACAGCCGCATTTCTTAAACAGCAACAAAAACAGTATCCAGACTTTTTCCAGCTTTCTCCTTTATAGCAAAGACACATATAGGTATCCCTAATTTTACAAAGGAAAGCCTGTGTTTTACTTGGCAAGTTCTTCACTGATTAAAACACCAATTTGGATGTTCCAGCCTGTAGAACCAAAAAAAAGGTAGGGAAAAGGAAGGATAGAGGCAGGAAACAACAATGAAGGGAGAAAGCAGAGACAGATGACAAAAATCCAAGAAGGAAGACAAAGCAGTGAATGAAGAAAAATTGTTCTTTCCTACTGAGAGAAGAAAAAAATATTAAGTGCTACAGTTCATAAAGAAAAAAAATACCTGTTTACTAATCCTTTTCTCCTGTAGTCTTTTGTATTTATTTAGCAATAATTAAATACTACCAGTGAGAAGCAAGTTAGCCATCAGGAATGTCTCATATATAATGACAAGGTCAATTCTGTTACTCTTGTTCCAAAGAAAAAAAGCTGTTATAGTGAGAATCATCTTAGCTCAATGGAGACATCTATACTATAAACACCTAAAGGTGAGTCTAAACTCTCCCTGTAACTAATTGTCAATGCAAATAAGCATCTCTAGAGGATGACTCATTTTGCACGCACTATACAGACTCGGGACAAGATGTTTCGTTTTCTAGAGTGTCCCTAGCCCTGCACCAGGTATAATCAACTCTAGATGATGAGCATGAACACAGTTCTCCACTGTGAGGTCAAAAGAACAGAATACCATGTTCCAATCATATTCCCATCAATTTCAGCTTTCCAACATAAGGTCAGATTTCATTCATTGAAGAGCAGTGTTTGTATTACCTAACAAAATAATGGGTAATAAGAACCAACATTGCTCAACAAGATTTTTAAACAAAGATTGATGTTAAAAATTTGACATTTGTACCCACTTCATTTTTTATATGTACAAAATATTCACACCATGCGATTCTTCCATGTCCCCTCCTCAAAAAAGCCAAATGTGTTTCTTTTGTGAGTTCTCTCACTGAATAAAGCTATCAGATATCAGGATCCATGCAATAATTTTAGGATATCTGAAACATGTATGGACATTGTTTAAAATTCCATATATAGGAAATTGTAACTTGAAATGTCAGAAGAGAAGTGTTAGAAGCACCTGAGTGCAGGCAAGTGCCAAATAATTTGGATAACGTATTCCAGTCTAAATTTCTTATCACAGCATGGATAAACTTATTTAGATGAACATTTGACTGCTTCAGAGACAATTTATGTATGGTTTTTCAAAGCTACCATATTTTTTCAGAAGTTTTATTAACAAATTTGTATATTGTCACTCATGGGAAACAATTTAAAATGAAAGTATTTCATGTTTTGTTTGCACAAATACCTTAGAAAATCTGCTTAACAAAAGAGAAGATAAAGTGAAGTAGGGCAGTTTCATGTGTAAACCCAGTGCTGGTGAGTGCATGTAGTCCTTTGATAAGCGCTTTCCACCACAGTTGGCACAGCTTCAGAATCTCTCCTAAGCCTAAACAGTTCTCATTTAGTTCTGAAAGAATAAGAAGGGTGAAAACTAATGGTAGTGAAGGGACTCTCTCTGATTTTGCAGCAGGCAGCATGTAACATATTCATAAAGCATTCTATGCATTTCATCTGTTTTTACCGTTTCCTTGTTGTTAAGGAAGCCGTTTATGCTGGAAAACTCCTCTACCATCTGCTAACTCGTTAACAATGTTTTCCACCTCTCTGAAATTCTACTTCATTTTTACTCTAGCATTCTTGTTCTGTATTCAACACACTTGCATTTCCCACTCAGTTATTCACCTTCTACTACCTTTTTTCTCTCTCAGACAGAGAGAGTCACGTTTCCTTTACTTCCCTGGAGAGATTACTCTGTTCTCTAACTGCTATCAGGATCACAAAGTCCAAAGCACCCACCAAAAACGGCAAGTCTACAGCAATAATACATTTGTCACAACTACTGTAGTAGAAAACACATGTGTTAACCTTGATGCAAACATTCTCATATTTAAGCTATTCCAATCAGTGGTGTTGAGATTATAACTACAAATATTCTGTCTGAAAATAAATGACTACATGGACCAAAGGTATTCTTCCTTCAGCTATGAAACTCTCTAAGTCAGGTATGCAAAGTCACTGATTAGCATAATCACCTAAAAGAGGGTGATGCACATTCTGTCATTAAATCCAGGGCTTCACTCACCATAAGCTTCTTTTTACTGCAAGATATACTTCCATTGTCCATTTAGTATTCTCTCTAATCCCAGCCAAGACACTAAATTAATACCCATGCTTGTCCTTCAATGTCCTCACTCCACAAGTTTCTAACGTATCTCCCAAATGTTGTACAATTTTCTCTTTAAAAAAACCTTCCTTAATGCTGACTCCCCCAGTCTCCCGTTTGTCAAGATTTTTCTATATTTGCACTTTTCCATCACTGTCCTTACGAAAAAAGCATTCCTTCCTGTTACTCCACTCAAAGAGACAGAGAGAACCCTGCAGACCCTCCTCTCCATGATCTGCTTTCAGGAGTCAGAAAAATAAATAAAAAATAATCAAAACGTGGACAAAGGTTCCCTCAGCTGTGTTAAGCACAGCTCTGAGGTAGATTCACTAGCTGTACTGTGCAATCTAGTTAGTGCTCAGGTTCAGATCCTCTAATTTCTAGACCACTTACTTTGGCACAGCCCTTATTTTATTCACTACTACTCTTTGCTCTGGGGGAATTTATGACTGGTTCTGGCATCTCACTCTGATTCTCCTTCACAAGCACTGAAACAGAATTCATTTAATTTCTTAGCACTCTACTTTCTTTTGTCAATAAATTACTACTGCTATTGAACAGAGGTCTGTCTGTCTCCTTCACTGACCTTTTGTTGCTTATAAATTTCTTATTATTTACCATAACCTTTTGTGCAACCTTCCTTTCATCTTTCACCTTTGCTTTCTGTATTTTTATTCTCCCTTTGAGTTTTCTGAGCCTGCAATATTTTTAAGTCCTTTTTAGTTGCTCTTTTATACCATCCATTTGATTCTTTTGAGGTTTTTTAATATATATACAATGCACATATATAATTTATTACTTGCTCAGCTCCACTTGAAACCTCAGAGCACAGCAATATACTGACCAAGAGTAAAGGGTAAAATAGGTTTTAATCATAACTGAAATTTGTTTCTGGTCAAGTGTGCTTTTACATTCAATAATTCTATCATATTCCAGCACAGCACACTCCAGGCTATTTTAGTGCCTTAAACTGTAGTCAAAAAGAAGAAACACTCAAGTTTTATATGTAAGTTGAAATTCTATGACAAACTGGGAATGGGATCTATGGTATTATTCAAAATATGCCCTAACACAGAAACAGTGTAAGTGAGGGCAGAACGTTGTGTATTTATAGATAAATAATCAGTTCTAGTAGTTAAGCCTAACGTTTTTCTTGACAGCTATTAGTAGTTTCTAAGTTGGTAGTCACCTGCAAGACAGCAGAAACATAAAATTAGAATGGTCTGAGTTACAACTGCATTGAATCCCTCACGGATTCTGGCAACTCTAGAACTGTTGGAAGGTCCAAGAAGATTCATAAATCCATCTAGCATATACGATATCTTCAAAACTCAGGTAATAAAGTGTATATAATGAAACCAAAGCCTGCCACTGTCGATACTGTTTAAAATATTGCATTTTCAGCTCCTTTGTTTAACTTTTCACAGATAAAATCAAGTAATTTTCCATTGCCACGTGGGTTGTAATAAGATGACGTTTGACTCAAACATGTTAAATAAAGGGAGAAAAAAAAATAGGCAGCTACCACAGCCAGACTGGTCCTGAGCTGTATAGATCTAAAGCAATACTCATCTACCTTTACAGTGTGTAGCTGTTCTCTACCGGTAAATGTTTGTTTTGTGTTATTTGAATGCATTTCTATCATAAAAATATGACTCTGCAAGATTATTTTCTTCTGCGGTTATTCCTTTTTTTTATATACTTTATGCCCTATTTAGTCTCCCAAACAATGCAATTCATAGATAAATCTGTGTTTACTGTCCCTGTTTTTCTGTCACAAACATGTCTCAGTGCTGATTGCATATGGTAGTTCCACTGCTGGGGTTTTGGGTTTTTTTTATTAATTTTAATTTAAGCGTTGTTATATTCAGGGTTTGTCTTACATACAAATAACTGAATATCTATACACTAAATAGATTTTAAGCATCAGAATTTTTCCAGAATCAATTGTCAAAAGACAAAAAAGCCTGAACATTGTTACAGGAGCTCAAGTTTCAACTGTAATCCAAAAGAATTGATGGCCCACAAGGATACATAGGATCAGATTTCCTACTCTTTTTCTTAAAGGGCTTATCACCATCCTCCCCTTTACGTCCATAGCTTTTATAGCTGTGGTCATAAAGAGAAAAGTACTGATTACACAAAAGAATATTTGACAAAGCCAGAGGGGCATGAACATCAGTGTTATGATTGTTTAGAAGCTTTCTGTGCTTTGTGCTTTCACAGAAAAAAAGACTCCAACAACCGTACAACCAGGCAGTAACAACTACAGTAAACTTCACAATTTCTATAGATATATCTATACAAACCTTTTGAATAAGAGCTACTCACAGTGTGAAGAAGTTTCTGAGATGGATACAAAAGCTTTCTACTGGAATCTCCACCTTTTATCTGCTGCATGTGTGCTTCAAGTTCAGTATTGTATGAGGCAGCAACTGATCTGAATACAATCTCAGATAACTTGCACAAGTAGGATAGGCCATTTTTTCATCTTATACAATTAAAAATAAAAAACTGATGTCAAAACCTTAAGAATCAGGACACGTACTGTATTCAACCTTGTCCGTGTATATGTATTAATGACTTAAGTAATACCAACAATTCAGAGAAACTGAATAAATCTGTAATTTAACATTGACATGCTAATTAGCATAGTGGTGGCTGGACTAATTTTTAACTGAAATAAAAAGCTTCCCTTGTGCCCTCCAAAAAGATAGAACTGCATTTCTTTTCCTTCATCTGTCACACAGCTGCCCTGAGAGGAATCAGTTATTTCAACAACATAGGTTCAGTTACTACAGAGATCATGACTATTTGAGCAGCTGTAAAAATATTTAGCTGGGAACTTTTCAATTCTTACTTTTAAAAATTAAGTATATATTTTGAGATCGTTTGTGCTGTTTATGTATATTCAGTGATTTTTGCAAAGAAGATGGTGTATTGGGGTATACATAATACATACCTCTAAATATTTACTGTGTTTACCAAGAGCACAATAAACACCATCTCTACAGACTATAAAGCTATGATGAAGATAGCTGACAAAAGCAGGAGCTGAACTAGGTTTAAATGCTCCTGGATTTGGGGGTTTTTGTCGGGTTTTTTCAGTCACATTGCAGTTTACTGGATTCTGTTCACTAGACTGAATACCTCAAGTTATGGAAAAGAATTGTTAATAGAAAGGAATTGGAATCTAAAAAAAAAAAAAAGAGAAAGTAATAATAATAAGCATGGTGCTGGTTCCCAAGAGCCTGCAGGGCAATTAAGGATAAGGTTTAATGCACCTCCTAAAGCTGCATACCCTGATTCAATTCAGGGCTTGATACTCATTAGAGCTCAGGATTCAGAGTCAAGAGATGCAAGATCATATTTCTTTAGACTTTCAGCTTCACAAAAACCTCTGAGGTGCCACTAAACTTCTGCGGCTTGACTTTGTTTCTTACGCTAACTGAATGTTACTTTTTATGAGGATTATGTTTTGAACGTGTCTCATAAAATAGTTACACATATGCTGTATGTTTGTGTATCTGGTAATCATATCTTTGTCTGCTATATTACAGAATTAATCCTTTTACACTAATCACTAATTATTATCATGCTAAATTTATTCAGATATCTGAAATACATTAAGCAGATACATATGAGATCAAAATGTACTCTTTGGTTAAATATGGGGCTGTTGTGGTGTAACTCCAGCCAGCAAGTAAGTACCAAGCTGCTTACTCCCCCTGCCCCCATCCAGTAGGATGGTGGAGAGAACTGGAAGAGTAAAAGTGAGGAAAATCGTGGGTTAATTTAAAGACAGTTCAATAGGAAAAACAAAAGCCACACCGGTAAGCAAAGCAAAGCAAAGCAAAGCAAGGAATTAATTCACTACTCATGAGCAGGCAGGCGTTCAGCCGTCTCCAGGAAAGCAGGGCTTCAACCTGTGTAGCAGTTACTTGAAAAGACAAACCATAACTCTGAACATCTCCCCTTCCTTCTTCTTCCCCAGCTTTATGTGCTGAGCATGAGATCGTATGGCATGGGATATGCCTTTGGTCAGTTGGGGTCAGCTGTCCTGGCTGTGTTCCCTCCCAGTTTCTTGTGTACTCATAGCCTCCTCTCTGACAGGGCAGAGTGAGAAGCTGAAAATTCCTTGACTTAGTGTAGTTATCACTGCTCATCAGTGTTCTATAAACACTATTCTCAGGCTAAACCCAAATCACAGAACTATATCACCTGCTCAGAAGAAATTTAATTGTATCTCAGCCCGAAAAAGGACAGGGGCACTGCTGAGACTGAGAACCAGGGTAAGATACCATAGTATTTTCTTAAATGCACAAACTAATAACACAATTCACTTATAAATGCCAAAATGAAATGTCATTTAAAAATCAATCCAAGTATTCACCAGAAAAGGTACTTAAGTGATGCTCATTTCCAACTTATCTTTAAATAATACTTTCTATTGGCTGTTTTGACTTATTTGTAATTCTCCAAACAGCTCCTGTTTCTCAGGAAGGCTTATAAGATAAAAATTAAATCATTTTCTTCCAGTCAAAAAACCATTCCTTTATTTCCTATTATTTCTCATCACACAGCATGTACTAATGCAAATTCCTTCTTCCCCGTTGCTATCCACTCTTGGCATTTCATTAAGTCCTATCCAATTGGAAAACCTTCAATATGGTTATGCAGAAAGTATATAAGGGAGCCCAGGAAGCCTTTACAAGAGCTCAGAATAAACTTGATGAATAAAAAAAATTCTAAGCAGTTCTCCTTGTACACAGTAAAAGAGTTACTATAAAAGGAAACACAACTGTGCCAGGGGCGTCTTGGTTCATATACCTCCCCCTTCATTACAGCTTTTGAAAGAAACCTGTTACTTGCTCCCTACCTATTTTTCCATCTCCATCACAGAGCTCCAAATAGTTTTGGCAGGCTAAAAAAACCCAGCAAAGGTGAAGTTGTGGGTCAAAGCTGAAATAGAACTCACTGTCTTCAGGTTTGTGTGAATTTGACAGCACACTAGCCATTTATGCTAAACAAAATCCTTTATCTAAAGGATTTCAACTGCATACACCTCCCTAACTTGAATTTTATCTAGATTCACTCAAAATTGAAACATTAGCATGAAATCAATGCAAAATATCCTATTGCAGCTATTTTCTGTTTGTTTGGTTTTGCAGAGTCTATAATCTCCATCAAACTGCCAGAAATCTTAGACATCTTGATTTATTTACCCAACAACAAGTTTCATAATCAGAAATTTGCCTTGAAAACTTCTTGTCAAACTTACAAAGTGAAAAATGGGAACTAACTCTATAACCAATTCAGAGGACCATGTACTAATTTACTTGTTATGGCTTTATGTTGCCCCTCCCAACAAATATTATAAGATGGAATACTCTAAAAGATATCCCATGTTCGGAGATCCCTCAATGCAGTCTGTTCCACTCTCCTTGCAGCTCTAATCTTCAGTGAAATAGTGCAAAGTGCTGAGTAACAAATGGGTTGAGAAAGGAAGCAAGTGCTGAGGAAAGCCAGAAATTAGATGCTTTCCGGATGCAAATGAGGTGATGTTGTAATATATAAGTAAAGTCCGAGCAGTTATTTTTTTGATGGAGAAGCTTAGTCAGTAGAATAACTCCTACCAATTGTATGGATTTTTGCATCATCATTCTTTCTTTACACTATATTTGAAAGGAGAGTCAATATGGAAGTAGCCAACTTAATTAGCTCATTGACTATCAAGGAAATCTACATTGCTGATCAGCCACAAAAGTAATTTCCTACTGAACTGATGGCATGTAGAAAAAACAGCAGCCAAGAGCTCAACTTTTTACCAGAAGATCGTAAGTGTTTTGCAAACTAAACAAGGACACTGCAAGAGTATTTTAGCATCTATTTACACGTCCTTCCATGCCTGCTAAACTAGTAGAAGCTGAAGAAATACAGAACAACCTCTACTCACATCAGGTTCTCAAGCAGCCAACTCAGAGTAATGCTAAGTAGTATCATCAAAAGGCAAAAGTGTTACGATATGCAGCAGAGACAGACCCAAATCTAACTTACAAGTCCTTATCAAAAACTTTATTTCTAGATTGAGCAGTGAAGCTTCACGCGTTAGTTCCAATAAGAACTCACTTTTCATTTGTAAGATATACAGCAAACACTGCTTAACAAGTCTACAAAACCCCTCAAATCTGTCTTAAATGAACCTTTAACATTTTAAAACTGTGTCTGTCATATCCTACTCCCACTCGCCCTGTGCGCAGTCCTAATTGGTTCACTCTTGCTTCTGAACCAGGTACCAAAATGATTCCTACAGGGAAGTGTAGCACTCTCACACCTAGCTCTCACTTTCAAGACCAGTTTTTAGTTCAGATTTTTCCTCAAACTGTGTATGTGCCTGCAAGCAAAGTTAGCTGCTTTCTGAAGCTGCCCCACATGACTAAACCTTCAGATATTTTAAAGTAAATTTAGAAAGATGAATAGACCACAAAGCAATCTAGTCCAAATTAGCAAATGAGTAAATTAGCCAAGCAATTATGCAAACTTCATATTCTACAATATACGTGCAGTGCTACATTGTAGGAGTTTCTCCCACAGACAGATACGGGCATTTGCAAATTTAAAAATTAAAAAAAAGTGAATAATTGCTATGGTCACTCCATTTTTTCAAGTAATACCTTCAATATTTGCCAAAGGTATCTCAAAGAAGAATTTAGTTTGCAACAGATCTGTAGAGGTCATTTATTCCAACTCACTGATGCTGTAGAAGTCACTAAAAATGGGACTGTATAGGCCACATGTATTTAGATGCAGCCTCTTCAAATCCTCAAGTTTTCAGGGGTCATTGCCAGAATTAATTGAACAGCACTTAAAGTTGGCCTTCAATAAAGTTTCTTGAATTCTTTTCAAAGCAATGAACAGTGAAAACTTTCAAGAAAATCCATTAAATAATCCATGAAATAATCTGAGAAAATAACTATCTAGGACTGAAAGAGCAGGTGCTCTGATGGTAAAGCAATAAACTCAGATTAAGGTTTTATTCCTTCCCTGACTGCAGACTTCGACCTTCAACAAATTGATTTCATTCACTTACCCTCAGATACCTGTTCTTTTTTAATCCTTCCCCTGTAATGGTATAGCTGGGCTTCGTTTGCAAATTCTTTTAGAGAAAAATTGTCTCAATTTTAATTTATTTTTACCCAATGGATTTTGGTCTTAAGTGCGTCTACAGATTAGCATGTTCCATATTACTATCTGGTAAATATAGGCAGTATTTTTGATTCAGTAGGTACATATTATGCCACTCACCAAATACCTCTATTTCAAGTAGCAACTAGATTAAGTACACGATATTCAAGCATCATAAAACTACAGGTACTGTGATGCCTGGAAACTGAGAATGTTTTCCCTATCTTTGAAACAATCAGGAATTTGTGTCTCTGATTATTACCACTTTCGGATTTACACCACGCATTCAAACCCTGAAATAAAGGTAACAGCATCTAGGCTATCATTTAAAAAACACGACATTCAGGACAACTCGTGACATTTGCTGTCAGTATAAAGCATGCTCAAAACGCAAAATACCGTACTCTAGTACTGCTTGCAAATTGACCTTAAAACAACAGATTGCAGGTGTCTAGCTTCAGAATAAAGATAGGTTGAGTAAGATTATGCACACCTCATACTTTCCTCTGAGGACAGATGGAATAACCTGGGCAACTAGGCCATCCAGTAGAAGCTTCAACTCAGTTTAACCTGTTTAGAAGAAACTCCACCATACTTGACAAACAGCTGCTGGCTTCAACAACCACTAATGTTATTAGCATAACACAAATACAGATTTCAACAAATATTCAACCAGTTTCCTGTAGCCTAACAACAGTTCTTAAGTGAGTTTACAACAGCTGGCTGCTTACGTGCTACTTAATTCTCTATGTGTAGAGAAACAGCCACTTTGCTTTAGCAGTATGGGCTGTAGTAAGCATATGTATTTGGGCATCATGTATACATTATACCCACATATGGATTTCTTCACGTAAATCTTCAGCCAAGGTTATCAAATCGCTCAAAAGTTTTGTGTAAAAAAAAACAAGCACACATTAATAACATAAACCTATGTTTAAGTACAAATTAGTTGGAATATTTTCTGGTGTATTTGTAGCATAATAAAATATTGTAGATCTTAATATTAAGAAATTACTTCTAGTGATTTCTACTCTTGTAAAAAAAATAATCCCCCCCAGTTACTGAAGTGTGCTGTCAGATCATCAGTTGATGCCTTATTGAGTACACCATACGCCTTCTTCACTCCAACAATAAAAGGGCTGGAGAGTGGAGAAAGGAGTAGAAACAACTCTGCCTTTCTGCAGAACAGAAAGCCCCATTTTGACAGAACAGCTCTGAGAAGGGACACCCAGCAGAAAAACACATTAAGCTCTTTTCTCAACGCTGAACAATACCAGCACAAGAGAGAATGCAGACACTCACTTCCATTCATAAAGAAAAATTGCTTTATACTAAATCTGTAAAGAGGTAACGCATTCATTGTTTCAGTGTTTGAAAATAGACTTTTAAAAGCATCTTGTAACACCTCTTCGGTAGCTCATGTAGCCACCAACCTAAATTTATGTTCAGTGGAAATTGTCTTTAATGGCTTTCCCAGCAAATTTAAAAAAACAAACAAACAAAACCCAACACTCACCCCGCCCCTGAAAAACACCACCAGAACAACAAAAAAACCCCACACCCTCAAAAAACCCATATCCAAACCTACCAAAAAAAAAACAAAAACCAAGCAAAATGCATTCAAGTACATATACTGGTTTCTGAGATTGGGGGCTGGAGGCACAGAATGGGTGTCCTTTCTAAGGGAATACAGTCTGTGTCAGGTAAACATTGCATTAAATCCACCTGATGCTTCATGAAAGCCTGTTTCTGGCTTTTCATGGCTCCATTCCATGCTGGCAGATCTCTCTGTAGCTGTTCCTTATCTTTTAGGAAAGGCTGTTCTGTAGCTACAGCATTTTTCAGAACAGTTTGACACTTCCTGCTCTTCCTTCTTCCACTGTAAATATTTTGTTCTGTGATATTTTAAATTTATCATCTAGCTGTAAGATGGAAGCTTATTATTCAGATTTTTTATGAACTACTGAAAAACTAAAGTTTCTCAAGGAAAAAAAAAAAATGTCTTTTATTCATCTCTCCCTATGACTTCCCTACTTTCCCCATAGATACAGCAGCAATTTATATACACAAGTGCCATTTAAATTATCTCATTAGAGGCTGCAAATGACATTTAAATTGCATCTGTTAACCCAGTTGTTATCTGGGGACAAAATCATTTCCCTTTGCATAGTAGCCAAAGAGACTCCATTTGTATGAAATTAGTGTAATCTCTTGACAATGAGAAAATGTCAGATTTATCCAGTTTGTTTTGGAACAGGGCATGGATAGAGTTTCACTCCCAAGACTATAATGATGTGGAAATTGTTTGTAAATTACTAAGAGGTACAGACTCCAGCAGATGCCTGACATGATACCTTTGATAACAAAGATGGAGAAATCCCTTTCTTGCCTTGATATGCAGGTTATGATAATTGAAGTAATCAGTTATGTCATCATAGCTAAACTACTTCAGAGAAATCCTGGTGAAACAAGTTCATTTTGGTGAATGTGGCTGAGCTTGTATCATGATATCTGAGAGGACAAAACACAGGATAGAAGAGTGGGAATTCAAAACAGCTTCCCTGCTACAGGAGAAGCTGGGAACATAGCCTTTAATATTAAAAAATAAAATGATTGTGTTCCTATTCAGCTCAGTTTTTTATTATTGAACACAACTACTAAGCTTGAATTTTAAGCTGATAGTTTTGGTGTGAGGATGTTTCTTAATTAGAGCAAAAAGGATTTAAAATGGGGAATGATCATTTATTAGAGCAGCACTCAAACCAACAAACCAAACTCCTTTGGTACAACAGTGCAGTTTGTTGACACATCGAGAGCTAGCAGGCTAGATTCACACAGAGCATACGCTCTTGGGCTGCAAAAATGATTTGCAGCCATAAGCTCCAAAAGTGATTTGCTGCTAAGAGCTCCGATTGCATATGCTGACTTTTTTTTTTTTTTTTTTATCATTTGAAAATTTGAGAATTCAGCAACTTTAAAGCACCATAAAAAGTTTAAATACGTTTTTATGATCCACAATGGTGCATTCCACATAAAGGATGGCAATGCTGCAGCAAGATGTCTGACTTCAATGGTCAGGAACACCTACTGAAAGTTCACTATAAAGATGCATTAAAATATAAGTCTATGCAAGCCTGATTGGATACCATTTGAATCACAAAGCAGAACGTATTTCATAGAGTAGTGATTTTTTTATGCATTAGAAAATGAGTATTTCTATTACAAGACAAAAGGTTTTATTTGTTTAAAGGCCCTTGAAACAGATCAAGCAATTCCAGTTAATAAAGGAACATGCCAATATGCCTTAAGCACATTAACTATGACTAATTAATAATATGCAAACTACGCAAAACTGACCATTTCAGCATGTTGCCATTTTTGGAAGCACTTATTATAGGATTGATGATACTTAAAGAAGTCTTCTGAAGTTTAAATATGCTCTTTAAATTGAAGTTTGAAATAAATACTTGCATACACATTAACACATTATTCCTTGTTCTGCAGCAGAATCTTTGTGTCAACTGTGTTACTTGACCTGGCAGTTACACTATAAATCCCCTCAGCTATCTGGGGATTTTTTTTAAACCTTTTCCTGAAATCCTTTACTAAAGAGAGATTAATATTTGATCCTAGCTGAAAGGAAATCTAGTTGGAAAAAGTTTGAGACAGGTCTACTTATACTTCAGGCTAGATGAAAAGTGAAAAAAAAGTAATTAAAAACCTTCAAACTTTTTCCAGTTCTGCATCTTGACCTGTATCAGTCTAAATGTCCACAGAGACAGATCATAAAGCAGGGTTAAATTTCAAAATTTTCTTTGGCTATTTGCAGAAATTGCTGGTCTTCAAAGGAAATAGAAAAGGTAGCATTGTGCTTTAAATACAAGACAATTAGATTTTTTTTTATGGCAATACATTCAAAGCAGAAGGTATGATATTTTGATTAGCAAAATTATGCTGTACTATTTTGCCTTGTATAACTAGAACTGTGCAGACTTGCAAACATGAATGTCAAAGTTTGACCTCCAGTCATAAATGACCACACAGAGAACTCAGCAAGAGCTAGAATATTGCATCCTCAGACTCCCTGTCAGTGCAGATGTTCACAACAAAAGATGTCTCTATGTCCTTTATCGAGGAACTTCTCTTGCCTTTAATCATTCCGTAATTTAGGTATTCAGTATCTCCATGCTCTGTTGCTGGTTCACTTGATGTATATAACTAATTATAATACTTCATAGTCAGAAGGACCTGAGGGTGTTGGTTGACAGCTGACTGAACATGAGCCAGCAGTGTGCCCAGGTGGCCAAGAAGGCCAATGGCATCTTGGCTTGGATCAGAAACGGCGTGACCAGGTAGGTTATTCTCCCTCTGTACTCGGCACTGGTGAGACCGCACCTTGAATACTGTGTTCAGTTCTGGGCCCCTCACCACAAGGAGGATGTTGAGGCTCTGGAGCGAGTCCAGAGAAGAGCAACAAAGCTGGTGAAGGGGCTGGAGATCAGGCCTTATGAGGAGTGGCGGAGAGAGCTGGGGGTGTTTAGCCTGGAGAAGAGGAGGCTGAGGAGAGACCTAATTGCTTTCTATAACTACCTAAAAGGAAGTTGTGGAGAGGAGGGTGCTGGCCTCTTCTCCCAAGTGACAGGGGACAGGACGAGAGGGAATGGCCTCAAGTTCCGCCAGGGGAGGTTTAGGGTGGACATTAGGAAAAAATTTTTCACAGAAAGGGTCATTGGGCACTGGAACAGGCTGTCCAGGGAGGGGTTTGAGTCACCTTCCCTGGAGGTGTTTAAGGCACGGGTGGACGAGGTGCTGATGGTTTAGTGTTTGATAGGAATGGTTGGACTCAGTGATCTGGTGGGTCTCTTCCAACCTGGTGATTCTATGATTCTATGCTAGAAAAACTAAGCAATAGAAAGAAACTTCTCCCTAATGACCTCTGATAAATAACTTGCTGAGGACAATAGGATAAGTTTTCACCTTCAGATGGATGTTCTAACAAAGCTCAGCCAAATCCTTAGGTACTCCAGTAAAAATGGGCTAAATTAACATTTGAACAGCAGGTCAAAATGTCTTTATTTTATTCTACAAATAAATGTTAGCAGTCTATATAACTAGGTTACTTTGCTCTGTCAGTGCCTTATCTTAGTCTTTTCTTCCTCTGCCACTAATAAGTTTTTAAAGCATGTGAAATATTCGATTCACACTGTGCCATCTCTTCCCCTTGTGTTTCTCCTCTCCCCTATTTGTATCTCTCCCTTCCATCTCTACAAGCCAAATACCTGCTGGAAATCAAGCAGAAATTAGAAGGAATGCCTATTTCCACCTAGCAAGTTTTCAGCATGACACAAACATAAGAGCCAATTAGTACCCTAAGGCATGCTGAGCTCAGAAATAATTACCTCCAAGCTCTACGTCTCTCTCAGCATCTCCCTATTATATCATGACAGAATTGTAGCAACATTATATTATCTTGGGAAAAACCAATGCAAAACAGGTAAAAAGCTTCACTCTAATATGCTAGAAAGTCAAAAGATAAAAAAACCCAAACTAGTAAGAATTCATGTTAATCTTTTCATCTGAAGAAAGCCAACTTGAAATCATTACATTTTAAAATGCTGTTGCTAAAATAGTAACTTTATTTTCCCACTAAACGATTATTATTTATTATCCATGGAAATATAAGCCACATCTCATTTCTAATAGGTTTAAATAATACTAAAAATGAAGGATGATTAAGTCACTTAGAGTTTCATTTTTTGACATGATTATGAAAATGACTATTAAAAATGTACAATGACTTACTGAATAGATAATTCAAAACTATGAACTGCCATGTTACTCTAACCAACTGGTACAGCTATTATATCCACAAAACAAAGTAACAGATAATACAAGCCTCAAAAGTACCCAAACTCAACAACATTTGCCCAAGTGATAGTTTTTAGGCAGAAAAATTTCTTGGTTAATGTGAAATATAGCTTCAAGACAAGAGAGGAAAACCAGATGATTTTTAATAAAACTTTTAGGAACCTGAAAAATAAAATAAATCCTGATAAAGAAGGGTCACATAGATGCACTCATAGGATGAACAGGATGCATATGACACAAGGGTATGTAAAGTGACATACACAGAAACATATCACTGCAAGAATGATGCCAGGCTTAGAACACCAGAGATCACACTCTTCTGAGAGGATACACAGTAAATCAAGGATACATTTAAAGGAACAGGAAAAAAAGAGGATGAAAAAGGATGAAAAGTGCAAAAAAGGGAATACTTAATTCAGAAAAGGACCAAAATTAAAAATGAACCCAAATAAAAGTACAAGGAAAAGCTACTCTCGGATACAATGACCACATGCTGCCAATATCACTATAGAGATATTAAGAGGTATGAGAAGATTTCAATAGATACGGACGTGGTACTATAAGAAGTGCTGGAATGTTTTTGTTTACTGGAGAGACCCAGCTCTCATCTAAACAACAAATTCTCTCAGTTATCTTCAAGTGGGTCCCTGACATCTTGTTCTGGTTTTCATTCCCAAGCCACCTCTAGCGCACAAGGATTGCTAATAGGTTGGTATTATTCCAAGGTTTTAATGGAAAGGTTCATTTGCAATAGATTAAGTTATTCTGTACTGAAAATATATTGGATTATTCTGCAGAGTATGGTTTATAATCTTCAGTTCCTTATGAGCAGTGAAGTGCTCACCACAAGAAGGATGTTGAGGCTCTGGAGCGAGTCCAGAGAAGGGCAACGAAGCTGGTGAAGGGGCTGGAGAACAGGCCTTATGAGGAGCGGCTGAGAGAGCTGGGGTTGTTTAGCCTGGAGAAGAGGAGGCTGAGGGGAGACCTTATTGCTCTCTACAACTACCTGAAAGGAGGTTGTGGAGAGGAGGGAGCTGGGCTCTTCTCGCAAGTGACAGGGGACAGGACAAGAGGGAATGGCCTCAAGCTCCGCCAGGGGAGGTGCAGGCTCGACATAAGGAAAAAATTCTTCACAAAAAGGGTCATTAGGCAATGGAATGGTCTGCCCAGGGAGGTGGTTGACTCGCCTTCCCTGGAGGTGTTTAAGGTGCAGGTGGACGAGATACTGAGAGGCATGGTTTAGAGATTGGTGGCAATGGTTAGACTCAATGATCCAGTGGGTCTCTTCCAACCTGATGGTTCTATGATTCTACATATGATTTATAGTCAGACTGTGAAACCATCCTATGTCAGTCACTAAGTTTCTGATAATGGAATACCATTAATAAATATTAGAACAGCAGAAGAGTAGAAGTCTGCTGGTTGATCCAGTCAGAGGATGGAGAAACGTTATGTCACAAATAAGGTTTCAACTTAGGCAGAACCAGAGGAGCTTCGCATATGATCATCCTCCTTCTGTTTCATCTGCATTCAGGGAGCACCTTCATATGAACATTACAGAATCCAGTCCAGACTTTTTTTGTGATTAAATGCAAATTACCAGGTTTATGTTTTGCCCTAATTCACAATTGTTATTCATAAAGCAATGCTACAGGAATCTTCCAATTTGTTATGCAACAGTTTAAACCAACAGCACGTCTTGCAGTATTTCTTCACACAACATTTTAAGGGAAAGTCCTCAAATAAGAGTCAAGAGACTTTGATCTATGTAGAAGGGAAATAAAGGCACAAAATCAATTTAATACAGCAAAAATATTTGTATTATTCAAGCTCCTATTCCTCACAAACTTGCAAAGCGGTGTTCAAAATTATACTGATGGAAATGCACTTAGATTAGGATTTGCGGACTTGATCAAAAAGAAATTCAACAAGATCTTAGGTATTTTGAAGGAGACATTACTTGACAATATTTAGAACTAAACCACGACCAATATCTAATATATTAGCATCTAATCACAGAATCACACAGAACAACCAGGTTGGAAGACACCCACCGGATTGTCGAGTCCAACCATTCCCACCAATCCCTAAATCATGCTCCTAATATACAATTAAAACTCATAAACCAGTGAATCATGGTCTATGACCTGTTCTTTCTTTTTCCCTTGTTGTTCTTGAAAGCATTCCCATTTTGCAAAAGGAAAAAGATCAAAAGCTAAAGAAATTTTGAACAAATACATAGAAAAGCCACCTGAATGAGACAACATACCTTCTAGACTTTAAGAGCACAAAAAACTTTTAAGACTACATCATTCTATGGTTTGCCACAATGCTCTGCAAAAGACAGTTCTGTCATGATTTAAAAAAATATGAAAGAAATAAAATCTTCAACTCAGTAAGTTCTTTTGTACTATCTCTTGTACACAGTCATGTAACTGAATAATGAGGGGGTAAAAAGGACACTGGTTTGCATTTCTTCTGCAGAAAAGATGCAGTTTATATGCAGTTCAGTCAACAATACAGTATTCATGAATACGGGTTTCACAAAGGTTTAACACAGAAAATCTTTCATTCTTATAATACAAATGCCAGGTACTATTCTACCTACTGAGCAAGTTCCCTTGATTAATTTAAGACACATCACAAGTAAACTTCACCTGTGTTAGAGTTTTGTAGACTGGCACTTCCAACTGTTCTTTTCTGAACACAGAGATTTTTGTCTCCTCTCTTTTTGTTGATCAAATTCAGAACACCTGGTGTCAAAATTGCTAATTTGCCTTCAATTATCACCCCATGCATTTTCAAATGATCCCCTTGCAAATCCCAGGAATTTCCAGCTTGTCCAATTAGCATGTTACAATTTTGATTCAGTTCCCTGCTGTTCAAGTCTAAGCAACTATTTTTGCCACTGAGGAACGCCCCCACCTTACACGTGAATTATAGGTCTAGTAATTCACATTTTCATACACAGTACAGACAATGCAAAAAAGTAGAAAAAGTGGAAAACAGTCTTGCCTCTGAGTAAGTATAATCACTTGCTTTTGCCAGTATCAGAGTACTCCCCGGTTCCATATCTGGGCTTTCATATACTAAAAAGCAAGGTGAAGAAGCACCGTATAGAAAAATACTACTTTGATTTCCTGCAAAGCCAATTTCATCTATTCTTTCAACAACTCCACTCCTAATAAAGCAAAACAAGACTGAGAGATGTGTTTTGTTTATAAACATTCGTAGGACCATTGCACAAGTGATGTGTCTTCAGTGTGTAGGAAAAAATATATAATCTTCTCTGCTTCCGGGGATGCTGCTTAGCACACACTCTCCAACTACAATAGGTATTTCCCCACATCTTTCTGCCATTGTCTCCACTTTCCTTCCAGAACACTCCAGTTTTGCTCAATTATTTCTTGATGTGAACAGTTCTAGTCATAAAATCATAGAAGTATAGAATGGTTTGGATTGGAAGGAACCTTAAAGATTATCCAGTTCCACCACTCCACCCCATCATATTTCACTATACTCCATCTAATACGGACATGCGTTAACATGAGCTTTATCATAACTTTTGTGGAGGATATGATCTTATCTACTTATGTGCCCTTTTTCTACTGTGGAATTCCTTCCAGACTCAAGATCTTTCTGTAATAACCTAAACAACCTCCCAGACAAGAGAGGCACAGAAAACATTTAAAATTAAAATTCTATAGTTCATTTCCAAAGATCCAAATTTTTTCCCAATATTATTGGCAAATAATTGAAATGAAAATTGGAAGAAAAATGACCCTGGAATGTTGTTTAAGGCCAAGAACGATTAAAATCTGAGATGTTAAAAACACAAGAAATGATTTCTGCTCTGCTGCTTAAATCACATCATACACTAATTATCTTTAGCATTCTCATTATATCACTTAATTCTACTGACTACAACAAACTACTACTCAAGCAACCACAGAGCAGGGAGAAGCTACATGTCTAACGTCCTGCAAACAAATGCAACAAACAACACCTAATAAGGATATAATCTTCATGGCAAACATCCTGTGGTTAACTCCTTCCCACGATCAGGAATAAATTCTTCAACAAGTAAAACCATAACATATGCAGAGTTCCACTTAGCACCATCCTAAGTCCCATGTAATAAATTTTCTGTTAAGTTCTGCTTTATAAAAAAATCCTCTCAAAAATTGCAAAGCACACTCAGTACTAAAATCCAGGAGAAATTTCTTAATCCTGTTATATAAAGAGAAATTACAATGTGTTCCAGCAGAGCGTCTTTTAAACAGGCAGCAGTAGTGCTGCCTTACTGTTAAATGTCTATGGGAAAATAAATGAGGAAGAACTCTCTACCTGGCTGCGACTTCAGGGGAATGTAGGAGCACTGCTGCTTGGCAAATGTGCCATAGGCAAGCACAACTTTCAGAGATAAAAAACCTAAAGATATGCATAGAAGCTGTAAACTACAGACTAAACGTATCGCTATAAGCACACTACACCTAGAAAATTTTATTTAGGCACCAAAATGAAATTAAATGGCATTTTGAAGGCATCTTGAGTTGCTTACGTAGTCAGCATAAAACAACATGATTTCCTGACATCAAAACTGCATTAACACTGCTCCTTTGGTGGCACCCTGCAGCAGGACGGTGAGTTCTGTGGTGGGGTGGGCATTTTGAGGCGGTGGCGTGACCAGCAGGTCCAGGGAGGTTATTCTCCCTCTGTACTCAGCACTGGTGAGACCGCTCCTTGAATCCTGTGTTCAGTTCTGGGCCCCTCACCATAAGAAGGATGTTGAGGCTCTGGAGCGAGTCCAGAGAAGAGCAACAAAGCTGGCAAAGGGGCTGGAGAACAAGTCTTACGAGGAACAGCTGAGACAGCTGGGGTTGTTTAGCCTGGAGAAGAGGAGGCTGAGGGGAGACCTCATTGCTGTCTATAACTACCTGAGGGGAGGGTGCTGGCCTCTTCTCCCAAGTGACAGGACGAGAGGGAATGGCCACAAGCTCCACAAGGGGAGATTTAGGCTGGACATTAGGAAAAAATTTTTCACGGAAAGGGTCATTGGACACTGGAACAGGCTGCCCAGGGAGGTGGTTGAGTCACCTTCCCTGGAGGTGTTTAAGGCACAGGTGGACAAGGTGCTGATGGTCATGGTTTAGTCTTTGATAGGAGTGGTTGGACTCAATCCAGTGGGTCTCTTCCAACCTGGTTATTCTGTGAAAACCATGTAATTGATGTACATCCAATAGGAAACTGGTTGCTGATGACGCTTTTTGTTGTTGTTTGTGTTTTTAAGGAATGTATTCTGAAAAGGGTGTTTTTGAAATATATTTTTTTCATACCGAAGCAGCACTGTATCTCAGAAACTGTCTATTTTGACACTTAAGTATAAGGAAGGTTCACAGGTAGTTATTTTCTCATTTTCTAACCTAATTATAAGAAGCAAAAAGCTTTTCATCCTTGCTTTGGTTTATACACTGGCATTTCCACGTTTAAGAATCTGCTTTCTGAAGTCATCAGAAAAAAAGAGAAATAAAACCAAACACCACAAAACTCACACCACTCTTGATCGATAGCAGAGTCCGTGGCAATTAAAGGATATCTGACAAACTCTGACTAAGACTGGGATTATGTGTAGCTGTTTCAATATGTCTAAGCAGTGAGGAAGTGGTTAGCTCAATATTTTAACTCCTTTTAGAAGAATAGGTACTTTCTTCACTTGAAGAAGCAATGAAAACATTTTCAGTGTGTTTTAGTAAAGTATATGATCTAAATAGACGAAGTACCACAGAGTGCACACACACGTCAGACCTGTAAGTGCTTTTACCATTCCAGTATGTATTTAGGAAGTAACTCAGATAGAAACATAACAAGAAAGACATTCTGAGCACAGAGCCCTTCCATCCAAACATCACAGTGATTTTCTGCATCTGAGGACACAGGAACTAACCCTGAAATCCACGCTGCAGCTGGCTTTGAAACAACATTATTACCTATAATAATACTTACAAGTGCACATTTTCAGGTATGCTTTCATGAGGAGGAGTAGAGTAAGAGCTCACCAGTGTCCCTTTGGAGCACCAGCCCTGCACTGTCAGAGAGTTCTCACCCAGGTGCTACCTGCTTAGGAGTCTGAAGAGCTGAGAAAGAGAGGGGCTCACATTATAATGGCCCCAGCTTTGGCAAAGGGTTCCTTCAGAGAGACTACAGACTTCAAAAGACGATGCAAAACACAGTGCCAGTAGCAGCCCCAGGTATTTTTATCTTCCCATAGAGCTGGGAGAAGAGCATACTTTTCTTATGCCCCTGATCATGTTTTAACAGTTAAATATCACCGGATGAGCTTTTGTCCCCTTATAATTTGAGTGGTAAGTGAACATAAGTAATTTTGAAAAAGGAGAAAAATGTAAGGCTCATACACTTTCATATTCACACTAAAAGTGGCCTGCATGATATAAGAGGGATTCATACAGCAGAGCTGGCAATCATTTTGCAAAGGCCCAAACTAAGTAGTGGTCAAGGAGACCTATGCATTACCTGGTCATTGAAGGTACACGCACAAGTGTTAATCATTACTTCCTAACTGTATTGGTATAAGACAAAGGAAATACAGAATAATAGAATCATAGAATAGTTTGGGCTGGAGGAGACCTCAAAGATCATCTAGTTCTAACCCCCCTGTGATGCGCAGGAACACGTCCCACTGTATCAGGCTGCCCGAAGCCCCATCCAATATGGCCTTGAACATCTCCAGGGATGGAGCAGCCACAATTTCCCTGGGCAATGGCCTCACCACTCTCATAGTGAAGAAATTCCTCCTTATGTCTTGTCTAAATCTGCCCCTCTCCAGCTTATACCTATTGCCTATAGCTGGTGCAAATGGATTTAGCTATAGGATTTGACCATACAGTTCAGAGTATTTTTTTTATGGCTTAGCAACTGAGTTTCTAAAATTTGCTCATTTCATTATTTGTTACTGTTAACCTAAACCTAACCTGAGATGTATATCAAGCACAATAACAATGGCTATCGTTTTTCATTTAACCAGTCATAACCAATCATTTATTGAAACGCAACATCTGAAACTAAATTTTGAACACATAGTAGATAATATAAGCAGAACTAACACCCAAATTAAAAAAAAAAAAAAAATCCCATGAAGGAAAACCAAGAAACAATTAAGTAAGAAAATAATTCCCTCTCAGCTATTTTGAGTAGTTGTGTTTAGTGAGTAATTTAGTCACTGAGTTACCCACTCAGATCTACTGCTCAGCAATGCTGGCTTGTGAAAACTCTCCAGGTATTGAAATAGAGCATTTAAATACTAATCCAGTAAATATTCAAGTGACTCTCAACGACTGAATTTTATTTATATATTTTTATACCTATATATAAACAGAAGCAGCATATATGTAATATCTTCGATGTTTCTTCCAAAAAAAAAAAAAAAAAGTCAATATTCTACAATTTTGGTAAAGCTGCTCAGAAACCACTTTCCTTATTCTGGTTTCCTGTTAATTTATATGCCAACAGGCAAAGGCCAGAATGTCAGCTATAATCTCAAGTCTAAATCAGACTAGCTTAATTCTTTTGAAGAAGTCGGACACAAGAAACATGCATACAGAATATAGATTGAATATTGTGAATAATTATATTATCACAGCTGAGAAGCTGGCTGGATCAAAGACCAAGTCCACTTAGACACTTCTGTTTTAAAGTGAAAGAGCCACATATAAACCCAGAATTTTTAGCCACATTTCTGCACTAGTACCATAATATAATTTAACAGCTTTTGAATTGTAAGTTTATTAGAAAACTGTCATTCGGCCTACATATAAATTTGCTTGCTTGCTAGTTAGGATAATATATCTGCTAACTCCAGATCCTCAGCTAGCAGCCTGCTTATTTAATGGAGACTACAAGGCTGTGCCCTTAAATGGTAGCAGTTTAAATTAGCTGAGCAGAGCTAAAAGCCAGTCAAGGAATGATTAGATGAAAGATGTGCTGGGGTTATTAAAGCAAACAGACTGTCTGAAAATTCACATCTGCACTACAAAGACCTTAAAAGCTGCAAGAAATTCTTCCATGTTCTGTATCACAGATGCACTAATTCTTCACCGAATGCCTACAGCCATCTACCATGGTATTATCACACGTGGCTTCTTTAAGAGGTCACTGTTGCAGACAAGCACTAGATTTAAGCTGTCAGGACTGTCTTTCCGAACATATTTTGTGACATGGCTTCACTTTGGAACTGCTTTGCTTGTGACCTCTGGGTTATGTCAATGCAACATCCTCTGCTTGGGGCCACTATTAAATAACATACACATGTTCAAACTTGAGTTCCTTTAAAACTAGCTGAAACGGCTCCCAGGGCTGTTTCATGCTTGCCGCGGTCTGCAACTTGTGCCCTTTAAAAAAAACAACCGTAGTAAACATAGAAGACTAAAATATCCATGTAACTGCCTGAATCCCAACTTTCTCACATTTGAAATACAGTGAAGTTTGCAGCAACTTTTCACAGAGATAGATTTTCTGTTAATAATGTAAACTTAAAGTAAGGGAACAAACAAAAGATACCAGAACAGGTGACCCATCTTAGCAGAAAAAAAGAGAGACAAAACACCTAACTTCATCTCTCCATGAACTTCCATCAAGCTAATAAGCAATCCACATTGGGAACAGGAGTGTCAAGTATTTTCCATCTAAACCAGGAATGAACTGTAACTGAGGCAATTAAGCTTTACTTAGGACATACTGTAAAAGCAGCTTTCTCTGTAGGATATCTTTCAGACAGGCAGTAGCCCATTCAACAAGGATTGCTTTACACAGTTGTTTGCTTTAAAAGCCTTTATTTATTGTGTATAGGAGTAGTTGATAAAAGGATTTCTTCACCAGTGTTATTTTTTCAGTTGTTAGACTAGCCTACCTTTTTCTTCTCTATCATTCAGAACTTGAAAATCTAGGTGCAAGTTCCACATAAATGCAAAGCAATTATTTTAAATAAGGAAGTCCCAGAGTACATGGTGTTTGTGTAGCTCACTTACAAAAAAAAAAGTGTGTGTGAATTTTTACTATTATTTTTTCTTTTACTGCAGCAAGCCATAGTGTTCTGTGCTGCAGTCTGCTTGCAGACAGATCCAAGAGGATTATATGGAGTGACGGAACCATTTGGACACCTGAATAGAAGCTACAATTGTTTTAAAAATGTGACCTGCAGGTGTTAAAGATCGGACCACAGTCATAATCATAGAAAGTGCACTAGCAAAATACACCATCATTTCCTTGATTAGGAGAATCCTGCAACTACAAGTTATAAAAACAAAGCAACTTACTTAAGCAAAATTGTAGCTGGATAATATGTTCTTTTTGGTTCAAAACTAGAATTTTACTGCTATGTTAGTTTGTATAAATTGCGTATGGTGTTTTATGTACACATTTTGTTTCATTTCTTTTGTATTAGGTATTATAATGTCAGAAAAACATTTGAACACTAAGAGGAAATTGCAATAATTTGTGACAACTTACACCTCTCTATTCTCCACCACAATTACGTTGTGGTTTTTTGGGTGGTGGGGGAAGAATAATTTACTTTAAATCTTAATCATCTACTTCATTTACTCTCTCTAAAGTCAGGACGGCCTGTAATAGAGTCTAATCAGACAACCTGCAAAGTACAAGGAGAAAAACCTGCAGCAAACCTGCAAAAGCACTTCAACAAAACTTCAAGAGTTCACTGTTGCAGCTGATATAAAATAAAGGTAGTACCTTAATCTTAGGTGGAATTACAACAGTGTATTAAAAACGGGCCCAGACCTTTATGCTTGTTAACTCTGACAGCTAGATATAGATGTGATCTACTCTTAGTCTACTTCCTAGGACCATCTTCCTTGAAAGTATAAAAACATATTTGTCACTTGGTGTCCACACACTGGCAACAGTGACTATATTAGCCAATTTTCTTCCACATTTACCTCTGCACTAGCTACATTTCCTGGTCTCCTCCACGCCTAATATAAAACCTGACTGAATATCTGAGCTTAGCGACCTGAATTCGGCAGCTTTCACCATGAGCATACCGTATGAGCCCTTTAGTTCTTGCATAAATGCTAAAGATGTTCAGATCTGAAAAATGAATTAAATACTAGTTATTTTGTCACAGTTCATTGTTATTGTTCAGGACTTGCTGATGTTTTTGACACTGAAGACAGGTGCTGATGGGAAAGCATATGCTATTTATAAATGACGCTTCATCACATAGTTCAAACACTCATTCCTTTTGCTATAAATGTATTAAACTCTTCATATTTGAAAAGCAGCTTAATTCCACCCACCTAATCTGGAATGGTGCCCTAGCAAGTAGAGAGAGTCAGGAAATATGTTTATGTATTATTCCAGTCATAAGGGGTTTTCTTCTGTTCAGTACTATTCCTTATCTACATTCAACCACATCAAAGCTCTTATTTAGCTGAGCATGGATGGATTTGAACTACTTTCACATTAAGTTTTTTAATATTCTGAAGAGGTGAACTAACGCTTCTCTGTCCACTTGTAGGAGTAGTAGAAGTTTTATGCTTCTTGAAGAAAAACACAAAATAAACACATAATCACTGAGAAGGAAGCCTTACCTGGCTCATTCCCAATGCAATACACTTGTAGCACTAACAGACCAGCAGCAATCAGTTACTTCTATAAAAAATCCGTTGGTTTCCAAGTCAGTGACACTTTTGAGGAGAGTACAATTCACACCTTGTGACCAGCCCTTCTGTCTGTCTGTAAGGATTTTAACAAGAGTTTCAATACATCTCTTCTTACTTCTACAACTTGCTGACTCCACTCACAGACACATATTTTACAACGGTTTTAACAAGAGCTGCAAGGTAGTCTATTTTCCCAGGCCACATGTGAAAGCAATACCTCAGGACAAGGCTTTTTGTCCTCAAGGGGTGGCCAAGCACCCTAGAAAAGGCAGAACTGTCGTGTGGCAGGCACCAGGGCTCTCCATCCTGCTCAGTCGCAGAAAGCACTTTGTGGACTTTGCTATTTGCTCTTAAGAAGATGGCCACAGGATTCAAGACCTACATTTTGTTTGTTAAAAAACAACTTCTCTACCACTTATTCCTCCCCTACCCAGCCTCATTTCAGAAACATGGTAAAAATCCTTAGACTCTGCCATAGGCCTGGCAGCAGAAGGAAACTGGAGTCAAATTTTAGCATGTAAGCATATGTTTTGAACAAACATTTAGAGATTTTATAGTCATGATGGCATCAGTTAGTATCCATTACCTGTCAAATATTCTTGTTCCAGTAGTATTTTGAGGTTGTTTTTCTGTAAGCCTGGCTGCTGTGCTCAGGGCTGCTGAGAGGGCCTGGCTGCACGCTTGGCACTGGTTTTCTGGGACCAAGGCCTCAAAGGTGACGTCTTCCTCTGACAGAAAATGCCACTTCCAGGGAAGCAGAGGTAGCTAAAATGGTTAAGATCAGCAAAGCAGCAGCAGAAACTGGTCACCCGAGAAGCAGTGCACACAGCAGCTTAGCCCAGGGTGTGCTCAACCCCTCCCTTGCCTGCCTTTTCCTAACGAAAGCATCACCTCCTCTAGAGGGGACATCACTGGTTCCTCAGGGGAAGGATTGGTTCATTATTATACTGAAACCAGGAACAACATTTAAGTGAATACAAAGGAAAATCTGTTGAGTGGCTTGGCTGTATCATTTAAATCTCCAGGCCTGAGCACTCCTTCTCAAGCACACAGCCTTTTCAGTGCTGGAATATGCAGAAGGATTAGGGGCTTTATTAGTACTTTAGTCCTGATGAAGCAAAGTACCTAACGCGTATTTAACTTGAAGCATACCAAGAGTCACAGTAATTTACTCAGATTACTGAAGCGAAATAAAGTAATGACCTGCTTTAGAATCCTGTGTCACCCAGAGCTGAACTCTTCTGCTCCTGGTGGGATCAGGCTTCACATCCCCTGTCTCAGGACTTCTGAGCGCTTAAAGATGGAAGAGATTCAGTTTGTACCGAGTCTGTGCTGCCTGCAGCAAAATACTGCTTCCCATAAAGGCGGGCCAATCTCATTGTTTATTTACAAATTAAGAAACAATGTGACCTACAATAATGTTCACACAATGCATAGGTATGGACGAACTCCGGAAACGACTGCTAAACTACCATTTATAAATACCAATTATGTTTATAAATAAAAACTATAGCATGTATTCAGGTAAAAGCAAAAAAGACTCAGCCTAGCCCAGTGGTACTATTACAATTAAGTCTTCACCTAGGAGAAAACAAGTTGATCTTAGATATTTAATAGAAATTCCATAGCATTTCCTCAGCGAGGACATATCATCAGGTCAAAATCTTTACTTGCTTGGGATAAAAGTCATCAGTGCTGCAGCAACAGCTGGTGTCTTGTGACCCACCATAAGAACAGAGGTGGAAATTCATCATGAATAAACATTTTATAGAACACAAAGATCCATTACAGAAAGACAACTACAAGATTTTAGTTCTCTCAAGCAAAAAATATGGCGGAGTAAATGAACTCCCTATTGAAACCTAGAGAAAAAAATGCCTTTAATTTCAGCAGTATATGGATTTGATCCTACAGAACTCAGACATTTTCTAATAAAAATGCAGTTGTGTTAAGTAATCAGATATACTTGATTATATAACTTACATGAATGCTGCTGGTTTTTCTTGCCTTTTTTTTTCCCCCCAACCATAAGGATAATGACGTAACTCCGAGTCAAAAAAACACCTCTGTAGATTTTCTGTAACATCATTTCTGATCCAGCATTGCCACTACTGCCGTAGTAACTAAACCAGATGTAATCAATGCATTATAAGCTCAACTCCCAGCCCCGTTAATTTCTTAAAAGCCTAAGAATTTAAGGACCTAAGAAGAATTTGAGGCCCTAAATTTAAGAATTCAAGGACCTAAAGTGAGACAGATGTAAGCTTTATTACTGTTCCCAAGGGTCAGGGTCAAAACAAGCCATGCAGGCTGGTTTCTTTAACTTGAAAGTAAACACAGGGGAAAGTTAATGGAGTGAAAGAAGTTCCTCTAGACCACTTAGCATATTATTATAAATTCATGCTCAGTCTGTAGGATTTGCAGCATAAACAATGTTTAACTGTGCCATCTCTGGGAATTCATAGGCAATCTTGCCTGAAAGGAACACTTCTAGCCATACATTCATTTCTGAAGGTGGGCAATAACAGGATGACGTATGCAGATTTCCCACGTATTAGAGGTTCAATGAGTCTCTCCTCTCAGCTCATATTGGTCTTGAGTCTATTATCTTTATACTGATGACAAGAAACTAGCGAATGCTGGCATGACGCAGTGGACCAGAAAGTTGTAGGGATTAAAAAGCTCTGGTCATCAATGGAAGTATAAGCTTCTCTCCTGAATAACATACAGTACATCATGCTGGCTTGTGCTTAGCTACATTTTTAACAGAATCTTGGAATAGTTTGGATTGAAAGAGACCTTAAAGATCATTTGAATCAGCCTGAAAGTGCAGGGAGACATTCCACTAGATAGGTAGCTCAAAGCCTCACCCAGCCTGGCCGTGAACACTTATTAAAAGGATGGGGCATCCACAACTTCTCTGGGCAACTTGTGCCAGTGCCTCACCACCCACATAGTACAAAATTTCTTCTTTAATCTAAATCTACCCTTTTTCAGTTTAAAGCCATTACACCCTTGTCTTATCATTTTGGTAAAAGATAAGCAAATAGCATGAGTATTTTACCAGATTAATGAATTTCCAAATCTTGCTGTCACAGGAGAATGAAGATACAGAGTGTGTCAGGGAATTGAAAAAGAGATTTAACAAATTCTTGGGAAAGAGGTTCCAAAATGGATATTAAAGGAAATCGGTAGGTATGTTCCCTCCAACATCCCTAATGTAAAAATTTGAATGCTGTGAAAGCAGAAGAGGAAAGAACCACATAAAATGAACTATATTGTGCCCTATCAAGACAATGTATGCTATTTCCACTATTGGGGACTTACTACTGGACTAGATGGACCATGTGTTAATCCAATTAGGCTTTTTTTTTTTGTTTTGTTTTTATAGATTCTGAAATGGAGAAAAATATCTTCCCAAAAAACAACATAATAACATTACAGCAGATTTCTGTGGGTGGGGATTTTTGACAATCATTCAAAATTACGCAATGTACAGAAACTGTATGTAATAAAAAAGCAACTAAGATTGCCAAAACCAAATCATTACTTATTGTGAAAATTCCAGGATATAAGAGCCAGTAAAAGAATAACTATATTAATATAAGCAGAGATTTGATACTATACAGTTTTGTTTTTTTGACCTTGAAAACTGGAAATTGTCCTTGACATTGAAATTTAGAATAACATCTTTAGTATGCCTGCTCCTCATGATATTGCACTTCATATTTTCTAGCAATAATAACTATTTTATTCATCCTCCTTTTAGTTTCTTGTCCTTTCCTTGAAATAACAAATAAAAGTTTATAATTACTCTCAGTCACAGGCTGTGCAGTAATTTCACAGTGAACTTGATACCAAAATTCATATACTTCGCAGCATGACACAGCAGAGAGAGATTTTGTATTCAGTCAAAGCTTATAAATTTCTCATTCAAGAAAAGGTTAAATTACCTTGAACTGCAGCATTTTTTTATTATTTTAAGAACATTCTGTGTTTTTTGTAAGCAAGTAGTGATTCTCATTACTAAAACAGCCAGATACACAATCCAGCTCTTACTGAGGGCCAGTGATACAAACTGTATTGATTTTTATAGGAATTATATTTTTATTACTTCATTAAGAATGAAGTAAACAGAGAATCTACATTGTTTTTTATTGTGGCTCACTGGCTTTTGAGATGGCAGAGCAAGCTCAGATGCCTGAATTACAGAAAAGGGAATAAGTTCTTCAATAGTTTCTATCCATTTCTGTATTAAGCAAACGATGGATTATTCTATCTGCCTGCTTTGCACTGTTCAAATGACATAAAATGAATGAATTTCAACCACAGTGCACCATTCTTGCAGTTTAAAAAATAGGCTTAATATACTTGGTCATATGGACTTATGGCAGTGAGCTGCCTTCAGAAGAAATAGCATGCTTTGACAAATGACTTTCAGATATAAGGTTGGATTGGATACACTGGAAAGAGCTGAAAAGAATTATGGACATTACTATACTTCAGGATGTCATATCTTGGCATGAAAGACTGAAGAACCATGTTGACATAAGAAATGAGTCAATCACAGTTGTTCACAGATATTCACAGTTAACCACTTGGAGCAGAGACTTTTGAAAATATTTCTTTAAATTAAGGAAAAAAAAATATGTGCTATGATCCAACATTTGATGTGAACACTAAACTAGGATTAAAAAATTAAGTACAACCTTTTTTATGAGAGTATTAAATTTTGAAATAATTTGCCTAGTTTTCTTATAACTGCATTTTAAAACTAAGATGGGAAGCATTCTGTTTTTACTAAAACTACAGAAGAGTGGCAAGGTAAAAGGAAATCATAATTTGACCCATTATCTTTGTTAATTGTAAGACTAGATACTCTCCCCCCCACACAAAAAAAAAAACAAACAAGTAACAGTTTTTTATGTCAAAACTGACAGGAAAAAAAATCTATCCCAATTATTTATGGACTGATGTTGAATAAAATTTTAGCATGTTTCTTATCATAGTTCTGAACCAAATCCAAGCACGAGTCACTCTGTCATTATTAGAAGCTCATTATTCTCCAATGGTCGTAGATAGAAACAGGTAAAAGAGGAAGTTCTTAGTGTATTTTTCAGCTGGAGTGAGATAAATAAATATAGATTTGTCCTAGAACGTCATGTTGCTCTGTAGGAGCTGACTATTGGTCGTGCAACTTGAAACAAATCCATTTGATGCTTTGAGACCTGCTGGGAGATAGACAGCTAAACCAAAGCTTATTCTTGGTGCCAGAATACACTATTCTTTCATTGCTCTTGCTTGCTAGAAAATGAAAACAAGGATTTATTTTTGACATGTCGAGTTTCAATATGCTGCATTACTCTTTACACATAAACGATGTTGAAACATGGGATTCATGACATTTAAAAGTTGTTAATAACAGAAAAGGACACTTCTTAATTTACTGGAGCATTCTATGGGTGAAAAAACCTTAAACTTTCTGATGAACTTTTGGGAAAGGCACCTGCAGAAAATAACAGAAAAAAAAAAAAAAAAGAACTTCTAACACAAAATTCCAGCGGTTGTAAGTAAGAACTGAGACCCAAGAATCATAATGTAGACACGGGTTTTTTTTGTTTGCTATCGTTAACAACTTTAAATTCAGATCAACAGTTAGGAACATCGTGAGCTTTCTGTCTGTGATCAGTAACATAGTCCTGCTAGTATAAATCAGGAGCTTTCTCTGTTGTTGTTTCTTTAAAACCATACCCACTACATCAAGTAGTGCTGAACTGTAGTGAAAACCCATGTTTCAGTTCTTTTATCTGTCTTCAGACAGATCAAGGCAGAAAGCTGATTCTGAAACTTTCAACAGTTGGTCTCAATTGGAAAACTGCTGTATGGATAGCAATAAACAAGAAAGACATTTTCTCATTCCAGCAAATTTCCAATGTTTTATATTTTATCCCATCCAGAACTGGGAGAAGCTGAAAATCTAATGGAACAGTCAATACAATAGAGACAACTACAAGTCTGCCTTGATCTGAGAGATGTATCATTTTGACTGCAGCACATCTTTTTTTAACTCAGCGTATGTTTTTATCTCTCTATATGGGCTGAAGCCTTCCTCAAATGTTGCTGATGAAGAAAAAGTGGTATTATTCATCACATTCTTTTGGAAAGTTTGAAAACGCCTAAAAGGAAATTAAGGAGAAAAATTTGTCAGTCCTATATCCAAGTATCCTCTGAAATGACAGAGGGTGCACATTCACACTGGCATTTTAGTTCAGTTGCAGAGCATACTTCTGAAGCAAATCTTCAATTTGTTCTCACTTAATAAGTGTTTGTTCACTTTAGGAGTGTCTTGAACCTCACCGAAAATTAAACTGAGGTGGAGGTTGAACCATAGAATCTCATTAATGCACTCTACCAGCCAGAAGTTCCAACATGCACACAATCAATCTGGAGCAACTCTACAGAAAAGTCCCAAAATATAAAGATAGTTGACTATGAATCATCAGCACCAACTGTTTTGCTCTGTAAATCTATTGTGCTGCTCTGCTTGCTGATGTAGTCACAGCTAGAATGTTCAGTACTGTCCTGCGTGAATTCAAAGCAATTTTGTCTAAGTATTGATGTTCAATAGTATTTCATGTAAACCCAAGCAGAGCTTTTGCTTGACTTTAGGGTTGGGGAGATGAAGCTTTGAGTAATGACCCCAAATGAGTCATAAGTATAGTATTCTGGCCAAATTATAGATGAACCTCAAGAGATGCATTTAAATCTTGACCCCATTTTAACTTCAATAAAAACGATGCAGAGTGACTTGGAAACAATTAAATTTGACTTCTGCAGGCATAAATTAATATGTTAAAAATTAATATCTTCCTCAGCCTACTATACTTATTTAGCTTACTGCAATTCAATTTCATCACCTGTTTTTAGATCCAGCCAAAAACCCCCACAAACCTCAACTTGTTACAAGAGTTATTAAAAGTGAAGAAAAAAAAGTAGAAATTTTATTCACTTACGTTTGTTCCTGAACTAACTGAACACAGTGATGGAAAATCAATAGCGGTGTTTAAAGACAGAATTTTGTTAAGGCTTTTCCATAGTTACACTGGAAATATGCCAGATCAATATTAATACTCTACACCTTTCTTGACATTAATACAATAATCTTAAGCGTTAATGAGTGTGCCGAGCCTGCCATAGCCTTTTTCTGACCATAATCTATGTCTTAAACCTAAGATAATATTTACTGGCTCCCTAGTCTCAAGAGTTTAACATTTGGATCCACAGTTCAACAGTACTCTTAACCATAAGCTTCACACTGGAGGCGCTCAGTACTTAAAGCTAGGAATTTGCTTAAATGCTCTGTTTGTCAGGATTACATTAGTGATGAGAAATTCCTTTGAATTATTATAGTAAAAAAAAAAAAAGACATTTTAAAAAATTACAAAGAAAGATAAATAGGTTTTGGGACACTATTTTTTTTCCTATTTTCTTTTCTTATTCCCTCCCCACATACACATACTGTTTGCCTTTAAGAAATACTCAGGAATGGAGAAAATCTTTAATTAATCTTTAAGCATTTTAACATGATAAAAGAAGAACATTTTTGCCTCAAAACCAGACTTTTAGACTAAATATCCCAACAAGCCAAAAATACCACCATTCACAAAGTTCTGTTAATGAATTTCTTTTTTCTTTGCCATCTGCTGGATTCTTATTAAAACTGCACAGATAGTTCAAACTGCCCCTAGTTTAAAATGGCACAAATTTATTCCCAGAAACATGGACAATTTTTTAACTTCCTTGGTACAAACTTATAGAAGTTTCTTTGTACTACAATAATTAATGTAATAGGGTTTTTTTTCCCCCCACTATGTATAACTCTTACCAGTGTGTTTTATAGGTCTTTGTAGTATTTTCTGTGTTGTCCTGGCATAAAAACGTAGTTTATATTGTAAAGGAAAAAAGCTGGTGTGTCTTTACAGGACTGATGTCTAACTTCTATACCTCAGGGGGAAAAGGTACAAAAACTAACTGGCTGGACCTAAACCTTGCCCCCAGGATTAGTTCTGAGAGCTAAGTTAGCAAGTTAGGAGAATGGTGTTATCATTCCCAACGGACAAGACTGAAGTCTTCTCATGCCCTTGACATTTATAAAACAAATAAACAAATGCTATATTTGTGATGGGAAGTTATGAGAAGTTGTTGTTCACAAAATATGCATTATGTGAAAGAGATAAGGGAAAACATTTTAATTATAGATAGTAAACATCTTTGAAAACAGTATTCAAATAGTATCTAATTCCCTGGTGATGGCTCTGAGCAGACACAGTAATTTCCAGATGTTTCATTATGCCATCAGACATATCATGCCTGTGACATTATCTGTGGTAACTCTGTAGCTGATAAAACTAACTAGAAAATGAAGCTGAATTCCTCTTGTGCACAACAGAGTTCACTGAGAACTTATAGAAATAAAATTGCAATAGCACTACCTATAGACATCAGACCTTAGACAGAGTTTACCATAGAAACAATAACAATATCAGCATAGGCAGGAAATTTATGTTCCTCAAAATTTCTTTACTGCCTAATATCTTCTGATCATTACCAGCACAGAGCACATAATACAGATGCAATCACTGTGACTGAACAATTGTAAACTGATAATATGAACAAATAGATGTATTTTTTTATACCAGAAAGAAAACCCCCCAGCATTTGTGTTTGACTAAAATTTTAAATCTTATCTTGGCACACTGAAAAACAAAAAACCATACAGATAAGTTCCTATTCTTCATATTTATTCTTAATGCTACAAGCCATGGCTCCCTTCTTCAAAAAAATATAGCATCAAGTCACAGTTGCATTCCTTCAGTGGGGCTATGAGGCTATTCAAATTGCCCTATTGTAAGTATTGATTACTGTCAATGACAACTTAAAGTAAAAGGCACAGATGCTCAACTATTGCAAATAGAATAACTTGTAAACATAAATGGAATATGCAGATTGGATGTTACGAACACCTTTTTATACATTTAAAGTACGCATATAAGATCCATAAGGCTTAGATTTTATATACGAATTACAATTAATGACTGGTTGCATGATCCTGACTTCTGCAATCATCAATACAGTAATATCAAACACTGCAAGAGGAAGATGCTCAGATCTTGCAGAATAGAGCATGGTAAAAATGCTATAACTGAGCTTAGGCTTTCCTGCCAAGTGAAAGGAAAGGAAAATATTTTTGTTAACTCCCTCCTCTTTATGATTGCATCATGACAGAGGAAAGCAAACTGAAAGCAATTAAGTTAATGAGATTAAGGACAATATGGTTTGCTTAGCAGAACAGAGGATATATGACTAATAAAGCTTAAAATCCATTACCATGCAGGTATCCTCTTTGCCTTCATATTAAAGATGCATATGTGGAAAAGAGTCCATGCAACTTCAGATTTTATTAAAAATCTGTTACTTCTAGAGATAAAAGTTCTTGCATGTTACTCAGCTGAAAAAATTGTGATTTATAAATGAATATTTTTAATAAAGAACAAGAATAAACTCTTACAAATAATATGACTTTTTCCCACAAAGAAACTGTAATAGAATGAAACAGAACATACTCTACTTAATAATAATAAATAATAAAACCCCAAAACTATATCTATCCCTTTCACTGACACTAAGGAGAAAAATAATCATTAACAAATAGTGTCATTTAAGAATCTAGTCTCATCTGCAAGTCTAATGGTTAAAATGCATAAAGCTAATACCCATTTCTATTTGACAAGAAGAAAGTAATACTAGAATGGTATCAGACAAGGCAACTGACCTTTCACATTACTATCTAGCAACGTACATCACAAACTATCACACCTATTATAAATGCTCTGCTGTACTGGTCTGAATTCCCATAGAGATAATGTATGTGACAAAGAAGCCATCCCTACTTTCTTTCCTAAATGTCCCTTAGGGAGAGGCACTCAGCCTATAAGAACCCTTCCACACAGTCTATTCCTGGAAGCTTTTTTTTCTCCAATTCCCATTAAGATTTGTCCATGTATACCCAGACACAGACGAGAAACATGCCTCTAAATGTCAAGTTAAGATGACAGCTGAAAATGTTGCTGCTGCCAGAACAAGCAATCCTATCTAGAAGTCTTCTCTACAACTACTGTAGAATTGCCTGGCATAGGCCATAATAATTTGTTCTGACAAAATCACCTCACATAGTACTTTCAGATCACTTGCTTTCCTTGGGGCAATACAGGAGATGACAACCACATACTTTCTGCTTAGGACATCTCATTCAATCAAGTCTCTGTGTGCACAATACACCTGACGCTTCTGAGAAAGCATTGGACCTTTGAAGATCAACCATAGTGAACATGCACATTACATCTGGTCGCATTACAGGAGAGAAACTGGGCAGATAAAACTCTTCTGCTATTCAAATATGCTCTAGTCCTGGCCAAACTACATCATTCGCTTAGAATAAGTGAAATGACTGGGGAAAAAATTTTAGATGACAACTCTTTGGCAACTCTATTTCGCCTGTTATAAGCTACTAATACTTATCATCATGGAGAAAATTCTGTCATTACTGCACATCTGCTCTCTGTAGGGAGCTAAGATGAAATGAATGTGGAAACTGGGATGTGTTTTCTTTCTTTATCATTGCTTTCTTTTAATTTTAGTATCTTAATACTGAATCGTTACAAAAATATTGACAAGCAAGATTATACTCCTGCTGCTCCTATTTATAGAGAGACAAGAAATTTCCCAGTTAACTTAAAAAATTTTTCACCTGCCAACTTTTACTGAAAATTTACTAAAAATGTTTTGCCATAAAACCCAGTAGTCAATAACCCTCTAAAGTTGAAGTGAAACGTACATATTGTGCTATGGTAAAGCTGAAAGTTCTGAAGAGATAGTAAGAGTGAAGTCTGCAGCCAGGTTCCATCTGAATTCCTCTATTTTGCATCACTGAACGCACTCCATCAATCATTGACTTCAAGTTGCTTAGCAATCTATAGTTATTGGGTTTATTTCTTAGTAATATTTAAACAGACCTGACTTTTCTTAAGCTATGTGAAAAAATAATAGGGTGGTATATATTGCAGTACTCTCTTTTCCTAGGGTTGTTTACAATCAGAAAGCAATCTAACTGAAAATTTTAAAGAAACAAGACTGTCTTGCTCTCTAGTGCTTAATTCAACTGATTTCAGACAATTACTCCGTAAATATAAGTATTTGTAAGTAAGATTATAAGGACATGGAAGAAAATTACAAATTACCTGCTAAAACACTGTAATCAGAGATAGAGCATTAGCACTTAATTAACTAGGTACACTTACAAATGTTTTAAATATACGTAAATAGTAAGGGAGAAAAGTGGAATTATTCATGAGCAGGTTAGAAATATTGATGAGATCTCTTTCTAAACAGAGAAAATGATCAAAGATGATTATGTAATGTACATTAAAACCTTCCTGGTTACTATAAAATAATTAGAAGATGTTGCCTTACATACCAGGTCAGACTAAAGTCTCTTCTGAGGTTTCTTTAGTTGAGCACGTCAGGTGAGCATACCAAAAAACTGAGCAGTTCTGAAGACTGGAAAATTCTTCCACTAGGATAAGCTCTTTGCTAAATCTTAGTGGCTGATTCCACCCAAAATTATACGTATTTCTTGAAGTTAATGAAAGTAAAAAAGCAAGGATACATTTCACTCACATTTTCTAAATGTAACAGTTAATTGGCATAAAATACTGAAAAGGTCTGTAATTTTCCAGAGATTGGATTTTTAAACCCTTTGCAAATCTACATGACTTCAGAGCCTTCAGCTCCTCATAAAATCCAAACCACACAGAGTGAACTGTTGAACTGACATCTAAAGCATTATTATACAACTGATATAAAACATGACAGAAATAATAACCCTATTATAAAGTATTGTTCTCTACGAGTAGAGAGAAAGATTTCAGGGATGGAAGGGTCTTATAATGAGTGAGATAGAGGACACAGAGTGGAGCCTTTCTATCTGTTCATTACAGAAGAGTCCTAAAAGCACAATTACACTAGATAGTCCTCTGGGTTTTTTCCCCCACGACTGAAGCTAGGCAAGACGAATCTTAACCTGTGCTTCACTTTCAAATGTGACTTAAGCAAAATCCTAAGTAGAAATGAATTTTAGAGATTGAAATATTTAAGTGATTTCTATAAAGGTAAACAGAGTTCTTAAATGGTGTAAGCACTGTAACTCAGCATAGATCAATATTTAAAACCAACTTCATCCCCTTAAAAAAGCCTTACACATTGCAAAGGTGGTAATGCTGTGTTCTAGATAGCCGCTATAGAATCTGTTCTGTGAACTTAAATATTTTTCACTTCTGGGATGTTATTATAAACTTCTATATTCTTTTAGAATTATTATAGCAGCAACAGTTCCACAAAGGTTGGTCATCTTCATTGTTTCTCTCTGCGACAGTTTGTTTTAATAGACTGAAAATATATTTCTTTACCAGAAATAGACTCACATTTCCTACCATCATCTCTCACATCTCTTTGCAATGGAACTGGTTAAAACATCATCTCAGAGTTTCAGAAAGGTGGGACCATATTACTGTCAATCTTTATCTTTTCCTTTGAACTTTTTCTCCATCATTGAACTTGAACAAAATGGCCCTTTTCAGAGACCTGGGGTCTTCATAGCTTCAGTTGCTGGCTTCGTATCAATCACCACTCTTGCTCATTATGATTCTTTACATTTCTTATATATTCAAGCCTTTCTTATCAATCTTTTTAGATGGGAGGGGATACAGTTAATCTGAATCTACTTTCTGACTGTATTTCCTGTGAAATATTCAGATGTAAATAACAGGTTTAAACCTTTCTGTTCTCTTCAGCATTTAATTGACTACTATATACAGATTATGTTTATGAAAGGCATAATAGGAAAATCAATAGTGTTCATTTATCATACAAAACATAGTTTTAATGTATTTTTGCAGACCAGACTTATTTTCTGTTTAGCTGTTCTTTAAAAAGAAAAGTCCTCCACAGAAAAAAAAAGGTGCCATGTGATTGAATTCTCTTAATAAGACAAGGTGGAAGAGAATTATTAGATCTCTAGCTGAAAAAATATTATGCAAATCAGGAATTTGACTATCCATTCACTGCTACACAGACCTCTTCAGAGGTAGTAATTGTTGGCTTTACAAGAGAATAGGAGGCATTTTCATGCATACTTGGATACGTATGTTTTATTCATTTTCAGAAGGGATGATTTGATGAATTATATATGTCTTTTATCTTCTCAGCTACTACATGGTAGAAGCCATTTAGTGACTTCTATCAGAATGTAGAAGCATAAGAGAGCCAGAGGGAAAACCCCAAGCACAATAGGAAATGGAAGAGTGGGCACAAGTCAGACTTGCGCTTCTCAGCTACAGAGAGTTAGTTATGAACTTGAAGTAACTCCCATATTTTTTTTCCCCACTGTTTGCCAACATCCTTGCTGTTTCAAAATAGTGAAAATGAATGTCTGCTGCAAATATGGAAGAGAAATGCAATTTCCTATCTGTCCCTTCAGAGAAAGTCTTGAAGTAGCCCCAACTTAGTATTATTTATGAAGTAGATTACTGTGATTTGAGATTTCAGCATTGCATTGGGTAATAAATAAGGGGTTCATTTCTATGTTGAAAAGGCAGCGAGTACCCTCAGATGACAGTATTTCAGTACATGCCCTAGAGCACAGTTATTGCTATTAAAGCAAAAAAAATCCTATACTGATGATGTAATTTTAATAAATGAGATAAAACCTATTAGGCCTTAATTCACCCTATGCGCTTTCTTAGTTTATGATACCATTATATCAATGAATATAAACATCCAGCATAATCAACAATGTAGAAAATGTTATACATTAGATTTTTAAGTGAAATATTCCTGAAAAGAAAAAGATACACACCCTCACCCCCAAACAGCCTGTAAATGTAACAATTGAAAAACAGTGGTTCAACATGCAAGATCAGAGCATGCTCAGAGCTGCAGGATAAGAAAAACAGGCCCATTCCAGACTTTATTTCATGCATAGGACAAAATATTAGAGACAAAATGTGATTATTAAATAAACATGATTTGTAAGGGTATTACACATCTGTGATAATCCTCTCATATGTATAAACAAATATGTGTTATGGCTTTACCAGCAGTCATAACTTTCAGGAAGAAAAAAGAAATCTGCCCTGACACTGCCCCATCTCCCTAAATACAAAACCTAACCAATAATTATGAGAAACCCTGGTTCAACCGATAGGCTTTCGAGAGAAAAAAAATCTCATGCAAGCATTAAATAAAGGGATAGACCCAAAGACTGTTACAAGCAACAAAAAGCGTCTGAAATTAATTGTTATATAAAGCTTAAAATGTTTGTCTTTGTGTGTGTAGATACTGATTATGTACGTGCATGTGATCATATAGGGCGACACAAAAGAAATTGCAGATATTGGCTATAAAATGAACAAAGTAAAAAAGTTACACCTGGTAGAAGTCTTTGTCTGACTAAAGGGTTCATAGTACCACTTCTTTACCCTCAAAGCGTGCTGGTAATGCCTGTCAGTCCTACCACTGCAGCATGACTGCAGAAAACCCTTCCCTGCCAAGTTGATAATGCTATTAGGCTAACAACTGGCTTATCGCTGCCTATCAGCCCTTCATCGAAATGTAAATGAAGAAAAATTAAGAGAGGTGATAGGTTTTCTGGAATCATCCCACAACATGTAGCTTGTGAAGAGGGATGGGTGTTCCTTGATAGATCCTTTTATCACCTACTAAAAAGGTGTTTCAGTCTGAGTCAACAACACTGAAATGAGAAGAAATTTCACACTTGTGAATCGTATGCCTCATAAGTAATACAGTCTCATCTAGACATAAAAATCATTGTGAAAAACCATCAGGTGATCAGAGACCAAAATATGCAGTTCTGAAAATTAATAAAGATTGTGATTATGGATCTGAATTATGCAAAGGCATCTACTTTAACACTAGGTAAAACTGAATATTCAATTTGTAGCAATATCTGGAATTTCACTGCGATCAAGAACATAACCTGAAGACCCTGGTGAGCTGAATATCCATACTTAAATGAACAATTTGCTTTTTTGAGGAGGAAGGGATTGGATCTGGGAAGAAGCTGAGTGCATCCACGGAGGAATAAAAGGCTGCAAGCACTTCACAGGAGAGAGTGCTCAGCAAAGGCTATAAAATTCACCAAAAACTCTAAGACGCCATTGTTGGGCAGGTGACCATACCAACTCGTAAAGGAAATTTCTGCTAACAGACAATAAAGTAGAATTCCATGAAAAGTAAAGACAGGCCTGCAGGGAAATTAAGAAGTTATTTTACACATCATCTATTTTTATATCAGTAGTTTAACATGATTAATTATTGCTTATGAAACTGAGAATCTAAGAATGGTGATTGATGTCCTTCAAGCACTACTCAATAAGAAGGAGCTCTTACAGAAATACCTGGTCTCAAAGGTCCTGAAATAAAAAAAATAGAGAATTAGCAATGAATCAGACAAACGACCCAAAATGGCCTCATACTTGTACTTAACGTATATAATGTGTCTGAATGCCTATGTCCAAATTGATAGAGTTATAGACTGAATAAAGCTGTAAACGTGAAACGCTAATTCTTTCATGAGATCTTGGAGCCTTTACTGTTGATTTTTGTGCAAACCTCTTCTTACTAAATTAGGGACTAGTCATTTCCAGTGGGAAACTTCACAGATTCCAATGACAAGTATCCTACATTACCACATATGCTAACTATAGAAACAGAAATACAAAATTTAATCTTTTCCTTTGTGATCTCATTTCCCCTGGGCTTGCCAGATATATCAGCTTGTTGTGCAAGCTGTAGAATATGTCATCTGGAAATAACTGAAATGGGGAAAACCAAAACCAATTTCTTCACAGTAGAAATTCATTATAAGTCTGTCTTTACTTTATACATTCTTTCATTTCCTGTTAGAAAATTTCTTTCGGTTCCCATATGGATATCGTAAGTGGCCATCTCTGTCTTCAAGAGGTAATGTCACTGATCTTAACCAGAGAGGGAGTCACATCCAAATATTCAAATGTAAAAGGTGGAAAAAGAGAGGAAACTCATGAAGTCATCATATACATGAGTTCTTCAGATACGTAAACAAAAATTCTATGTGTGTGTGTGTATAAAAGAGTATTGCAATCAAGTCATCTCCTTTTCCAAAGTAATGGTTTTTAATATATTGTTTGACGATACGTTGTGTGTAAGAAGAACATAGTTTCAGAGCCTGAGCGCTCTCAGATCATTCCACCTATGCATAGCTGATGCCACTAAGTTGGTATTTTTCTGATACTTTGGCCTACACCTGGGAATCACTCTGCTTTTAGAAATACCTACTTGAAAAAGCTATGTACATCCACAGTTACTGAAAATACTTGTGATTAACAGTTCACCATTAATTGCATCAAGTTTAAAACACATGCTGTTACTCAATACCTTACAAGCAAGTGTACCCATCATTAATAGTAGCCCACACTACAGGCAGGCAGGGACTGACGTGTAATGAAAACCAAGCACTTGGCTAGAATAATATTGGAACTGAATTACTGTTGCATCTGTTACTCTAAATTTCACTACATAATAAGTTAACAAAAAAACCCCGAATGTCAAATAATATTAGCAGAAGAAGCAATTAAAACCTACTCATATTGAATTCTTACATTTATCATTTTTTTCTTTGACATTTTGACAGCTTGTTCTGTATTGGCTCCTACACAAGATGGTGATGAAGGGTTAAGCGTGCAGCATTTTGCTAAAAGTCAGTTAACATAATGAGCGTTTTCAAGTATTTCCAGCCCTGGTCTTGAAAAATCCCAGCTACCTTTCACATCACCTCGAGGTAATCTATACAGCTGACATGGATGCGTTCTTGGTTTCACAGAATTTTCTTGTAAAATCGTTCCTATTTTCATTCTGTGAAATTTGTACTCCGCTGTGGAAGAATCAACTTGTCATCAGTTCATTGAAGGCTCAACCACGTCTCTTGGGAAATTAAGGGTTGGTTTTGGTCATGCTACATTCGTAATGAAAAATATTTTGAAATGGAAAAATGGAAGTGTCTGAGCAATCTATTTTATGATCACTTAAAAGAAAAGTTTGTGTCCTTCTTTCCATCCAGAAGGACAAGATTTGAAAAAACACAATTTCAAAGTCAGGCACAAATCTAATAAACCAGCGCCAAAATTATAAATGTGAAAAAGTGTTAGGCAAAGCGATAATGCTAATAGCTTACTCTATATGAGAACAGCAATAAAAGCAGAAGAAGGCTGATGACCACTTTCCCCCTTGCCAGCACACACAGCTCTGAATTAAGCAGTTCACAGATCTGCTTTCATATAAAAAGCCAAGTATTCCAAGTTTAAAGCCTTACAGGAGAATATATTCTCCCTCCGCTTATTTCTGTTCCTGGATTAGTGTGTCTGGCTTGATTTATTAAACATACTGCTGATTATAATCATACCTGACTTGATTTATTATTTCTTTCATGATAGGATTAACTCAGTAAAGATACAACTGGAAATGAGTCCAACTTAGTCTCCATTTAAGATGGTTCAGATCTAATTCTCTGGATTTTGCTAATAAATAAGGACTACAATTGTAAGACTCCTGAAAAAGTTCATGACTGTTCTAATTCTGCCACTTATAAAAATAATAAGAAATTTCTTTAGGCGAAAAACACAGTTGCTACAATGTTAAGTACATCTGTGTCGTGTGTGTGTCCCCCACCCATCTCTCATATGAATTACTAGATATTTTCTGTAGTTGGTGCAGGTCATTCTGGCAGAGAACAAGGAACAGGGAGAAAATATTTTGCATCTTCACATAAACCTTTGGATAGAAATTCCATATGGCACTTCCTTTTTTAAAAGGGTTAGGAGAGGAAGCATCACCCATTTATAACTCTTCTCCCGTGGCTCCTGCGCCAGAACTGTTTACTCTCAGCTCACCTGGGCACAGGGATGGGAATGCTGGTTACATTTGTCCATAGTCATGAGTCCACGTTCCACGGTGCTGCTTTGTTTATCCCGACTCCGCAACAATTTGAAGGGCTCACCTAGCCTTTTAGCCGTGGTTTTTTGGCATCCATGACTACTGTGGGAGTTACTACTTGAAATAGGCTGCTTCAGGCACATTTTACTGCTCTCCAGGCAGAACTCAAGCTGTCCTTTCTCTTACCTGTCGCCTCTACCTGTGCTCAGCTCTGTGATCTAAGATATTCAAGGATACAAATTTGAGTTCGTAAATTAGTGTTCTGCAAAGATAAGACTCTGAGTCTATGCTTCATTCACACCCCCTGTGCTTCAGCAAGCAGATCAAAGGAAAACTATGCTCTGAATGGCCCTAAGCAATGCATCAGGCCCCAAAGAAAGCAAACTAAACAAACAAAAACCTAGGGAGGATTTCAGCTTAAAACTGTAGAAAACTGACAGAAACTGAGCATAATGAACTTTCCCGACAGCACTGATGCTAAAGCTGCATCAGAAAATGTGTTCAAAACAACCAGCAATAGGATTGAAGTACTGGCTTAGAGCTATCAATGTTCCTAAATTCTCTCCCAAGTCATAAATATTCTGTTATAATCAGCAGTTCTGAAGGTTTTGACCAATTCATATGAAAAAAAAAAAAAAACCAAACTCCTTGGGATTTCCTTTTTTCTTCCCAAGTACAAAATAATACCATAACTGTTTAGAAATATGAAGTTTACTCTTCTGCACAGATGTGTTTTCTCTGCTGGGTGAAAAATGAGATCAAGGAAAGTGTCAATAATACAAAGCCAAATAAGCAGACACAGCTCTGATGCCGGTGGAAGTAACTTGCCAAAAGAGTAACTCTCTGAGTTCCTCACTGAGTATATTCATATTGCATTATGCTCTTAGTTTCTATGCCCAACTGTTTCTAACCATAACATAACAAAAAACATCTTTCAGTGCTGCAATTTGAATCCATTCCCTGGTAAATCTTTCCTTGCCTTTTCTATATGTTCTTTATAAAGTAGAGAACATAGTCTACAAGCAGTCTCCATAGGTCTGCGTCCTAGACCAAATCCTTTATTGAACTAAATGCTAGAACATGAAAACAGCCTACACACTTTTAATTAGCATATGGGCCTTCCCTTTGGAGAAATACCTTTACAATTGAGACATAGTCAAATAACAGATGCAGATCAGGTTAAAAAAAAGGTAAATATTTCCTCAGCCTTCATTTGTTTAACTTTATATGTGTTTTAGAGAAATTCCCTGGAAACTACCAGCCCATCAGCCTCACCTCTGCTGTGCCTTGGAAGAGCATGAAACAGATCCCACTAGAAACTATGCTAGGGCACAGGGAGTTCAGAAGGGTGATCTGAAACAGCCAGCAGGGCTTCGCCGATGGCAAGTCCTGCCTGACCAGTCTACTAGTGGCTTTCTATGGTGAAGTGACCATGTCAGCAGACACGGGAAAAGCAATGCACGTAATCTATCCAGACTTCTGTAAAGCCTTTGACACAATGCCCCATAACATCCTTCTCTCTACATTGTAGAGATATAGATTTGATGGGTGGACTGTTTGGTGGTTGAGGAATTGTTTGAGTAGTTGCATCCAGAGGCTAGTGGTCCACAGCTAGGTGTCCAGATGGACATAAGTAACAAATAGTGTCCCTCTGTGGTCTGTATTGAAACCTAATATTTAGTAACTTCGCCAATGACACAGACAGTGAGATCAAGGGCACCCTCAGCAGTTTTGCAGAGGATACCAAGCTGAGTGGCACAATTGACATGCCTGAGGGATGGGATGCCAGCCAGGGGGACCTTGACAAGCTGGATAAGTGACCTCATGTGAATCTAATCAGGTTCAACAAGGCCAATTGCAAGGAACCACACCTGAGTCACAGCAACCGTTACTATCAATAAAGGCTGAGAGATGAACAGATTGAAAGCAGCCCTGTCAAGAAGGACTCAAGGATGCTAGTGGATGAAAAGCTGGACATGAGCTCACAATGTGAGCTAACAGCCCAGGAGGCCAACTGTGTATTGTGCTGCATCAAAATAAGTGCGGCCAGGAGGTTGAAGGAGGCAATTCTGCCCCCTCTACTCCACTCTGGTGACCCCACCTGGAGTACTGCATCCAGCACTTTCAGCACAGGAAAGACATGGACTTGTTGGCAGGTCCAGAGAAAGGTCACAAAAATGATCAGAGGGCTGGAATACTCCTACGAGGAAAAGCTGAAAGAGTTGGGGTTGCTTAGCATGGAGAAGAGAAGGTTGCAAGAAGACCTCATAGCAGCCTTTCAATACTTAAAGAGGGCTTAAAAGAAAGATAAGGACAAACTTTTTAGCAGGGCCTCTCGTGACAGAACAAGGGACAACAGTTTTAAACTAAAAGAGGTTAGATTCAGTCTAGATATAAGGAAAAAAAATAAAATGAGAGTGGTAAAAACACCCAGAAGTCCTGTGCGTGCCCTGGAAACCTTCAAGGTCAGGTTGGATGGGGTCTGAGCAACCTGGTCTGTTTGAAGATGTCCCTACTCCTGCAGGGGTGTTGGGCTACATGAGCATTAAGAAGGGTCCCTTCCATCCTAAACCATTCTATGATTCCATGGGATTCCGCAGTACTGAAATAACCTCTGACAACAGGGCACAAAAAAGGCCTGAACTCAGTAACCCAGAAGGCCTTTTCAGACTTGTTTTTTTTTTTGGGGGGGGGGGGGGGTTGTTTTTTTTTTTTCAGGATAGACAAAACCTTACCTTTTGGAGTTCTTAATTTCTATTGCTTAGCTCCCAAGATTAATATAAAATATAATTTGTATTCGCAAAAGTAAGTTTAACATAGTTCTGTCAGTACTTAGGACATTGAACTTCACAGCTACAGAGATTTTACAAATTTTTCACTTTTGATTACAGAAGATTTCGATTTAAGTAAAAAACTTCTAAGTTTGTTTTTAATTTGATCGGACCCTCAGCTGGACAATCGCTACCGGCAACCTTAACTGATTTGTTATAAAAATGGCCATGGAATAAATTTTCTTGCTGTTTAATTTATGCACAGAGAAAGCTAAAACTGAAAAGAAATATGGAACAAAATTTGCAGTATTACAAACTGAGCCAAGTTTGTCAATGAATACATTAAAAAAACAAATTCTGAAGGACTTACATACAATAATAATTTCAGAAAAGCATAGACCTACTATTCTTTGGGCATTTATAACTCATTCTTTTAAATTATTTTATTAATCTCCAATGCTGGACTTTGAAGAGAAAAATCTGTTCACTACCACAGCATTTATCAGGCCTGAAAACAAAATATCTTTTTCTTTTAATCTGTAGTAGAAGCCTACTTAAATTAGGCTGCATGACATGACCACTGAAACCTAAAGCTCCTATCTGACTTCAATAATGCTAGAAAATTGGTGAAGGGATGGAACACAACACTAGAGTGGAGGATGGTTGACAAGTTTGCAGTCTCCTATCACATGTCTATCATAATTTGTTGCCTTTTTCCCCCTCAGATATTCCATATTACAATACATTAAAGATATTGACCACAGGATACGGGCAGAGCAGGGGAAGATTGTCTACTTTCTGACCTTAGTGTAAGCTTTCATGAAAGGAGTAACATTTAAAGAGCTAGTCTTGACATGGAAAAGCATAAAAAAAATTCTTAAACTTGTTCTTTCCCCTAAAACTATCCCTTTGCTGTTTTCAGATTTGCAGAAGTCATAAATTAGTCATGCAATTTTATTTTTATATTGAGGATTTAATATTTGCTACTCTGTAGTAACTTACAAAAGAATAGAGTATTTTACTGCAACAAATACCCAGGTTTTCAAGTTATTCTTACACTTAATTACAATCCAGATTTCTCCAAGTAGTCAATGAAATGTAGTTACTACCCTCTATAAGATATTCTATTAGATGTTTTCCTCAGAAATGTAGGGAAGTGCTACTCAGAATCCTAAGAAACCAATTAAAACCAAATATAATAAAAATAAAAGTGGAGGAAGAAAAGTAAGTTTTGACACATTGTAGTGAGTCCAAGTGGAGGGCTCAAACAAATGAAGCTCTAGCAGGGGCTAAGGAGTGTGGGTTTTTTCCACCTAGAGAAGAGGCTTGGGAGTGCATGAGTGTGGAGAATATAACTGACATCCTCAGCTATCAAGTAGTTGTTGGAAAGAGAATAGAAACAGAGTCTCCTTGGAAGTACACAGTGAAAGGAGTAGAAACCATGATTGCAATTTGCAGCAAAGGAAATACCAGCTGAACATAGGCAAAATACTTTCATAACTAGGAAAATTCAGCAGTGGAACAGGCTGAACAGGGTTGTGAAGTCTCCATCTCTAGAAATAACTTAAATTAAAATGGAATCTTAGATAATTCCAGAAAAGACTAACAAAAATCCATGTAGTGTTCTATTCTAAATATATGTTCCATTTATAAAAAAATGAATACTTTTGGGAGAATAAATCCAGTAGCCTTAGAAATGGATCATAATAAACATATAAGAAAAGACTTCAATGTGGGTGTGCAACGTCAAGTACTTAAAAAAATCACCGGATCTAGTTAGTAAATATGCAAAAGCTGTATGCAACACAGATTTAGAAATATGGTCAGTCTTTTGAAAATTAAGTACTTTCAGGATACAGGCACTTACATTCAGAGACTTGAGTAAAGTGGTGCAAGCAAATTCCATTTGACAAGAAGTGGGGGGGAACTTCAAAGGTCTTTAATTACTATATCCATTTCTTTCTTTGCTGCGATAAGGAGACTCACAAACCAGTCTCTTTCATTTTTCTTTTGTAAAAGGTTGCCCCTGTAAGCAAGAGATTAAAAGCAGAACTGAGAGCAGCTCTTGAAGCATCTCTTAGTGATCTGAATTTATTCCCTGAAACCTTCTCCCCCTCCACCCAAATATATTCCACATTTCCTGCTTCTTTTTTTCCTCTCATATAGCATAAGGTGACCACTTGGTAAAGCAATAAGCTTCACTGGAAGGGTATGAACACTTAAAGCAAGAGTATTTTGGTTTTGTATGCTCATTTAATCATCATTACTTTGACAACTACCAAGTAATGCAAAGAATACAAGGTCAAGTTTGTCCCTGATGTAACATCTATAATTTCACTGAATTTGCTTGAGTTGAATAGAGCAGTGGAAAGAAAAGAAAGAAAAAAGAAAAGAAAATAGGTCATTTTAAAAAAGAAGAAAAAAAATTCTTTGAAGTAAAGGTTCACCTTGGCTGTGAGACCGATGAAAACAAACCTGTGACAAATCAATGACAGAAAGAGGATTTAAGAAAGAGGATTACTTTGTCAGCATTCTGCAGCACGTGTTAGGTACAGTTTTTAAATTAGGTTGGGGGAACATTTTTTGAATTGATAATATTCTGCTCATTATTTAATTTGAAAAAAAAAAAACCTAATTTTTTGCCTAGAGATAATTACAGTGATCAAAGGTTTATGGTAATGAATGTCTGCCAGACTAAGTCTTTTATTTTAATGGAAAGGGGAAGCAGTATAACACTGGTAGTTGAACAGCAGTCTCTCAGAAAATCCCTAAGTGGATACCATCTCTTTATTACAACAACATAATAACTTCGTAGGGTCAATTCCCAATTCTCTAGGAAGCTACAAAGATCATCTGTCCTTCAGGAAAGTGACACAGCATGTTTACATTTCCATTAGAAAAAAACCCCAAAAATTAAATCCATTTACAAAACACCCAATTGCTATTTCCAAAAGGAACAATTCCTTCGGTTGTCATCTCAGCAGAATAGAACAAAATGACCTGAAAATTCAATGGATGTGAAAAATGTGGAAAACAATGTGAATAGATCCATTTACAGACAGTTACACTGGGCACTAGCAACATGCTGAGCTGATGGAATTTTGAGCTCTCTAGATGAACACTGCAAGGAGTAACAGCAAATAGTCATCTTGCATCCATGCAGACAATAATTCAACTGTGATTGTCTTCCGCATTCAACTCATGCAAGTATTTCTAGTTAAAGGAATTATTTGCACAAGTAGCTTTTCCCCAATAACGTCAAAATATTCATTCTATCAGTGCCAAGCAAGTCAGTTTTCAGAGGTCATCAGAGATCATTCAGAGACATTTGGTTTGGACTAAAACGTCTCAGACTAACATCTACACTTGCAATATAGACCCCATGAGCTGTTCAGCTTGCTGCTGCATTGGTGTCATAAAAGTATTCCTGTTCAGACATGGCAGAAAGCAATGTGATGCTACATAACCTAGTTTTCAAAGAAAGTTTCTGCATAAAACGGAAGAAAAAAAAAAAAAAGCTTGTTTGAGATTTAAAAGGTTTTCAGTCCAAGTGCAGCTACCCTCAACCATACTTTTGGTAAAGCTGGCTTCCTGTGTAATATTTAGACTACTAGAAGAAAACTCAAAAAAAGAAATTACAGGTTTTTTTGCTCAGTGTCCATACTTAGCAGCAGTATCACTGAGCTGATACATAGAGGCTTTAAAAGAAATAAGCTTCAAGTCTCCAATCCCACTCTATGTTTGCCAGTGTTATTACACATCCTATTAGGAGACTATGCTAGCTTTAAAGAGAAAATAAAAAGAAAACTGCAATTAACTCATACTGTCTTCTGGAACAAAACAGAATTATGTTCCCACATAATTCTAAGTGTCAGAGATAATCAGCATTAAAATATAATGTTTTAAAAATAAATACTTAATTGCTCGCTTTTCTTGCCTATCATCAATGAAAATGTGGAAATTTATCTAGACAATTGTTTTTAACTTTCTTTTGTCTCATAGGAGTCTAGTTTGTTTCTGTAGGTTTTCACATTTGTCAAAAGTGCCTCTTTGGCTATTTGGCATAATACAAGCAACAAAGGCATTTCAGACTTTTTATAGCCTGGGTTTAAGTTCTGTTCTATCTCACAGATAATTTAAGGAGAATCTATGCAGATAAATTGGTTGCATTAGGGGCAGATAAAAAGGAAAAAATAGAAAGAAATCAGATCAGTATCCCCTGTTCAGAACTTTGAAATATATTCTTATGTGAAGGTTTTCATAAATCTCAGGAAGAAATTCAGGGAATGGATTGCCAAAGGGAAAAGATTAGTTAGAAATAGATGTATTTTTCACCTATACTACTGATAACATTTCTCATTTGTAATTTTAGACATGTTATACTAGCACATGAAAAATATAGATTTATGACTTGGAGCTTAAATAAAAGTTCATACCATCTCCTCTCCCCGGTAACCACCTTTTAGCATGAAATAATTGACAAGTTTTCCTATAGAAACCTGGAACAGTAGGTTTCCGTTTTGTTTTCTATTTCTCTGAAACTCCAATGTCAATGCACACTGAGTTAGAGGTAAAACCTGTTCACCTCATTGATGTGATTTGCACAAAGATAAACCTGTCTAGTGCCCAGTTAAATGATTTGGGAAGACTGGACAACAAAATGAAATAAGCTCCATAAAATGGAAATGCTACAGAGCACTCCGAACTTTCCTCTCAGACCTCAACATTAAGAGTCTCCCATCCATTTGAGTGGATTTACATCAGATGTCCATAGTAACAGCTTCACAGGATTAGGCTTTTGACAGAAAAGTTCATCACGTTCAGCTTCAGCTACAGAATTGAACTGCCTCTCTTAGCAGGTTCATGCAGAACAGGTCTCCAAGTGATTGTTACAGAGCTTTAATGGGATGGTGTAATAAGCCATTGAACTCACACACTGTCCTTTCACAGGAAGGTTTTGCACAGTTTGCAGGGTTCTCCAGGTCATGCTTTATTGAATACTGAAGATACCTACCTTTAGATAATTCCCATCTGGTTTCTTAGCAATTTCCTCAGCTTTAAATAGCTATAGAGCTGTTTTTATTAGTCTCTATCCGAACACAATTTATCATCCCGAATTACAGTAACCTCTCTCAGCCTACAAAGCTCTGTATAATTTGCTGCAGTTTTAAGAAAATGTGAATAGTCTTTTCACATCTGAAAGCTTGGCCTTGGAGCCAGTGCTGTTCTATATAACCTATTATCTGTCTGTATTGCCAGTTCTTTGTCCTGCTAATTACCCTCTTAATCATTTTGATACGGAAAATGCATGAGAACTTGAAGCTCAGCTACTATTGTTCTTTTTAGGCTAATAGTGCATATTTCAAGAAGTTTTGTTCATCAGTTATGGTAGATGATCTTACTTTTGTTTCTAAAAAAATATGCTAATTTATAAAAGTATTAATTTATTTTTAAGGTCTAGCAGCTTGACTGACACTTTAAAGAAATAATGAACTGTAGGCAAAGTTTTCTTTAGAGAAAGCACAATATGCTCCTACTAAAAAAGTGCTAATATTTATCTTCTAATTTTTCTCAAGTAGTGGGGTAGTGAAGCAAAAACTGAAAGGTATACAGGCATGAGATTTTTGTCATCAAATACTAATTGTTTCCCTAAAGACATACAGGGTAAAGCACGTTCAGTAATGTTTATATTGCAAAAGGAAAACTGTTTTATTAATTTTAATTAGCTTACTAATATATTATAATTATTACTTCGGTTAACAGTGCATTACATCCCACCTGGAAACACTGGGCACTTTCAAGGTGTGAATAGGATGGATTTTTGTAACATTAAAAACTTAAGGAACATTCGGTATATTTTTCTGTTCTCATTTGTTGGAGAGTTATGAAGTGCAGAAAAAAATTACTCCAGTTTTGGAAGTCTGAACTAATTACCAGTAACAAGCAAAGGTCATATTTTAGTAACATTCTGTAGTATGGATACTGCATCCCTTGGGGGATATATATATATATATATATATATATAAGACTAAAGGCTTAAATCACACTTCAATATCATTTCCTGATCTATTTTAAAACAATATAAGACTTCAGAAATTAAGGATGCAATCATTCAGGGTGGCAAAGTTTTTTGCAGTCTCACTAATGTCAAGTCACTCGGGATTATATAGTGCACCTTCTCTCTTGGGGCATTATTATTATCAAACAGTGATTTAGGAAAAGAGCCAAAAAACCAGAAAAATACAGATGTCTGCAACGAAGATGGATTATTCTATCTCGGTAAAAACAAACTGTCATTTGTTAAGGAAAAAAACCAACTGCATATGACCAGGATGGCCCAAAGCTTAATTTATTTGAGCACCTATACAGTTTAAAGCTCTTGATTATTCACCCTGAAAACCCAAGTGGAACACCAGAATCTTCCATGAGCTTGTACATGTAGATATGTTGATACAAGGAAGAGCAGCAGAGTGGGTTAATAAGCCCACAGTGTGGATAAATGGCTTCAATTAGAGTTCTTGTTAGTTTCTACCAGGATATTTCCTTAGCCATGACTAATTTATTTCATTTTGTAGCCAGATTTTTTGGTTTTTCCCTCCACTTTCCTCTTCCTGTTTATTAAGGCTTCAGAGATCTGTTTACTAGAAAATTAATTCTCCTGAATAAGGGTACATTTAGGAATCCATCTTTTTCTGTACCTTTCAGGCTTTTCAGCTTCTCTTCTATATGAAAAGAGCTTCCAGCACAGTGCTACAATGAATACAGTTGAAGAAAATAATGAAATGAATATGAAAGTGTGATTCAGAGGACAGCAGGAATATTCACAACAATTGCAGGAAGGTTGTGATTAACCCACTGCTGTTTCTGCCAGGGTTTACCAGTTGTCGCATTCTTGCTTAAATGAGAGAAAAGAATTTCCAACTGAGCTAAAGCTCTTCCAAGACAACTAGAAATAAGCTGAAACATGGAGATAACAAAGAGTTTAAAGCTCTTTTCCTGCTGCAGCAGGGAGACGCATCAGGTGCTTTTACAGATTACAAATTTAGTGCAAGGTTACGATTTAAGGGAAGCTATTTTGAGTTTGAAGAACAAAAGCTCACGACTCTGCTTGGGCTAGGCGCAGAGTTAGACTCCTGACACAGTTCTCCGAATCCTGAGCTTGACGACAGGCATGGACAGGAAGCAAAGGTGCTGGAAAAGGCCCATTTTACACCACTTGGAAGTGGACTCTGCAACAGCACAGGAAGCAAATTAAAAAAAACCTCTTCCCTTTTTAAAAGTACTCCCTCTCCTATCTAAAAGACAACTGTCGAGCTTGGTAGCATTTTAAAGCGGAGACAGAAGGGGAGCAGAAGCAAGCTGGCAATATCACAGCATCATCCCCTGTCCTGCCAGGTCTAGAGCCTCATCCAGTGTAAAGTTTGGTCAGATACTAGGAACATTTGACTCCAAACCTCAGACTCAATAATTTAGATTTCAGTCCTTGTAGATATAAGCTCCACCCTGAGCAAGGTCTGTCTCATCCAGGTATACCTGTACTGCTTATGATGGGAAGGCCAGAAGCAGTGAAGACTTGCTTTAAAGCAGAAACTTTAGTACCCATTTTTATAGGAAAGCAGAAATTATACTCCTAACTTCAAGGTCCACCAAAGAAAACAAGCTTTCTTTGATTTTAAAGGATTTTTGCACAGATCTGTTTAAGTGATGGAACTTAAGAGAATGTACAAATTCAAGGAAAGCTAAGTGACTCCACAAGATCCCTAACCTAATCTAGAAAGAAAGGTAAAGTGAACGAGTTTCAGGATGACAGCCTGAAATTGATAGAAAGCACTGGAAAGTAGAAGAAAAATGAAAAAGGCAGTAGGAGGAATGTACTAATCATGTACTGTTACCACTCAGCTTGGAACATGAAACATTTAAGATGAAAACAAAACCAATCTGTCCAACATGCTGTTCGTATGGCAGGATATCAGGTTGTCATTCTGCGCTGCTGAGATCAGTGCATGTTTTTGTTCAGACTAAGAGGAACTAAAGCTTTGGTTTTACTGTATTTCAGTGGTAAATGAGTAACGTGTAAGTGGATGTACTAAAAACATATGAATTTATTATTCATGCCATTTAACATATGCAAAAAGTAGTCATTAGGACTACTCCAGGGCTTAAACTAAGACATATTTAGTTCTTCTCTGAATTAAAATTTCAGAAATCAAGTTTTCATCTAAGTATTAAAAAAAGAAATTGACCATATATGAGAACTTGGTACTCAGACCCTTACAATGGACCTGTTCTCCTGCGTTTTTGAAAGCTGAGCAGATAAAAGTCACATTTCACCTGTTAACCATAATATCTAAGCACTTGGAATCAACACTTATTCTGCATTCAATATTTGGAATACCAGTACTGAAATTTATTGACTCTAGATTTATTTTTATGTCCAGATGTACATTAAAATAACAAAGAAATCTCTCCTAGCTCCCTCAGCTGCTGATATTTCCACTTTGTTTTTATTAAAGAACAAGTTAGTCTCTTGCTCTGCACCTGGGACAAGTTTAACCATGTTTCTTCAATTCTGTTTGTCAGTCTCCCAAGCACGTTTATTCCCCAGGAGCCTGCTCGTCTTTTATTTATTGTGGAAGCTGAACTCTATTAAAATGATATACAAGCTATGGAGCTGAAGAGCAAACTTTAAGATTTTGGATAACACCTTATGAAATTAAGTTGACCTTCTACTAAATCTTTTTGCACAAACACTGCATCTAAATTAAGCACTTGTAGGAACCATCACTGGTTTGTAAAAACCATATGGTTGCAAGGAGAGCCATTTGAAGGTGTCCAGGTTTTAACTCTAAGTTGAATGGTCTTGTATTTGGGTTAGAATCTTGCTTAAGCAGCAGCAATACTGTGGCATCATTACTTTTATAGAAATACAAACAAAAGTGTGATTAGCTAGCTAAAAAATAAATAGCTTACCTCCTGAAAAAGCACTGAGAGATAATATAGTATGGAAGTGTTTTAATATTTTTTCATTTAATTTACAGAGATTCTATGGCTGGATCCAACAACACTGATGCCAGCAGGAATTGTGAAAAGAAAGCATCACAACCTCACAGTGTAGCAATTCCTCAGTTTTAGCTTTTATTCCTATTAGAGCTTCCAGTCCAACACATCATATTTAATCAGGATAGAACTTGTTCAGGCAGAAGATGCAGAAAACTGGTTTATCTTTAATTCAGTCATATGAATTGCTCAGGATGACAAAGCTACAGAAATGGGAGAGGAACCCCTATTAGCCTGCAGTTGGATCCATAAGGAAGGCTTTAATAGGGATTTTCTGCTTTAGATGGCCTGTATCTCATGAATGTTTAATGCAGATATACATAGTAGGTATCACTAAAAGAAGGAACTGCACTTTGCCTACAGCTCCACTTCATACTTGGCCTATTTACCTAAAACACAACTATTTTCAAAAGATGGTTGTAATCACATATGTTCACATAGCTCATTTGAGGCATTTTTCCATTTGATCTATTTGCCCCTCTCAGCTTGAATGATTACTTCCCTGTAGTTTATTTACCAAACAATAAACAGAATACTTCACAAACCCCATTCATCCCATAACTTGCACTGTAAATTAGGCTTTTAGATTGTTTAATAACATATAATCACAGAATCACAGAATAACCAGGTTGGAAGAGACCCACTGGATCGTCGAGTCCAACCATTCCCACCAATCCCTAAATCATGCTCCTAAGCACCTCATCTACCCTAACCTTAAACACCTCCAGGGACGGCGACTCAACCACCTCCCTTGGCAGACCGTTCCAATGCCTAACCACCCTCTCCGTGAAGAACTTTTTCCTAATCTCAAGCCTAAGTCTCCCCTGGCAGAGCTTGAGGCCATTCCCTCTCGTCCTGTCCCCTGTCACTTGGGAGAAGAGGCCAGCTCCCTCCTCTCCACAACCTCCCTTCAGGTAGTTGTAGAGAGCAATGAGGTCTCCCCTCAGCCTCCTCTTCTCCAGGCTAAACACCCCCAGCTCTCTCAGCCGCTCCTCATAAGGCCTGTTCTCCAGCCCCTTCACCAGCTTTGTTGCTCTTCTCTGGACTCGCTCCAGAGCCTCAACATCCTTCTTGTGGTGAGGGGCCCAGAACTGAACACAGAACTCGAGGTGCGGTCTCACCAGTGCCGAGTACAGGGGGAGAATAACCTCCCTGGACCTGCTGGTCACGCCGTTTCTGATACAAGCCAAGATGCCACTGGCCTTTTTGGCCACCTGGGCCACTGCTGGCTCATGTTCAGTCGGCTGTCAACCAGCACCCCCAGGTCCTTCTCCTCCTGGCAGCTTTCTAGCCAGGCTTCTCCTAGTTTGTACCTCTGCTTAGGGTTGTTGTGCCCCAAAATAAAAACTTAAATAATAAAAACTTAAAATATCAGAAGGGACCATTTTTATTTTTTTTCCTTATTGTAGGCCTAGGTGAAGGAAGATTCCAAGACAGATTAATGTTCCTGAGACTCAAAGATATTCAGGAAAAAGAAATAAGTCTATAGAACTAAGTTGTCCAGGGATATCTGAATATTACTAAATTGAAAATTCACAAAACATCTCAGCACTGCAGGATATCTCAGTAGCCTCATGCTTCCAAATCTCATTAGTCCAAATGAAATTGGGTACCTAGCTATCTTACAGATCAAAGCTCTTTTCTGACTCAATAAAGCAAAGCCTCACACTAGCACCTATTTTATGAGGGGGCCTACTGCTTTTTAATCTTTTGAGATGCTGATCTGTCAATATTTCTATTATTTGTCAATATTCTCCACAAAAGGTTTATTTGAGCATTTAAAATTTCAGCTGGGGAATGTTTTGGGTTTTGTCATGGTCATTTTTGGTCTTTCATAAAGGGAATTAGCTTTCTTTGCCCATTAAAATCAGCAAATGATGTCACAGATTGATCTAAAGCATAAAGCGCATTACAAAGGACACCACAGAGTTGCAACTGACTGAAACCTGGTATACGGATGTTCTATTCATAAGGAATTACCTGGGATTGTTTCACTTCACTGCAGCAAGTCGAGTTTTTGCTGCAGGGCTCCATCATGCAAGATGCTGACCATCCAGACCACAGAAACATACACAAGGTTCAGCGTATTTTTAGACACAAACCTTAAGTAAATCACCTGCTGAAGTGCTTGCCTGTTTCTCAGGCTGCACAGAGCCAAGGTCCCAGTAGATCCTCCTGCAGCCTGGTCATGCGAGGAACCAGACAGAGCCCTGTGCAGTGAGAGATACTCCCTCTTCCCAAATCACACCAGATTTTTGCTGCTAAAGACATGGCTCTGGTTCCAAAAAGATCAGGAGTTTTTGATAGTGGTGTGATTTGTAATTCCAATTAAGAGTGATACCGCTCACAGTAGGCTCTGCAAACACTGGTATTTCGTTTTGACATGACTTTACTACAAACCAAAGTGAAGGATTTACACCACTAGGTAGGAGATACCAAGCTGCAGGCAGTACCACTCCCCTTTATCTCATGTAACCTTGCCTCATTTCCCTCCTACAGAAAATTTCCTTCTTTAGGCTTTTGAGGGTTTTTTGGAGAGGAAAACTGCAAATCACAAGTGAGCCTAAACAGATTAATGATGAAACTTAAAGTTCCTACTGACACCAAAACTGCAGCAATTTCATGTAGAAGTTGTTCATAGGGCATTTAAGACTTTGGATGTAATTGCTACGTGGAAAGTAATGTCATTATGCATTTTCTATGTTAATTATCCCTTTGTATACAAGCTATGTTTTTGTATACAATTACTTTTGAAAGAAAGGCACAGTTATTTTTATTGCTGCTATTTAGTAGAGTTCTTTGCTCCAGCTCCTACGACATATTATCCCTTTTATTTTAACATGCAAAGTTAAAACTCTAGAACCTGGATATTCTTCACAATAATTCTGGGTTTTATTTCTTTGTATTAAACACACTGATTTCAGACATTCTTTTCCCATATTTACCTCAGTCTTTGCTTACTGAAGGACAAATTCAAACAAGCTCAATCACAGTATGTGTTGCTCTCACTGAAGAAGAAAGCACAGGAACATACTTCACATTGTCTACCCAATGAATCCTGAACTTGATTATTTTTTTTCCCTGGGAAACCTTATTCCCGTGCAGTTAAGATTTGAGGACACTGCAGCCTGCTTGCAAATATTCCACAGAGCAGTAAACAGTAAATTAGTAAACTGAATTATTCATTGCAAATTATTTGCTCATTTTTACAGAGCACAAGGCACACCACGTGTAATGGCCATTACACATGCTTCTCAATGTTGATTTTGTGGCTAGATTTTATTTTTCATTGAGTTTCCCATTCTCCCTCATCGCCTTTCTGTATTATGATGCTATTTCCCTAAAATATCTTTTCACAACCAAATTCCAAATTGGTTCTGTGTGAAACATAATAGCCGCTTTCTGCCACTGTCCAAAAAAGCTCTTCAAATTAAAAGGAAGCGACAGTCACCATGATCTAACAGACAAAGACGTGACAAAGGTAATAATGTCGGGTAGTATTCATTGTGAAGGCAAAGAATAAAGACACAAACTAGGCAAACAGTCCAAAAATGGAGACTGCAAATGAGCTCATATAACACAATAGCATCATTCTGCATATTTGGAAATGCTAATGAAGCCATGAAAACAAAGCTACACGAGGGAGAATTTTGCATTGCTTAACGACAAGGTTGCAATAGCTCTACTGGAACTGGAAGAGGCAAGCCTACCCATTCTGTTTCTGCTTAGATGATCAACAACTTCCCTAAGTGCTTTTCAGAATTCACTCAAATTGCTGTTTCACTGTAATTGTCTCTGTATCTGCACACACGGTGATTAATTTCAAAAGCCTTGTGAAACTGGCCAAATCACTGCTGCCCATACGTATCTTGTAAAGGCTGAACCTGCCTCAACCATTGCAAGTGATGAGGCTGTCAAAGGCATCTTTGGGGAGCAGAGGACAAACCATAAATACCTCCAAGGAGATGGTGTAAGCCAATGTTTTAGGTCTGTCTCCACAGTCAGATGGCACAGCATATCTGACCAGTAAGAATTACTGGCCTGTAAACAAGGATCAGAACATGTGAGTTACAGTAAATGCCCTAAAATATTAGAGAGAACTTCAGAATTAATAGCTGCTATTACAGCTAGTGTGAATTTTCCATTCAGACTTATGCTCCCAGGTTTATCTATTCACTGCCATGCAGCTAAAAATTATAATTTTAGGCAAAGATTGGGTGGAAGTAGCAGGAGAGTATGTGAAAGAATTAAATAGAAAACACTTCTGTAACGGAAAAAGTCACATTTGTTCTTACATTTCCCACTTCCCACAGATTTCCCATTTAATTTATTTGATTTTTTTTTTTCCAAAAAAAGACCTGCTCATTTTTAAATAAAAGAAAATGATTCTTTGGTGACTGAAACTTCATTATTCTCTGCTATTAACAGCAGTCAAGTCTACAGAGCAGAAATACATTTCTCAACATTTAGATTAATTAGAAAATCTGATTTATCACATTGTTGTGTCCTTTCCCTCCATTTGCTTTGTGTAAGTGCTTAGATAAATTATGTTCTGTTCATACAGAAGCATACAGAAAATCAAGTTTGAATTCTAATTACCTCCCTCTGTTTTTTTAGTGGGTTTTGTGGATTAAGGGGGGTATTTATTTTTTCTCGCATGAGGCTCTATTGAAAAGGAGAGATATTACTGCATAGTCCCTAACTTAGCTATGATAAATGGATTCTGCTCCCATAACTTCCTATTTTCCTTTCTTTGAAATTCCACTGGTTAAAACTCTGCATTTTCTTCTAGTTCTAATCATCCAAACTGGAGAAGAAAATGTGTCATTCAGGTTGACTAATCATAAAGAGATAATTAGAGATAATTATAAAAAATGAACATAATCCACAGCATGAAACTTGCTTCAACAATCACTGTGATATTTTAATACAGTTTTTAGCTTGCTCACAATCAGGATATCAAAATGCACCAATAAGATGCAGAGATGAAAGCGAAAGTCTAATACAAATTACTTAAAGGTCTTTACACACAGTTCTCTATGATATATGTGATAATATGAAATCACAGAAGGTCATTTTTGAGATCATGTGACTTAACTGTAACAGATGCAATGCTCTAGAATCATGGACTAACTTGAGCTTTCATGCTGAGATACACAGATGCAATATTAAAACACTGCTGTAATAAATAGATGTATGCTTATTTCTGGATTTCATCCTATCTGTATTGCTTACGCAATGGAAGATAAAGAATATTACCCAGATACTAAAAGTAGATCTGAGGAAGAAAATATACAGAAATTCCCAGTATTGAAAAGGTCTCAGTAACTCATCACTTGACATCCTATTTCTCTGGGAGAATGAAGCAGCTAACACTAACACAGGCAGTAGAAGCTGTATAAACTGTTCCAAAATATGGTATTAATATTTAAGTGAAAAATGCAAAGTAGTATATTCGCTGCTAGAAGCCAATCATAAGAATATGCTTGAACTGCCTCAGATTACCCGGTGCATTCACTGAGAATGGGGTGACCACCAGCTAGCCAGAGTCCAAAACTGTCATCATTTTTTCTACTTTATCTATAGCTCATTGTATTATTTTAACTTTTCAGTAGTTATGTTCGGTCCACTGGAATATGTCCAGCAGTAAACAGCTTTACTGTTATCAAGTCTCAGCTGTACTCCAGCATTTAACCAATACCTAATGCTTTAATGTTTTATATATTCAGGACCATGCACACCATCCCCTTCCAACTGAGAGAGTGCTTATAAATATCTATTCCTTATAACATGTTTCCAGACAATCGTTACCATAAGTTAATATTGACAAATGTTTTTGAGTTCTCAGTGGATCTACCGTGCACCTGCCAGGAAAAGGAACAGATATCTATTTTCGGTATCACATATGAATATTTGAAGTGCAAGGGTTACGAGTGCATATATTCAACACATCAAAATGAGACCAACAAGAGGATATTAGAGATTTTACACTCTCTCCAAGGTAAGCATTCAGCATGCTCTACCACAAGTAAACTACTCCTGATGTTCCTGTTAAAAACAGTGCAAAACTAAAAAACCCTTACAATTTTCCTAGTTTAAGCACTATTTTAGTGCAGTTGCTCATGCAGTGCAGTGCTGCTTGACCTGAGCCATTAGTAGAGCAACATTCAAACAGGTTCTTCTCTCAAATCCCCAAAGACACTCAGTGATTTCTTTTTAGCTTTACCTTACAGAACACAGAATGGATATGAGAGCAAGACCTTACGAATTTGTGAACCCACTTTGAGACGCACGTGTTATAATTACATATGAGCTTTTAGAGTAGTGGCAGCTTAGCTTTTCTAGTTCAACCACTGTTTATTAATAATAGCTTCTCCAAAAAAAATCATATCAACGGCTTTATTACTTGGCAAAATGTGGCAGAAAGCAAATGCATCCTCTCATATATAATTTACAAAGCAAATTACACTCTTCATTAATAAGGGAGATGGGAAGCTGTTGGTAACTACATTTGGAGAAATACTAGTACAGCTTCACAAGTACTATTAAGAAAACCACCTGTGAGCTCTTTCCAAGTTTGATGATCTCTGCACTGGTACCTGCAGGTCTGCTTCTGCAACTGGGAATTCAGTTTCCAGATCTAAAAGCCAGATAAGTCTCAAAATCAGTAAAGTTGTTTCCATTTTCACTATTTTTGTCATTTTTCATTTGTAATAAGGAAAAGCTACTGATCCTCTTTATAGCAGTTTCTTTTCTACCTTTTCAAGTGAATTACATGCTTCATTATCATTTCATTGTCCCCTTAGGATAGTAAATACAGTGTCACAGCAGGCATACAGTTTTGGTTTTTTTTTTTGAACAAATGAATTCAGCGCTCCTAGCCACCCAGGAACTTAATTTTATAGGTTTAACTGGAAGCATAGGGTACTGATGAAAAGAAACGTTGGAACAGTAGCATCTAAGGGTCTGAACTGGTAAGTGACTAAACCAGATCATTTTAGCTGTCCAAGCCACGGACTGCAAGCCCACTTGACTGAATTTCAGATTTGCAGGTGCTACATAGGCTATGCAAGCATGAAAATGCCCTGTAATAGGAGAGCTGAAATAGTTAACCATAAGTTTATGATTAAACTTAAGAGAAAAAGAAACCCCCAGAGAAAAATAGGATACAGGCATTCTTCCACTGTAGGAATCAAAACATCAGGCATCATCAGAGAACTTAACAAATGAGCAGAACTGAGTTATCTATGACCCAGTGTCAGGGTCCAATGTGTTTTGAAACTCAAAAACTGCTGCCTTCAAGCTGTACTAGGCAGTGACAAGCCTGCCTAATATACTCAGACTTTGTGAGATCCTGATCTGTCCCCTCTGACAGAAAGGTAACATATTATACCTACCTCTAGAAGGTACTTTATGAGGAGACTTCAGGCAAACCTGAATACTGGCCACACTAGAAAGCTGTGTAAAGTAACAGAAATGGGCTGTAGAGACCTGCAGCTATGCAGTTAACCTCAATGACTTACAAAGCTCAATATTCTGCTCCAATATTCTGCTCCAGACTCTCATGACCAGTGAGGGAGGGAGCAGTCGGAGACAGGGCGAGAAGATGGTCATTTTGGTTTAAAACACAGCAAGACAAATATGAGAGAAGTGTTTCCTTTGCTCAGCTCTTCAGAAGAAATCCCATGGACGCCTATCATGCTTTAAGGACTGCAGGCTACAAAATAATTTTTACAGAGGTTGAGATCCTACAGATACAGATCCTACACCTCTCAGAAAGGACCTGGCAATTGGCAGAAATCTTATAAAACAATTTTTTTAAACTATTCTCTAGCCTTTCACTTTTTCTGTAAAGGGATCCAGCCATCTCAGTTATAAATCTAGAGTCTATTCTGCAGATGAGATCCTAAAATTCAGGCATTGCAGCATATAATGCTGGCTTGTCTAGGTCTGATTGATGACAGCATTTGATCCTTTCCCAACCAATCTGAATTATTCACAATTTTTCTTGACCTTCATCTAAATATATGTAAATTTTATGCATCACCTACCCTACCTAAACCACAGGTATAATAAATATAATAAAAAGTATAAGTGTTTGCAGAGTACTCTGAGCTCCACCAGTGAATAGTTTCACATAGAAGAAAAACATTCCTATCCAGGGCTTTAAATGTCTTCACCAAAAGAAAGATATACTAACTCTCACGTGCGAAGAATATCACTCACATGTGGAGAGTGTTAAAAGAAAGGATAAAGCATCTTCATTTGATTTGGTATTTGCACATGTGTTTAGAAAGACTTCTCATGATGTAACAGTTTGGGTGAGAAAGCATCCAGGAGTCTAACTAGTAACTGTACAGAAAAGCCAGCAGCCCTTTCTATTGACCTATCATTTATTCCCAGCCTATGCACACATGTCACCAGAAAAAAACTCTGTGCTGCAAGCCAGACCCAAGGGAAAGCAATGAAGGAGTAATTAATTCTCAAGAACTTCCTCAAGCTGCCTCCAGTAGATCCATCAGAGTTCCCTGCTTCAGCTGTCTAAGCTCGAGACAGAGACAGCAGAAAAGTCTCTGGCTGCACACCCTTTCTTCTTAAAAAACTGCACTCCAGAGGTTTCCCTCTCAACTGTCTAGCAAAGCATTTCTCTGGCTCTCTCCATCATTGTTACTCACAACCACACACCAGATGGGACGTTCTGAAGAGAAACAGAAAAATAATTCAGCTTTCTGGGTGGAGCAACACAAAGAAAATGCTCCAGAAGGACTCAGCATTTTCTTCAGGCTCCCACTAAAAGGAAATCTACAGTTTCCACCTAGACATTATATTAGAGCTCAGAAAGCGATACAGCACAACCTCCACATCACCTTTTGTTCCAGGAGAACTTAGGGCATCTGGAACTCTTGTTTTAACTTTCTCCTACCTACTGACATCTCCTGGAGCAAATGACTCTGCACCTTAGGCACAAAAAAATTTTCTCTGGTGTACGAGCCTGTGCTGGAAATCCAGGACAGACCTGAATGTAGGTCTCATACTGACCAATTCCAGGTTGTTATTTTAAAAGTATTGACCCCTAGAATAAGGTGCTACAGACCTTTCACTTGTGGTTTTGGCCATTCTGCTTCCTTTTTATTCATATTGGCCAACAAAGCATGCTCATTAAAAAAGGCTAAAAACTAAAGCAAAGAAAAAGAATCTGTCCTCAAGACATTCGATATCCTCTTTTCTTACCCATTTTCATATCACAAGTCTCCATAATTGTAAAATCCCTTGTATTACTGAATAAATGAATAAGCAGATATGTTTAAATGCGGAGAGGATATAGTTCTCCATAAGAGAACTCGCAAAGCAGTGAGAGAAGAGATGCAGGATAAGAAGATCATTGGAACTAACAGAATCCTGATGATAGGAGGCACCAAAACCTTGAGTTTGGATTTACAGACAACTGTTACATTTGGAGCAAAGAAACACTTCAGAATAAGAACATTTTTAGCAATGGAGGCAGCATAATCTTGTGGATTGAATAATGACTGTGTAATTAAGCAAGATTAATTTTTAAGTTACCTTTATGACCCCGAGCAAGCAACTTCAATTGTCAGTATGACAATTTCCATACGCTTATCACTGTCCGCACACAGTGGACAGGCTGGTTTAGGGGTTGGGAATGACACCAGAATATAAACAACAAGCAGTAATAATATTAATTTAGATGAGAAAGAGCATTCAAACTCAACAAATCTGTTAATAGAAAGAATAAAGATATATCATGAAAATAATCAGCCTAGCTAGGTGCTTCATTGTTACTGTGCTCTACCTTTACTGTTGTAAAACAAAGGACAAGAATAGACCCTGCAAAGCAAATCAAAGAGTATTTTTTACCATCATGCAGAGCCTGCACTACAATAATAAAACATCTCGCCAACTCTAAATTTGTTCTTCATTATTCAACTAATTTTATAAATAATTCATAAGGAAATATATGCCATATAAAGAATAAAACTGTTGGGAGGAAAACCTGGAATAAGTGTTCTTCTTTCCAACTTTACTTATCCATCCTACATGTTTACTCTGAGTGAAGACACTGAAATAAGAATAAAGCAGAAACACAGCCTGGGGAATAAGCATGTATTCTTAATTACAGAATTGTATTTTATTCCCAAGATAGCTGACTTTCCAGTATATTTAATAAAGGAAAATCAAGAAAATGGTTTCAACCGTTAATGAGATCTCCTGGGAAATTAGAAATTATAAAAGGAACAAATTCCCATGTAGGGACAAAATAGAGAAGCTGTAATTATTGCTAAACATTTGACAGATTATAATATAATACTTTGGCATAACGTTGCAAGACAATTTCTAGCATTGAGGCATCCTTTAGAGACTCGCTCAGTGATATTTATTTCTGCTTGTATTATGACTCCTAGTTTAAATTTTCTGTATTGAAACATGGGATTTTTTTCAATAGTGAATAAATCACAGCTGAAGGTGAATAAGCTTGTTTTTGAGATTATTCCTCACACAAAGCTGCTTCTTAGTCCATAGGTATTCCCACTGCAGGTAACAGGGAAATCAAAATCAGGACCTGTTCTGTTGAGCCAGCTGAAGGTCATTTTCTGTGGCACCATAGGAGTTCAGAGCAATATAAAAGAGCAAGCCTTTCAACTACTTCACTCTGCTTGGAGACTATAAAAGCAGACACATTCCTTTTTCAGTATCCTTTCCAAAGGAAAATAAACCCAGGCTTTATTTTAGTTACATGTTGCCTGAAATGTTTTGCAAATTAATCTCAGCATCTGATTAAAGATTTCCGGTACACTTTTGAATTTAGCAATATTTCTTTCTCCTTAGCATGAAAAGCATATTTCTTACACTGACATTCTGCCAGCAATTCTCCTGAAAGTACTAAGAAATGTAATTAGTTTACAGTGCCAGGAAGTATTTGTCTCCGCTATAACTGGATTATCCTCACTGTCTTTCAGAAACCTGACTGCCCTTATTTATGTACGAGTATATACACACATGCATGCTTCAGAATGCCTTCTTAATTGCCTTTACTTTCAGGCAACTTCATAGAATCATAGAATAACCAGCTTGGAAGAGACCCACCGGATCGTCGAGTCCAACCATTCCCACCAGTCTCTAAACCATGCCCCTAAGCACCTCATCCACCCTCACCTTAAACACCTCCAGGGAAGGCGAGTCAAACACGTTCACATTATTAGATTTCTCATTCTTCCTGGAACATTTTCTCTTAACTTTGCTTCTTGCAATTCTGTATCCAACTTCTTTGCCCTTTCTCTGATAATCCTATATTACTCATACACATTCTTTTGGTTACACAACAACTTCCCCTGAACTCTTTCATTCCTTTTTACCCTCTTTCAGCCTATTACCAACTCACAGAGGATCTGTCCAAGTCTTGGCCTTTTGCTTCCTCTCTGTGTGGCCTGAAAGTTCTGCCTTATTATTTTCTGATGTTACTCACTCCGTCTTACCGTGATGGAACAATTCATTTGATTATTCACTCTTCCCAACTGCTCACCTACCATTACTCTCAAATCTTGCTTATACATTGCTCTGAACCAGCCATGAATCAGAACTTATTTAGCTTCCTCCATTATCTACTGTGCAATAAAAACAGCTGCTTGTAGTACAGCTAGAACAGTGAGTAGCAGTACTAAGTATGCCTTCAACTTGCCTGTTTGTTTTGGCCTCTTAGACCAAGGCAGAAATTTATTCTCCAAACACCAGCTGTCTTACTTGCTATCATTCTTAGCGTGGAGTTATGAAGAAAACATAGAAGTCTCAAGGTCTGAACTCTGTTCAGATGAACAGCAAAAGTAGAGACGATCTGCACACATTTCGCATCAGGCACTATAAAAATCTCAGGACTCAACTGGACTATTATGAATTTGATGCACTGCTTCTTTCCAGTCCTAAGAGTAAATCTCACATGAGTAATCAGTTATGGTACAGCTAGAACTTCATGTGAAAAAGCACATAAAAACACAATATAAATGTTCTCAAAAAAAAAAAAAAAAAAAAAAAAGAATTCAGACAGGTTTCCTTGAGTTATAGTCCAAGCAATAAGTTAATAAAACTTCATATCTCTTTCAGTCACCTTGTCAGGTAATTCTCTCACTCTGCACAAGACACAATAAGCATCTTTATTGTGTATTATGTCTCTGGTTTAAGTCCTGATTGATCCTACACTTAAACCTGCCTCTGGTAAATTTAGCATTAAGTTAATAGAAGGACAGACTGCGGAATAGCAATGGATCAGTAAATATCTATTTTTTTCTTACTCACTGTCCATTGGATGAATTGGTGTCTGGGAACATCCAGAAAGAGCCAACTACTCTGCATTTCCCCCTCACTTTACTTCCACCTTTCTCTCCTATTCCTCAGTTCCTCTCCCCTCCCCAAACGCCTGAAGCCTTACTGCTGCAGGATAGAGTCTGGTTTTACTAGAAGGTTATGTTCTTGCCTCACCTTGCTGAGTAAGTGAAACTAAACACAAATTAAAACCCTCTAGGCAGCTCTTATTTTACAAAATGCCATGCCTTTCCTTCACCTTCAATTCATTAACAGTGGTGACTGTTAGGAAGGAGCACTTTTTTTTTTTCCCCCCAAAGAAAGCAGCGTCTTCTTGAAGCAACCACTGCTATATTTCAGCTATTTCTTTTTTTGATTCCTATGACCTTATGCTACTGCTGCTACACATCAGTCATCATCCACTGTGGCTTTTCGTAATGTTTTTGAAGAAAGACTTTCTTGTTCCCTTTGCCATTTCATCCTGCAGTGATGACTGCATGGGGTCTGGCAAGGGTGCTGACGGGAGACATTGTCTCAGGCATCCTAGAACCTGACTTTTTCAGGCCAGGTTTTCAAACTATTCCTTGAAGAAAGGGACACCTAGTGATGATGCACTATTGATGTGCCTTTAGAAAAAAAGGATGTTTCTTATTCCCTGGTAATGCCTGTATGATACCTGAAAAATAATTAAAGGCTCCAAAAATCTATGAGTATCACATCTTATACTCATCATAGCAATAGACCTATGGTTCCCTAGACAAAATACCTCAATCATGTAAATTTTAAAGACTGGCTTCTGCACCTGGGAAGATATCATTATCCAAGATAAAATATACAGACAAGTACACAGCAGCATGAATTTAATGGGAAAAGTCTGCAGATTTGCCTCCTGTTGTTCACGGTATCATTGTAAAACCCCATAGAATTAGGAATAAGCCAACTTCTTTTCAAAATACAACAAAGTAGAAATGCTCCACTTGAGTCATTTTACACAGAAAAATACTTTATCAACCCGAAGAAATTATAATTCTGGAAGTAGCAGTAACATATGGGTTATTCTTCTTACCTGATCTCTGCTTATGTTCTGTTTCTCCAATCTACTTATATTTTAGTCCTACATCAGCTCTGATATATCTTTAACAAAGAAACTGTAGACCTGCCAGCAATCCAGTAATTAAACCAACACCTATTTCTGATCAAAAGGAAAAAGCTCTGCCTGGAAAGCAGATATAGAGAATTGTTATTATTTTTAATCAATGTCTTTATTATTGCATTGTTAGCACCGTGCCTAGATTTCACTTGACTTTGAAATAAGGTCAGGTACCAAAAGGGCCTACTCAGAAACACTTTACATACACTGGCTCCAGAGGAAGAAGGGAGAAACAGATAGATAAATATAAAGTAGATATACGTGATACCTAGACTGGTCTAACTCTGTATTGATAATCTCCATTTGAATCATGATCCCATATTCCTAAGCAAGTCCCCATGCTGATAGTCACGGAAAGACATACAAGATTGAATCCTATTTTCCTGAGTCAATGAGGCTTTGATTCTACTGCACAAACGATTAGGTTACTGAGGTGGCCAAGGAGAGACAGACAGAGCAAGAAGGAGAACACAGACATAGAGCAAGAGAAAAAGAGTGACTCCTGAGCTACTATAACTTGCAAAGAAGCTATGTTCTGTTTTCTGCAGAACTGGATATAATGGGAGTGCGTAGATACTCTCAGGCAGCAGAAGTGGAATACTCAGTGCTTCATTTCTCAAAATCGTCAAAAAGCTTCTAAGCAAGCTGGAAAGCTAAGGACTTCTAAAGCCATAAAAAGACCCAAATGCTTCTTGAACTAGGGAAATGAAAAGGAAGGTTTAGAAGGATTTTCATAGTAAAGGAAGTCCTTAAATCTCTTTTGCATCATCTAAGTTTAAATCTGTTTCTTGGAAAACTTTTGAAGACTCCTAATTGGGAGAACAAAGAAAAATGCAAGGACTCTTCCTTTAAAAAGGATCAAAATTACTTAGGAGGTCTCAAGGCACAAGAGCAGATGAGATTTAGAATGCTTCTCAAAAGCTGCATGAAGGTTACTAAAAAACTGTTCTGCAAAAGTAATATTTAGAAATATATGTGTTCTGTAATTAACAGACTTCTAGACATTTTCTTTCCATCAGCTTAGACTCCTTTTGTAAAACAATTATTGTATTGGCAAGTCTATCCAAAGCCTCAGAATATCCTTTCTTCCCTTAGTTTTTGCTATCTTCACTTTTAATTTTATTGTCTAATGCATCTTCATAAACAAACATGAGTGAATATGGAATTATTGCAAGAGGAAATAAAGAAATCGAAATTTTTGCTCACGTACTGAGGACTTGGTAATGCAGTCACGTACCAGGGTGATAAGAATGGTTGGACACAGACAGCTTGATTTTTATTGTGTTTAGTTCTTCCATTTTCATCTGAAACTAGAAATTCCAACTCATGCAATTGTTGAGCAGAACGGTTCAAAAAGCATACTTTTGCCCAGAAACTAAATAAAAACTAAATTGATTTTAAAATCTAAAAATCAAGTTGTTGTTTAAGCACTTGGCAACAATAAGGAACCTTAAAAGTTAATTTTGGAAGGAACTGCTGCAGCAGATTCATTTGACATGAAAGCACTAACAAAAAGTTTGACTGTGGCTAAGAGTATAACAGTTAAGACATCAGTTGTCAGATTATAAACCAAGCTAAGCACATATAAAATAAAGCTTCGACTGTGTACACATGATACAGGAAATAATCACAGCATTAAGTATAATTACCTCTAAATCCAATTAAAAAAAAAACCCCATCTGCTAATGATAGTGTAACAATTTTCAATCCGAGTCCCAAAACCTCACCAAAAAGCCAACAAAACTGGCAAGAAATGTATTTAAGTGTCCAGAATTTAAAGAAAAAAACATCACTATCTCAGTGGAACTTATTTATGAACTTCATTCATGGTGGCAATATCCAGACTGGACTCGTTAGGATAATTTCTTAATATTTATTTGGTTGAACATATCACAATTTGTGCTTTTTACTTCTGCTTTCTTTGTTTCTTGTGATATTTACAGTTAGTGTAACAAAGTGATTCAGTTCATTGACCCAGTTTAAAAGAAGATGACAATAAAAAGCCAAGAGGTGATAATTGCTGAACTGCATTAAGTGTTCAGGAAACGCAGGGCATTGGCTCCAATTACTAGTTAATATTTATGCAATAACACATTAAGGTTGAAGTTGGCACTGGAGAGCCATTGACCTAGACGCTGTACAAACACTGAATGACACATCCAATGAGCAAAACACTTTGGTTTTCCATTTTCCCAGATGGAAGTCGGCATTGTCTCAGCTAAGAGGTAGAACAACTGAAATTGGCTTTTGCACTTTCTTTGGAGTCTATTCATGTATGATTATTGATGATCTTGCAGGAGAGTCTTTCAGATGGTTTCTCTGAGCATCATTGGCTTGGAACACTCAGTAGCTGACTTTCCAGTAGTCAGTCAGTACACTACTTCTCTCCTTCCTGGCTATCCTCAATCATGACTGTTCAACCACCATCCTCATTTTAATTATGTTTTTCAATATCCCTCTCTCTCGGTCTCCACCAGACTTTAATCATCTTAGAGGACACCTCTCTAACTGAGAAACTCCAAATCATAAGTAAGTGTAATAAAACCATATTTACTGTTAAGATACAGCCCTAAGACCTTTATCAATTAATTACAAATAACATAGAACATAATAACCACTTCAAGCTAGTAATGATAATTTTTTAGTCTGAGTACAGGAGTTGGTTTACAGGCAACCATCTTTGAAGACTTGGAAGGCATAACATTTATACTAATTAATGAAAATGTATCCCTATTGTGGTCTGCAGAGGGCCTATAAAAATAATTTCAGTGTACCCCAAAAACATGTATGTAAACTATCAGCAGAGCAATTCAATTTTTTGCCTTGCTAAGTATATGCAATTCAGAGGAAAAGAGATAGGCAAAACAAGAAAATGTAAGGCTAATCAGGTGATAGGTTAAGTTCAGCTTTCTACAGTCCTAGAAAAGCTGAACAAAACAGATAATAACCTGCCACTATTCAGCATCCATCTCAGGTGATGCTACTATGGATGAAGGAAATTCAGCTGGCAGAGAAGGAACTAGGAACTGTATGCTTACGGTACCTAAATACAGAGAGCTCAAACTCACTGCAAACCAAAAAATTAATAGTTAGGACAATATTCTGTTCTTTCTGCTCACAGCAGAGGCTGCACATTTGATAAAGAAATAGATAGAAACTATGTTACATGCCAACAAAATTTAGAACTGCATGGCAACCTTCTCAGACAAGTATTAAAAACTGCTTTAAATTGTATAACGCTACACATCACCTTGCACATATCTATACTTGCTATCTTAGAACAAAATGTGTCACTGTTATTCAAACCATTCTATAACTCAAAGTAACTGGCCTTCATCAACATACAAATGTGCACACACCAACACAGGGCAGAATTTCTTTGAATTCCTTCTGTGATCATTCTTGCTTCTTGGTATTCTCATGGGTGAATTCTCAGTCCCTGACCAGTGTTCAACACTCAGCAGCTGACCTCCCAACAAACCACTCACATCCTTGCTAATTATTCACTACACATTGTGAATCAAGTCCCTTCTCCTAGAAGAGACTTTTATCCCTCCTTCCTACATCTTCTTTTTGGTCGTTTCAAGCAACTTTTCCCTTTTAAGATTTGTGGGCATTCCGATGTGCAAGGCTGCACAATGCTGTAGATCTGTTTACTTTAATTTTCTCTTAACTGGGTGGCTTCATTAAAAGCAAACAAAAATACAAGCCTGATTAAACCCAAAGGAAATAAGTTACTTTCATTTGCTTCTCTGTGCTTTGGACTGAGCTCCCTGAAATGAACATTACTCTCTTTCTCAGGCTCTTCCTGGTGGGCTTTTCTTTAACTGGTTAGTATTGTAAAAGGGATCCAATTCTAGACTCTGTCAATTTTTACTTCACACTCCTGCACATATTTTTATCAACATTCATGCATTTGAAAGCTGTCAAGTCAAAGTTTGATATTATTTCTATCATAATGATAAGGTACACACATAATATGCATAACCTGTGAGATGCCAGTCACTGTTTACTTCTCATCTAAAAGAAACCACCTTATTCACTCCAAAAGAACAGGTTTCAAGCTTGGATCTCTTGAACCAAGCAGCTGATGAAATTAATGTATTTAATACTAATGGATTTAGCTAACTAAGCGACCAGGGTGAAGTTTAGCCTTCTTAATGTGTTTCCAAATCAGATGTCACTAATGGAATTTAGTGGAGTTAATTCTCTCCGGCCTAAAAGCTTTTATTTATAATAGGTTTTCTGGGTATTAACGTTGTAAATTTAAATTATAGTAATTAGGGAAGTTTACTTTACCATCCCATGAGTTCTATTGTTGTTTTTTAACAATGCAACTACTTTTTTGAGGCTTCCCTCCCACTCCCCACTGTGCAAAGTAATGCAAGAACAGAACCTAATCCTGCCCAATGTCTAGCCAGAAATTATTTCTTTTTGTAATTATTAAGGCATGAAATAAGATAGGAAAATAAGCTAGCCAAACCTATCATATATCAGTTAAATACCAAAGGACAGCACTTTCCTGAAATTCAAAGGTTACCCGAGGCAGTGAAGAACCCCTTGCCATTCTTTGTTTGACAGGTGCAAACAATCTGGTTGACTTGTTAGAACTGAAAGAATTAAAGTGTTGAGGAATTGGCCAATGGAGAAAAACACTACAGTAGAGAAGCTTATGTATCAGACCCCTAGGGAAATTATTTGAGAATGTCAGCATTTGCTGAGATCGAGCATTCATCAAAGGTAAATACACTTGCTCTTTAGAAATACTGTCCGATCCACAGAAAATTTATCTGTGCATTGTCCTCAGAGGGACTTACTGTTTCAGAGCAGTGTGTTGAGAAGTTCATAACAGACAGTAGCCCAAAGAAAGCCTCATGCCTCCTCATTTCCTTGTTACTACTGTGCTACAGAATCATACAAAGTTTTCTTAATTTAACTGAAACACTCAGATTTTCTAGTGTATATAGACTTAAAATTAAAAAATAAATACATGTCTATCTTCTGACCTGTTCCAATTCCGTAGCACAATACAAATCTTGTCACCTGTAATTATGTGCCTTTCAACATCACTTTCTTTGCAACAATAACCCTGTAAGAAGGGGAATATAGTAAACTTTCTTACTTTAGTTTTGCTTGGAAAATATAACATCTCTGATTACAAACATATTCAGCAATCATTCCAAAAAGTTGATAAACTCCATTAAAATAGAGTAGTAAAGAAACACACAACTGAAATGTGTCTTTAAATCTTTTCACTACGTCCAAGGAAGTAGCTAGAGATCAAATTCAGTGTAGAAATCCATAGAGGCATACGAACAATATTGTTTTTACCTGAGGAACATTGTTGTGCAGGCTTTTAACCTCCCTCTATACTAAGAAACAACTTAACTAAGTGCATAGGAACTTTATACAAGAACTGTGGATGACAAAGAAGGATACCTGAATTTTGTAGGCCCTATAGCAGCTCACTCCTGCTTCACAGCATCCCCTAATATGTACTCACAGCATTACAACTAAAACAGCTTTTCGGGTGCTGCTATTTATTATTTATTAGCTGAGGCAACTCAGTGCCAATTAGCCAATTATCTTAACAAACCAACTGATGTGCTAATTCTACAGCCAGCCAAACAAATGCCACAGCACTCATTTCAACAGCAACAACAAACTGTAGATTCATCCCAGCAGTTCTCACTCTCATGTTTGATAAAATCACATAAAGAAAAACAGTTGACCTATTCTATCAAGCGTGTTGTCACTAGTGGTACCACCTCCTCTGACCAGTGTTTGTGTGTTCATTTACAAAATTGTCTCTTGAATTAAAGGCCCAGAAATTAGGTTATTAAGATTAATCTTTTTCCTGTGTTCTTACTCTAGCAGTGTTAGCAGCACAGGGATCTTCATGCAGCTTTTCCAGTCTCCATAAGCTCTTGACATATTGAGTTCACCTGAGTATTAGCAGCAGTTGCTCATTGGCAGTTTCTTTCACTGACAGCTTTGTGATTTGAACTCTGTTTTCATCCTAGAAAAAAACAGATAGATTTCAACAGGGCTTCCTAAATGGGCATTGGCCTGCACAGGGATTAATCAGGAATTATGTGATTCAGTATCCAATGTGAGACTGGATGTGAATTTTTGAGGTGAGCGTGGAGGAAGTAACAATATATGTTTGGGTTTTGTGTACATCTAGATAATTCATCTCAAATCAGCCCAACAAAGCAATAAACATGGGAAAACCAAGAGAAAGAAGATTAAAATTTGTATTTTTGAAGTACATGGCTTAGAGTTAACTTTCATAGCCACTGGGTTAAATTGAATCTGGTTATCTGTATCTTCTGCTGCTCCCAAATGCAGATTTGTTCTTCTGCAATAACATCAACAGATAATATTTCACGATGTGCCTTCCACTGCAATACAACCAGGTTTTATGCATTATCAATAACAGAGATTAGACAGGTTCATTCTGATTGTGGCGACCAGCTGGGGGCCCTGGTTCTCCCATGACGCTGGCAGGACTCCTTGCAATGTGTTGGAGATCTGAGTTGGTGACAGAGCGCAGACACATCAGTGCTTTGGCCAGAAAATCTTGGAGGGTGATCCTAATCCAAAAGATATTTTATGCTGTTGTTTTTAAAGGATGCAGGTTTTACTCCGTTTTGAAAGGCAGAAAAAACACAGTGGGAAGTAGAGAGCAAGAATAAGAGACTTGGAAAAATCGCTTATAAACAGACATAATTTGGTAAGCACACAGATAACTATGGAAATCTCTTCCACTATAACTGAAGGGAACATGCTAGAACAAGCACAGTGTGCAATGATGTGACAAAAGGTCTTTTGTGCTCAAGCACAGATGACGCAAAAAGTTTTGTTTGGGTTTCTTTGGCACTGCTTTAAATAATGAGGTTCAGTCTGTGAAGTCAATTGTATTCAAACACGGTCTTGATATAGATGATCCTTGTTTTCTGTAAATTTGAAGGGTTTAATCGAATATAATACAATGGTAGTGTACTAGTTAACACAATTGTCTAGCATAAGGCATAAAATAAAGTTTAGGTTGGCATAAGCTTTCTTCACAGAAACAGTTTTGCCCGCAGAGACGATTACAGTGTTCTGTTTTTGGAAAGAGATAAGGAACTTATAAGCCTAACAAATCTTCCTTCCCATAATTCCCACTCATTAACACTGATCGTGAGCTTGATCCTCCCTACCGTTCCCTGCACAGCTCTGCATTTCACACACAGGTAGCTCCCTCAGGGAGTTCATAAGAGCAGCTACTTCCAAATGCATTGCCCTGTAGCTGTTTGAGAAAGTAAAGAGGGAGAAGTTATGCTGCTAGGGTATAGATCTATTTGGTAACTTCCAACAGGAAAGTGCAAACAGGTATGTCTATGTATGCAAAAAGCATTGTCAAAATTGCCTTTTAGGGAAGGAATGGGCTGATGAATGTAATCAAAAGGTTATCACACAGAGAAGTAAAGCCTACCATATGGCAAAAATCAAAAGATGCATGGACTGTTCTACATGAGAAAACAGCCGTTAGGCACAGGTAACAAAATAAACATGCAGCAAAACCAATCAGGAGCAGAAAGGAAAAAAAGCTGTGTGTAGTTGGAAGAGATTATTCAAGCATGCACAGCAAGAAGTTAAAGGAGCAGAATGAGTTATCAGTCACCACAGAATGGCAGCTTCTAGTCTAGGCAAAAAAACCTCCACACAGAACAATTCACTATAAAATAGAAGCTTGATTGACTTAGTAAATTAAAATCCTTTTCTCTGACAGCTCGAGGGATTTAAATGGAACAAAAAGAAACAAACAGAAACTACCCCAGGAAAAACTCTGTTTGTTTATTTAGTGTGTTTGTGGTAGCTTCTAATTTAAATGAGTCTTTTTGTCAGCTCTATGGCAGCAATCTCCTCTTGGTATTCATCAAGCAAACAGAGTGAAAATGCATGTGAGGTAGACTTCTATTACTACAGTATTGCAATACTAACCATCATGGCAAACTACATACGTTATCCAGTTACAGATGTCTCCTGCATGATTAGACCCCCCAGCTCTCTTGCATCAGAGTTTTCTGAAATGCTTATACCTTGGGAAAATAATTAACTTAACTGGATGCATTAGTATGCAACATGCGATAGACATATTACCAAGGATGAAGAAACTGTATCCCAAATTAAATTTATCACTGCTGTGTCAATGCATGTCCAAATGCCACAGATATAACACATCTAAGAATATTGGCCACTGAATAGGCAAGTTACTGATCCTGTATGTATACTCCTTTTCTGGTGAACACACATATTTTTTCCATATTAGTATTGTCATCAGCATCTATGCACAGTATCCCTGTATTTAAATAATTGGGTTCAAAACTGAATATTATTGCCAGAGCAAACAAAGGATTTTGTTTAGCTCATTACTCTCTATGTATGCCTAGAAAAAACTGAACTCCAGTATTCATATGGCATGAAGCCCTAATTAGGTAAGGAGTCGCCTTACTACTTATCTTTCTGTAACAAGGGGAGGTAGACATCTCCACAAGGTGAGCAATCCCATCCAGTCTTTAAATACCAGAGATGGGTGATATGAATTTCACTCTTGAGTATGCTCTAAGTCTCATTGTCTGAAGAAGAATCCTAGATTAACTAGTTTAGGCTACTTTGACACAGCTAATATTGCTTTTATCATCTTTACTTACATGGGTCTGCAAATTACAGTGGTCACATCTGTGATATTTTCATGATTGAGGGAAATCTTATGACATTTTTGTATTTTTTAAGAATATTATCTTCAAAAACAACATGTCTCCTGTTCCTTAAATAAAATCCTTCTTAAGCCTTAATATTAATACTGTAAGCAAAATTATTTCAATATTGCAAAATCTTTCTTTTATACAAGTAGCTAGAATGGAGATTTTCTAAAGAAAATGGATATCCAAGGACCGATATATTCATAGAACTACACTAATGCTTCAACAGGCTACATGTTAGTTATACAACAGTGTATTGACAATAATGCAAAATGCCACAGTATGCAGAGACGATAAATAGCAATTTACTAGCTTGATCTCAATAAAAAATAAACCAAAAAATATAGAGAACACTATCACTTTGGCTTCTGCATGTGTCTATAGAGGCATAGTCTTTTCTAATTACCTTCCTTTCTACCCCGCTCAACTACATGCAGATTTTTCATTAATCAGCATAAACAAAAAAAGAGTGCAAGTCTGAGCAATTATACTTTATAGGCTTCCTGCAAATGCTGCTGAACAAGACAGATCTATGTTTATATCTGCGTGAAAATGTGCTACATACAGTTATTATTTATCTAAAGCTAGCCAGAAATATAAATTATTTTATTTCAAGTTATACAACAAGTTAGAGCAGCAATTGGTGACTTTTTTCACTTCATTAAAGACAGAAAATAGATATTCTGCACGACTGCACTCAAACTGTGTATCCTGCAATGTCCTGGGTCCCTTGTTGTCAAAGGCAGAATTAGAGACAATACAATCTTCCAACAATAAACCTTAGGGACCAAGACTCAGTCAGAGTTGATGCTTTTCCTTTAATATCACAAGAATCTGTATAAAACTGCTAAAGTAGCAGAAAATGAAATAACTAGTCATATTTTTTTAAACTATCAAAGCATGAAGTCATCAGTTTTGTTAGAATACGAATCTGCTTTCTGAAAACAAAATAAAATAGCAATGGTGTGTTTCCATTTTCAATCTAATCTATTAATTTGTCTGTGTGATAGAGTAGGGAAGATTTTTCAATACATATAGAAAGCATTGAAAATACAGGCTCAATTTGCCAAATCTTTTTCCCTTTCTCCCCATTCCATGAGTGGTGACAGCCATAATTACTGTTGACTAGACCTATTTCTAGTTGCTGCCAGTGAGACTAGTGATTCAAGGAGGAGAGATTATGCTATTGTAAGGAATAACCGGAGCTGGGTACTGCATGTGGAAGGTGCAGAGGGTGAGTACATAACCAGAAGCAGGCAAATGAAAGGAAAGGATGAAAAGAAGATGTAGCATTGGCTTGAAAAAATACTTAGTGCAAGTGTAAAAAATGTGCTCTAAAAAGGACAAAAGCATTTGTCACATGAAAGCCATTTAAAGTTACAGTTCTTACAGGCATCATGTGAAAATAGTTCCTGCAGAACCCAGAGGGATATTTTTTTCGTGTTATTAGGATATGTTATTCATAATGCCGTTCCCCCATAACTGATAGAAATCAAGCATATTTAACCTTAAATTATTGCCCCAGGTATGAATTGAAAGTATGCAACTTTACTGTCCTAGCTTTTGGGGTCAGAACCGGGAGCTGAGGCTGTTTCGTCTGGACCAAAGGAGGCTGAGGGGAGATGTTGTCACTCTCTACAACTACTCAAAAGGAGATTGTGTGAGGGGGGTGTTGGTTTCTTCTCCCAAGTCACAGGTGGCAGGATGAGAGGAAATGGCCTTAGGTTGTACCAAGGGAGGTTGAGACTGGGTATTAGGAAATATTACTTCAATAAAATGTTTGTCAAGCATTGGAATAAGCTGTCCAGGGAAGTGGTTGAGTCACTATTCCCAGTGGTATTTAAGACATGTAGATGTGTTGCTTAGAGACATGGTTCAGTGGTGAACTTGGCAGTGTTAGGTTTCTGGTTGAACACAACGATCTTAAAGGATTATTGTAAATGATTCTGTGATTCTGTCATTTCTTCCATTTCAGTCTTTCCAAGGGTTTGAATTTTCTGTGGAAAAAGAATTTATATGTGGGTCTTCCTCTAAGGACACATGAGCGGTTATTTTGACCTCCCGTTTCTGTCCAGGTTTCTGAATACTCAACAGCTGATGAAGAATATCCTGGCTCCTGAAAAATATTAAAAAATTAACCAGTGTAGCTGCTTTCAGAGACCACACTGTCACTGTCTGAATCCACCGTACTGTCATTTGCTTGTCTGTACTCCTAAACTGTTAGGTTTTTCTCCATGAGAGGCCACAAAACCAGGCAGCCAACCTCCATCTTCCCATATATTGTCAGGCACTGGATTTTTTTTCTGATAAAATTAAGCGCTAAGCCTCAGTATTTCAAAGTCATTCTCCTCAAGAGGATTTTAATTTCAGAAAAAATTAAACAGCTAGAATAGCGAACCGCTCTGAAAACTTAAGTCTACCTCTTTCTGAAAATAGTTTTAGCAACCCACCTGGCTATTGCTCCTTGAGCATTAGCTTTGTTACTGGGACCAGTCCCCGAGATCACCATCTCTGCGTTAAACAGCAGCTTGCTGTAGAAATCAGCTGGTCTCCTTGTCCAGTAAGGAATCCTGCCACATGAATAAACAGATCTGATACAATTGTTGTTCCAATGGCCTATATTTCCATACTGCCCATATCCATTTTGTTGCCATTGAATATGTCTAAAGTTGAACAAGATCCTTTAAAAAGGGGGAAAATTGTATTAATTTATCCAGAAAACTAATGCTGGGTGCTGGAAAGATTACTTCTGATGTTTTTTAAATAATATAGTTTGCAAAGTAACATGTCAGCTTAACATTCTTCTTTTCTTTAGAAAAGCATTTTTCTTCTGATTTTAGTGGGGTTAGGACAGCTTACCTGGAAGACTTGAAGCCTGTTCGAGACAAGTTCAGTTTTAAGGGTCTAGAGCTATAACATTTTTGAATTAACTTTTCCCTACTCCCTAAATGAAAATGCTGACCTAAAAATTCAAAACACTGGCTGATGTCTGCCCATCAATTTTTCTTTACTAGGTTTCCTGGAAAAAATCAAGACTGTTTCTGCCGGACCATGCATAATATCATCTTCAGAAACAAATTGGAAAGTTAATAGGAATGTGCAAATGTTAGACTTCATGCAGAGATGAGAAAAAAACCTGATAAAATGGTCTTTTTTGCTGGCTCAAATAAACCATAACTTCTTTATAATCTTGATAATTTTACTATGTTCTTAGCAAAATGGAATTCATGGCAATGTGCAATTCAGTTATAATCATGCCATTTCAAAAGCCCAGCAGGACAGTATTTGAAGCCTCCCAAGTAAGGAAAGGATTACACATTCACATAGATCTACTGCTCCATTTTCATCAAGCAAAATGATGAGAAAGAAAATTGTTAGAGTCCTAAATATGGCTCATTGCATTTTTCTTTTCATTATGCTTTGAAGTTATCTATTACAGTGCTTGCCACTCTCCCTATGATAAATTAAGAATATATGCATTCATCATGCTTGGAACTAGAAATTAAGATAGATATATAAATATAAAGTATAAATACAATGTCATGAAGAAAGCAGCAAGCAGCTAGAACATAAAATACTAATGCAGATGTTTACATTCTATTATAAAAGAATTGATATTGTGTTATTTTGATCCATTATCTTGTATAGTGTAATCAAATTTATTAGTTCTGGAATATCTAGCACTGGCTACAGGAATTGTCAATATAAAACCAGAGCTTTAATTAATGAACAGGAAAGCAATCATCATCATCAAAGCAGCTACGAGTCAGCATGGCAGTAAACTGACTGCTTGAGAACTGACTTCTACTTCTCCTACTAAATCAAAACGCAAGACACTTCTGAATCTGTATAGAACGGCCTGTTTGAAGTGTTTTTACCCCAGGGTATGACACCAACAGGATGAAGTGATCATGCTGCTCTTTAGCTTATTGAATTAATCTGCTTCAGAAAAGGCTGCTCTCAGGTCTACGGGAGACCCAGAACAAACCCAGATCAAATTTGGATGCTTATGTCCTCTTATTTTCTAGATATCACCTGGAAGATTGTTAAGGGCAAGTTGATTTGAACTTTTAAGTTGTGTATTTTGCTAAAGGTGCCTTTTTTCTATCACGTCATTACTATTGAAAAAAAAAAAAATTGATCAAAAATGTTCTTTCATATTGCCACTCCAGTTTAAACATGGTTAGCCTGTCCTTCCATCAGCTGCATTCAATATTTGTGTATTGCATAGACAGGTAGCTAGCATTTACTGAACAGATTTTGCAGGAGACAGAGATTCTAATATATCTGTATCTTTACGGGTAGGAGCTCTAATAGCATATGCTACCAGTTAATAAGAAAAGAGCTGTCAAACACTCTGCCCTGGAGCTGCTGTAGAACAGCAACTAGCAATAAATGGAGGCACCACCAAATACTGACCTCAGTCCCTTAAATATACAAATTACATCATGAGCACTGTCATAATATTGATGCAAATTTAAGAATGATTGTGTTAAATCATCACTATATTTGACAACAGATCAAAGAAATCTCTGGAATGGAGAATGAAAGAATCACATCCCTATAAAGAAAAATATTGCATGACCCAGTGACTTGGTTTTTTTAATTTTCCTCACTGTCCACTCAAAAACTTTAAATATTGACTCTATTTATTATTTTAGTAATTCCAGTTGTCCTTTTCAGTACTATACTGAGTAGAATTATGCTAACTACGTAAAAGTAAAATGAAAGATTTTATTAACCGATCTGTGCTTTTATGGACTGTTCTGACTCTATACTGTTTCATTGATCAACCACTAATTCCTCCTCATTGTTCTCTTATGTCAATTTATATGCATTTACTTTACATGGGCTATTTACAACTTTACTAGGCAGTAGTTTGTGATATGTTTTATAATCATATATGTTATGCTGGACTCGAATAAAGTAGTCCAGTAATGTAACTACATTACAAAACTGAATTCCTATAACTCTATCTGTGCAGCCTTTCCCTTCTTAAAAATCCATGACGAGACTCCTTGGTAAAAGAAGGGACAGCAGGTATATTTAGAACTGCATTTTCTTGTTAGCATGGCACATTGCACAATCCTTTATTTCTCCTATTGAAATTATTGAGGTTTCAATAGTTTTGTCTGGACAGAAAAGTAAGAGGGCCACAGTAAAATTGTCCCCTTTCTCATTGAGGTACATTGAGATACGATTGCATGCGTCACTTGTAGGTCACCACTGAGATCAATATGTGTTTCCTAATTTTATGCTGCTTGATGTCACTGTTAGATTAATGATATGCAATATTCAAGGTCACTGTAATCAATATTTCCTTTGGGTTTTTTCCTCTTGAAATTCAGGGACAAAAAACATACCCTATTCTAAATAACTCGACACTACCATGAGAAATCAAAGGTGAAGTGGTTTATTGCTATTTCTTATATTACATCCTTAGTAAAATTGTCTCTTTGAGTCTAATGATTAATACTATGTGTTTTGGGAATTGCAATAACAGAAAATTTCACTTTTTAAACTTTATAAAAGCCCCCAATCTGAAACACCCTATTTTTCTATAGCTTGCTACCTTTAATTCCTGCTCTGCCTTATTCACAGAACATCTTTAGGAAGGAACGTCCAAACCTTGGAAATATGTTTATTTAAAAGAGATAAAAAAATTATTTGGGCATAATGCAGAAAAACAAGAGGCTGGGGTTTGTTTGGTTTTGGTTTATCTGTTAAATGTATTCATCCCTTTTTTCAGATATTACTTATTCACAGCAAGTAGGAAAAAGAAATTTAATAATGACACCCACGCCAAACATTAGTTCATTTTCAGTGCTTAATTGTCATGATCCAGTAATATTTTTAGAAATATTTTAAAATATTTTAATCAGCTTATTTCCCTTCACTATTATTCACTTTTGTAGTTTCCGCAGCTTCTGCCACAAGGAAGTAGCAACACTATGAAAGTGTAAAAGACTTTTAGTAGTTTTTCTTTAAGCAATAAATTATAGTATCACATAATCTCCTTATAATAAAAAGATTTGTGACCTTATTTTCTCAAGTATTTGAGTTAACTCTTATAAAATTAAACATTTACTTTTTTCCTTCTTCTTACATTTGTTCAATTTTTATTTATTTTTTAAATAAGAAAGAGCCCATTTTTTACTATCTAAAAAGCATACGTGACATATAGCACATTTTTTAAATATAACTCTTCCCCTGAATTGTGGCATTTTTCAAGATTCAAAAAACCTGATCCTCATCTGCTGTAGATGAGGTTGCTTTTACCTGGAGTGAACAGATTTCATCAGTTTATAATTGGCTGAAAGTTCTCACTCTCATTCTTCAACAGGAAAATACTATATATATAACATTTTTATTACATGTACATAGCTTCTACACACACTATTAATATACTGTCTAGATTGAAAGAATTGGGTATTTTGTGGGGAAGATTCAAACCAAAATGACTGCAATGATGTCAAATCAGCAACAAAGCAGAGCAGTTTTCCTTCATTTTTCTCACGTGGAACTCCCTTTATGTTTAAAATCAAGGGCAGGTACTTTAAAGTTTAGAAAAATCCTTTGTGACGTGAACACTACAGGCTTGTCACGCCGCCCAAAACACTCTGTTTTAAGCAAGAGAAGCATGTGCGGCTCATTCATTTCCATACGCCACATAAACCGCTCTCCTACTGGGTAAATTAGGAGTTCCTAAAACTGCTGTATTATTGATGGCAGAATAATAATTTAGAGTCATTTACATAACTCATATAACACGGTTCTGTCTTGTAAATTACGCGTTAACTGAAATGCCTGACTCCAAAGCTGCAGTCAGGGAAGCCTGTCAGTTACGACTGAATCTTGGCTCCCTTGACACCAGAGATGCTGTTACTTGTCTCAAATTGCCTTTTAATTGGTGCATAATGTTTGAGTGTGCATAATGCTTGAATTCCAGTGCAAAAGGAAGTGTAGGCACGTATTTTTTAAAATGGGATGATTTCATTAAGGGCTCTGAAATATGTCTATGCCTCTTTTTAAACTCATAATAATACATATATAAATGTGATTAGTCTTTTTCAGGAATATAAGCCTTCATCTCCCATTACGGTTACTTGGCAAGACAAACTCCAAACACTTCTTCTTCCTCCTTCTTCCCTGAGCTTTTATTGCTGAGCAAAAAGTCATATGGCATGGAATATCCCTTCGGTCAGTTGGGGTCATCTGTCCTGGCTGCATCCCCTCCCAGCTTCTTGTGCATCCCAATTTACTCACTGATGGAGCGCCGTGAGGAGTGGAAAAGCTTATGTCTCCCAGGAGCCGGGGATCTCATCTCTCTAGCACTTTTCTAGCTAGTCTTTCACTGCACAGTAAAACAGGAGTGAGAAAGCTGCACCTACCAGGCTTAAATATTCTGTAAGAAAGTCTAGGTCAACTGTGTCTCCCAATCATTTCCAAATTCATTCTTTTCCATGTTCCAATGGACACAGCTTCCCACCAGAGACCCAGGAAAAATCATTTCAGCCATTAGTTGCACCTTGCTAGTTGCTACAGATTATTTGCTAAACTGTTAATATATCCCATTAACACATTGCTTCTGTTCCAGCATGTGCCTTGCTTTTTCTCAAGGAGATCTTTAGTCCTCAGAGTATTTACTTGTCAACATAAGGAAGGATTTACTGAAATAAACACCGGCTAGTTCTTTCATCTTCATATAACTTGCCTGCTTAACACAGCTAATACAGAACATTGGAATACATTGACTTAATTTGCACTCAACAAAATACAAATATATATGATTACGTTTGACTGTATTATGTGGCTAATCAGCATATTCAAGATGACTGCATGCATATTATAATAAACTCCTATTTATTATGTATGTGCATGAACTGTATTAAGTCAATACATTGCCTAATTGTGTCAGCAGCAACTAATCTTCCCTGTTACTACACATGTTGCTACAGTTTAATACAATATAAATAACTTCTACTTTGAGTCTTTCTGTAATATGAAAGATTGACAAAACATTACAAACCCACAAAAGACATCAATGCACTGGGATTAATTTGCTAAACTAATATTTTTCCTCTTATTAGAATAACACTTTATTAACATTTAAATACATCGTTTTATCTGAATATCAGAATGCTGTTGCAATTACTCATTTTTTCTGCATTTGTCAAATCTGTACTCTTAGCAAATATCAATTCATTTTTACAAAAACCTAACTGCAGTAATTAGTGTTACAAAGATAAGAACATTACATTCCTCAGGAGAAGATGAGGCATATTATGTTGTTTGTCTGGCTTTATATAGGGAAACTTGCCTTTAATTAAGTAGATAAGGCAAGTTTTAATTCATTTTTTCTAAAACATGAAATATACGATTTAGTTTTAATAAGAGAAAATTTGATGCTCAGCACATCCTCAGTGGTGTTATTTAGTTCAGATCCTGTAATAACTCATCTTTTTAAGTGACAATCTTTATACAATCTGCTTATTTTCCTTGAAACATTAGTCCATGAGAGGAATTCAGTCCCTTTTCAGAAAGTGAAGATAAGCTCCACATGTCAGCTAAGTCTAAAGCCTGCAAGCACAGATGTACATAAATTTTGAGTTGGATTTTGGAAGCAGAGAGAACATTAGCCATGGAATATGGAAAGTATAGCTAAGGTACTGTCATTTCTGTCCTAAAAATAAAAACTCTCAATTCTCAGCACAACTATGTTTGAATAAAGCACTAAACTAACTCCAGTTCCAGAGTGATTTAATTAGCATTGTTAATAGTATCACATCATATAACCTATGACATCTTGCACCATATAGCATGGACAAGCCCTCTGCTACCAAACTAATACTAAAACAACTGCACCCCAAATGCTGAGAGGAACAACACTGAAAATTGTGACAGGATTATGTTTGCAGACATAATTTTGAACAAGGATAGTATAGGGTCTGGGACAAAGGACCTGAAAATGAAACAAATGCTATTACTGTGGTGTTACAGGTATGAAGCATCTGACACCTGAGTTCAGTCCTGGAGAACTAAGGATGCTCCAGGCAGAGGAGGGACCAGTCATAAAATGCAGGATCCCAACCTGCAAGTGGAACTAGTGAGGAAAAAACCTCTCATTGGCACAAGCAGAACACAGGTATGTAAACTCAGAGAGAAAAAAAAAAAAATAAGCCAAGAAACCTGACATTGGGAGATGAAACCAAATGGAGGCATTCTGTTGCCAGCAATGCCGTGAACATGAGCAAGATGGAAGGAAAGTATATTAACACACAGGATTTGAGCCGTAAGTCCCATCCTGCAACAGTCTCAGGAAGAAAAGGAAGCAACACACATTATTTAGATGACAGAGGCAGCCAATTAAGAGAAAACCATTTATGCTATGACTTAAGCAAATCTTACGAGTGAAAGTGCATAAATTTCAGGAAAAAGCCACCCTACCCCTTACTATGTCATGAGGGGGATAACCAGCTGGACTCCAGCAGCACAGATGAAGTGCAACAGAAGACAAGTAATATGACAAGTCCTCATTATCTCCAGCAAAATCAGTTGGAAGGTTGTCAAAGAACAAATTATTAATGCAAAAATATTCTAAAAAACCCAAGAGATGTCAATGTGAATTGTTTACTATGACACATCGGAGTGCCATCTATTATTATGCCATTGGAAAGCACAGCCTAGAAACTGTGTGTCACACACTAGCTTAGTTTTGATGTGACAAAAGAGCAAACAAACACTATTAGCTTTGTCTAGTGTTCTCATTGGCTTCAAAAGCAACTTTAAATCCATTGAAATCAACACATATAGGCCATGGAACTATTAAAGTGCAGAGTTTCATGACTTCCGATAGATGTACCAGAGGGAAAACTAGCAAACCTACAAAGCAGTGAGAGCATCATGCTGTTTATTCCACTTAAAAACACATAAGCAGATTCATTGTTGGAAGTGTTCATCTGCTGGAGGGTCGGGAGGCTCTGCAAAGGGATCTGAACAGGCTGGACCGCTGGGCAGAGTCCAATGGCAGGAGGTTTAACAAGGCCAAATGGCGGGTCCTGCACTTGGGGCACAACAACCCTGTGCAGCTACAGACTAGGAGAAGCCTGGCTAGAAAGCTGCCTGGAGGAGAGGGACCTGGGGGTGCTGGTTGACAGCGACTGAACATGAACCAGCAGAGGCCCAGGTGGCCAAGAAGGCCAATGGCATCTTGGCTTGTATCAGAAAGGGTGTAACCAGCAGGTCCAGGGAGGTTATTCTCCCCCTGTACTCGGCACTGGTGAGACCGCTCCTTGAATCCTGTGTTCAGTTCTGGACCCCTCATCACAAGAAGGATGTTGAGGCTCTGGAGCGAGTCCAGAGAAGAGCAACAAAGCTGGCGAAGGGGCTGGAGAACAGGCCTTATGAGGAGCGGCTGAGAGAGCTGGGGGTGTTTAGCCTGGAGAAGAGGAGGCTGAGGGGAGACCTCATTGCTCTCTACAACTACCTGAAAGTAGGTTGCAGAGAAGAGGGAGCTGGCCTCTTCTCGCAAGTGACAGGGGACAGGATAAGAGGGAATGGCCTCAAGCTCTGCCAGGGGAGGTTCAGGTTGGATATCAGAAAAAAATTTTTCACAGAAAGGGTCACTGAGCACTGGAACAGGCTGCCCAGGGAGGTGGTTGAGTCACCATCCCTGGAGGTGTTTAAAAGATGGGTGGATGGTGTGCTAAGGGACATGATTTAGTGGCAGACAGGAATGGTTGGACTTGATATTCCTGGAGGTCTTTTCCAACCTGATGATTCTATGATTCTTTTTCTTTGTTTTCTCTGTTCAAAGCAATGAAGTTGTAACCTTCTTTAGTGTGGAAAATAAAACATGTATATGACGACCTGCAAGTGCAGCTTGTCTGATGCGTCAGTCAGAACACATCATTTCAAAATAAAGAGCAGGATATAAAGAGGATTGCTGATGTGGAATGTACTCATTTTTAGTTAACTTTTCTCCAGCAAGTCTGAATACAGCTTACAAAGCAGACAATAACAATTGCATGAATTCTGATTCACGGATAACCGCCTACCTGCTAGAATCAAATTAAAGGATTTTTTTTCAACTACAAATGCATTTTCTCTTTTCTTAAAGTACAAAGTAATGCTGTACTCTTAGTTACCATTTAGTTAACTTATTGTGTAAAAATAATTTGGCTCCATCTACTAAACACCCCCAACCTACTTTTTGAACACTAAAACAGTTGGAAGATTTTCAAATTCTCTAAATTTACTGAACTTAGATGTTTGATTTAAGCAAAAAAGAAATGAAATACAATAGCTTAATGATGCCAGCACATATTTTTTATCTTACACTCACACATTATAATCGTGTTCATAAGTTTCCTAGGAGAAAAATAGGCAGTCATCAGAATGCTCAAAGTTTATCTTCAGTCTCTCTGAATCTCAAAAATTAAAAAATAAAAACTTTAATTTACATTGCAATTTGTTATTTTGAATCCAGTCGGACATTTGAGTAAGCAAAGATGACCTTTCTTTTTTCCTGTATATTTTATTTACAATTACAGGACTCACACTGTATGTTACTGCAGTTACTTTTAATGTATCCCTTTTTTTTTTCTTTTAAAGGCTTTAAAATGCAATCAAATAATTTTTGCTTTGGAAATTCAATTAGAAGCTTTAATTAGCCTTAATTAACTGGATCTGTCAGAGGACTTAAATGAAATCTTGGAGTACACCTAGAAACTCCCTTAGTCCTGTCAAAGAACTTAACCCCTAGCAGTTTCTTACAGAGACTTCTATTAAAAGAGGATCTTTAAAGCACGTTGTCCCACAACAGACCAAAATAATGCCCCTGTTCTCTTTAAAAGGGACCTGTGAATCTGTAGCTTTCTTCCTGGCTTCTGCTGATGACAAAGAAAGCTGGATGGGTGGAGAACGCCTGAGACCTCACTACTGCAAGAAATTGTGCGCACAAAATGTTCACGCTTAGGCTACAAAATGTTTCTCAGCCCCAGTAATTTCCCTTAAGAGGCATGGAAAAATGTCTCAGACTTGTATTTTCAAGTTTGGAAAATGGCATAATTTTAAGAGCACCTCTATTTCTCATCTACCTGCTAGAACATCAACAGCTATTTCTGAAAAAATCAACTGCCTCGCTCCCCTCCTATCACAAAAGGATGGTGAGATGAGCCAGGCCCAGTGGCAGCATGCTGGCCTGGTCCATGCTTGTCTGCTGAGGAAGAAGCCACAGCTGCAACCCTTGGAGTCACATTGTCACCACACAGCCAATTTCATGTTCTGACCAACACGCCAGCTCGCTGCTGCGGAGAGACCACCAGAACGACACTCAGGAGATAAGTCAGTTCACCTCACTAACACAGCAAAGTGTTATGGATTTACTTTCTTGGCTCTATTTTTTCACTCTTGAATGTGTATGATGAACTGAATCACTTGGAGAAATGTTATCAGCACTTGTAGGGAAAGCCAAGCTTCACGAGTGTGACATTTCATAACAAGTCGTAAGGTTTTAACATGGGCATACACAGTTGATGCAATCCATTTACACTTCAAAACAACTCTCAATAAAGCCCCTTACTCTAAGCTCTGAAGATATTTAAGCGACCCTTGCATAAAAAGGAAAATGAACAAAATAATTTGTGAACAGGTAGGAATTATCCTAAATTATCCTAAGAATAGGATAATTTTCTCAATGGACAGTGATCTCTGGAGGTATTTGACAGTACAATGCATCAAGGTCTCTGATGTTTAACATATCTATAATGGTAGAAAGTTATTTAGAGTAAAACAGATAAGAGCTGTCTCCTAAGAATCTAGAAAGACCTTCTGACACTGAGCAGATTATGTCAAAAGGCCGATAAAATTCAGTGTAGAATAATATAAGGCACACTCTGTAAAAAGCAGTCCTAACTTCAGAAAGAAAATAATGGGCTTAGGGTTGACCTTTACCAGGAAAGCAATCTTGGGATTATGATAGATAACACCAGGAAACATCAGCACAGAAATCAATAGCAGTCAAAGAGCAAATAAATTCTTAGAAACTACAAGGAAAGAAAAAATGAAGAGAAGATAGCACTCTGGACCACTGAATAATGTGGTTTGGTTCTTCTATCTCAAAAATGACCAAGTAGATCTACAAAAGTTTCAGAGAAGAGCAACAAGGATCATTGTAGATAAGGAAAAGCATGTGTCCTGAGAATGATCAAGGTTAGGAGTTTTCAGCCTGGAAAACAGGAGAGCAAAGGGAGATAAAACAGACCCAGATGAAGACATGAGTGTCAGAAAGAAGACTGCAGATCAACCTCTCACTGCCCCCCTCTAATAGATGGAGAAGAAGTTATTACCTGGTTTCCATGAGCTGGGAGGTCGAAAGCAAACAGGAGATGATCCATCACACAATATACAGCTAAGTGGAGGCTCGTGCCCATGGGGTGCTGTGAGTGATAAAAATTTATGAGGATTGAAGGAAAAACTGGATGAATTTCACCTGACAACTCTGCTGAAAAGTCCATCGAGGGTTACCACATGCCTTGATGCTTCTTCTAACTCAGAAAGTCTAGGACTCACAATTTGCTGGAGGGTGTTTGGGAGGAGTATAACTAACTCGTTTGTGTCTCTTTCTCTGAACATCCACTTTTACCCACCATCAGAGGCAGAATCATGTGCCAGAGGGTTCACTCTGTATCGCCATTCCACATATAAAATATAAGGTTGGTAAGACAAGTGCCACAGCCACTACAAGGTAAGTAACAGAAACACATGCCTGGGACAGGGAGTTATAGAAGAGAGAGGAAAAATGGCTTTTTCCTTTCCAGTCAGATTTGAGAAGAGTTCAAACTATGACATACAACCACAACTTTAAATATTTCAGTTGGAAGACTACTAACCCTAGAAAAGCTTTGTTCCTAACGGTGCTAAACTTCACACAGGATGATTCAAAACAACCAAACAGCTTGCATAACCTCCAGCTTTTCCAGATTACCCCCTTATCTGTGCAAAGGCAAGGCATCACATTAAATCTCCACTACTCATTTTCTCAGATCACAAAGCATCTCCTTCATGCACTGTAGCCATGTTGAGAAATATGTTGGCATTCTTGTTACAACAGGGGTCCCCACATTCCTCAGGCTTCAGCTAAATTATGTTTTCATTGAAATCACCCCAACAAAGCTCTGAAGAATCTTCAGAAGACATGTGCTTCACCTGCATGAGATACAATGTCAACATATGTAAGACAGTGCTGTCAATTGGGATTTTTTTTAAAAAAGAGGCAATTTTCCTAGCTTTAGCCTTGTAGTCTTTAATTAATTTGTACTATGAGCATGTGTTCCTGTTGTGCACATGCCTGAGCAACAAATACCACCGACAAGCTTGATAAAATGCCAGGAATATTTTATAATAAATAGGTTTCATCTGCTGCTTCTATGCTCAGGCTTCCAAAACAGAGGACAAGAAGATTCACTGTACAGTCTCTGAGGAGCAGAGGAGAGTATCTGCTGTATTTCCACAATTTCTGCTGCATTTGAGAAGCTTTAGGAAATTTTATTGCAAATTAGATACATAATGATTGCTTCACTCATTACTGAAATGTCCGGTAACAAGCATTTCTACTGGAGCAAAGGGCAAAAGCCTTTCAGCAATGCACAACACAACAGTTTAGGAGAAAAAATGAAGAATATCTTTCCTAACAGAAACTAGTGAGGAATTTTTAAGTAGGTAGAATATAATTATCCAATTGAAATTAAGCCATGACATTGCAGCTTTCACCTCTACTCTTGAAAATAGTGCCGGGGGATCTGTTAAATGACTGCATGTGGTCAGGACCTCAGTTTTATATCTCATTCAGAAGCGTTGTAGGAAGAGATGTCAAATCAGCATTTAACAATCCCATTTGTTTTACATGCAGCTTGGGAATATTTTGAAGCTTTTACTTTTTATCGATTTCTTCTTAATACTCAGGGAGAAAGAAAGACTTACCACAAAAAGGACTGTGGGTACAAAACAGATAAGTAATCTCTCTGCACAAGAAAAACAACATTGGCAAGAAGAATGCAAAGACATCAAAATAATCATATGCTATAAATATGAAAAATAATACTTAAATTGGAAACTGTGGTGAACATTTAGAATCATATTATCACCAGGTTGGAAAAGACTTCTTGGATCACCAAGTCCAACCATTCCTATCAACCACTAAACCATTTCAATGAGCACCTCATCTACCCGTCTTTTAAATATGTCCAGGGATGGTGACTCAACCACCTCTTTGGGAAGTTTGTTCAGATCCCTGTGGAGATCTGCCCTCCAGCAGATTGACACTACCTCTCATCTTAGTGTCATCTGCAGACTTGCTAAGGATGCACTCAATGCCTTCTTCCAGGTCATTGATAAAGATGCTGAACAGGACTGGACCCAGCACAGTAACCCTCTCACAGAAACTCAAGCAGATGAGAATGTCTACATAGAAGAAAGCTAAAGCCAGCCAGAACTGGAAGGAACAGACCTGGGAAGGGCTTAATCAGAAAAGTTGGTATGTCTCACATCTCATGGAATAGTCAGGGCTAGAAGGGATCCCTAGAGATCATCTAGTCCAACCAAGCATCTTCTGTTCAGACCCAACACCCAACAAGGAACACTGTAGCATCTGTGGGTAAAAGGAGCTCTGTAACAGGCTTCAGCAGGAACAGAGACAATCTCTGTATGAATTATTAAGGTTATTATTAAGCCCTGGTTGTAAATATAGTTATTACCAGCTCAAAGACAACTTCAGGTGTTGTGCAGAACACTTCTGTGTGTGCATGCTGGTCGTTCCCATGTATGACCCTCCTGTGTACACTCTACACCAGCAATGCTGTGGATCTTCTCTCTAAAGAGTAAAATAAGCTTTGGCCTCACCAGATGAATGTGAACCTGCCAGCATATGGTGCTCAGTTAATGCTGTCCTCCCATCCTTACATAGTTTCAAAGCACATCAGAACCTGTTTATAATCCAATGGATGCCTGCCCCTTGCGATACACACAGCAGTAATGGTCAGAGGAATTATTTGGGCACATTTTTCAATTAATTCTTATCTTTAAAAACATGTTATATAATACAGGTTGCTGCATGTTAGGGCTGAATTTTAATTCATATTATTTGTATTCTGTAAGTGCATGAGAGGTTCTTGGAAAAATGAAAATTATATAGAAATGAGCAGTTAATTTCTGAGTAGATTTTGAACCTGAAAAGAAAAGCCAGAAAGATTATACTTTTGCACCTGCTGTGCAATGGAACCAAAGTGTCAGCATACAGCTCTAGTAAATTCCACATATCCAACGTATATCCAACAATAATACTTAGAAACAGTCTAGTAAACATTCTCAGAGCTTAATTTTATTGAGCCCTTATAAAAAGACTGACAGTGTCTGTCTGAGGTGTGCACACACAGTATACACTTACAAATCAGGATCTGGAATGCAAACTATTGTTTTTATCTTCCCTCTTTCAAGCACTGTGTAAAAAAATCTATAAGAAAGCATATTCTCCTTTGTAGTATGTAAGATCAATGGTCAAAAAGCAGACCAAAGCATTCTCCCTTCTCCATCAACTTGAGCATATTGGGTACAATAGCTTTGGTGGTGAAAATATGGATTTGGATTTCCTCTATGTTCTTAAAAGTTTGAACCAACTAAAACTTGACATAGCAGCCTTCTAAACTTTTGCTGAAAAGGCAAGATCTTGAAAGTGAAACGGAGCAACAATCTGCATTAATCAGCCACGTTACTCCATGCTTTCTCCTTTGCTTCTGCCTCACTAATCCTTCTGTTCCCAGCGGTGATGACTCAGCCAGGTTGCTTTCCTTTTGAAAAAACTGTTTCCCTTCTGACTAACCAAGCGTCAGACTCTTATTCCAATCTTTACGCCATGCGCACAGGAAATTTCACCCCATTCTCAGCAGAAATAGCTACGTGGGCATAATAAATATGCTTACATCAGCATTGCAGCCCCGATCAGAAGCTCACATGGAAGTAAATCTCTCATTTTACTTCGCTATGATTTTCTCTCTTTGTACCCCAGTCTCTGAGCACATAGTTCTGGTTTTGGGCGCCACTAAACTGGGAAATGCACTCTAGCGCGCATCCCTTGAACAGGATTAGAGCAGGTCAAAAAAAAATCCTTCTTCAGTGCAGAGGCAACTCCCTCAGCTCCAGCTGTTTCACTGTACATCAGCAGGAGCCTTTTGATGCTGACTAGTTGCTCATGAGTACATAACCAACACGACTCTCATCTACAGGGAGCACAGGAATAGTCTGTGATTTGCCACGTCTTTGTTCCTACAGGCATCCCATCTCTTGAAGGAGCTTTTACTGCACTTTGATACTTAATATATTAGTTGAAAAACAGTTTCCTCTCTACCTAACCAAGAATCCAGTCCTTATTTCTGCCTTTTTAAAGCATGAACAGTATTTAGCTTCTTAATACTTCAAGTCATTGTTTTCCTAAAGTAACTTCCAGGCAGATAACACACGAGTGGTCATTCACATTTCTTTTCTAACTCTGATAAAAGTCAATGTAATGAAAGTCATCTGTAATTAATTTACTCTAAATTCTCACAATGAATATAATTTTAGTTTCTTTTCAGTGTATACCCTCCTTCCTACCTCGCAGCATGTTCACATTATGAAAAAAATATATTTGTAGTAAAATAATATATTCTAAATGAAATCTCTGGAATACGTGTGGCAGATCTCTGGAATACGTGGTTATTCTATGATTCTAAGTCATGCAGTGATTACTGCTAAGGAAAGATATTCTTTATGAGAAACAAAGTGTGAGAGTTTGTGTGTGTATACACATGTATTTAAGAAAGCGACTTTTCGTTAAGAGAAAAAGCCCCTTCAGAATACCTATTAGCATTGCCTTCGAAGAGCAAGATACCTGGTTAAAAAAAAAATAATAAAATATTTAAATAATTGGTTTTTTGGTGTTCTTCTTGGCCATATGCTTTTTTACTGTCTTTCCGACAAGTGATAGATTGGGATTATGAATCCAAACATACAGTATTTAACATTTAGTACAACTGAGGAATTAAAAAGGTTTTTAAAACAAAACTTTGAAAAATCAGATCTACTCCTTCTATGTGAATAAAATGAATAAGCAAATTCTTTCCCTATCTTCTTCTCCTTCCAAAACTATCTTGCCTATTTTTAAATCAAGGAATAGCACTTATCCCTCATAAAGTCTCTTTTTGTATTATAGCTGTAGTATGTCAGATCTGTTCTATGTGATCTAAGTAGCTGTGGTCTTGCATGCAGAGCAGGGGGGAATCTGAAGTCAAGGCAACACTGTCCAAGCTCTGATTTTTGTCAGTAGTAGGACAATGGACAAATTCATCTCTATTTTCACTACTCTGACAACCTGTGGTTTGCACTGGATACGAGGGCCTAATTGTAAGTACGCAGGTTTGAAAACTGGAATCATATGGTCTGCCTTGCTGTCTGAACAGGAGGTGACATTATACTGCTTTATACTTCTGTAAAAATACAAAAATCCTAGGTCTGAATTATTATAAGCATCTTTTATGCTGCTATATAAAAGATGCTATAAGAGAGCAATGGATTCTTATTCTTCCACAGCTCATCCTTGAACCAAGGAAGGCAAAGATCATCGAAACCTTCATTAATCATTTCATTTTGTGTCTAAAACCAAAATAATGTTTAAAAGGAATCTACTACCATCTATGCTCACAGTATAAAAACGCATCTTCACAAAGTTCAGTCCAAGGTTATTTCTTTTTCTCTCTCAGCTCAAAATTTCTAAAACAAGATAGGACAGTTTTGCAGCTTTCAAAGAACGGGGTCTTTGCTACTTGAAGCCAAGGATGCCTTTAGCAAGTTGTTTGGCGTGGTGCTGAGGGCAAGGAGGTGCTCAACAACAGAAGAGCTGCAGTTAGTGTTTGGGAAGGGTGCAAGCAAGCACGGCATGGGCTTACCCTCCTTCCTGCAGCAGACTCTTCCCACATTGAATTACACTCAGGTTTCTTGTAAAAACAGCTTCCTGAGTTTGGCAGAGGGGTTGTTTCAATACTCATGAAAGAACATAAGAATCAGTAACTGTAGAGGGGACAGCCAAAATGCTGCAACCAGAGAAAGAGCGAGGACACTCTAAGTTATTCACTAGCGTCCTGAGAGAGGTCACTGTGTACATCAACCTTACTTCCATGAAATTCCTCCATTCTGTGATTTTACAAGCTTCCCGGCCACTTCGGTGTTGTTTTGCCAGCTATGCAGGAAATCTGCAAGTCTTTTACAAAGGAAGATACTCATGTCACCTATCTGATGTATGCTGCACGTATGTCCATTCCAGCTTTGGAGAGCCCCAAACTCTCTTAATAAAAGCACTTGGACAATATAATCCATCTAAAGATAACTATACTTCAGGACAAAGCATGTTTCCTCACATTTGCCTCACAAAGTAGCACATTATATTGTTGCCTGGCTACCCTCCACTGAATTCAGGCACAGAACTATTTCTGCCCTTTAAGTGTACTAATTACTTATTGCTGTAATTACAGCTTACTAGTTTAAAGGTTTTATCATTACTCTGGACAGATTAACATGCTGTTTTAAGAGCACTTCAGAGACTTTTATTTCAAATTTCCATCATTAATCAGACCCACGTTTCTGTGAAAATTCAATATTTATGTTCCTGATAAAAATGTGTATACTTACAGGCATCTGTGTTCATAAACAACATGTAAAATACAGTAAACCAGCAGTCTCTGAGTACATAATAAACTAACCTAATATACTAGAAGTATTATGTAGCTGATGAATCTCTTGTACTGGGACACAAAGTCCTCAGTCAGGTCCCTTTTGCTTGGCAGCAAACAAAGAAGCCAAGATAATATTTTTCCACTAGCAGAGACCTGAACTCGTATAGAATTTTTATTTATCATTTCCAGTAGTGTGAATTATGGGCAGACTACAGGTAACACTTAATTAGTATTATCTATCTAGAAGTCTATTTTGTCACTAGCTGATCAATCATCATCAGGATTTTCAATTAAGAACAGAACTGTAGCTTGGCTTGCCTACAGAGGAAGAAAACTGAAATTTCTAGACCTCTGAGCTGGGCAGGACTAATCACAATCCTTGCATTCAGCGATCCCAAAACTGATAAGCACAAGTTGATCACAACTGCAATGATCTCTCCATTATGTATAGTAAGAACTTGTCGTCTATTAAACAGTCCCATAATAAGGACTAAGACTGATCTCCTACGGCATGCATTGCAGCCTGAAGGGTATTAGAGAGAGCATGTTTCATCAGGAAAAAGAACCAGAGAAAAAAGTGTTATTCCAGGGAATAAGTATTTTGAAATTAGCTATAATTTTTATTAGTCTGTGCGGTGGTCAAGGGGTACTCATTAAGAGTCACGTGCTGTTAAGCAAATCACATTGCATAATTCTTCTGATTCAGTATGTTATGGTTTAATAAATCAATTGATTTTGTGTTGATAAAGTTCAAGCTGACATAAAAACTTGATAGTGGTTTTTAAATGTATAGTTTTTAAAGCTTCTTAAAAATTTTAGGAGAGTGTTTCTCACCTTAGGAGCACTAATGTTGAACAGCTTTATTCATAGCGGAACAAGTAGAAATCTAGTCCATTCTTCGATTCTTTTCAGAGGCCAGCTATCCAATTGTAGCTTTTTTGACCTTTTAATTTGAGCAAGACTTCATTCCAGCTTTGTTATCTTCTTCCTATAGTAAGAAAACAATGAATGCAATCACTTTTTGAAACACTTACTGCTATCTTCTTCTCAGTGCTTTTAGTCTCTGCAAATACTCCTCAAAATGGCACTCAGCTCTATGGTAGTACACATTGGTAAGTACTAAGGAGATTACAAGACCTAGAATATAAAAACATTTATTTTCTTTATGTCTTCTCAGCTTTATCTGGCTTAAATATATAGGCCAAATTCCCACCTATAACAGCCTCTGACTGTGCAGTTCCTGCTAGGGTCTTCTGCAATTTATAAGTGTATGAACTAACTACATTTATATACCTGCTCTTCTCAATGCCCAAGAGCATTTTTATAGCATTTTCTTCAACACTTTGCTTGCCAGAACTCCTCCAAAAAAAAGAAGAGGTTTATGTTTCATGATAGAAATGAAGGGCTTTCTTCCACATCAATGAATTGAATAGCTAATTTTGACCTATTGACTTCCTTAAAGCAATGGTCTAAATCAGGATCAAAAGACTGATAATTGCCTAATACTACAGAGGCCCAAATTTGGAGGAGATTTCCTGCAAAAAGAATTGATTTTCTGTCTAAAACAACAATTGACATTTCATTTACTTAATTACTTGTCTCTTATTCCTGACATGTCATGAAGTTGTAGTTACTATAATATGCTTCTGACACAACAAAGATATCCACACACCGAGTTGCAGATGCTGAAAGACTACAGTATGGTACAGTCAATGGTAGTTGCAGAAAGTATTTATACATAGCAAAGATAACAAACTGGTTGCATCAAGGTGATGAATTCCTAACACGGGCAGAATACTTGAAAAATAGAATCAATAGCTTCTACCTTATCTATTCAGTCCACAAGAAAAATGCAGTAATTAAGGTTACAAGAAACTTAATTTTAGAGTTGTATGTAGTTTTCAACAGGTGAAAAAACCTAACAATCCATGAACAGAAAAAATAATTATAAGTGCTTTCAAATTAGGAATCAAATGTCATGCATATGGAAGCTGAGATTTGTCTAGACATATATTTCAACTGACTTTTTTTGCAATTACACATCTTTGTGAGGATATCAAAGCACTTTCCAAACACTGTCAGTATCTGTTCTCCGGAAACACTGGTGAGAAACTAAAGTACAGTTCCACTATTCACCAGAACAGTTTTCTATTAAAAATAACGACCCAATGGTGTAAAAACATGCTCTGGGGGCTTTAAAAAGAACTAGCAGTCACACAAGTCAAGCATCAAGCAATGCCTGATTTCCATCTGATCTACCTGGTTAGAATATGGAACTAAAAATAGAAAAAGACAAAAAACTAAAGTCGGGAAAAGTGAAATTTATGACAAGATATTCTAGTTCTCTCACATTAACTTCAGCTATTTCTGTTTGCAAATAGCCTATTTTAGGCAGAGCTCTTTTGCACAGAACTCATTTTTGAAATATGTTTTATATTCAGACGGACTTGGCAAGATTTGTATATTAAGAATGTAATACTTTCAGCAACAGAAGTAATATTGTTACCTCACAGCTTAGCCTGACAGATGTCCTGTATCTAAGAGTTACCTAACAGCACAAGTTCATTCTGGAGTTGGACCATATGTACTTTCTGGAATATCTCAGTGTACTTACTCCACATATATTCCACTCTTGTGTCTTTCGATTGAACTGACTTTCCTCTTGTTGCCCTCTCATCCAAGAGTTCCTCTTTTTTACCTTTGGTTATGATTCATTGTGTTTGAAGCAATAAATGAACCTTTGAGGGATGATAAAATGTCTCAGTATCAGCAGTCAGAAGAGCCAAATCCAAACAAACTGAAGCCCTTCCTAGAACTGGCAAGTGCCACTTGTAATCAGTTACAATTTTTGGAGTCAACACAGTTTCATTAGTGCCTTTAACAGGCAATAGTGTTTTTCTGGAGAGGGAAAGGAGGCAGAGAACAGTTACTAGTGAGAAACAGAGAGATAAAGCTACCACAGTAGTGGTCTACAAATCATGAGTGATATGTACAGAGAGCCATACAGTAAAAAAAAAAAAAAAAAAAAAAGAGGTCAAAAACCCAAAAGAAGTTGTTCTTCACATGCCAGGTGGGAAACATGTGGCACTTCTTTCTAACAGAGGCTGAGACAGCTGTCCAACCACCCAACAAGGTCACACCATAAAAGTCCATCCAACAATTACTAAACATGTTGGTACCCTCATCTGATCCAGCAAATTCCTCAAGAAGATACTAGCTGGCTGCCTCAAGGTTGCTGAAGAAGTTTCTTCTCTGCTCTTCCCTAGGAGTCCCCAGCCCTTTGTCATAGGAGGAATAGGTGTCATTGGTCTTACAAACAGGTATCAGCTCCAACTCATCCCTTAGTCCTCAGTGTTCCATACAAAACCACACATAAGCTGTAACCGCCTTATTAAAAATGCAAATAAACAGTCACTCTACAGTATCAAATTATACACATTCCATTATTCAAATACGCTTGTGATTACACAGCACTCCATACATTTCCAGTCTGCAAGGAAATCAATAATCTTTCAATGGTTGCTGTAATGACCACTCACAAAATTAGGTGTTTGAAGCACACTCTTCTTTGAGCTTCCAGCCCCTTAGAAGAAGCCACAGGAGGAGTAATCTCTAGTTTAGAAGAAGTGTTTAATTTAAATGAGGACCTAAAATACTGCTTATTGACAACATGAAAGATAAGTAAGTACCATGAGATGTAATGGTGGTATTACTGCTTTGACCCCTGGTGTGCAACACAATAATCCATGAGTTTTAAAATTCAAGTCCCTGGTTTATACCTAATAATACATCTTCTTAATTTCTCCCCTTTCTTGCTATGGACCCAGGCAAGAAAGAGCTATACTTTCTATAGCTTTCACTGGGTTTTTTTCCCCTGACAGAAATTTTTGGTAAATTAATTTCTGGGAAGTCTCTAGGGTAAATCAATATGCAAAAAGAAATCTTCTTATTGCAATATGTTAGTAAGCTCCTATAATTTTAGCATTAACTTATATCAGTGTCTAAAATGCACTTGCCAACTGACTTAACGCAGGGTGAGACTTAACGCAGGGTGAGAGTTAACCAAAGATATATTCAATCATACATTGCTAAAGAAATGTCCCAGAAATAAATGCCAGGCCGTTGCTGGATATGGACTTCTCAGGCTACCTCCAGCGGCATTTTGGTATTAGGAAATACTTCCATTCTTTTAAAAGCAAAGCTGGCTGTCGCTATCAAAGGTGTGTATCAACTGCAACCGCATATATATACACTTTCTTTTCCCTACCTTGAATGATTTATCTTTTTAGCTCTGCTTTTACTAGGCACTTGCCTGTACTAGCTGCAGCTTTATGCTTTTCTTTCAAACTGCCATTCAATCCGACAGGCAATGGGCTGATTTCTTGCTCAGATTAAATTTACAGCAAACCTTCAGGTTGCAATTACTTCTTGTAGATGTTACATGACAATCATCGTGAATATCCATTCATTCCTAGCCACATCATATTGTAAGATTACTTCATTTTATCTTGATTTTACATGACCTGCCATCTTTTCTATCTTCCCTTTTCAGAACAGATTAATATCAAAATTTCAACTTATTAGTCAAACAGCATTTTTTAATATTATGTGTTTCTTAATACAAGATATGTTTTGTTCTATATTCATCACATAGTTTTATGAAACGGTTAGGCATCTTCATTGTTTCCTGCACAACTCCTTTTATTTTTGAGGTGTCTTACTGCATACAGCTCTGGTGGCTCCTCCTTAAACTGATATCTTTGTCCTTCTCTGACCATCTTGGTGAACACTGTCATGGCAAGCTCAGGAAGCTCTTCTTTTAGTAGAACAATAGAGAAACATTCAAGTGGTGTCCTTTATCTGCGGAAATATGGCTTGGTCCATTTTGCTTTGATCTTGTTCAGTTTAAAACTTAATAACTGAGGGATGTTGTAGGAAATAGATTTTAACTAGAATGAGCTTATTGGCAGGTAATTTCTTTTTTCTTAATAAAAGAAATTTCAATTGCAACTATTTCTTGATACACAGTCTACTTTGCAGGAAAACTGAGAGCAGTAGAAATATTTTTAAAAAGCTTTTGTATGCAAAAGAGCATTTCTGTCCCAGACCTTGAGTCTCCCTTGTCAACTGTACATCCATCTGCCTCTGCTGCCTTGGGACTTTTACTGTGTGCCATTTACAACTGCCCCAGCCTATAATCTTCAGTGAAGATTTTAAAGTACAGTTCTGGCTCTCTAGAGGCTCAATTCTGGATTTTCGTCCCCAGATCTATACTTATACATTGCAGTTTTGTGACTTCTGTCTATTATCTACAACTATATCTATAAAAATATATTTATATAAAAATATCCTGTGGGCATTTTTTTCTTTAATAAAGAAATCAGAGGTCTGATTTTTTTTAAGTGCTAATAAGTCAAAATAATGAACAAACAAGAGATTTCTGTCCTACCTCTGTTTCTGCATTTATGAGCACCTTTTGTACTTCTCTGCCACTTTATCCTGGACCACTGACCCACACCCACAGAAACAGACTGCTGTTGCTTCATCTTGCTTTCTGCAAGCGGGAACAAAAACAGTCTGCATGTGAAAAATAACATCTGTACTCAGTGTAATGAAGAAATGATACCTGTTTTCTAATGTCTCCTTTTGAATTTTCAGTGTCACTGAGAGCTATACCTTGGTGTGAGAGATATACCATGGGGTCCAGTGAATGTTTATTCTAACTCAGGATCTGGATACTGAGCTTTTCCAGAGAAAGTGTGTTACATGATGTTTAATTCAAAGTTATGTATGTTCAAATAATTAGAATAATTCTTCAGGAAAAAAAATGAGTTGTTACAAGCATGGAAAATCTTGCCCTGAAAAAAAGGAGTGGAAAACTGTATGTCTGTCCCTAGGCAGATAAATGTCCGTCCACCGCAGAGCAGACACTACCTTCAAACTGAGATAATGCAGTAAATACGGCTGCATTTTTAATTGATACTTATGTCATAATAATTACACATAATAAGGCCACAAAACTTAATAAGTACATTTTAATAGCCCATGGCAATTTCTTATCATGCATCTGACAGTAGCTAACAGATGTGTCAAGAAATTTCCTTCCGTGTAAGGAGCTTTGCTGTGAAAAGCTGTTGAGTATGTCATTGCACTATTAATTGGTTTTCTTTCCCTCATTCTGAAAGACCCTAAAGGTGTAAGAAGTACTGGCTAATGAATTGCAGGTACAACAGCTTGAGGGACTTTAGTTAAGTGGTAGGGAGGAAATAGCTTATATGAATTTATGTTATCTTGGGGAAAAAAAGTGTCAAAATTGCACATCCAGTGCCTTCAGCCTCTGTCTAGTGCAATAGAAAAATCATCCTCCCCATCAGAGAGTAGAAGCAGGTATAAGTCATGTGTTGAGCGTAGACTCTTAGCTCCACACAACCAGTCGAGTTGGGACTTCCACATCTGGAAGCAAACTGAAAAAAATTAAGACAGATCTTTTCAGAGAAGAGCTACATTTTAGCAGACAGATTTCCTCTGAAAAATGTTTATATTGAAGTGGAGGTCTGTGGAAAACACTGGGGCTCTGCACGCCTCCAAATACTTAATTGTATCAATAGTAAAAAGCTGCTCAGAGACTCACCACAGATTATTTCAGTGGCGAGTCCATCATAAATTCTGACATTGTCAATGTTGTCACCTTTGATGAAGCAAAATATAAAGCACAGAGCAATATTATATACCTCTAATTTTAGTGAACAATCACGTGAACATCATGCAAGTATGGCTGGTGTATTTTGCTGCTGTGCTTGATGTAGTCCTTTAACAGTCCTTAGCAATGAGATTACTTGCTGAAGTCAGTTTCAAAACTTGGCAAAATCGCTTCATTGCAGCAATGTGAAAACTGTGAATTTTAATTTCAAAATAAAATTAGAGCTTTAAAGAAACAGACTTAAACAGAATAGATTAGAATGGAGTTCTTATATGAACTACTTTCTTACTCCAAGTTAGTGGAAGTGAGATTACCAGTTTGTTTTCTGAAATGTTTCCTTTTGATACACTTTTGTTTTCCAGAACCTGTACTTTTTGTATTTTTTGCAGAAAATTCTTGGTTCCACCAGATAACATTTGCATAATTTGTCTGTATTCTACTTCTTACGCAAAGAGTATTACAAATTGAAGTCATAAGCATCAAAAAGTTATAAGGTTGATAGATGAGTGAAAGCTGACAACGGTCACCTATAAGGCTGCAAATGTAATAATCAATTCATAATACATATTGCAAAGAAATACTCAGTATATGCAATACCTGAGTTTTGAGTTAGGATTTGGTTTAAGTACAGTGTCTGAAGCAATAAAAGTAAGAGAGACACGTATAAATCTTCACAGAAGCTGCTGAGCTGGCAGTAGCATTTCAGATGCATTGTACTGAATAAAATAATTTGAATGGCCACAATCATTGCACCATCAAGAACTTTCCAGCAGCATTTTAATCAAAGATGAATGTCTATTCTATTGTTTTGGTGCTTTTGTATGGTTCATAGTTTCAAAAAACAGCATGCACCCATATACAAACATAGTAGTCTTAGTGAAGAAAAATAAAGTCTATTTGTCTTGTACTTTAAATCTGAAGTAATAAGACATTAGATTTGCACCACTAGGTGACGTGAAGGGATGTTCTCTTACCTGGAATGAGCCCATGCCAGAACCTGGTTTCTGGCACAGATGGATTTTCTGTTGGCGAGAGGTGGCTCCATGGTGTCAGCGGTGCAGGTACAGCCGGCACGCACGTCAGCGCCTTTCAGACACTGCAGGCACATAAATGATAACAGCACTGCTGGTTAGCATGCAGCTCCTAACCCAAGGCACTTATGATTTCCCTACAAGTACTCGCCATAAAGTCAGTGGAAGTTCTGTATATGGTGATACGTTATCCTAAATACACGAGGGACTGGGATATACGAAGATACCAAAAGACAACAGTGTAAAGTGACATCTTAGCCCTCTGCCTTGTGAAATTTAGAAGTGAATAAGACTATTAAAGAGAAAAAAAAAAAAGTCATTTTATAGAAGAAAAAAAAATCATCTGAAAAATCAGCTTTGATGTGGGTTATTTTGTTTGGGTTTTGGGGGTTTTGTTTTGGGGTTATTTTAGTTTTCATTTCCAGGGCTTTTTTGGTAGATTTCATTATTTAGGACACAGAAACAAGCACCAAATGGGATATGAAGTCAAAGAGTAGTTATTAAAGGCTAAAAGTTCTGAACCCAATGTAATTTTCTTTTTGAGGGACAAGGAGACAGTTCAGTCTCTGCTTCTCTCTGCTACTTTTTAAAAGGTATTTTTTAATGCAAACTGCTTCTCCTGGTCATTTCAGTGATGTCCAATTTTTCATCTGTTAAGTGTGATCTCACTTCAACGCTTACCTTGTTAATTAAACTCTTAGCTTTTCATGGTTGAGATGCTTGATCAATTACTTTACATCACGTCTTATCCATCAATGAAACATAGTCCATAAATACTAGTGGCTTATTTATCTTCTTTAGAAAGCAGAATGGACCCGCTGGAACAAAATACTCTGTTCAGTGAGCTTCCTGATGATACTTTCAGAATATTTTAAAATTACCCTATATTGCTAAAGAGCAAGTATACATAGAATGAACTTTTTCTGATCAGTGTATTATCTATATATGTTTCCCCACTCACAGACAACTTTATATAAAGAATATATCCAGGATTATTTCTGTGATTGCACATTAAAAGGAAGGGAGAAAGAGATTTATTATGGCTGTTGTTTCAGAAAACCTTGTTATTTCCAATGCTACTAAGACTCCTACTTGCTTTGGTCTCAGTACAAGGCAACACACAACATATTTGTGCACTGTGATATTTATATGACTTGAGAATAGACTACAAATTTTAAAAGAAATCTTATTTTCATTTACTGACATACCTTAATGTGGGTGGTCTTACTAGCAAGGCATTTCTCTTAATCTAGCAGTCTCACCACTCACGTTGGGACTTGACATCAAAGTTTCGCTCACAGACTAGTGAAGGGTCGTCTCTAATGCAACTCACCTTAACATACTTATTTGTATATGCAAATGACTTATAGCCTTTGAGAATATGGCCTTCAGAGTGACACTGCAGTAATTGGTAGTTAGCATTGTTTCACTGTAATCAAAAATGATGTTGCAAGTAAAAGTCTACAATTTCCAGGTGAGAAAGAGCAGGTCGCAGACCTTAACTTCCTGTACGCTTACAGGAGAACAAAGAAAAAGGAGTATGGAAAGGAGTAGAAATCTAGTGAGAATGTAGAAAGAATTGGCTCTAAAGGCAATATTCTTCAAAGTCATCTGGGATACACTGGTCTGGTTTTAATGCATACCTTATCAAGCCACGCCAGGCTGTGGAAGGAACAGACCGCAAAGAGCTTTAGAGGGATTATTTTTCCTTGTCTTACTCCACTTCTTTTCCCTAAGCCTTTCTGGTTGTATTTTTCAGGAGATGGTGCATATGAGATGAGCAGTTTCACAAAGGTAGCCTCCCACAATCCAGCAGCCCCAAAAATTTCAATCGCCTTGTGAAAACACATCCAGGAATTAGAATGTCGGGGAGAGGGAAACGCTTGTGAACACTGTGTAGGCTTCCAAGCCTGCTGCAGCTCTGCCAGTACACGTCAGCATTTTCTTGAATAAACCTTTTCAATTATGCTCTTATACAGAATCACTGTCATGAACTGCAGCAAACTATTGACAATGCCAATGTGGATGCAAGCATAGGGGCTAGCACAAAACCCCCAGACTTATTCATCTGTGTCCTAATTAGTGTCTGCACCTGTATCACCCGCTGAAGAGATGTCTGCGGCAGATTCTTCTTCCTCTGCTGTGAACACCCACACTTGCAGCCCTCTTAGTTACTGGCAAGAGAAACAATAACAAAAAATTACACCATCAAACTTGGCCATTTTTCAGAATTCAGTTAGCAGCAAATACAGCAGGTGCTTGTCCCTTTTCAGTTAATTGGAACATATAGCTTCACTTTCAAAATGTGTCATCCGGATAGGAAAGGCGTGTTCTATACATACACATTACCAAGCTCATGGGCAGGCAAAAATAATTCCACATATAATTAAGTCTTTTGCAGCTTCTGGAGAAACAGCACAGCACCAACGCCTGCAACTCCACCCATAAAAACGTATTAGCATGCTTTGCATAAGGCTCAGCCTCTGCATATCATCTGCGTGAAAATGGAAGCAGTTCAACTCGTTTGAGAGGTGGCTTTCCAGCCACCACTTACTGTGAAACCACTTTAGTACTTGCTAATAAGCAATTGTTAATCTCTAGCATCAGCATTAGCTCAGCCTGTACTGTTCAGTAATAGGAGTCTGATCCCAGTGATGGATTTTGATCAAGGTTTGTAGGAGTTTAAGCTTCATTTAATTATCACCAGAGGGTGGCTTTTTTTTAATGCAACTCTTTATAATACTCATTGATAAACCACTCTTCCTGCCTGTGGGGTTATCATTTTTCTCCAAAACGTTTTCTTCCATTGTCTTCTGGGAATAATATTCATCCCAAGACCAATGAGGTTTCCCTAGCCTTGAAGTATAGCTTAGCATAAAACCAAAATGAGCACAGTATTTCACTCTTATAAAACTTAGTTCATTGGAAGGCAGTGGGAGAACTGTGAAAATCCAAATTGCATAAACCAGTCCTTCACTTTAGTAGGGATGTACTGTTGTTCTACTGCTGAAACATCAAAAATCATGACTGTTACCTGTCAGCATCCTGAAATATGTGCATAGTGTTAAATAAATGCCATCAATGTGTCATATTTTGTACATGTCATCATGAAAATCAACGTGCTGAGCGATCTACAAAAAATCATAAATGAAAATAAATATCACACTATTCAAAACAAAATCTTATGAAAAGGTATACTGCACAATGACTGTTTAGACCAAGTACCTGAATTCTTATTAATCATCATTCATAAATTCATTTTTCTCTCTTTTTATAGATTCTAAGGCACCATAAGTAGCTGCAGAGATAGTCCAGTCTTACCACAGAATATAAAACTCTTCACTTCCAAGAGCAAATTAATGATCACTGACAAGGCATTTCTGCAGATTTCAAGTTAATAAAAGTATTTTTCTTTTCCTCAGTCCCATCCTTCAGGCTTTTAGAACTCCAAAGAATCCTCCAAAATGACCACAATTAGGTTTTCCAGAGCTTGCAGCCGGGACCCACAGCCATCCAGAGAAGTCTGCAAACCATCTAATCTCTTTTCAGAAAATATTAGTCTACCCATGCATCTCCAAATATGAACCATCTTCTTCTAGGTTTTCTTATGAATAAAATAAAAGGCATAATCTGGTTTCTTTCAAAGCAAGGGGTTGAAAATGTTCATTTTTTTTTTACCCACCTAGAGAAGGCAAATTAAATTATCTCCTGGGATCTCCCATTCCTGGGAGAATTAGGCACTTGGCAATTTCCAGTGCATTTCTTTGGAGTTACTGATACAAGAACCTGGAACTGCAATCATACTCCTTTGAGAAGAAAAATGAAGGAAATTCTACCACAATCCTATGAAGTGCAAAATAGGAAGGAAGGAAGCAAGCAAGCAAGCTAGCTAGCTAGCTGGATTTGTTTTTCAAACTTCTGCGTGACACAAAAATGTGCAGAAATGACCTTGTTATAAACATCAAATTAGCCATGAACCTAACTTGCTGCATTGCTGGTCCGGCCAGAAAAGACATTAGCAGGAATCTCATGAGGGAATGTTTTTCAAATTTAGTTTTTTCAAAAAAAAAGAAGCTTTATGATATTATAAGTAAGATTGAAAACTTCCATGTCCTCATTAAAACCAACATTACAATCACTATTTGTCCAAATTCAAAAAGGAGAAAAAAAAATCTGAAAATATTTAAGTCAAATTGTTCTCAGGGGATATACTGGCATCCATTAGTTCCTTACTGCTCCCTTTAGAGAAACTGTTTAAATGCTGTTTAGTACTTCTGACTGCGTAAACATTTCTCTCATGATGACAGTTACCTACAATTATCCTTAATCATACTTTTTGCTTTGTCAAAGTACAAATATTATTCATTACTTATGATTTCCAAGACCTGCAGTTTAATGTACGTCCTTATTTATATGGTTGTAAACCTATTTGAAAACTGCAGCTTTCATTCTCCCAGTTAATAGGCTGTATAATGCAGAAATATTAAGGTCACAATGTCCTACAAAAAATCTCCGGTTTAATTTAAAAGTTTTCTCATCAGTCAGAGAGAAAATACCGAGGCACCCTAAGATCCTAAAGCTTAAGATTCACATAAAACACAATCAAAGCAAGACGTTCATGGGATAAATCCACACGTACAAACCCAGAAAGTAATGAGAAGTATACGACTCTATATTGGAAGTTTTTATTTTAAACCAGGTTTTTGATCTCGGGGAGAGCTGAGCTAATGTATTTTTCCTGTCTTTATTTCCTTGTAGTGTGGACTGAAAGATGGAACAAACAAGTAACAGCAGAAAGCATAACAGCTTTATGTAAATGCTTTGTAGACGAACGTCTGAGGAAATGGCAATGGCATTTTATGTCCTGCTTCTTTTAAGGAGGGGGAAAAAATTCAACATATGGTGCACACTTCTTTTTCCACTGCTCCATTTACAAACAAAAATAATGAAGAAAATAATGAAGGTAGTAAAGCACAAATTCAGACTCAGAGAAAAAAGACATTTTGTTTCAGTTAGCATTTGCAAAGACAAGACGCCAATGTCTGCACTTTTGCAGCAGCTGGATTTACACAGCAATTAGATTGGTGCACCGAAATTGCAATGGAGCTGGAGACCTACTTGTCATGCACTCTGCTCTTCTGTCTGTCCTGACAATAAATGAAACTCCTACCTTCTTAGTTTTGTGCTGTGAGACTCAGCTTTACAGAAAACAAAAGACAAAAAAGAGTGCAAACTTCAGATTAAGGAGTTTGCTAAAAGTGTTTATTTCTATTAACTAACAGAGAAGGGGAATGACATGTTTGGGTTTTGTTTGCCTGACTGTCCCTTCAGGAAGACAACACTGACAGAATGGTACCAGGTCTCCACAGCACTAAAAGTCTCTCTTCTCCTTTTGAGTAAGCATGTCAGAATTCAAATCCTGAAAGCAAGAAATGCAATATCAATAATCCCCTTTCCTTTCCCCTTCTGCTAAGATAGGAGTGGATCAGGTCAGCAGTGCTTTCATAGCGCAGATTAACTCTCAGAATTCTCTCATACTGCCTCTGCAGCTCTCCAAAAGATATCTGTAACCCATCTTTTTTCCCCTCTTATATTTTGTTTAGGATTCTTTTCTTCATCTATACCTGTCTAAAGGACTGTTTCCTAAATCAAACTGGGAAGGGATAAATAGTTTGATTACTTACCTCAAGCAGTAAAAATAGTAATGCACGCCAAGTTACCATGAGGTCATTAAAAAAAACAGACATGGGGTTTCAGCTGCTTTCTTCTCACTGTACACTTCTCGTCAGCCCCGAAGCTGTGCCACCAGGGATGCAGAGAAATTCAGCTCCATGTTTCTTTGGAGTCACTCTGTGTAGCCGACTTGTCTGAAATAATAACCATAATAACATGACAGCCTTGCACTCCTGCTATCTCTACCCTATAGAGCAGGTTGATCTATCCCCATTGTTAGGATATAACTTGGAGGAGTTCTTAGGCTGTTCAGATTTGTGCCAGCGGCTGAAAAGCTTCTAGATAGCCTAAGGAAATTAAGAACAGAAAGTTAGGTTGAATTTCTTTTTTTCTATGGGTCCTTACTTCATATTTCACCTACCTAACTTGAAGATCACAAAGGCTGCCACAAATACAGCATCCCAAGATCAACTACCTCTACAGAAATCTCCAGCCGTGTCACATAAACTCTTTCAAACAACTCTAATCTTTCCTAACGGTGAATAAAGACCGCTATTTGAAAATTCTTGCTCCCTCATGTTGTCCAGTATGTTACTGTTTCTGCTAAATATATTGAAAATACCTTAGCACCCTTGATACATCACAATGGGGCAACTCTACAGAAATGACGATCTTTGCAGTGAGAGCTATCTTGTGCATCTTTTTCATCACTACGTGTCTGTCCCCTGAAAAAAAAATCTAGTCTGTTTTGGAAGTTACTTCCTTTCACGAAGGGATGTATTTGTTACCACAACTTCACATGACCAGGCATACCCCAGATACATACCCCTGTTACCTAAACAAAGAACAACTTTTCAGTTGTATCCTGCTGGTTTGCGGGCTGTTACATCAGAGCATTAACGATTGCAGGGGGTTCACAGAGGCAAGTGCAACCCTGGCGAGGACGCTGGTACTCACACCAGCACATTCAGAGTCATTTATCACTGCACAATCATGACCCGCCAGCCCCTCCACTCCCTAATAGGGGAAGTAGTATTTTGGGGTTTTATCTTTTACCCTTCCAATTCATAAATTAAATTAATGGATGTGAATTTTACACAAATAAAAAAATCAAAAATCTTACCCCAAGCAATGCTTCAACCCATTAGAAAAGAAAAAGAGATAAGACCGTGAGCATTTCAACATCCTACAGAGCTTGTCTTAAAATGATCTGTATACCAAACCAGCATTGATACATCACAAATGTCAAAATATACCAGAGTGAATGTGTAGTGTTCTAGCATTCAGAGGTGCCAGGGTGTGACAGTGTCAAAACTTCACTGTGACTCTAGAATGAAAATATAGTTTCTGTTTCAAAGGGTTTAAAATGAAAAAAAAAAAAGAGAGATGTTGGACAATTACTCAATATAAACAAACTGGTAGGGAAGAAGAACAACAGAATAGCATGTTTTAATCAGAATTGCGCACTGTTAATGTAAGAAATCTTTTCAAGGTTGCAGTTTCTATTAAATAAATGTATTAGCACCTTCCAAGTTTCAACATAATTCTACATGAAAGAGAAAGTTCTCTTTTTCTCCTTCCCGCTGTCAAAAAGCCGTCTGCAATCAGTTACTAAATACAACCCCAGGAAAAGCAATTAGACCCCACGTGGACTCATGTAGGTGTATGAAAAAAGGTAGCACAGTTGTGAACCTGCAAGTCTTTACTCCCAACCAAAACTTTCTGACTGGATTCCAGACAATGGATTTATCCTTACTGAAGGCCATTACCACATCTTGAAAACACGTGGCAATTTCTCTTTGTTCCCTTGCAAAAGGATATAATTCTAGAGAAAAAGATCTCTAAATGGAGAAATGGGCTAGGCATAATTCTAATACCAAGTGTTAAGATTTGAACAATCCAAAGTGGCATAACATAAAAATGTAAACTGAAAAAAAGGCAAAAAGCAGCACTGCTTTCCCTAACGCAACTCAGTATTCGCATTTGTAGACAGATACACTCCAGTGAATTTCCCATCACGATTTTATAGCACCTGATGCATCAGCACCTGACCACTAACAGAATTAAAACACTCTCCATTTCAAAAAAGACTGCACGAGACACACATGTACTTGTCAATGCAACAAAGAATTACTGATCCACTGCAATACAAGTGGTGTCTCCAGACACACCAGACCCTCAAAAGCATCCTTCTGAAATGCAGCATCCCAAAGAGACTGTCAAAGAACACCACACACACTAACGCACATGCAACGAGGCCGTGGTATTTTGGGATATTAAATCACATTTTCTTCCCCCTGGAATTGAACAGTAACTTTTCATACATCAGTTTCAAACCTGTCAAAAACATTTTGCATGAAAAATTAAAAAGAACTTATAAGTTTAAAAAAGACATGTTATTTCTTATTGTTGATATCTGTGGTGACTGAAATCTACTTGTCTCCACTAATTACAATTTATCCTTGTGCACTGCCAATATATGATAAAAAATAAGATCGCAAAGGTCTTAGTGCCTGTGCAGAAGAAGCTGAGCACTTCTGAAATCAAACCACTCACTGCAGCAAGTAATGCACAGTTCTACACATCCACTGCTGCACAACTTACAGAGGAATAGCTAGATAAGTATTCATTCGTATCTCCCTTTAAGCCTTAACGATCAGTAAATTAACTTGAATTTTCCCTACTACCACCAAAATTTCTAAAGAAATATACCCTTTCTTTTACATTACTAGGTTGTTTTATCTTGGAATTTCAGCTTTCAAGAATAATATTCTACATGACAGTGTAGCAGATGGAGCATCACTTGTAGATCTGTCATTATTTCATTCAAGTCTCTATTGCCTTCATTATGACAGAAAATTAAAATCAGACCTGAAACCTGCCATAATAATTTTAAAAAGTGTTTTCAGGTGGGACTTTCTTCCAAAATATTAAAAAGCAAGAGTAATATCCTATGAACTCACACCATATGTTTGTTAAAAAATGCATCCCTGGGACAATACCCTTAAATACTTGCTTAACCCAGTAAAACAAAGAAAAGCAACAATAATCCACTTTGCAGGTGACAGACGGTGCCACAGGCTATTACGTTTTGTAATTCTGCCAAATGATATAATGCAACTTCATTAAGCTATGGGCACATGTAATTATAAACTTGCCTGGTAAAAGCTAAAGTCAGAATCTGAATTTCAAAATCAAGTTTGCTTCTGTCAAGAAATCTTGACATTAGGCACAACTGGAAGAAGTCAATTAATCACATGCAGTATTTCTTATCTGGCAAGTCCTTAAGAATTAGCTAATTTTTTCACAAAATGGTAGTTTGGGGTACGTTTAATACACCAATATTAAGTGTGAACAGCACCCCTCCAAGGGTATCACGAAGTAAATTGAGTTGGATAAAAAAATAATGGTTTCATCTTGCCTTTATATATTGATTATTCCCTTATATTGCCTTCTACCTCCTATATCAACACAGGTGCCATGAATGAAAGCCAAGACTGGTTGGAATGAGTGGTCCCTGAGCATCTTGAACCAGGTTGGCTTCAGCTGTCATGAAATGTACCTTCTACTTCATGCTTTACCTTTGGCTGTTTCTCTGTTGTACAGGGCTACTCAAGGAGAAAGATTTCCCTATATGAATGGAGAGCAAAGCATCAGGTCTATGGTCTCAGCACACTATTAGAAATCGTCAAGTTCCTATAGCTCCTCTCCCACTGACATCATAGAGGTTTTCACTTAGCTTTTTGCCAAATCCCTGGAAACATTCAAGGTGAGGTTGAACAGGGTTCTGAGCAACTTGGTCTGGTTAAAGATGTCCCTGCTCACTGCAGGAGGGTTGGACTAGATGACCATCACGCTCCCTTCTGACTGAAACCATGCCGTGATTCCGTGATACTCTGTTTAGGCTTTTAGCTGGGTTCAGGTAAAGACATACCTATTGCACTTAACGTGTAAGGTTAATAAAAGTTTTCTGAGCTGAGTATACATCCATATAAACTTCTAAAAAAGTAGTTCTTCTTACCAGTGACCTGCTATCAGAGACCACTGGTAGGAATACAGGGACCAGAGCTAGTAACTCTTGGTTTTTGCTGAGAATTTCCTGTGCCTGGAATTTCCTGAATATTGTTTTAAACTGCCTTTCCCCTGCTCAAGTATTGAATCAAGGAGACCCAGAATATAACCAGTTGTTATTAAACCAGCCTCCATTCACTAAGGTGTTGCCATTGACAGACTCAAGCTGGTTTTGTAACTAGCATGTAGCTGTTCACACTATGCATGGACATCACATAGAGAGGTATGTAGAGGTTCAGCAGGCAGCTCCTTTCTGCATCCACTGGTTGTTGCAGATACCACCAGGGGAGAAGACACCAGAGCTCCTCAGTCTTTGGGAAAGTTTTGCAAACTGCCTATTTTTCATGTATTCCAAGGAACCATATCTGCATTCAGACCTATACGTACCCAAGGAAACCATTCCAACACTTACATGGAAGTGGCCTTTCCAACATTACTCCTTTTCTATAGCCTTAGGCACCAAAAAGTTTTACCATACTCAAATTAAAACAAAACTTTCTCATAAATAAATACAGTACGTATTTCAGCTTCCATAAATAAACAATACAGAGTCAATATCAAACATGCTTAATTAATTGGACTCTTACCTTCATTCCCCAGTCCTCTCCTACCATTCAGTCATAGAATTCTGAAAATGTTAATTTTCTCTGTGCTTCATACGCATTACCCACTAACATCACCTAAATGATTACTGTAAATCCGAAGCTGATGAAGATTTCTGGAGTTCACCCTTTCATACAGATAAGCTGGATATTTAAAAATCCTTTAAAAATCCTTTAAAAATCCTTTTAAATCCCAAAATGATACATAGTGCCAAATATGGATACATTTTATAAACTTGTCAATCAGAATAATCCATTTCAATAGACTTGCAGTTTTTAGTCCATTTTTATTTGCATCTCTTACCTATATTTATTCTACATGAAAAAAAATGCAGCAATTTTAAGTTGCCAAAATTTCTAAGCTAAATGATGAAAGTATTAAATGTATCTTGAAATTACTACTTTAAAATAATTTAAAAGAAACCACTGAAACTAACTCTTCCCTAATGAAATTTTCCTTTTCAGCAAGTTACAGTTTCAGGACAAAAAGTTTCAGCCAAAAGCTGCTGCCCAGTACAATTCCGCAGTATGATGTCCATGTCTCCCAGGATAAAAGCAAGAGCCTAATTATCACAGTGGTCCCTACCTCAAGGCATTTTCCAAGCACCCCAATTTCCGTGAAGCTTTAAAATAGCAAAAACATGCAGGAATTGAGCATTGAAGCTCAAAGTACATTGAAAATCCCTGTTCAAAAGCAGCCCAGAAATTAATCTCCCTCAAACCAGCAGCTTCTGTCACAGGCAAGGTCCTCTATAGTCGCAGAAAGATAGCTCTGTGTTTGATTTGCTTTTACAGAGGTTCACAGATTTCGTGATACTTGACAGCTCATCAAAAATGTATTCATCTAAGACCCTTCTGAGGAGCTGCTACGTGGATGCTCCTGTCTTTCTGAACACTTGGTAGAATAAATGGTTCTTCTGCTAATGAGTTCACAAACAGAGGCAATTTTTATGAAGGTAAGAAGAAACATATGACCTGCCAAACTATCTACTGTTTTCATCCCTGCTGATTCTGGAAATCTACAAAAATAACTTCATACTGCGTTGCAAGACTGCATTTCTGCTTTTACGATTCACAGTTGCGACTGGCAGTGCTGAGGCCTCATTATTCTCCCACCTCAAGTCAACAGAAGTTTTGCCATTGACGTCAGCAGGAATGGATTCAGGCGTACCTTGAAAATACCTTGCTGGGTGTGGGTAGGCACTGGGGTGAACTCCAGAAGGTCTCTTCCCACTTACAAAATTAGATGGAAAAATTCCTCACCTCTTCACTAATGCTTCCAGAGCCTCTCTACCTTCTGCCTATCTGATAGGAAAGCAAGCAAATTGAACTCTTAGTAATACAGTTGTCATGGCAGTCAGGTGAAGTCCTTGGTGACAGGAGAAAGGGAAACGTTGCACCTGTTTTTAAAAATGGTAGAAAGGACAAACCTAGGGATTACCGATCAGTTAGCCTCACCTCCCTTATCCATCTGCCAGGGAAGATCTTGGAACAGATCTTTCTAGAAGCTATCCCAAGGCACGTGGAAGACAGGAAAATGTTTTGAGACAGCCAGAATGGCTTCACCTGCCTGACCAAACTAGTGGTTTTCTATGATGGAGTGACTGCACTAGTGGACAAGGGAAGAGCTATGGATGTCTTCTATTTGGACATGTGTAAGGCCTTTGACACGGTCCCCCACATACTTCTCTCTAAATTGGAGATTGTGGATTTGATGGGCGAACCATTTGGTGGATGAGAAATTGGTTGGATGGTCATGTCCAGAGGGTAGCAGCCAATGGCTTGATGTCCAAGTGGGAATTAGTGACAAGTGGTATCCCTCAGGGGTCACTGGTATTGGGACCGGGAGTGTTTAATGCTTCATCAATGATACAGCAGGATCCAACACACTCTCAGCACATTTGCAGACACCAAGCTGACAAACCTCAGAGACAGGATGAAATCTAGAGGGACCTGGACAGACTTGAGAAGTGGGCTTGTGTGAACCTCCTGAGGTTTAACAGGGCCAAGTACAAGCTTCTGCACCTGGATCACAGTGACTTCCAACATCAATACCTGCTGGGGGATGAAGGGATTGCGAGCAGCCCTGCCAAGAAGGGCCTGAGGGTACTTTAGGATGAAAAGCTGAACAAGAGCATGGAACGTGTGCTCACAGCCCAGAAGGCCAATCGTATCCTGAGCTGCATCAAATGAAGCACGGCCAGATCATCCAATGAGGTGATTCTCACTCTCAACTCAGCTCTGATGAGACCTCATCTGGAGTACTGCATCCAGCTCTGGAGCCCTGAGTGCAGGAAGGACATGGACCTGTTGGAGTGGGTCCAGAGGAGGGCCACGCAAATGATCAGAGGTATGGAATACCTCTCCTCTGAGGACAGGCTGGAAGAGCTGGACTTGTTCAGGCCAGAAAAGAGGGACCTTTTAGCAGACTTTCAATACTTAAAGGTGGCTTATAAGAAAGGCTTTTTAGCGGGGCCCTTTGCAATAGGACAATCCTGACCTTTAAGGATTCTTTCCAATGCAGACTATTCTATGGGTCTATGATTTATATTTTTGAAAAGGAGTAGAAGAGGTTTTTTTCCTAAGACTAATGAAAAATACCCTTAACATGGAATTTAATTATGTCAAGTACAGCATATGAGCTTCTGGTAATGTATGAGGAGATTCCAATAGTTAAAACAGAGACCTTTATAATCAGGCTTCTTTTACCCTTTTTTTTTAAAAAAAACCCAAGCCTTAGGCATAGAAAGAAGGGCTTTTCAGTACATCACTGAAAAGTTTATAGAGCACTAGCCTAACACATGAAAAGCTCTCTTTTCTGTCCACATATTCTTCCTGTCTTTTTTCCAGCACAATTCATTGGCTGAAAACTTCATGAGTACATGTATAGAGTTCCTTGCAGATCTTCAGTCTTATCTTCTAGGTATTAGAAATGCCAACCTCATGGCTCCCAAGAAAACCTCTACCATCTCTGTGGTTTGCATTGTGTTTATTGTGGCCACAGTACCACTTCTTGGAGCAAATTCTTTGTTTGCAGGATGTGCCTTAAATGAGATGCCCCAAGAAACTGAGGGAAACATGATGTAGGCTATCTTCTGACATGCAGCTTTCTCAAATGCAGCATGTGTCACAGGAAGCTTCAGAAAATTAGTGTCAATGAAGGGTGGAAAGATGGTTAATAGCCAAGTCCACTTAATTTTATTGTCTTCACATCATAGTTGCTGAGCAACCTTCCTGCTACACAGCCCAGAACATACTTGAAACAATCAACTGCAATTGAAATGAATGAAGTAGTAAACTGCATGGACATAATTATTGATCCTTAATTAAAACGGACTACATGGAAAATAATGCTGGAGAAGGCTAATAAATTCAGAAAAACGGAAACTAAAGCCCAGACTTTTGATGGCATTTATATGTTCAGCTCTCAGGTAAAGCTTCCCTTTTCCCAAGTGGCTTCCCGCAGAATTCAAAAATGCTTAAGAAAATTATTCCTTTGGCATAACTGAAGCATTAATCCATTACCTACATGACCCAGAAGAAGGAAATTCCAAAGGTTCTGGATCTGTGCTGGTGGTCATGAATCTGGCTGCACTTCAATCCAATTTCAGCTAACTACTCTATTCATGAAATTATGCACATTCCTATATCTGTGCAGAATCAGACACCAATTTTCAAGGGTTTGGCTTTGGTTTTTGTTTGCTTGTTTAAACACCACTTTCTTAAAATATATTCTTTGACTATATAGAGCATCCCTACTCTATTATCATACGGTAAAAGAAACAGCAACTCTACTATTTGCATCCTTTTCAAAAAAAAAAAGCTTTTTTTTTTTCCTACACAGTTCTTTACACTTGGTTGGAATATCCCTGCTTTACAGAAGAGAAGTTTTTCTGTGCCTGCAGATCCAAGCCTAGTCAGCAAACAGATATTACTAAACTGGCCTGTTTCCCTATAATTTACCTAGACAATAAGCAGTAATCATAGAATCACCAGCTTGGAAGAGACCCACTGGATCATCGAGTCCAACCATTCCCACCAATCTCTAAACCATGCCCCTGAGTACCTCATCCACCCTCACCTTAAACACCTCGAGGGAAGGCGAGTCAACCACCTCCCTGGGCAGACTGTTCCAATGCCTAACGACCCTTTCCGTGAAGAATTTTTTCCTTATCTCAAGCCTGAATCTCCCCTGGTGGAGCTTGAGGACATTCCCTCTTGGACAAATCCTGTCCGAGCTAAAAAAAACCCTGTATACATATAGGCACAGAGATGCATATTCCACACACATGCAATTTAAAAAGGATAAGGTAAATCACTTAAAAAAATCTTGTTGGCTTTTTCTTCCACTGTATTACATGATGCTGTATATTACATAATCTTTTAACATCTTTCAGTATGTTTTTTAATTCCTCTAGACACATAACCAGGCACCAACTAGAGGATTATTACCAATCAAAGTATGTTTAAGTTCTGATTACTCTTCCAACATCTCTCAGTGGTAAAAGACCTCCCCGTCATCTGATTTGTCTGCTATGGCTCTATCCACAGTGCATTTCCTCAGTACTGGGGATGGTCTTTTCAGTAACTGATCTCTTGTCAAGATTTTGTCTTGAGCTGACTGTTTTATTTGTCTTCCCTCTCCACACCACTCTGCCCCTTCTCTTTGTTTTCCACGTCATTCACAGCAGTCTTGAAGTGCTGCCTGTCAGGCCCTTCAGCATTACTTCTCTCCTTTTAGAACATTAGGGAGAAGGAGAAATGTGCCTGTGCTCGTCTGCTGCAGCCAAGATGCTACATTGTGCAAAAGAAATACAGGGCTTTCTTCTCCAGCCTAAAAGATCGTGGAACCTGTGCTGGGAAAGACTCTCATTAAATAATGTCACATCATTTACAAGATAGATGACAATAATGCAGCTTGCATCCTTATATTGATTCAGGATGCACATGCCATTCCTCCCATGTGACACATCAAAACCGCTGAGGCTCTTCTAATGGAAAACACCCATAGTACTTCAGAAATCTGACTACTGTGAGCACTGAGGCAGCGTCACCATGGGAGGGGGTTTGTATCACACTTGGGGAACCAGAGGATGCAGTCCTAGGCCTTCCTAAGTCAGTGACAGCTGCGGTACCCAGTCTAGATACCACCCCTAAACACTCACCCTCAGTCATCACAAGACCTAAACACAAACTATTTTCAGACTGTGAACCCCAAATGAACAACAACTGTAACAATAATTTCGAGACAGCCACTGATGTGTTACAGAGGAAGGACAAGAAGTCGTCCCACCACTAGGACCGGTCAATTCTCCTCCAGAAGCATCCCTGGGGAATGTGTGGGATTTTGAAAAACAAAGGAATTTAAATAAACAAGAGGCAATGTCCCAGTGAGTGAGGCTGGAAGTCCTTCAGAGTAGAAGCACAGTCTTCAATTTTTTATAAAAATCTTCCACAGATGCGTAGAGGTCTCACTCTTCTCTTGACCCATATGAAGTCATTAAAATGTCTGAACTTTTTCATGCAAATACCAGTTCTCTGCTGCACATTTAGACTCGGTCTCCTTTTTTCTCTCCTGTTTGTCTTGTGCTAAGTAATCAGTGCATTTTTTAAATCCTACCATTTTAAAAAGCAGTTTTGCAAGCTGAATTCCAGAGTTGGTAGCATGAAGGAAAAAGCAGTTTATATTACTTTAGTTAGTCACAACAGCAACAAATTTAAGATGGTCTACCCAGCACTGAGAAACATAATCCAGATTTAGTCACTTACATAAAAAGGCTATTAGATGTTAGAAGTGCTAAGCAGGACATCATCGTTTCTCATCTAAGCTTGCTTGTATTTTCCTATATAAACTAAGAGGACATTCTCCACCACTTGAATTCCATCTGGTGTGCTCCTCACAGCAAAGTCAAGTTGCATCTTCTCTGAGATGTGTTTATACATGATAATAAAAGCCCTCCGCTGAGATAAATGTCATGGTTTCCTCAGCTGTGTATTTCCATTAGCCGCTGTATTTTAGCTCAGCCAAACAGACCTTTTCACATTTTTTATATTTTGTCACCTTGAACCACGAAATAAAGAGCTGGATGACCCAGCTGCCTTTTCCGAAAGATATGGTGTGGGCTGCTATAACAGCTTCTGCAATCATTTTCACTCTGAAAATGATTGTTGTTTGGACAAAAAACACAGAAAGCATGGACATGCCAGGAAAGCATAAGGTGTGGTAGGAATTGCATACAATCTACAACAACAAGTTAGACCTTTACAAACAGCCTGGAAATGTGAGATCTTGAAATAAATCTGCTTGGCTGGATAAGAGCAGGCTATCAGCATCAACCCTAATCCCACAACATCTGCAGAGAGGTGCAGAAATGTTTCCCATTTCATTCCATTTGCTGCCTGAAGAAGAAGAAACCAAAGCGCTCTGAGGCTGCTCGCTGCCACCTGTCAATTTAAGGAAGAAAATACTAGGATGTGGCAAGGCAGCAGCGTAAGGGCCACCCTGAAGCTCTGTGCATTGGGGAAATTCATTTTTCTAATTGTGGTTAGTGTATTATATAGGGTTTTTTTAACTGTTTCACAGGTTACCTTTGTGAATGTAGCAAAGCTCAGTAGTGGTCTGAACACACAATTAATAGAATAGCAGCAATAGGGGCTGTTATTTTAACACAGTGAAAGAAATGAAAGGAATGTACACAGTCATATGGCCAATAAAATTAACTACCTTTTTATACACAAAAGAAAATTATTTGATGAAATTTCTCAAGTTATCTTACAGAGTCCTATTGGTAAGTTAATTTCTCTTTTGGGCTGCTTAGAGATGACATGAAAGAGAAAAGGGGTATGTTATGATGGCTGCATTTGCTTTTATACTTTCCCATTTCTAGACTTAATCTTGATTTTTTTTTCCTTTAAATGCAACATCTGCAAAATCCTTTATTTACAGGCAATCCCACAATATTTCAGCTTTGCTGACATTGAGTTACTTAACTTCTTTCTCAGAAGTGGACAATGAGTATCTATGTTAACATTTATTTAAATATTTACTGTGGATCAAAACACCATCAAGTAGGGATTTAAAGCCTAAAGTAGTTGCCTGATGATTAATTTAGACTCCTTGCATTGCTGATTAAGGACTCATTTTACTTAAGAAGGATTCTCTGAAGTTAAATGGATGCAGACCTCCTCAGAGAAGAAGATTTTACACATCTTTAACTACCTAATTAAAATAAGCAAATGGTTTCATTTACTATTTTTAAGAATTTATCTACTCCTTATTTTTAATAAGAGCAAATGAAGCTGTCAGATTGGTCCTTTGTGGTCTCAAGAACATCAGTAAATGAAGCTTCTTCTCCTACATATTGTTAACATTACCGGGGGTTTTGGGGACATTAAGCCAGTTTTACCCTGCACAATCATTAAAAGGAATTTAAAAAGAGAAAAAACATAAATCAAAGCTTCCCTGTTGTGGCAAATTCTTACTGGTTTGGGTTTGTTTGGGGTTTGGTTTGGGTTTTCTTAATTTGTAAATTTAAATAATTTTAGTTTAGGAACACTACAGGAAATTTGGCTTTGAAAATGACAAATGTGAAAAAAAAGGGGGAGGGTGTTGCATTTTAGCTGGTATGTTGATAATCATGTTCCATTTCTTCAGTTAAGCAAAACCATCACGTTTTGCTTCAGATCACTATTGCCACAATTTGTCTGTACTTACAAAAGGTGTACTCTGCAGAATAAACCCAGCATGGACGTTTTTTCTATGCATCCTGTTTCTGGTGGGTCACGTCACTCCTTTTGGCCCAGTGGGTCTATAGCTGCACGCTAAGAGATGCTCTTCTTCAGTGAAACTGGCTCATGAAAGGACTGGGCACCTGGAAAGCAACTTTGCTCCAGCAGGAACTGAAACAGTGTGTGATGCACGACCAAAGGATACGCTGTCACCTCTTCAAAACAGCTTCTGGGTTTGGTGACAACCTCCAGAATAGTACCTCCTAATCCAAAAGCCACAGGTTTAGCCAAAGAACCAAAACACATTTTACACTTAGAAAGCATTCTAGAGTAGTGTTAAGCTTAACTCTGTTGTACCTCAAGATATTATTAAGTTTCTGCCTCCATGCCTGGGTGCAGTGCTGCAAAAAACAAACAAAACTGAGATCATCCAGTGCCACGATGACTAAATCTGCGTCTACGCTAGAAAATTACACATGTAGCAAATGATGCAGAGGGCTTGACGTCCAACCTATCTACATTTTAGGGAATTATCTTAACTGAGTTCCATCCTGGGTCCTTCAACAGACGGCCCATTTGTAGCTGGGGTGCACGAGATGCACCCTGAGATGCAAAACACAGCAAAATAACTGGTACAATAACAAAAGTCACTTCAAAAGCACAAACCAGGTCCAACCTAAACCGTGCTTAGAGTTTTCCACTGGTTCTGCTTAAACATCCTCCTATAGTTCAGTCACTTCCAGTAAACTCATTGAATTATACTAGTGTCAGCCACAGGATCATTCCAGCACTGACACTGTCTTTTAATCCAGGATAAGTTTCACATATAGGGAATGTCTAAACATTGCAGACATTTTCTGATTAAAGGCAAAACTCATCATATGCTTTTCAGAATTACTGTTACTCTAAAATCTTTTTGTTTGCTAAAATCACAGAGCAGTTAAAAGACTAATTTAGTAATTTCTTTCAGCTATCTAGACACATTCTAAAAGGGAAGACAGACTTTCATTTTCTTTATTTATGTATATGACTACACCAGAAAAACATAAAGAGATAATAGAAATATGGAATGAGATAATAAACAAGTTCTTTTTTAATCTAACATTTGCTTTTTAAAAGCAGTTATTAAAATTTCAATCCTATTCAATTTTCCCATAATTATATTAAAAACAAGGTGTTGCCATACTGTAATTAGCAGTATAAAACGGGGCTACAGTCACAGAATTGTTATTGACAGTGAATTACACTTCCAGTAAAGAAAACAAACCATGTATTAGTGACAGGGAAAAATGGTCATACAATGGATTTTCATATTTCCATTCATATTTTGATTTCACTAGCATCTGGTTAGAGTTTGAAACCATTACACTCAAAATTTCTCAAGGAAATTAGCTGAGCTAGAAAAGTCTGATTTACAAAACTTTTTTACAAAGGACGAATCACTGCTGACGGGAAATAAGACCATGATTTTTCCATAGAAAAAGACACAGTCTTTTCAAAGGGCAGTGTTGGAGGCAGGATCATCCTTCCCCATGGCATCTACCCACCTTGACTGCTGCTCATGGTCAGGCCCATCATCCCCCGCGTTATCTCCTCACCTCCTGGCTGCTCTCCCTTTCAAGTTATCTTTGTCTCTCTATTACCACAGTTTTGCTATGCAAATCAGCTGAAATCTGTAAGACCCTTTGATGTGCTTTTGTCTAGCATGGATCTTTTTCCATCTATGAGATGGTTACACTCAGTAGGACCTAACAGGTACCCAAGTATCTCTAAAATCAGAGTAGTTATGTGACTACACACATAGCCATCACAAACGAATCTAGCTCTCCTTGTACTCAAAAATTAAGATTTTAAACTGCATTCTGGCTGGCATTCTGGATTACAGGTGAAACACAAAAGCTGGTTTGGTTTATTTTCATTTCCATTTTTCTCAGTCCTGCCAAAAAATTCAAGTAATCTTTGTCAAATCAGTTTATTAGTAGAACAGAAATAAAAATGTTTAGCTAGCTGTTGCAGAAATACCTGCTAGAGACAAGCAACACATTTTTATTCCTATTATGCCTGTAACTATATGCTGTAAGCATGAGGTGATGAATGCAAGATTTTTGAAACCATGACTGGACATATAATATGATGAACTGAGAGAGAAAAAGAAACATCACCAAACCCCCCGCAAATATTAAATGCTTAGACTGTAAAATAAGGTTTTGTAAATATGCATTGAATGGGAGAAAAGACAACTGAGTATGGATATTTAGACTTTGAGCTGCTACTAGTGTTCCAGTTTCCACACACATACACTGTTGTGGTGTTATTTCCAAAAACAAAGAGCATCTATTTTAAGAAATGTTTTGAAACCTAAAGAGAAAAAAAGTCTATTGATTTTAACTGCAGACAGAAACTCAGAAACAAATCAAGGTGAAGTGACAAAGCTAATAAGAGGGCAAGCCATCATGGCAAAGTATAACAGAGTAATTTACTCGCGTCCTTGAAGCAGCCCATTACATGAGGCTCTGCTGCATATTCAGCATCACTTGGGGATATTTCCGCTTGGCTAATACAGGTGAATGAAAGCTTATCTTCTAGTCAGATACCTCAAGAGCCATGAATTGAACTTCTGTCTATGGATTGTGCTAAATCCAGTAATAAAATCCAATCCTAATTCTGATCTAACAGAAAAATTCTATCTACTCTCAGGATGTCAAGCCTCTGAAGCCTAATGTCAGAAAACCATGTCCTGTTCCCTGTACATCCATCTCCCCTTTGCAGAACTGAGAAAAGATTATGGCTGAGTTTCCAGTGCCTGTGGATACCACGCATTTCACTAGTTCCAAAACTTTGGGAGAGGTATCTTAAACACATGCATTGTATTTGCCATAAGAAACTGTAAATTCTGTGTAGTTTTCTAGCACTCTTAATTTGTGAACCCTTAAAAATCGGTCTTCATCAATAGGTGGCTGAGTGGTTCACAGAGGAGAATGATCTTTGTTTTCAGGAAAGAGAAAGTGAAGGCGAGTAGCGGTGCAGATCTCCTGAGTCCCAGTCCACTATGCAGCATTCACATTTTTTTCCTTTTGATCACTGCTTTTTGGAACAAGTTCATGCTTCAAAAGAGTAGCAAGGTGTGATCATCTATCGAAAATTAATTGCAAAGTATTATCCACAACGTTAGACATCAGTGACTGCATTCCAACCCGTCCGATACTCACGTGTCAATTTTCCTTACAATATGATTACACCCCCACAGCCACAGTATTATATTACGAAACATTCTTACTGGCCTTTGCACAACAAAAATAATGCATTTCAGCTCCAAGTCAAGTCAATATTATGATTACCAGCACCAGCTGGCGCACATGCTCCTCTGCTTTTCTGAATCAGGATCATGTCAGCTGCTCCTCTAAAGCATTCTAGATCAAACTGCCATGCATATTCTTGCAAAGAGAACATCTGTGCTAGGTGCAGAGGTATTTTCTCTGCATAGAAAACAAATTCTAAGGTCATATCAACAAAGTAAGAATCAGTCATATTATTTTTCAATAGTCTGGGAAATAAAAAAAACACCAAAAAAACCATAACACCCCAGCCCCCGCTCTTAAAATATGCACTGCATGCAACTTATGAACAGAAAGATGACATATATTTATACTTGAATCTCTTATTCCCTACACGTTATCTCCCTACTCCTACTGGAATTGCTTTATTTATAGAAAACAGCAAATGAGCTCTGTCTGCTCTGCAGAGCCAGACTGGCTGAAGAAGAACAAGCTAGCTCGCTTTCTTTCTAACTTGATTATCAGAATTACCAATGCTTCTGCCACAGTCCTTATCACCAGTGTTAATCCATAACACCAGAATTCTGGAGACTGATCCTTAGATTCAGGTGAAGCTCATTTAAAACATATTGTATGTTTTGTACTGTAATGTAATACATTTTGTCTGGGAATCGGTGATTGAGAATAACTGTGAAGCACCACAGCTACGCTTTCCTTCAGAATCCCACTCTTCAGACAAGCTCTACATGCAGAGGCATTTTATTTATCCTAATGCAAAATGGCAGATCATTAACATCAACATGTCTCTAAAAACTCAAAGTGCACACTCCAGTAAAGATGTAATGAATTAATGGGCCAGCCACTCAGGCTACAACAGCTCCTTCACTCCTCAGTCTGCAAACTGACTGAAAAGCCCATTTAACCAGCCAGCTGTGCATAGACTGCTCTGGGCAGGCTGAAGGGTACTTCAGTGATCCCACGACCAGAGAAGTTAGAAATAAAAAAACCTCAAATCAGAAACTGCTCTCATCTTCTCTACAGCAAATGGGCCAAAGACTGGCTCACATATGGAAGATTCTTCATCCATCCCCCGATATTTTTGTTTCCAACCCATTTCAGGCAAAGCAGAGAATTTACCCCATTCAGTCCACTTCACTCCTATTTGGGTTTTTTTTTGCAATCAACGTATCACCCAAGTTATTTTGCAAGTCCCTCATAAAATTTAATCAAACATGCAATGTCCTTTTTCAGGAAGCATAGTCAGAAATATTCGCGATTTACGTAATAGAGGAGGAAACATTTCAAAGGCTGTTCTCAATCCCCAGAGCTGTTCATTCATAATAAAAATCCATGCTGCTTTCAGTAGAAGTTTGAAGCAGAAAATTGGAAATAGAAGACTGAGTCTGGAAGCCTTGGGGAGGGCAAGGGAAGAGGTGGAATATAACAGAACGCCTTTTAAATTTGTTTATCTTCAGACCCATCAGACCGATGCGTTATTTGCAGGTGAGCATTGAAGTCAGCAGATTATTTAACTGTCAGTTACATTAGCCCATAATGTTCCCATGGGTGCGGTGATGTTCCAAATGCCGCAGAGATCCATGAGCAAAGACAGCTACGTTTTATTCCCAGTTCTGCCAGAGACCTCCTGTGCAACATGCAGGATGCTTCACCTGCCTTTGCCTCGCTCTTCCTGCTGGTTAAAAGCTGCTCCAAATCATCCTCCCTGGAGAGTGACCCAGGATTATGGACTGTTTGTAAAGTTCTCAGAGAAGCACAAATAAATACCCATCCCTGATGCACAAATGGGTCTTTTACATTTCAGATCAGACGCTGGAGGTGGGGGAGAGGCTGTTTTCTTCTGATGGATGCATATAAGAGAAAAAGAGAAAACTAAAGTGTATATCGAGTTCATGTCTTTCATATCTGAGAGTGATTATATAAATATAAATGTTTTTCTGAAGATGCCAACGCACTTAGACACATTTTTCAGATCCTGGTTATTTATAAACAGTAGCTCCCAAATACTTGTTGTCAAGATACTAATGTCAAATTTGACAAAGCTGTTATAGGTATTCTGAAACATCTAGTTTGTCCCATTATCTCCAATTCATGTAACACTTATTTCAAAACCTGCATAGGAGGACTTATTCAAAATTGAAACGTTAGCTGTCTGGTATGAATACTGGTTTGCTCTAACTACTGGAGATATTTAATTGCACCAGCCCACAGAGGTAAAATTGTACCAAGACTGGCACGGGGCTCATTGAAATGGTTGGCAAAACTTGGTCTTCGAACTCATGGACCTCACTCCAGAACAGGCACAATGCAGCACGGGTGCATCTCTGCCTTCCCTCCCAAACTGCACCTGTGCAAGGGCTACAGCAAAACCCCAGGCTCCTTTACATCTTCACTGCTGCAGATTTGGGGGTTTATTTCCTTTCTTCTTCAGATTCTGCGCTTCATCCTGCTGAAGCAGCAGCAGAGCACTGATCCCAAATCTGCTGTCTTCTCTGCGCCTCTCAGCTTGCACACCAGAACATCGAGACGAGCATTAATGGCTTCAAATGCAGAACACTTCAGCTCTCCTTCTGCAGAGAGGTTAACGCTGAGTAGCTGATTACTGCTCCCAGGAGTGCTTCTCTGGTGTTTTCAGTAATGCCCTGTACAATCTTTGCATTAATTTCTCAGCAGTTCTCAGTGTACTGTAAATGGAGCTGCACTTCAGTTTTTATTAGGCCAACACAGCTGTTGCTCCTGTTCTTGTCTGCCTTCTTGTCACAAGGGGGAAAACTATTTCAAGCCAAACTGTTTGAAGATTAAAAAGTCTCCAGACAAAAAGAAATGGTTCTTTTGCTTGTGTTTTTCCATAGTTCTCAAAGCTTTTTTCTTTTTTTTTTACCAGACACAAAAATATTTCCATTTTCTTTAGTCACCAGAGTAATAAAGAACTCTGATCACTACATATTTTGCATACATTCTATGCTCAATTTCTCCTCCATACTTTGTCTAGAGCACTTTTAAATTTTATTTTATTTTTAATCTTAAGCAATGTGACTTCATCAAGAGCCAATGTTTTCATTAAAAAAATGTTTAAATATTTAATGACCAAGGAACTGAAATAAAATCTGTGATGTTATCTCCCTTAGTAAAAATCTCTTGAATTTCACTTTCATCTATGTGCTATAAAAAATTGTCTATTCTAAAGTGGGCGTTTTGTCCTTACAACTAGACTGGACACAATAAGGCAGTTAGGGGTTGCTGCCTAACGCAAGTAATGCACATAGTCCAAATAAGGTGCATTCTTATCGAAATAATTACAATTTTTCCCAAAGACCAGAACTTTCTCACCTCTCGTACTATCCTAAATAACTACAGCTCCAGCTGGGACCTGAATTAAATTTATTTTAAAAAGAAATAGACAAAAATTAACCCTATATTATTCCTGTGTATAATGTAATGCAGTAGTATATATGAACATTAATTGGATGTCTCCTCTGACAAAATAACTATGTGTTCCATAAGTCTGAATAGTCCTTTAAATACCAAGTCTTCTATTGGACGATTTGCTTTAACATGCTTCACAAAGAAAAGTCACTGGTATTAGTAAAGTTATCACGTGATTTTTGAATATTCATAAATACTTTTGCAATATTTTGCCAGCTGACCTTGACTACTCTCCATTTATCAGTGCTCCAATTAATAAAATGTTAGCAGTTTCTGCAATTCAATTTTCCAGGAATATCTAAACAGAATCCTGTCTGCTTAATTAATATTTAAAATGTCAGCAAAATTACAAAAATACAACCTCATTTAGATAGTGCTGAGACAGAAATCTCATCTCCAGTTGTGAATTTATCTCTTTGATTCATAAAAATGCTCAGATGCTCACCATTTCTCACAGGAAAGCATCATTCTTATTCCTAAAATATTCTTCGAGGCAGAACAAATTATAAACTTGCTCTGAACTGTGTCTTTGATGGGGGTTTTGCTGCCAAGTCACTTTCTTTATTGAGCTGCTTTGGTTTGCTTACAGCTATTTTCTCTCATGCTAATAGTTCAAAGAAACACGTGGTATGAAAAGGTTTGGTTATAAACCAGGATAACTCATCCCAGCTCTACTGTACAAGGAGACTGGTCAATCCATAGTCCCACTCTATTTGTGGTGCAAGTCTTGCAAGTGAAACCTCTCGAATCGTCATATAAAGAATTTAAATTAATAAATTACGAAACACCAATATTCATTCAATTATTTCTGCTATAAACAATGGTCTTTTTTTAGAAACAAGATAGGGTTCCAGAAAGAGGAAAGTACATCTTGTTCTTCTTCTGATTATAACAGCATGTTTAATTGAATTTCAATCATTTCAAAGCAGATAAAGCTGACCTTTATGCTCAGCACAGAGTGTTTCAAAAGAGACTTGAATAAAGATTAGTGACTGGGAGGATTTCTCCATCAGCTGCTCTTCGATAACAACATTTTAAGAGAACACAACACTAATGCCAGTTTATGATAAACTTGGTTTCCCCAGTCTAATGTGTTTCACCTAAAAGTTAAGTCAGTTTCCTGAAACTTCCTCACAATCACAAAATCACCCAACTGCCATTGCAGATTTTTCTGAACACAGGGTGTGTGTTAATGCTTTTATATAACTTACACTCCAAAAGAAATTTTATCAATAGCTTTCAGCTTAAAATATACTTACAAGGGCAACTCACTTTGTACTTTCATATTTTGAAAAATCATACTATACTGCAATTCAATGACAGTACAGATATTATAGTGCATTAAATTGGAGAGGCTTTTATTTTACTTTCTTAGCATGAGTCAAATATTGCCTATGACTATGCAAAGGGACAAAGCACATATAATAAATACTTTTTTATTTAAAAAACAATATTAAAAAAAAAGCCGTTAGGTAGGACAGACTGACCTGCTCTATCTTCTTGACAAAGAAACAGCCCTACTTTTCTTTCTCTTGCAATGATCTTATATCAGTGTTACGTTCTTAATTAGAAATAAGACATTTTAAAGCCTACATAGTAAGACATATCAATCAGCAGCTTCCTTATTTATAAGGAAAATATAACATTTTAGTTACATTATTACTACTGTATAATGAAATCAATCCCAATTCAATACCCTCAACCAACTTGGGTTCCAAAGAGCACACGCAGCGTGGAGCCCAACATCTCTGCTAGTAGAGCAATCTAATTACTCTCAACAGTTTCTTCTCAATCCTGCCTGCTTTGGATTGATCCAGACCCCTGGCAACAGTGTCTTTCAACAAAAAAAAAAAATAAATAAAAAGAGGGCAAGGAGGGAGTGGAGGGAGGAGAGAGAGAGAGTATACTCCATAATACTCACAAACTACAGAAGTGGATCTGCTTTTTGTAAGATGAATTTTCACTAGTTTCCCCAGGCTTTCAGCCAGCTATGTCAGTAGAAGCAGTTTCACAGAAAGCTTCAAAGGCACCAGATCAATTTGCCTGCATGTGTTTTTTCATTCAGCTGCAATCCTCTGTCATTAAACAGGAAAAAATAATAACCTGGACCAGTAATAAAACCCCAAAAAGTGGAAGGCCAGTTGTAATCAGTATTTCATCATTTATCTTGAACCTTAGAATTTATTTAGTAAGATGTTAACTTGGCATATTATCAGATTTCAAAAAATTAAGAACTTAAATGATTTTGAAAATTCTTACAAACATCTTCTTGCAAATCTATACTTTTTTCTTTTTTTAAAAAAAAAAAAAACTCAGCTGCTTTTGGCAAAAAAAGCTTTTTCATCCTTTATGAAACAACTTCAGGAGCAGGTACAGAAAGCCTGGGCCAATGTATCTGTCCCAGTTCAGCCCTTAGCCAGCAGCTAAACAACAGGCAGGCAAACTCTCACCACTCTGCAACTGAGGAGGGTAATTCGAAAAGGGAAGGAAGACCCAGAGGTTGAAATTAAAAATAAGTTACAATAAAACAAGAATTAAAAAAAAAAAAAAAAGGAATAACGATACTACCACTAGGAGTGATAATAATAATGTATCCAAGACTTAGCTTGTCCCAGCACTGGTCACAGAATTCATGGTTCCAGTAGTGAACACTGATGGTGAACACTGCGAGCACAGCAGTCCCAGAGGTGCAGAAATCACAGCTAATGCCTTGAGATCACCAAAGAGAGAAATCAAATTTGGAGAACACAGAACTAGACACCAGAAGCAGGAATGCAAAAAAATGAGAGGTCAATAACAGGAGGACAGTAGAAGAGGGCTGTCCCAGGAAAACCTCTTTATATTGAGTGAGATGTTTATGGTATGGAATATTTTCTTTGGCCAGATTGGGTCAGCCATTCTGGTTCTGCTCCTCCAAGCTTAATACATCTGCGTAATTGTACACCATGAAAAACTGAGAAAGGTCCCTGGTTTCCCCAGCAACAACTATCAACATCAGTATTTTTTAGCATCCTTCTCATATTAAAATCTAGAGAAAATAGCAGCTGCTGTGAAGAAAATTCTTTCTATCTCAGTTGACCATAAACACTGCTTAACCAAAATTAAAAATAATACGTGTTATTAACCTTACCCTCACACTGAACCTAAAATGCTGCCATTGCTGAGAAGAAAATTGACTCTATTCCAGCCAAAACCATGTCAGCATCTTGGTGGCTTGCAAGCATCATCAACATCAAGCCTGTGCAGACTTGGCATGCAAACTTGGTGTGCAAACCTTGGCACGTACACACACAAACCAAGCCAAAGGTGCCCAACTTGAATTTTTATTACAGATTTGTTATGCTCGTTCTTATTTTTCTTTACCCACCTCAGAAAAGATCCTTAAATAGGAAGCTAAAATAGACTTGCACCAGATGATGTCTCCTAATAGGAATCCCCCCCAACCCTTCTGGCTAAACAGTCACACATTAGAACAAAAAGGTTTTGTTAAACAAAGCTGATTTTTTCCTTCCAAAATAAGTTTGGTTGATGAAATAGTTGTGCTGAATTAGTAACCCAAATGAGAGAATTTTAGAGAAGAATATTATTCCAACTGATTAAAACTAGTGTAATTAAAAGCATAAATAAAGTTTGATTCTGAGTAAAGCTAATTCAAAATAGGAAATTCTAATTTATTGTTACCTCCAATCAGTGGAAATAAGCTTTGAAGAAAATCACTTAGCTTCTAAGGTTTGTTTTAATCAGTAAAGAATACTCATTCCGCCTTAATTTCACAGCCTTTCCGATTCAGAATTAGTGTTTATTGTGGAGATAAGTGTCTTAATATGTTCATAAATCTGGTCTTGTACGACAATAATTTTCTCACTGTAATAAATGCTGACTAAAATTTTTATTATATTCATTAATAAACAGTTAATTGATAGATTAATAAAAAACAAAGTGGAAAATGTCAAAGTATAATTGAATCAGAGCTATTCTATAGAAGATCCCTCAGAAATCTAGTCCTGAAATAGTGCTTTCATTAAGTTTTGAATCCTACAGGAAAGAATAGAAATGCAGCAGTTGAAAGCCTTGTAGGCGATGCAGAAGTAAGCCAAGAAGTTTCATATTACACAGTATGTTCAGTTCTGGTAAAAAATGGTGTTGAATACAGTTTAATGCAAATTCATATGAGGAACCAAGAATATTTATCATGGGTAAGCTTAAGAATTCAAAACTCATAACATAAAGAATAGCCAAGTACAAATAAGATTCTAGGACAATGCAAATTCAATCCTTCAGAGTTCACAGCAGAATATCAAACAAAAAACTGTTATTGCCATGACATATCATTACAAAGACATTCTCAGAGTGCTGTATCTAAGAACAGTGTCCAGATTTCTAAAAACTGTTAAACATAAAGAAATTGGGAAGTATCTTTCTAGTGTTTGACATATAAGGTAATATACGGTTTATTTTTAAAAAGCAAGTGGTAAATGGAATAAAATAATATTCCTGACAGTGCAGCAAGGTTACATCTCACGTACTCGTCAGCTCAGTCCTTTTCAGCCATTTTTCTCCACAGGCAATATAACACTTCGATTTCTATAAGAATTTTGGTTCACCAGGTTTATGAGGGACCACGGGTTATTAAGGGCTGATTATGTCAAGTGAGTTTCATGGTTGAAGCCTCGCACTAATTACTTATAAGTATTGTTCCCTAGAAATTATAGGGTTGACTATAAAAATATACACCAACAAGTAATGCACTGTGCCTGACCAGGCATACAGTCTTCTTTTAATTCCCCTTCATGCAAGTTACTGGTGAATTTTAGTTCTCGGCTGTTAACCACAATAGCACAAAGTCAATGCTGGATTTTAAAGAGCCAGCTGCAATAGTGTCCATTAGTTTCCAACGAACAAACAACTACAGAGCAACGTGATGGCTTGGTGCCTTGTAACCAAGCGAGCATTTCTGCAGGAACAGTAACACAGGGAAAGAAAGCAAACACTCAAGCTGCTTGGCTTACTTTCCTTCCACGTATGGTGTTGCCTGCACGCCTCATCCACTTTTAAAAAATGTAGGTACACACATACAGAAAGCAGAGGCAGAAACAAACATCCACTGACTTTACATTAATCTTTAAAAAGAATGAATAGTTTAAAAGAATGAACAATTACAGAAGTATTTGGTCTTTTTATGGGGGAAAACCCCCAGACTACACAGACAAGTTGAAGCACTGAGTAGAAGGTTGCACTTGGAGGGTATTTTGAGCAGATAAGGAAAATGCAGCACATATATCCAGGGGGAGCATTAAGAGCTCTGATTAACAGGAAATCAAACTGGGAGAGTTCAAGTTATTTGGAAACAAAGGCTAGAAAGATTAGGGACTATAAGTAGGGGCTCCAGGCACCCTGAATGACTCAATTTCAAAGCCGACTGGAAACAAAGGATATTTACAAATATTTCCTCTAGGCACTTCATGTTTTTAGCTTCAGCTTGAGTTATAGCACATCTCTTCCTACCACCTTTCTTTCAGGAAAAAATGAAGTTCAAATGTACTTGCAGTATATTCAGTCACCCTCAAACTTCAAATTAAGACTGCCTGTCAATTGCCAAAACTTATCTCTTCGAGAAGTCACAGAGGCTGGTTTTATTCTCAATATAACTTCACTGGAAGGAGGTGCTGCTTCCAAATGAAAAGAGGATTGAAAAGAACAGCAGAGGCAAAGAGCTAAAACTAATAAACATAGAAGTCAAAAGCACAGAGAAAAAGACAGAAGAACAGGGTAGGGGGGAAAAAAAAAGTGGCCCTGTTCCACTGCATCACAGAATCCAATTGCTTTGGCTTTTTTTTGACTATATGAAAAGACTCTAAACTCAATTCTTCCCCTATATTGAGGCTAGATTGATCAGGGGTTGTTTGTATTGATTAGCTGTGACAGCTAGCAGCTAGTTATAAACAACAACAAAAATTGTTTCTTCTCCCCTTACTGACCTTATATCTAATGTCTACCATGGAAAAAAATTGCTTGGGTGCAAGGGGAGGGAGAAGAGGCCACTTCCTTCGGTTTTCTAGGTACTCTTTAGTCAGAGGACTTAACAGGTGATTATTTGTTGTTTAGAATTGTTTCTCATCTCATGGCTTTTATTCATGCTCTAAGTTATTTAAATATTTAGCAAAGGAAAAAGGAGGGGAAAAAATAATTCAGAAGGCAGGCCCTTTCTCAACATACACCATAGGGGCTTTCACCAACCCCTGCAGATCAGAAAGCAGCACTGAACTGATTAGAGACTGTTTTATTTTCTCTGTCATTTCACCTTCTCTTATGTTGCACTTAGCCAAAAGTGAATTACAAAGGCACAGACACATTAGCTAAACAAAAGCTCTTTGCACAATCAATATTCCACTGAGCTAGGCACCAGGTTATGGTGACACTTGTTGCTTGCATACGTTCCTCTGCATTTGTTAGACTTGGTTCGTCCTCAGATGGACCTTATACTGAGGCAATCTTTCTCTTGATTTACCCCCTTTTCTATGAAAAGTAAAATAATACCAGAACTCAGTCTTCCTGCTGCAAACAGCATTGTCCAGCAGAGATATTAGATATTTAATAGATATTATCTAAGCTACACATTTCAGATGAATCTATGCAAGGCAACTCAAGTCAAAAGCCTTCAGGGCAAAGTTAATTTTACACCCCAGACTCCCTTAAGTCATTATGCTATTCCAGCAAAACAATAATGCAGAATATAGGCTGCAATATCCCTAGCAAAATTGAGATGTGCAGAGTTACTCCTCTGTCCGCTTACTTAAGGAGGTATATAGAGTCAATAACATGCCTATGCCTGCCAGGCAATTTGAAGCTCGCTGTGGTACAAAATCATTAAGGTCCACTGAGATCAAAATAGTGATATTCCAAGCTCTCATGTATGCATTTACTTTTGCTTGTTTACAGAGCATCTTAAAAATTCCAGTAGACATAGAAACTTGACTAAATAGAGTCCTGCAGGATGAGGTAGTATATTTTGCTATGCTGCCTGACAGATGGAGAAAGAGTTTTGACTAGGTAATTTTTTTAAATTCCACCTCATACATGTGAAACTGGTTTTTCCATCTGTATCGGATATGACTTCTCTTGCAGATCTTGTCTCATTCATACGCATAATCTGTCAGAGAATGACAATATTGGTACACTGCAAGACTTCGGCAAAGTACAAGGAGAACTGCAGGAGCACAAATGAAAATGAGTCCAATCTCAGTTCTTCCAACATGGTTAGAAAGCAGAATGTTCGTCAGTCTTACATTTCTGGCACAGTTTTACAAGCCACAAAACTATGCCTATAAATCCATTCTTTTATACGCATATCTGAAAGATGGTTTTCTTCACTTGGTTTCCTACAGCTCTAAAAATTTTAGTAACAGAATATGTGAGCCTTCATTGATTTAGACAAATGATGCTACAGTTCCCAGGGTGTTAAAGCAGCATCTTCAAACTCAAATACTTTATTGTAACAAATAACTGAGTTCAACATCATTATTAACATCACTACTTCAATCAAGCCCTTTGAGAACTCTTGTGCTACTTCAGGAAAAGATGAACAAAAAAGGTACAAGAAAGAATCATTGTGTTAGATTACACAAGGTAGCACTGTTTAGCATATTCAGGCAAAAAAAAATTATATAGATCTGATGATCTACAGAAAAATGCAGTAGCTGAGAACTTCTCTCCCCTTTTCAGACACGAGAGGTTGTTTTTATCCCATATTGTTTAAAAGAACAGTGAGGTCTCCAACACCATCTCTGACGCAGCTACATACCTGAAGTGTTTCTGGAGATATCCAGTATTTGCAGAGAATTGCCTACAAGTGCCTTACAAATAAGGAAGCTCAAGAGGGCACAAGAGACTTTTGTGTATTGTACCCTTCTCCACTCACACAAGTACCTGTCTACATCACTAACCTATTCTGGAACTAAGGCTTTCTTCCTAGGAACTGCAATTATTTGTATTTCAGGGGTTTTCCTAAAACAAGAATATTCATAGCATACTCTTAGACTTGATCACTTTAACTAGAATTTTAGGTCACAGAGATCATACTGGTTCATTACACTATCACCCTAATCATACGTAGAGAGAATACCAGAGTGTGGATTTCTGGAGGAAATTGAAGATTCTTTCACCTAAACCTAAGAACAGATTTCTGAACATTATTGCAGGCCTCTAAAAGTGGTTCTTGCTGTTGGAAAGGGTTTCACATGCCAGATACTGCTGAGCCTTGTTTAAAAGAGTAAAAGAGTATAACTATGGCAGACTGGTATAGCCACAGCCTTCTTGTTTCCCATTTAATTTCTTTCTTTCTCACCAGCCAACTGATTGATCAGATCTACTTCTGGACTCGCAACAGTAGCAAATAGGTGCACAGTGCTCTACAATCAACATATTTTACACTTGCTTTGCTTCTAAAGGCATCTGAATGTAGCAATGCTTCAGGGCACAGGAGAGCTGGTTTGAAATTGTTTAGTTCTGCTTTGAATAAAGCACGTGAACAAATATCTCCTCTTCTCTATTGTCTTATCAGATACTAAATCCTCTGAAGAATAAGGTCAGATCAGAATCTAAGAGTGCTGCAAGAGGTGTGGAAAGCCATTCTACACAGAATAGCCACATTCCTGTGTAAATTAGCCACAAAATCCTTGTAGAGCACCAATAATCAAAAAGATGGAAAGCATCTTACATTTTTTCAAGTTACTCATATTTATCAGAAAAAACGATTCTACTTTGCAATAAAAAAAAAGAATTTATAACCATGCATGAAATAACATTTGAAAAAAAGGCAAGCACTTCAACTTTACCAACTCCTGTCATGCTATACTATTTCAAGCATATAGGCAGGACGCACACACACTAATCAGATTTTTCCTGTAACTTCTGCTGATAAATCCCTGGCAAAGTCCTATTTAAAAGATGTTTTCTTGAGAGGAAAATCTGTCTGCATCTCAAATATGAGCAAAAATGGACTAGTAATTGAAAGAGCGAGCAATAGCTGTGACATCAAGAAAACCCATGACATTATTTACAAAATGGGCAACTCTGCAATTGCAACTACAGCAATTTCAGTTGCTACAGTTTTCAGGCATGCTCACAAAATCATTAATATTTACCCCACCCAAATCGAACCACATTGTTCCTCACACAGACCAGCTTCTTCCCAGAAATATCAGTTTTCTTAACATGACTTCACACATTTTTCTTAATTTATGACTTTCAAGCACAGGCTATTTTAGAATAAGAGATATTGCATATTCTGAATTCCAGCAAAACACATGAATCTTAGAACTTCACCCAACATTTTTTTTCAGCATGCTATAATACCTGACTGAATGAAAGCATATCATTACTTAAGTGCCTTAGATCTCGATGTAAAAATTTACAGAGCTGGAGAGCTTGTGATTCTAGCAGTGTCCATTTAAGCTATCCTTTACGTTAAATCTTCTGACATGAAAATAATTTGCAGTTTCAGTATAGGGATTGGTAAATTTGCAAGTCCACACAGAACACAAATCCCAAAGCTTAGCATGCATTCTAGTATTTTCATTTCATAAAAACTTCTGAGAAACCAAATAAGAATGTGTTTAATATTATTTTTCTGTACAGTGTATTTCCCCACCTTGCCCTGTCAGTTGTCTTCTATTCTTGTTATTTAGAAAAAAAAATAATCTGTTACTATAATTGAATGCGGCAAAAAGCCCAGCCAATTAGCATAAGGTAATGCAAACAGAATAGGAACAGTGTCACGTATCTGCAGGCTAGTTTTGGTTAGGTATCTCGTCTGTTTCAGATGTGAGCCATATAAAAAGAAAGGAGAAAATGCTGGAAAACTCCGTTCTTTCTGAGCAAAGCCATAGAGATAAATGTGCTGCAGCTTGTTTCAAAATCTTTTTATGACTGTGATACCTCTGGGTCAGGGTCTGTTTTTGTAGAGCAAAGCAGATTTTGACAGAACTGTATCTCTTCGTGGCTGTAATAGAGTAATGTATCAAATCGGTGAACAAGACAAAACAGGATGCCAATTTTCCAAGTTCACTGAAACTGTAGGGGTGAGTCATTACACAAATGAAAAACCCAGAACTAAAGAACTCAAATCAGGCAAAAACACTCTAAAGTAACCTTGAAGCATCCTTCACTGAAATATACGCTGCTTTACAACAGGCAAACACAAAAAAAGGGAAGCCTTAAATACCAAGCATGACTTGATTCACTATTAGATATAACTGAATTTCTCATTTGTTAGGTAATAAACAGTTTGATGACTACCATTTCATTTACATGTAGGAGTCATTTGCAAACGTTGGGTCAGAAAGATGTTTCCAAAAAAACACAGTGGCAAATTAAAGGATTTTGTAGTTTCCAAGAATAAAGCAAATAAATATAACGAAGACTGGGGACCTGGCGGGGGCCATGAATATTTTCACAAGGCTGGAGAAAACAGAGGAGTGTCTTGCTGTGTTGTTTTGCCAGTGGACTCCAGCCTATGTTATTATTCACTTTCAAAATCTCTTGACTTCCAAGAAAGTGCCGCGGCATTTAATTATACATGAATTTGCATGACTAAGCAGCCTTCAGTACTTTTTTTTTAAAGAAGCAGCTCCAAACAATAGATTTCAGGTGGATTTCAAGAAAATATTGATCTATTTAAATCATTCAAAAGAATAATTAAGTCCCTCATTTTGCTTAACCAAAATTTTGTGCAGTTGATACTATATGTAATTATTAATGCTCTTCAAAACATTCCTGGTTAGGTACAGGCACACTATCTGAGAAGTGGTGTTGCCCTGTAGGAAATGACATGTGCGTCACATCAGTCCAACTTCACATAAATATCTGAATATTCATGTAATATTTTAACAGGCATACATATAACCATTAATTATAGAAATATTACATCTCAGGATTTTTAAGCATTACTTTGTATAATACCTAGTGCGAGACAGCACCAGAGACAGACGGACAACCTAGGAAGCCTAATGAACTGGTAACAGAAGTCAGCACATAAAGCATACGGCGAACACAAATGTAAAGATATTCCAGCGAGATTTTTGCTAACATCTCGCAGTTAAGCTCCAGGGCCCCAGTGTCATTTATTTTCTTGCCTTGAGTAGGGAAATTAGAGCACTGCAAACACCAGAAATGAATGTTTATCTCTAGTCTGATTCACTGCTGAATCAAAGCTCTCTCTGCAAACCAGCCTGAGGAAATGAGTTTAACTGGTAACACGCATTGGGCGGTACAGGCTGCCACTATTTTATAAAAGGTTTAAACACATGACTGTATGGGAATCTGAGCTATATAAACTGCTACGGCAGTATTTTGGGATAAGGCTACTACTCCATTTTACAGAATCCAAGTCATACATTCCACATTCTCTGCTGCCTGTATTGTTCACCTGCATCATTGACCTTGGAGAAAAAAAACTCTTAAAATAGCTATCTAAGTGCTAGGCAAAAGAATAGCAGAAACAACAAATGGCTAAGTGGAAAAAAATTGTGTGCGATGTCTCACTCAGGTCACTTGATCCAGAGACAAGGAGAGTAACATAACTCAAAACCTCCCTGCTCTGCCACTGTCCTCATACGGGGCTTTCAGAGGAGGAGGACAGACCACAGATCATACTCTTTTCTGTAGGGAAGCTTGTAAACATGGACTAGAGTGGAATCAGGCAGCGAAGAGTTTAGACGCCTGGCATTACAGGTTTCCAAACGGCACTCTGCTACAGAGAGAAGTTATGTTTCTTGTCTCTACAGCTCATGTGTACCACATGTAATATAGCGATTCAAATTAATTTTTTATAAGACAAAAGTAACTCACCATGTCTCAGCCAGCTGAGTAATAAACCTAAGCAGAAATAAAAAAGTTTCAGAGAAAGAATTCCTCTTATTTTTTGGAATATTTTCAAGCCTTTTCTTATACACACAAACAGCGTCTGTGTGTCAGCTTGACAGCTGTTACGATAGGACAGATATTATAGCACAGAACTCCTATCCTAAAGAGAAATGTATTTCATGAAATAATCATAACAAATCAATGTTTAGTATGAGAACTTTCCAATGCTGTTCCTCTGTTTAGTACCCCAAATGAGTACAAGTAGATGTGTTACAACCAAAACTTTACAACTAGAAAAACAGAATCTGAATGATAGTCCCTCCACCATTTGGAAAAACTAAAACCTGTATTTACGGCTCCTCAGCTCCGATAGCAGTAGTTTGTACAGCTACAAAACAAGTACTGAATGATAGTATACTGAACACTGTTCCCAAGTATACTGAACACTGTTCCCACTGAGATTAATGGGGTTTGACAGGATAACACAGGCTACACAGTAGTGAGAGGCACTAAGGGTGGGGAAACAAACCAAATTCTAAGGGGGATTCCTGGTGAGAAAAATTCTGAATCAGCCATTCTGGATCTTCCTCTTTGAACCTGCATGTCCGGATTGGTGAAGGCTTTGCTCTTGAATTGTACAAGAGAAGCAAGAACATTTCTTCACTGTTTGCACACACTGTTCTCATCTCTGTGCTGCAATCACAAAGCCCTTCTGTAGTCCTCATTGGCCAGACACAGCACCTGTTGCATCTTCTCTCCAAAGCAGCTCTACCTCAGACAAACTTGTTACATCCTTCCCTGATCAATTAACAACGAAGTTGAGGCTAAGAAGTTCTAGCTCAAGTCTGAAGTTTCAAAAAACCCAAATCTCTCCTCCCACAGCTACGAAAAAAACTTTAAACCACATTTAACTATAGCTATGAAGGTAGCGCAAAGTGTTTTTAGTATATTCAGCCACCCAAAACTGCAGCCCAGTTTTTGTGCACTGTAGAACCGGTCTCAATATTCCTGTTTCATTTTCTCTTCCCTATACAGTAGGCAGAGATAAGAGCTCCCTTGCCAGATATTGTGTTCAAACACCACAAAATGAACCCAAGCAGAGGATCCTCTGCACCTTAAGTACTACTCAATTACAAAGTCAGTTCAAAATTCACAGGACCTAAATTTTCCAAGGTAAAATTCTTCACGCACCTAAAGCTCTGGCCAAAGCATTTCCAAGAGCTACTCAAGTCCTGGCAATGCCCACCAGTAACTGCCTAGGTTTCTAAATTCAGCTGTGACAAAACTGGTCCTCCTTGTACCCACAGGATCTTGGCAGGACCCACATTTGGCATCTGATCTGCAATTTTATCTACTGGATGAGGTGCCAGACAAAGAGATGGCAACGCTGCTGGTCTGTCTTCTCTTCTTATCCTTCTTACAGCCAGTGCTAAATCTGTGATAGAAGATACAGCAGACAAGCTCATTTCCATCCTTTGTCTTATTTAAGCTGCCAGAGTAAATGTTTAAACCTCCAGAAACAGGCCAATCTGAGGTAGGAGAGGCAGCAGTATAAATCTTTTCTACTGAAGCTAAACTGCTTCACAGTGGTGAATTAAATATTCATTGAGCCAAAAAAAGGAGAAAAAGGATTCATACAGCACTGGTTTGCCTATCTGATTATTCACTTTGGAAACACAGCTTTCTGTACTGCTCTGCTGAATGCTTAATGTAAAGGAAGAGTTGAACAGCACAGACATGGGGATGGACATCTCCTTATCTCCCAGCTAACCACCAGAGCCACTGGGATTTAGAGTCATGCCAGCTCTGTTTGCACCGTCAACAAATACATAACCCTTCTGAACAAAGTGAATCAGGTTAAGGAGAGTGAAGCTCTCTCTATCTATAAGGGTTTATTGATGCTTTGGAGTATAATATCCCTATGTCCGAATGTTACAGTTTAGCCTCAGGCCAACTTGATTGGCAGATAAACATGAGCAGTTGTAGATTCTGATTCCTTTCCACATCCCACAGAAAAGGGAAAAGGGAAATGAGAGAAATAAGACTTGCAGGTTGGAAACTAAATCACTTTTAATGAAACAATAAGAATAGTATTAATAAGAAAATAATAAAATATCTACAAATATATAAAATTACCCCCCACCCCTCCACCTCAATGACTACCTCACTACAAATGCTGCAAAGCAGGCATGGGGAAAGGTCCCAGACTGGACTCAGAGGCAGGAGGGAGCTGGACTCAGGAACTGGATTCTGGAAGGCACGGGTCAAGGATCAGGGCAAAAGGACAGGTGAGGTCCTCACTGTATGTTGGCCATCAAAGAAGAGATCTCAAAACTCTCGATCCCTCAGTTTTATACCGAGTATGATGTATATGGAAGGGAATACTCCGTGGGCCAGATTTGGGTCCTCTGTCCTGCCTGCTCTTCCCTGCAGATGTGACCCTTTTCTGCCTCTTGGACTTACAGTATTTAACCAGCTTGAGGATGGCCTTGGTTTCTATAGGAATAAACAATTGCCTTTCTACATACCAGTGCATTACCAGTTCTAGAGAGACTCTGTCTGAAAAACATGCAGTTAACTTTCAGAAAACGAAGTTATTTAGATGAGACTTAGCTGAAAAGTTAGAAAACTGATTCTACTTTAGCTCAAACCAGAACACCAACAAACCCAAAAAATTTCGACACCAAAACAAAGCAAGCAGAAATCTCCCCAGATGAATTTGATGGTCTTGTTTATGAAAAGCTGACATATCCGGTCAGAGTGCAAATTAGTAGGGAAGTATCTAGTTATTCTTATTATCCTAAGTTAAAATCCAACGTTGTCTGCAACTCTGACAAGTGATTACTTATTACCATTATATAATATTTATAAGCAGTGGATGGCACAGACCCTGATTTATTATTTTTGTGAAGCAGCATATAGATAGTAGTTTCCTACAAGTATTAAAAAGTAGTCCATACATATTTCAAATTAGTTGCAATATCCATACGTGTCATGTGTTGAAAAACCCTTTTGTAGTAATGAACCACTAGCCATGTAGTCACAGCAGGAACAGTCACATTTAAATTTCCTCAGTAGCTAATGAGAAGAAAAAGAGAAAGATCTTTGTTTATAACCAGAAGCCATCGTAATTATTTTCCTCAGGCTAGCCGAATGCAAAATACTCTGCTATAATGAATGTGCACTGGCTTTGTCAGATGGCTGAAGCTATTTCTGTTGTGGTGGTACAATGTGGTAGGTTTGATCCCTAAGGACTTGCTCAGAAAATAGTAATTTGGGGATCATCTCTAGTGATGCATACAATGAAAATTAAGTTCTACAACAAAATAAGTTTTGCCAGTGGGCAGATTGCTGAATAAAAAGCCTGACTTGCGTTAGTTCCCGTTATCTGTATTTGCAAGCTGTTCACAAATAGCCAGCTGAATGATAGGAGACTTTCTATAAATATTCACTTCACATTTACTGAAAAAAATACATACTAGTTTGCTATTTAAATTTATAGTAACGATTTCCTCTAGAAATATTATTTTTTATAGAAAACACAAACATAGGGAAAGCTTTTTTTGGTAGAAAATAGCAGAACTTGTGCCAAACTATCAGCTTTGTACATAGACCAGAAAATGCTCTAGTGCATCAGAATTCAAATTTTATCAAGTCAGACAACACATTTCATTTTCATGCCCCCTTTTTGAATGCTTAAGCAAACTGGGACCAAACAAGCAATATAATACCAGTGAAATAGAACTAATAAACTAGAAACTCTGTGCCTTTTTCTTCTTTCAATGTATCTCCAGGGCATCAGAAATTCAGCCATGATGACTAAAGACTCAAACGCGCTAAAGTTGGTTTTGTCTCTATTGCTATGTGGTACAGATTGTAATACATAGTCGAATGAGGAAAGCAGTTTGGAGGGACACAGTCAAAGGATTCTTTCCATACGTATTAGAGAAAAACTCTGGACACTATCAATCAGATCATCAGGTCACTTGCTTTAATCCTATAGTAGCTGGCAAGTAGTTCCCAGTAGCACTTAAGAAGATCTTCAGTAAATAGAGTGATACAACTTAGTCCTTTTTTTTTTGGACTGATCACCATATCAATTTTTTCTGGCTCTTGGATTTCCAGAGAGAGGTTGGATCCTCATCTCTTACAACACACTGTAGTTTCATTCAGACCAATGATGCAGTTACTGTGAAAGTCATTTACACTTGCCAAGGATCTAGTCTATATCACCTGGCTCACAGCCACTGAACAAGCATTGCTCAGTAGCAAAAAAGAACTTCACTGCTGTCCTTGAAAATTGTTGGCTTAATAGCAATTTTACTTTGAGATTAATATGTAAGCCCAAATTGGAAGGACAACAGTGACTGGGATAACTGGTTCATAAATTCAACTGAAATAAAAGAACAGAAAACACGATTTTTCTGACATGTCCCATATACTTCACTCAAAGCCTGTATTTTAAGATTAAATGACCAATATCCAGTGTCTAGAGGAACATATGGCCTCCAAGAATAGAGGACTTGGAGCAAGAACTTGGAAATCATTTTTGTTCATTGAGAGAAGTGGTGCCCATAGGAATGTTTTAGATGTACAGAAAGTAGTGTCACTTAGCATAAACTAGATTCAACTTTGTAGTCAAGTTAAAAGTGAGGCAAGTGGTTTAATAATTACCCTTCCCCCTGCAGTCTATCAATACTTATTTTGTCTGGATTTTTTAAAGCCTCATTTTTAAAAGAGGTTTCACATATATATTTTTAATATACATACACATGTGTGTATGTGTGCGTGCAAGCTGTGCAAAAACTCAAGCACCATCCAGTATGTGAAGTTACTATGCACCATAGTGAGCACGGTAGTTCTGTTTAATCATAAGAACATCTGTTGTTCACTCAAATAAATAAGGAAATGGAAAATATATATAGTTCATTTCATTTTTCTAGTCATTTGCTACAAGCAAAAACGTAGCAAAAAAAATTTTAGAGATTTGATAGATTCCTTTAATCAAGTACATACTCTTTAAACTACCTGAACCACAAGTGGTGTAGGGCAAGGTAGAAAGCTGCCTTTAAAGAAAAGGTCATGCAGGCCCTGAATGCACAGATAAATTGAGGAGGGATATTAGTTCATTAGCCTGAGCTCCAGTAAGGCCAAAGGCTTTACTGTGTCACAGCTGCTCCTGTACTGAATCCAGTAACAAGCATTTGCTAAAGCGCATCTTAAATGGAGGCAGTCAGTTTTGATTTAAAACACAGTGAGATTATGGAAATGAATTACAACTACCCTGGAAATTAGCTCCAGTGGTTGATTACTGCATTTCAATGAAAGGAAAAAAAAACAAACCAAAACAAAACCACATCCACAATAGATGCTTCCATTACAAACTTGTCAGGCTTCAGGTTCCAGCTGCTGGGTGCCACCAGACTGAAGAGCTTTGGTGGTCAGTGAGTGGGTTGTGGGGGTCTCATTGGTTTTCTTCATAGTGTATATTCTGGCACTTCTCACTTCCTTTTACCTTTCTTGACTTTTAAGTGCTAATTACCCCGATCCTTCTCTCATTACAACAAATTTTCATCTGCCTTCAAAACGTAGACTTCTATTTTTCCATTTGAGATCATCAATTGCATGTCACAACATAAGAAGTTACTGAAAACTTACTGAAAAAGTATACCAGTACTACCATTCTCACTAGTGCTGTAAAGAGACTTAGCGCTTCTTTGCTCTCATTTACTACTCCCTTATTAATCCCCCTACAGAACACCTCACCTTATTTTGTTATAGCATCACACAGAGATCATATGTTCTGTTGTTTCATAAACTGTTACCCTCAGGTACTCTTACTTTCTGCCTTCCAGGGTAACTTCTCATTTGAAGTAAGCTCACACTCCTTATTTCTATAGGAATCATTTTACATTTGGTATATTTAAAGCTTATTTCTGTTTCAATGAACCACTATTTATCATTCTTTCAAGTGCTGATTTTTCTGAACGTTTTCTCCATATTGATTTTATAGTGACTGTTGCAAAAATGGTATAGCTGAGCTGCAGCAGACTTAATAGGATGATTCCATATAATCTATCCTGGAGTTCTGGTGACTGCTAACATCCATCAGACCAGGAGCTTATAGCACTTCTGGAGAAAAAAGGCCATTCTGGCATGCCTGCAAATTCACTTGGGTGGAAGTTTGGAAGGGAAAAAAAGAGAAAAGTAGCTTCACAAACTTTCTCAAGCAAGGATGCACTTGATCTCTGCTGTAAAATAATGGCTATAGAGCTCTCTACTGTACAGTCAACAAAGGCATATAAGAAAAGGAATAGAGTGCATGAACAGGGAGAGGTTAGGCTACAAAAGCACACTTCAGCATTGGCAAAGGGCCCATCGAACCACCAGCTGCCACACTAGTCTTCCACAACCAATAAAGAGAGGCATTTGAACTAGCTTTCTTTAAATGACCACTGAAGATTTCAGACCAGATGGACTCGCTTTGTTACCAAAGAAAACCATTAAGTGGACCAAGGTGAAAGTGAGAAAAATAATTTTTATGCTAGTCCATAATTCACCTCCTGGGAGAAGAAACGACCAACATCCCAAACCCACTGAGTTCCAGATAAAATACACACTAACCCATCAGGAGAGCCGAGTGCTGCACTGGGACAGCTCTGAGTCAAACACACGGTGTCACTTCCTAGAGCCGTTAGCAAGGAGCATCATCTCAGTAAATCTCAACTTTCTCACTGAAGTTCATTATCTGGCCTGCTAAGCACTGGAGATAACCTAAGACAGTCAAGGCAAGGGCTCCTATCTTACATTCATCTCCCAGATGGATGCCTTCCATCCACCTGTCTATGACTATTTGGGCCAGTAGTGGTCTCACACAACCTGGTGCCATCCCAACACTGATGATCAAGTGTTCTACCTATCCTTCTGACCTGCCCCACACAATGCTTCGTCCAAGCGGTTTATATTTATCACTATAGCATCATATGGTTTCATAAGCCCTGGCACAGAACTGCCTACTCAAAGCGACCATAGCATCGCATAAACAGAAGCAAAACAAGTTTCAAAGAAAACAGTGCAGATGACTACATCTATTTTTTTTTGCAGCTGGGAAAAGCAGAAGCTCAGTAAATGCACCTCATACAGCAAATCCTCAGGAAGAGCTGCAAATAAAAGCTCAGCTCAGCCCTTGACTCTTACACTGTGTTCTTGTCTTTCTTCCTTTCATAAGGAAACAAAGGAAGCAATAAAAGATTTAAGTCCTTTGAGGTGACAAGAGGTAATATTAATGCTTATTAATCAAGTGTTTAAGGAAACTAAATAGCGCAGGAAGTTGTCTGTGCTGTATTTATCTGAATTGACTTAATCTATTTTGCCTTATGAAACAGTTGCCTATGCTAGAATAACCAAAGTCAACATGGGTTCATGAAAGGCAGGTCTTGCCAGAGTAATCTGATCACCTTCTATGACCAAGTAACTAAACTCTTGGACAAGGGAAAGGCTGTGGATGTATCTTCCTGGACTTTAGTAAAGCCTTTGATACAGTTTCTCACAGCATTCTGCTATGGAAACTGTCACCTCTGGCCTGGACGGGCGCACACTCTCCTGGGTGAAAAACTGGTTGGCTGGCCGGGCCCAGAGAGTGGTGGGAAATGGAGTTAAATCCAGCTGGAGGCCAGTGACAAGTGGGGTTCCCCAGGGCTCAGTGCTGGGTCCAGTCCTGTTTAATGTCTTTATCAACAACCTGGACGAAGGCATCGAGTGCACCCTTAGCAAGTTTGCAGATGACACCAAGCTGGGTGGAAGTGTCGATCTGCTGGAGGGTCGGGAGGCTCTGCAAAGGGACCTGAACAGGCTGGACTGCTGGGCTGAGACCAACGGCATGAGGTTTAACAAGGCCAAATGCCGGGTCCTGCACTTGGGGCACAACAACCCTAAGCAGAGGTACAGACTGGGAGAAGCCTGGCTGGAAAGCTGCCAGGAGGAGAAGGACCTGGGGGTGTTGGTTGACAACTGACTGAACATGAGCCAGCAGTGGCCCAGGTGGCCAAGAAGGCCAATGGCATCTTGGCTTGTATCAGAAACGGCGTGACCAGCAGGTCCAGGGAGGTTATTCTCCCTCTGTACTCGGCACTGGTGAGACCGCTCCTTGAATCCTGTGTTCAGTTCTGGGCCCCTCACCACAAGAAGGATGTTGAGGCTCTGGAGCGAGTCCAGAGAAGAGCAACAAAGCTGGTGAAGGGGCTGGAGAACAGGCCTTATGAGGAGCGGCTGAGAGAGCTGGGGTTGTTCAGCCTGGAGAAGAGGAGGCTGAGGGGAGACCTTATTACTCTCTACAACTACCTGAAGGGAGGTTGTGGAGAGGAGGGAGCTGGCCTCTTCTCCCAAGTGACAGGGGACAGGACGAGAGGGAATGGCCTCAAGCTCCGCCAGGGGAGATTTAGGATTGAGATTAGGAAAAAATTCTTCACGAAGAGGGTGGTTAGGCATTGGAACAGTCTGCCAAGGGAGGTGGTTGAGTCGCCGTCCCTGGAGGTGTTTAAGGTGAGAGTGGATGAGGTACTTAGGGGCATGATTTAGGGATTGGTGGGAATAGTTGGACTCGATGATCCAGTGGGTCTCTTCCAACCTGGTTATTCTGTGATTCTGTGTGAAAGGAATTAATGCAGTGCCTTAATACTCTGGTAATCTGCTTTTTACATGTTTGGGTTTTTTTTTTTTTGCTGTGAATCTTAAAAAAATTATTTCTAATCATTTGACAAATGTTCTCAAGCAGAGTCTTTGTGCCTGCACTCAGAGCTTGCTTCTTTTCCCACAGTATTGCAGCAAACAGAATGTCTCCCAAACCAAGAAAACCAGCATGAAAAAGATACTTCATTACTTTGTATGGTGATGAATACCAAATTTCCCTTCGGCTGTCAGAAGTGGAAGGTATCTTTAATCTGTGTACCAAAACAGCAGTCAGATTACATGAAACCTTCTTACAGAGGATTTTCCCCTACCTCCTTAAAGTTCTTTACAATCACTATCATTCCAGGACAGGGAGAAGAAGCAATGTCACTTAGGATAGTTCAGTTTTAAAGAAGTTATGGATACTGGAAGCAATTTCTGCTTCCCAAGATTACTTATACAGGTTATTTTCAAATACTGTTTATTTATTGGGACTTCAGTGTGGTTTCTTATACTGTTTTAAACAAGTACTTGCCCTGAAAGTCATTACAATGACCTTGCATCAACAAACTGGCATATTTATTGATATACACAGTGTTCGTTCAGAAGCTGGCTGACACGGAGGAAATGTTTGTTTAGAAAAAACTTAATTTTACTCATCCAACTTTTGCTAAAATGGCATTTATGTCAATCAAAATAATTACACTCAGTTTCTTTCCTTCCCACATATCTCAAACAATGATGGGTGAGGGGGGGGGAGGAAGAGCAATTTTTTAAACTTCTACAAGTTTGCATTTGTCCAACTGCTCCACACTGTCATTATTTTCAGACAGGACTTCAAAATATTATCAGCATAACAATCACAGATTGGAGCTAGAAGCACACAAAGTATTAGAAAGACATGATAAATATAGGATAACGATCAGCAGGAAAGTTTCTCCCAAAGCAAATAAATAAGAAGTCAACATATAGTTTCTATGATTTATGTTTGCTGTGCCAGTTTGACAGATTATTGCTTCATAATAAATATATTTCAGCTGACAACTCAGAGTCACATAGACACCTTAGATTTGCATCAGGCTACAGAAAACACTACATCAATATACCATCTTCTCTGTTTATCAGAGGTTTTGTGCAAGAAAAAGGAATCTGCACTGCTCCTGAACAGAAGTTTTCTGAACTGGCTTTGCTTATTTGTACAGTGTTCTTAGAGCAAACAGTAGATTGAGGAAATCTTCAAACACAGAGCCCTCTCATTAGAAGCTCTGTATTTCCTCAGTCCAGCTGCATGCAGGGTATCACTGCAATACATCATCTTCCCTGCACCCTAGCCATGACTTTTAACTGCACTAAGAACATATTTAAAAAAATGCATGTAGAAAGAGAAAATATAGACACTGGTCATTTATAAACAGACGATGAATAAAATAATGATGACGTCCAAGGTGTGACCATTTTTCTCATTGCAAGCAAGGAAAGTGAAATGCAGAGTCACTGGAGAAAGTGATTATCTTGATACATGGTGAAGATAAACATGACAGTTTTTATTTATAAATTATACTCTGAAGCTCAAATAAGCAAGTTGACAAAACTATAGTTAAAGTACGGGTTAATGATAGTGCTGGAAAAATTTGAGATTAAGAAGTCATCTAGTTCCCTGATGCATATAAATTGTTCTCTGTGATTTAAGGAACTTGACATGTAAATACAGAGTATTCAAGTGAAATATTGCTTCTTCAATAGCAAAGCTAACATCCTGCATCAGAGTAACGGAAGAAGCGAGATCATTTCAGCACCCTTTCATCATCTGCTGAATATGAATCTATGGTGATGCTTGTCTCAATGCATAAAATCCTACCGAGTTTTCCTCTAAAGTGAAAGATGAAAGATATAGCACATGCCTATTCAACAGCTAGGTTCGAGTATTCTGAAAATCAGATCATGAACCATGGTGCTAAGCTTACCTTTTTCCAAAATTCATTAGGAAACTTTTTTTTTGTATTAACAGATTAAAAAAAAATAAATCTCCTTCCCAACTTATTCCCATTCCGTGCTAAAAAGCATATCACTTACTTTTCTCTTTAGTGAAAAAATATCACTCTCTGGCAATCTTTTTAAACATCTCTCACACATAATGGGATTCCCTAAAAATTAGTCTTGATGCTTTGCAATCACAGGCAAGACATGTTCATGACATCCCCATTGTCCTTCCATATATTGTTTCAGGCTCAAATCACATTTACATTAGCCAGATATTTATCAGGATTCCTTAGATATATTCAAAGTTCATTTTCTATGTTCAAAGAGCAGCAAAGAACATTCCATGACAGATAGCATGACACACAGCATCAGCCTACCCTCAGATATATATAATTCATTGAATTTCCTCCCATTGTGAGTGAATTACTTAAGAGGGTTATCACAATAACTCAGTTCTGTTATTTCTGGGACCTCAACTCTTCGTATTCCTCATTATCTATTTCTACACATTACATCATCATAAATGTATTTTTATTGTAAACCACTCCCAAATGGCTATGACTCCAAACACCTCCAGATGGAACTGTAAAAATCAACTTCTGTCTTTAAAAGAAAAAAAACAAAACATCAAAAAGAACATGACCTCAATCAAAGTACTTTTTATTTAAAGCAGTGCTCTGAAAGTCTGTAGCGTTTGGCTATCAGTCTAATGAAAACAATCTGTTGAAAGGCTTCCATTCCTGCTTCCAAGCGGAGTAGAAACACACACAATCTGCTTTGTGATATTTTAGTATTTCTTGTCTCTGCTTCATGAGAATACATTAATACATTACAGTATGTTACAACTGCTTTAGAAAAGGACATAGGTTCTGCCCACCTTCAAAAAGTATAGTTGACTAAGCTTACAAGTTTGTTTAATGAAAGAAAGCACCATCAAAGGTTGACTTCAAAACTAAAACACTGAGTTTGCAAAGTTGCAAGCAGTACTCAAAACTCTGATCCTTACAAATAATAAGAAATATGCCTTAGAGCTGGGGACCAATTGGAACCTTGATTGTTATGATATCCCCAGGCTCTTGACGGCTTTAAAATCATTTCCCAGTTTAATGAACTGTTCATTGCACAGCAGAGTTAAAATCATTTCTGGCAGAAATCTCCCAGCTAATGGAAACACTAGAACTCATCTTTTAAAGGTAGCAAGGACAGGGCAAGGGAACCAAGTAACATCACGGCTGACAGAAAGAATCTCCAAAGAGATGTGATTTTGACAGCTTTGAAAGTGCAACAGTGTCGTGGTTTAGACGCAGCCAGCAACTAGGAACCACACAGATGCTTGCTCGCTTCTTTTTCCCCCCACCATCTCTCATCTCTGCAGAATGGGGAGAATAGGAAACAAAGATCAAACTCATGGGGTGGGATAAAAACAGTTTAACAGGACAGCAAAACAGTAGAAAAACATTAACGATAAATGAACATACAAAGTGAGTGATACACAGCACAAACCACTCACTGCCCAGACAACAGACGTCCTGCACGCTCCCACTTTGGAATCCCAAGCTGGACACCTAAGCCATGATTACTGAGCCCCCCAGCCAATTACCACACTGATATTGAATGTCCCTTTGTCTAGTTTGGGTCAGCTGCCCTGGCAGTGCCCCCTCCAAGCTTCTTGTCAAAATTAACTCTACCCCAGCTGAACCCAGGACAAATAGATAACTCAGAGGCGGAATGATTAAATGACTATTACAGAATCACAGAATAACCAGGTTGGAAACGACCCACCGGATCGTCGACTCCAACCATTCCCACCAATCCCTAAATCATGCTCCTAAGCACCTCGTCTACCCTCACCTTAAACACCTCCAGGGACGGTGAATCAACCACCTCCCTTGGCAGACCGTTCCAATGCCTAACCACCCTCTCCATGAAGAACTTTTTCCTAATCTCAAGCCTAAATCTCCCCTGGTGGAGCTTGAGGCCATTCCCTCTCGTCCTGTCCCCTGTCACTTGGGAGAAGAGCCCAGCTCCCTCCTCTCCACAACCTCCCTTCAGGTAGTTGTAGAGAGCAATGAGGTCTCCCCTCAGCCTCCTCTTCTCCAGGCTGAACAACCCCAGCTCTCTCAGCCGCTCCTCATAAGGCCTGTTCTCCAGCCCCTTCACCAGCTTTGTTGCCCTTCTCTGGACTCGCTCCAGAGCCTCAACATCCCTCTTGTGGTGAGGGGACCAGAACTGAACACAGCACTCGAGGTGCGGTCTCACCAGTGCCGAGTACAGGGGGAGAATAACCTCCCTGGACCTGCTGGTCACGCCGTTCCTGATACAAGCCAAGATGCCATTGGCCTTCTTGGCCACCTGGGCACACTGCTGGCTCATGTTCAGTCGGCTGTCAACCAGCACCCCCAGGTCCTTCTCCTCCAGGCAGCTTTCCAGCCAGGTTTCTCCCAGTCTGTACCTCTGCTTAGGGTGGTTGTGCCCCAAGTGCAGGACCCGGCATTTGGCCTTGTTAAACCTCATGCCGTTGGTCTCACCTCAGCAGTCCAGCCTGTTCAGGTCCCTTTGCAGAGCCTCCCGACCCTCCAGCAGATCGACACTTCCACCCAGCTTGGTGTCATCTGCAAACTTGCTAAGGGAGCACTCGATGCCTTCATCCAGGTTGTTGATAAAGACATTAAACAGGACTATTACATCACTAGAAACCTCCAGGTGTATGATCTCCTAATCAGAATTAAAAATACATCTATTATTTGAAGTAGTTAATTATTTTTTTTAGTAAAATAACAGTAGCTAGCCAAAGCTAAGAGCTAAAAGATTACCCTTTGCAAATCTTCAAGTTGCAACTGATTTGAATTCAGGACGACTCTAAATGCCTGGGCTGCCCAGGTCTCACAGTGAAGGCCAAAAACCACAAGTTAAATGCTCTGGTGTGTTCTCCCAGATCACCATAAGCCTGGACTGAAAGCCCAAGGACCATTCTTACGTCACGTTCTTGCAGACACATGGGATTGATATTTCACACCCCGCTGACCAAGCAACCTGATCCAGTGAAAAATGTCCTGCCCTCAGCAGGGGGGCTGGATCTAAATAATCTTTAAAGGTCTTTTCCAACCCAAACCATTCTAGATTGCATTAGATACAAGAGTCACGTGAAGTTAGACAGATAAAGACCATGCTTTTGTTTTTCCTCTCAAAAGAAAACTGCCTTTTCAGTCATCAAGTCAAAATCCTCCATCAAAGCACTGGAAAACTCAATAAATTAAAACTGAATAAGTCTGCTCCTCCAGAATTAGGGCAAAAGCAGCTGCACCAGACCTCCTCAACACAGTTCAATGTATGATCCCAGAGCCAGATGAATGGCTCTCAGCAGGGAGTCCTCTTGGCATAAAGAAAAGACTTGCAGCATCACAGGTCTGATTTTCTGCTGTTCTTACTTTTCTGGAAGTGGCAGAGTGTGTTTGAGATACAGCCCGCGCAGTCTTCAACATTAATGCACATTCATAGGCAGCACTTTGGGAAATGTCTTGTTGCAGCTTTTATTTCATGGAGCCAATTTCTCTCTAGCACGAAGCTGGCTGGTTTCAGAGAAAGCGATAGGAACGTGCCTGCCCTTTGACTGACTGTTTGTCAGAGGGGCTGACAGATTTAGTTTTGAAACCTGCCAATATTTCACAGCCTCTGGAACAGACAAGGTGCCAGATTTCCTTTGGGAGAAAGAGAAAGAAAGGAGGGGATGTACATCCACTGAATGAAAATAACTAATACAGCATAGGATCCAGCTGCAAATAAGCAAATATTTCACTGAATAGGGGCTACAGGTCTTGTCTTACCGATTTTAGGTGGAAAACAATTCTAGGAATTGTCCTTTACATTTAAGTGTAAGACTACAGGGTTTACTTGCCTAAAACCAGTAAAAGACCAAACATTTGCATGAGCACAAGATACATAAAGAAAGTTTCAGTGGCTGAAAAATAATTCTGCATGCACACAACTGTTAAACAGACCAGCAGCAATTGCAAGCTCATATTGTTTAATGCAACAGCAGTATCATTAAATAAAACAACTTGCAACGCTGCAAAACACGACAGGGCTTTGTGAATGGCTTGGCAAAAGGCAGTGACTTGGATGGCTAGCTCACTTCATTCTTAATGACATATTAAACCTAATAAATCTAACTATCGGGAACAGCGAATAGAGAAAACTCTGTATATGAAGAATGATTACTGCTTTCCAATAAATGGTTAAACGAATATTCCTTTTGCTCCCAAGCTTTCTACAGATTTCCATGTTCCAGCATGGAATTGCCCTCAACTCTGCAAGGATCCTGCACCCAATGAAAGTCCTTCAAGCCTTGGATGTAAGCAGAACCAAGTATGAGCATGCAGCATAAAGCTCACTGACACCATCCAAAACATTTTCACTGAGATTTGGCTTCTTTAATCCTTGTCCTTCAAGGTATAGAGGGGTTCAAGAAAGGTATTCATGTTTGAAAGAGCCTTTCTTTCACAAACTGAAGTGGTTGTGAGCACAGCTTGTACTTGTCTACAGAAAAACACAAGCAGGCACCAATTCCGATTTGACAGAAGGATTTTCTCTGGATGCAGGGTGTGTGCATATGTGCACGGGCAGGGCTGTTTATATTTAATGCACATAGAAAACACAATTCAGATAACAGTGGATGTGCTTTCTCTGACTTCTGATTGCAAAACCTATTTCTATTACCTGTACCTTTGTCAGGCTGAAGTTTATCAGCATGAGGCAGAAGCCTGACATAGCTGTTTCAGTTTTTTTGACAGAACCAACTGAAATGTTCCATTGGTTTCAGAGAAAAAAAAAAGGTGGGAAAAACAGCCATACATGGGTGTACAAAAATAATTTCAGCAGGTGTTTTAGTGCAATGTTTTGAAAATCAAGTTTCCACATTCATCATAGGGGTCACCTTCCTTGTCAAGGAATTGGCTTGTGGAGAATATTCTTGAAGTAGGAAAAAATAATAATCTACAACAATAACCAAGAAATGAGTTGCTGAAAGAAATAATCATACAGAGGCTTACTGCAGCCTTTCAAAAACCGTATTCTAACTCACAGCTCCTCTAATAACACCACATCAGCTACAATCTTTTAAACTAACTATGCACCAGCACAGCAGGGCAGGAGCCGAGCAGTTGCCAGGCACAGTATTTCATAGAAGACTACTCCAAGTGTTTTTGCTGGTTATAGCAAGAGGAACCGTACTTTCTTCTTCACGTAAAAATAAAGATTATAATGGTGGAGGGTTGAGACACTGGGGACTTGCCCAAAGGACTAAGTCCTCACTTTATTCCTTACAGAGATGAAAGTAATAAAAAAAAAAAGAATTCAGGACATGGGAGCAAAGGACAGTCCAGGAGCAGGAAACCAGCTGGACCCTCTGCACTCACGGTCTCCTGAACTTGACCTAAAAAAGGATTACAAAGCCCACAAGAGTCAGACAGTCTATCAACAAACACCAGCAATAGCTCCTGGTGCCATAGCAGCAGGAAGCAAAGCCTGCTGAAGGCAATATCTGTTAGCAGCCAGCTCAAAAATTTGAAGTTATTTTAATAGCTGGTTCCAACAAACTGGGACAAAATTTACTCAAACACAGATTTGCCCATAATTTGATTTATATTAGTTTCAAGCTAGAGCGTTCTTCATCATGCAAAACAGTACTCAGGTCAGCCCCAAACTTTATTTTCCCTGCCTGCAGCCTAGAGGTCTGAAAGGATGCAGGCACTAAAGAGAGAGCCACATAATGGAGGTAGGAAGCATCCCTGTACTGTAGGATCTAGTGCTAAGAGACAGAAAAGAGATAAATATCCTTTCATTTGTTCTAAATCAATGCATAATTTCAAGAGGATTCACATTTGTGTCTGAATACAATATTTACATTGTTGTAAGTGGCTTTTCTCAACAAATGCCTTATTGTAAACCCTGATCTGATCCGATCTGCAACCACAGGGGCTATTCACATGCTAAAACACTATGACGGATGATGCATTTTAAAGAGTAAATGAAATGGGAAATTAAATACCTGGTTTTGAATCAGAAAAACTGCATTACACACTCAAGAAGTACCAAGACTGAGAAGTAAGCACTATTATGGATGGAAAGACTTCATGTAGCTTTCCCTGGCCTCTAGCTTACCACCGAGTCCCTAAAGCCTTCCTGGGCAAAAAATATAACTCTCCTTTTAAGATAAAAACAGAATATATTCAGGATTTCTCCCACTGCAATGACTACACTGATGTTGATTGCGAGACTTATAATTACTTTTATGTTTTAGAGTCTTATGAAATCTGGCTGAGATGACTGTGTATTTCAGGAATGCTCACAACTGAGATGAGGACCTTGGATTGGGGACACTTGTGGATCTCCTGTCTTCACTATCTCAGTTTAACAACTCACACACTTCAAGTCCTTTGTAGTGAAAAATTAGTATTGCATCCAACCTAAAAATAGTTCCAATTGCAAACAATAAACTTCTGGGAAATAAATCAATATTAGATTAGCTGCAAGGTTAGTGCAAGTCTGTGAAGGAGATAAAACAAACACAACAAAATCAAATCCACAGAGCAGGTTACAGAAGGCAATTGTACAAGGTCAGGATTCAATATTAAGAGCACATTGTGCAAACCATAAAATGAAATTTTCTCTTTTATTAAAGACTAATACACATCTGTTTTGAAAAATTAACTCCATAAATATTGTTCACGCATGAGTGCAGACGAATAATTTAGCACTGAGCATACTCAAAAAATCCAAGAGAAATTAGGCAAAGAAAACAAGCACTGAAACTGATCTGAAAGTTTGTGACTTAGATTTATTTTTTTAAAAACTAAACAGCATACTGGCCTCTTCTCAGGTCTTCTGGCAAAGAACACTCCAATATTCAAGGTAAATAAGATGCACTTTTTTTCTACCTTGACCTTCAAAACCATTTTTCAGCATTTTGTGTCTCAAGTCAGGGCATTTCAGGTACAAAAGATGCTTACAAACAATCTAACACAGGGCCAAATGCAGTCAGAGAACATCTCTCAGATTGAATGAGCTTTCTACAAATAGCAAAAAGCTAAGTCCCAGAGGCCACCCACAGTGGTGACAACACAAGTAGAGGATCATGCATTTATGAACAAATACTGGGTTTAATATGTAGAAAAATTCCCCAGCTGCCTCCCTGTTGAAAGCAGAGGGATGGAGATGGGGATGGGTAGTGATTTGGGCTATGTGGAAAGCAGCAGGGTCCCATGGTAGAACGGGGACAGGGACCCACAGAAACTGAATGAAGTGCCCTGCCCACCTTCACATGTATGAGAGGCCACAGTAAAACAGAAGTCAGCCTTCTGATTCTAGCACCATAGCTCACATTGGCTAATGACAAAGCACAAGCCTGTCTGGTTTTAAGTCTAATATTGTACCGTTTTACCCACCATGGGAGCAACAGGTCTACTTTGCAGCAAACTATTCTTCAACAGTATTCATTGCTGGGGCTAAACTCCAGTAACGTATTCATAGGAGGATTCCTCTTTCAACAGAAAAATCCCTGGTAATAAACCATTGAACCAAATTTACCCTAACACCAAGCGCTCCATTTGGCTCCAACTCTTCTCATTTTCTTTAGTCTGAATTTCAGCTTCTTAACATGGCCCAGTGTGCTGCAAGAGTCCTGTAGCTTTAATATGGAATGAACAAATGAGGGGGAGCAACATTAGATATTGATCAAGCGCTACACATATTGATTGGTGTTTAGCACAAGCTCCAGCCTGAGCGTTGCTCCAGAAAGTGAGTTGTAGGCACAAGCCTCCTCAATAAGGCCAACCTCACCAGTGACAACCTGAACATCACAGACCCCTCCTTCCTCATCCCAAGGCTCTTACTTCCCAGGGCTCAAAACATACTATTTCCTTTAGCCTGGAACCTTTTGAGAGATCTCTAAGAGAGCTGTTACTCGGGGACTATTCTTGTCTGTTGAGTTCTTGTTTCTAAGGAAGAAAGAGCAGCATGGCAGCACACAGGGCAGCTATGCACATCAATCTGTTCTGACACAATTACATTGCAGACACTGCAATTCCACATATGCTGAATATTCAACCATTATTGCTGCTGGCTTTTTAATAATAGACACGTTTCAGAAAATCATTGTTGTCTCCAGCTTATTTTCTCAAACCTGGTGACAAGAAAGAACTAGGAGGAAGTTGTTTTGAAGATTTGCTACAATAAAATTATTCAATGTAAGTCCACAGCTGCAGGCTGTCATGCATGTTAAAGTCATTACATACCCATAATGACATCTGTGAACACTGTATTAGACTGTAATCAGTCTATATACCCAGCATAAGAATTACAGCTATAAAGTGATTTTGACATCAGAAATTACATTGCTGTATCTCACTTAAGAATACCCAACCTTAAAACTACATGCTAAGCCTTGTCTTAAGCACCAGACTTCCCAGGCAGAGGGGTAGTAAATTAGCCATCAAAGCAGACTATGGCAAGGAGAACAACAGTCACTTATCTGACAAGAGACTTAGCTAAAATCACAGAATCACAGAATAACCAGGTTGGAAGAGACCCACTGGATCATCGAGTCCAACCATTCCCACCAATTCCTAAATCATGCCCCTAAGTACCTCATCCACCCTAACCTTAAACACCTCCAGGGACGGCGACTCAACCACCTCCCTTGGCAGACTGTTCCAATGCCTAACCACCCTCTTCGTGAAGAATTTTTTCCTAATCTCAATCCTAAATCTCCCCTGGCGGAGCTTGAGGCCATTCCCTCTCGTCCTGTCCCCTGTCACTTGGGAGAAGAGCCCAGCTCCCTCCTCTCCACAACCTCCCTTCAGGTAGTTATAGAGAGTAATAAGGTCTCCCCTCAGCCTCCTCTTCTCCAGGCTGAACACCCCCAGCTCTCTCAGTCGCTCCTCAGAGAGCTTCAGCAATCTGATCTAGAGGAAGGTGTCCCGGCCACTGTCAGGTGGGTTGGGACTGCTTGGTCTTTAAGGTCCTCCCAACACAAACCGTTCTATGATTCAACACTTCCCCCTTAGCTTTTCCTTGGTCCAAAGATCTGGAAACCTCTTCTAGAGTTTTAGACTAATATCTTTTCTCCTGGAGGGAGTCAGGAATAAAAGGGTAAAGGCAGGATGAGATTTTTTACAGCAAGCATTGCATACCCTTTCGCTAAGTGTGGTGACGCAGGGCTAGGGGGTAGGGGGATTAACTTTGATTCTGCAAAACAGTGGGCCAAGAGAGAGGCATGGTGGTATGTGATTCCATTTCTCCTCCCTCAGATTTAATGCAACACTTCCAACCTCCCAAGACTGTTTTCTCTACCAGATCTCTGATGGTAAAGTAAGTGAGGAAGCACCGACATTCAGGACCTGCTCTCAGAAGCAATGCAGACCTACAGACATCCTACAAAATAATTCATTTGTGGCCACAATTCTGCTGAGTTACTGTAAAATCAGAACCAAAGCTCACCCCTTCCCTGCTACATACACCTGGCACCATGTATACTTTTTTAATCCCCACAACCGACATCCTCACAGTCTGAAGCCCAGGGTGCAAAGTAGCTCATATACTCACAGGGGCTCTCGCTTTACTTTATGCTCTCTAATGTCAAATAGTCCAAGTTCTAAACCTGCTACCATGTATGTATTGATCAAAACTATTCTACGTCTGCTGTCTCAGCCAAACCACAAAAGTTGTGATACTAACACACAAGATAGGAAATTTTTATGAGTTGGCTGAGCATGGCAGAGTGAAAAATGGCCAGGAATAGAAAGAGTAATAATTCCTTTCCTATGAATAAAAATATTATTTTTTTTAATTTCAATTTATGCATGCATCCCTTGTAATCTAATAGAATATCCAAAAGACATTTTTGCTATGTATTTGTATATGCCTATTAGCAAGGCCAGGCTACATTTCGATCATCTATTACGTTTAAGTGCTAGAATGACTATGCCTGCAGCCAGTAACTTTCCACATATCCCAGTGTGGTTCAAAGCAGGTCACGGTCAGCCAAGATGATTCATGTGCATCTCAAACACCCAAAAGATAAAAGTCATTCCTTCCCTTACCTGCTCTGCTATGGTTCTACTAAAATAAAACAAATATTTCTCACCTCATGTTTAAATTCAATCTGCAGGACATCTGACTCACCCTAAAGAAAATGTCACAAATTACATTATAGCAGAACATCTTATGATGGAAATGCTTGTGGAAGGTTTTATTAAAATATCACAAAGGAATAGTCATCCTGAAGCATCTCCTGGCACTGGACAAAAAATTCTATCCTTGCAATACAATTTTTGAGAAAGGTTCAAAAACCCTCTTTAAAAAACAGATCATTCCTTTAAAATATGCACATTTCTAATGTAATTTATGTAGAAAACCTGATTGGATTTATTCCTGTTATATGCCACAGGACTCTCCATAATGGAATTAATTTCAGAAGAAAAAAAATATCATTTAAATTTCTTTAATCCCATGAATTAATAAAATCATTTTCTGACCTACATTAAAATGGACAGGGCTAGCCTAAAATGAAAACACAACTAACTCCTCTGAGATTTTTTCACTCATTTGTAAATTATACCACTAGCCTAATTAAACCTACGATATTAGACAAGAAGTTCAACTCAGACCCATCTTTTCATTCAAACAAACTCTAGAGTGTGCAAAATCTAGAAACGACTTTATGTTCAATTTCTTCTTCTGGAATAGCAAATATAAAATAAAAGTAAATGTGCACACTTTGGGAAATACAAGTAAATAGAAATCAGCACTGCCTCTGCTGCAATTCATCCAAAATGATGGGTTCTACATTGAAGAGAATTTACACTATGTGGTAATCCTAAAAATTACTATTCAGCCTAGCAGGGGGACAGAGGTGAAACTCCCTCTGTACTCGGCACTGGTGAGACCGCGCTTCGAATCCTGTGTTCATTTCTGGGCCCCTCACCACAAGAAGGATGTTGAGGCTCTGGAGCGAGTCCAGAGAAAAGCAACGAAGCTGGTGAAGGGGCTGGAGAACAAATCTTATGAGGAGCGGCTGAGAGAGCTGGGGGTGTTCAGCCTGGAGAAGAGGAGGCTGAGGGGAGACCTCATTGTTCTCTACATCTGCCTGAAGGGAGGTTGTGAAGAGGAGGGAGCTGGGCTCTTCTCCCAAGTGACAGGGGACAGGACAAGAGGGAATGGCCTAAAGCTGCTCCAGGAGAGGTTTAGGCTCAACATAAGGAAAACATTTTTCACTGAAAGGGTCACTGGGCAATGGAACAGGCTGCCCAGGGAGGTGGTTGATTCACCTTCCCTGGAGGTGTTTAAGGTGAGGGTGGATGAGGTACTTAGGGGCATGGTTTAGGGATTGGTGGGAATGGTTGGACTCAACGATCCAGGGGGTCTCTTCCAACCTGGTTATTCTGTGATTCTGTGGTTGACTCGCCTTCCCTGGAGGAGTTTAAGGTGCAGATGGATGAGAGAGATACTGAGGGACATGGTTTAGAGATTGGTGGGAATTGTTGGACTCGACGATCCAGGGGGTCTCTTCCAACCTGGTTATTCTATGATTCTATGATTCATAGCTCTCAAAATGAACTGCAAATCAGTTTAACAACTCCTGTCAATCCAGAGTTTAACAGATTCAATAAATGAGGTTTGTTTTGCATTCATCTTAAGTGAGAAGAAAAATAACAAAAGCTCTAAAAAGGAAAGTAAAACCCCAAATATTTCAGATGTATTACCATGTGAAACCACAGGATGTACAGCCATAATAAAGCAGTTGTACTTCGTTCTGGAACAACATTAACCGTTTCCATTCTAGTTAAAACTTCCAACCTCTTCAGTATCTCAAAGGTCTTTTCCAACCAAGTGATTCTACGATCTTTTAAAAATGTTATATATTTGTACACACACACATATATAGATGCATACATACTATAAATGCATATATATATGAAAGTCTTTTTCACATTCTCACTTGCAACACATTAATGTCACATGGAGCGTATACACTTCATAGCAACAAACCTACTGAGACCTGAGAAAGGCTGTGGGAGAAGCCAGTCTCTGCAGGACTTTGTAGTGGTTTTAAGAAGTCGATTCTGAAGTGCAGGTATCAGGCTGGTGGTCCTCAGCAACTCTGCATGCTTTCTTTTACTTCACCAGGAGCCTCCTGCTGAGTCCTGTGAAACACACTGTGCCTCAAGGTGCCCAGTCATAAAGATGTGTGCAGGCTTCCTTGGACTTGTTCTCAACCTTGATGGTGTAATACTGTCCCAGTAATAATTACACATATATGACATTATATAATGGAACCTCCTTTCTATTTAGGATTACTAAAAAGCAGAATTGTGTCTTCAATGTCCTTATTTCTTAAGAGAGATATAAAAGGGGAACACTAGAGGTCATGGAAGCACAGGCTTGGGGAATAAGCATACATTACTATCATCAAACCTCCAAGAGCCTTAGGTGCCAGAAAGATTAAATTTCCTGCAGTATGGAAGGGTGAGCTTATCTTTGCAGATGCAGTTCATGAGGAAAGACCTTGGTTCCACTCCTATGTAAAGTTGTATCTTTTCTGTAAAATGTGCAGCTAATGAAGGACACTTGAAACCGATATATTAGAACACAGGGTCTTATCATCATTAGGAATTTCCCCACAAAATTAATTTACATGGATCAGTATGAACATTTATGTCTTAGTGGTTTCACTGGGAATGGATCTTATAGTAAATACCAGCATGACATCAGTGGATAGAAGATGTTATTTCTGCAGGAATATTAGGAATAAGGATTGTAATTATAAAAATGGGGAAAGTTACTTCTTCCTTTCTTTTCATCATTTCTAATTCTTTGTTTAGTAGCTCCTATTTTTATGGTCCTAATATTTTATGTAACATACAAGTATTTTTACACAGCCACTTGCTCATCATAGTTCAGGAGTGAATGAAGATAATCTTAGCCACAAGTGAAATAACCTTTGATTCCAAGAAGTGCAAACACAAACTACTTTGCATTAAGCCGGAGGTAACCAAAGAAGATGGTATTCTCAAAATATTAAATTTCAGATTAATTGATCGGTGACTTTCACACAGTGAATGCACATGCACATGAAGTTATAGCAAAACTTTCTGAAGAGCACAAAGCAAAGTGCTGACCCTGGAAGCTTTAACATCGCACAAATCAGTTCTTACCAACCAGAAGTATTCTTCAATACCACTGAACTAATCCCTCTAGAAAGCATTTATCTTTATATCTGGAGATTTTATGTAACTGACAGAAGAAAAAATAATTTAGAAGTGAACTATGGGCTTTAAACCCCCACTACATTAACTAGTCAGGAGACATTTTTACTTATGGAATTTGGTTAAAAGATATGAAAGACCATGCTTGAGAGCATATGCTGCAGGACTTCATTCAGAGAACAACAGTCAAATGCAGTTTAACTTATGACCTACTTTCATTATAAAAGAAAACTGGTGGAACTAGGGAGTATGTGAACACACTAAAATCTCAATTAAATCACATTTCTTCCCCAAAACAAACTGAATTTAATGACACTAAGAATGACCAAGTAGAAGACGACTGGTCTGTAACTTATGGGCAACAGCAACTTAAACATAAAGGCTATAGCCAAGTCCTCCCCCCGCTATAAACTATCAGATTTAACAGTTCTCAAAGTTCACCAGGACTTCATGAGTTTTCTCATTTCATGTCAAGTTACTCGGACCATATGACAAGATTTTCCCCATTAAAAGGCATCAGTCTTAATAATCAGCTCAGTTTTAAGCCAGTGAAGCACATCTTCAATTTATAAACATGTTTCTGTGAATTGTAGTCCTTAAATTGACCATAGCAAGCTTGAGGGAGCGCCAACAGGCAGCTATTACTAATAAATAAGAAAACCAAAATTTACTCTATTGGTTGCTTTAATGATACGAGTATGTGGTCTGTGCTGCTGCTCATACCTAAAAGTAGGTCCTACATCATTAAATCCCCTGGACAGCTTATTCTGTTGAACAATACAAGTAGAGTTCTGGGATCTTGATTATTACAAACTCTTCTTTCACTCAAACAATCAACTGCTGACTTTTACAATGACATGTTAAGAATAGAGATACAAGCCATTCTTCAAATCTCTAGATGTAACTCCCAAGACACTCAGAAACATCTGTGCTCAAATGATACACTGATTATTTGCTTCCCATTAAGTTCTGTCACAGATAATCAGATATTTAATGGTACTGTATTGTTCCTCTTCTGTTTCTTATGTATCAGTTTATATTTTCATGGTTGAAAAATGATTTCCACTGGTATTTTTCCAAGTCATGTCTTGGCTTGGCTTTCTGGATTGTGCTCACCAGCATTCCCCTTGGTTTGCTTTAATTTACGCTCCTGCAAGCGCACAATACAGAAGATGCGCTGCTATGACAGCACTTGTCATAACATCTCACTTGACAACCATGTGTGTGTCCACATGGGCACATAGATATATACGCAGAGAGAGAGAAAGAGAGACTGCAAAATGCATAGATTCCTTTACAAGATTTCCATTTCAAGTACCAAATAAAAATATATTCCAAACATAATTTAGAATACTATTTTGGAAAGGCACCAGCTTGAAACTGTTGTGGAAGATCATTTTCAATTTACATAGCATACCAATAACACTGCTTTGGAAGACGCTGGGCATATTTCTCATTAATTTGATGGAGAATTACCATCTTGTGAGTACAGCTTATACCTGTGAGATCAGTCTCTGGCTTTAGAAGTTCCTTAAATACAGCTACAAGTTACACCAGTTGCATTTTTTCTGTTTACATATTAAATATCAGCTGAAATTAGTCATTGACAAGTTACCTAAAAACTGAGAAGAACAGAAAGTATAATAGCAGTATTGAAAATATATCCCAGTAAGCCAGTAGTACAAATGTTTTGCAAAGGTCGATTAAAAAGATGTATAGAATTCATCTGGGATGATGTGCTCATTACTGTCCTTTCTTTGATATTTTGTCTGTTTTCAGAAAATCACTGCAGTAAGCAGAAAGACCTGTAGCATTAACAATTTCCACAGTTCCATATTAGTGTTTGATTGTTCCGGTAGAGACCATTCCACATCCAATACTGCTGCAGTTCAATGGCTCCTGTAATACGATATAAGATTTTGATAATGCAGCCAACTATTTTGGTTGCACCTCAGATTCATACTTTGTGCAACTTCATTTTATACTTGATTTGAAAGTACACTGGGATAAACTGGAAACTTGCAATCACATGTAAGACGTATATTCATTTGCAGTCTGGATTTTACTGAGATTCCTTGAGTCCTTACGGATAAGGAGAACAAGTCTGTTAGTTCCAAGGCACGGTTTTCTACAGGTGCTATTACCATGATTTGTAGCAGAGGATGCATAATCCATAATGCTAGGAGAGACTCATCTTTGATAGTCTGGAGAGTATTCGCAGAGAAAGTCTGACTGATAACTGGGTAGGCCTAAAGACAAATATATAATTCCCATTTATTTGTAGCCAACTATCTACTGGAAGGGACTCACACTTAACGTTAGGACTAACATCCCACCAAAACGTACACAGTCTATAGTAGCTGAGCGTATTTGTTTTAATTCAGTTTTTAAAATGATAAATTGTTACTTGCATGGAACAAAGTTTATCTGAACCCAAATTCTGTGTTCAGCTGTATAGACTAAACATGCAAAATGTTGCCATGGAAACATTATACTAACGAGATTCTGATTTGATCTCCAGTTCACAGAAAAGACAGAATTTCTTTTTAATTGCTGCAGCCAGCTAAAAATAGTGAGTGCTGCTTCTGAAGATATAGTCAAGAATATTGAAGTGTAAGCCAGCATAAAGCAATTATGTTTCCCACTTATTCTTCCACCTGCACAGCTTTTTTTCCCCCACAATCAGTCACGAAAACTCCCACGTGTTCGCAAGGTTAACCAACACCTAGAGTTGCCACAGGGCTGGCATCTATCCATGCAGCAGCACAAGTCACAGCCCTTTCACTGGGGCAAGGCCTTTGCTAAAGAGCTTTGGCACACAAAAGTTTCTCAGGGAAGTTTTTCTGCACTAAGCATCTGACTCTGTGCTTCCTAAATACTACTTATACTAACTAAACTTTTTGCTGAAGCTCCACGAAGAAGGGCAGCCTGAGGCAAACACCCACCTGATGAATATCAGTCCAAGCAGCTTGAGTTTGTCAGCATTAGAAAAAGCTGAACCTGAACTCTAGTCACGCTAAGTGCCAGGAAACTTGAACAGTGACATAAACACCTCTTTCTGTAATAAGTGCATGTAGAAACAGAGAATTGAGACAGTACTTTTCCAAGGGTTACTACATGGACAGGGGGGTTTGCAAGATCGTCCCTGACAAAAGGAGTTGGAAAATGATAGGAAGGAGCTGAGAGAAAATGTGAAAGTTGAAATTTAGGCGAGACTTAAAATGTGGGAGTATAAGTGCTAAAATGTCACAGGATGAAGGAATGCGCTTATTAAATACTATTGTGTTAGTTTCTTCTGACAAGGTCTACCCGTACCTCTTCCATGGTCAGCATTTTAAAGCAGTGGACTGCCTGTTCAGTTCAGGAACAGCTACAAGGTGTCTTTCCCAAGCAAATTAACAGTGCTCCAACCAGCCCATTTTGAACCACCAAACTTTCTGCCTGGGAGACAAAGCAAACTCTCAGTTTCTATAGCAATGAAAAATTCTTTTGTTACCCTTCTAGCAAACTTCTTGCTTTCATGCCCATTAAGCATTTATGCATGTTTATAAATGCATGTGTGCACATGTACGCTGCCATGGTTGAAAAAGTGTTTCCCTGTAAAGGCTCATAGCCTGCTTGTTTGCACTTTAGTTGGTAATTAATAAGAATATGCTTAATTCACCAAGAATGTATATCAGAGGACAGTAAATCATGGGAACATGAAATCCTCTTCCCATTGCTATTCTCTTCTAGTATGGGTTTAAAACATTAACAGTCGCAGAGACTGATGTCTCCTGAAAAACTACAGCAACTCTTTCTGGAAACATCAATGAATAACGACAAATTACTGCAACAAGATTTGTGGGTAATGTGATGCACAGGCAAAGTTCTTGGAGTTTACCACACCTTTACTGTTTCCTGGATTTCATTATAGTTATTCGGATGCAGCCTATATGACCTTCATGATAATTTCTATTCAATTATTCCTAAAGCCTTCATTAAATACAGTCAGTCACACCAGAAAGAAGTTGTTTAAATAATTTTAGAAAGTGCAGATGCATTACTTCTTACAAAACACTCAATTCCAAATGGTATAATTAATTTATTGTTAAGCAATATAGTATAATTGTAAATATTCATTCTAACGGTCTGACAAATATTCATGATTTTCCATATAGGTCTGACAAGTCTAATTATTAGAACATTCTAGGACTCCGTTATAATGTTATATAATTGATTTTTACTTTTAGGTTTTTGATTTCTATTCATTGGACTATGATGTGACACTACAGTGTAAATTAAGTCCTAATATCATTAACTCATTAATTTATCACTAGGCACAGTCTATGTGTCTAGGCAAAGATAAGGTATTTTCTTCTCTTCTGTCATAGAGGTAATTAAGCCAAAAATTATTGCTGTATTTGTGGAGTCACACAAACAGATTGCCATATGACTGAAGAGACCATGGAATATCAATATAGAAAATACATGCCAGAAAACATGTACCCGTGGGTATTGGTGACAGGATTATGTAGCTACCAATGAAAGTTTTATCCTTAAGATCTAGTCTGAGACTCTATACCAAAAACAAAGGAGAAAAAAAGGTAGATTTCAGCCACATATGCTATCAGATATTCCAACATCTGTTGACTGCAAACATCAATTTCTGATGCTTTGCTTTGGTACAGGAAATGCCTAAAGGCTTAATTTTTAAGTCACATTTCCACGACGAGAGGAAAATAAATGCAAAGAATAATAGAATGGATTGGGTTGGAGGAAACACTAAATATCTAGATCCAACCCCCCTGCCATGGGCAGGGACACCTTCCACGGGATTAGGCTGCTCAAAGCCTCATCCAGCCTGGCATCCATGACTTCTCTGGAGAACCTGTGCCAGTACCTCCCCACCCTCATAGTAAAACATTCCTTCCTAATATCTCAAATAATCTCCCCTCTTTCAGCTTAAAACCATTACCCCTCGCCCTATCCCTGCATTCCCTAATATAGGGCCCCTCCCCAGCTTTCCAGCAGCCCCCTTTAAATACTGGAAGGCTGCTATAAAGTCTTCCCAGACCCCTTCTTCTCTGGGCCGAACAAGCCCAGCTCTCTCAGCCTGTTCTCACATGGGAGTTCCTCCAGCCCTCTGATCATCTTTGTGGCCCTTCTCTGGACTCGGAGCTAACAGATCTATGTCTTTCTTGTGCTAAGGACTCCAGAACCAAACGCAGTACTCCAAGTGAGGTCTCATGAGAGCAGAATAGAGGGGCAAAATCGCCTCCCTCAGCCTACTGGTCACACTTCTTTTGATGCCGCCCATGATACAGTTGGCCTTCTGGGCTGCTAGTGCACCTTGCTGGCTCCTAATGAGCTTATCATCCACCAGCACCTCAAGTCTTTCTTGGCAGGGCTACTCTCAATCCATTCTCTGCTCAGTCTGTATTTGTGCTTGGCATTGCCCCAACCCAGGTGCAGGACCTTGCACTTGGCCTTGTTGAACTTCCTTTTGGGCTCCTCCTTCCCCATACTGCAATATTGATTTAAAATGTGTAACTGAATCCAAGCCTTCCCCACTGAGCAGATGCAAAAGGTTTTAAAATTACAAAGCAAAACATACATGCCAAGAGTACAAGTGCACTTCTGTATGAAAACACCACAGCCTAGAAGACTCTTTAGGATGCCCCAGTTCTCACAGCCCTACTCTTTGTATGTCAAGCTCATTGCAGAGGCCTAATCATTTCTCAAGCCTCAAGAGGAAACTCTAAAATATGATCCATGGTAATAAGCAGTCAATCAGTAAAAGACCCAAACAGGAAAGTGTTGGAGCATCTGTATGAAGCCAATTTTGAGGACAAAATTCAACAATGCAACCTTTTAATATGGTACGTTAAAGCTGTACAAGTCTCCAGGAAGAAAGACGCTATGGCAGGGAACACATTGTGCCCCCCTTCTCAAACTGGTGAGGGTTAATAGACACACAGAAGACAGATGCACAAGAGCTTAATTCCATTCTGTACCTAGGATTTAAAACTGGTGCCCCGTGCAAGGCTAGAGAGTGCCAGGTGCTTACAGAAACCAAGCTGAATGTATAAAGGCCAAAAATCATCTGCTCTCATCCTTATACAATTGTGGGAAAATGGGCTGCATTTTATTTGCTTTAGAGGTTATTTTATGCCAAGTAACACAAAGCGTCTCTCTGCTAACATGCTAGAGGGAGAAAGCATATGCATGGCTGTATATCTTGGAAAGGAGCGTATCGCACAGTGATTTTTCAAACTGCGTAGTGTCACCACAAAGGCAGAGTGCAAATTGACCTTAAAAAGCAGTGAAATCTTCCTTCTCGGTTTTAATTGCCCTTGTATTCAAGCACAAGCTATTTCACAATGCAAATTTATCCTTAGAAGTGGTGACTGTAAACAGATGTTCTTTTGGCAGCCCCTGATTTCTGTCTGAGGTATTTTAGACGGATCATATGAACATGTTCAGCACAGTACCTACAGCATTTTTTTGTTTTATCTAGAAAAGAAATTTGAAGGAGCTTCACCAGGATTCAGAGTTCATCATTAGATGCTGGACAGACAGTCAAGCAGGACATCCACGTGGTTTAACAAATAGTATTCAAGGATATGATGCCACTGAGTTGTACACTGAATTTTCCCAGAAATTTCAGTGTGCATGTTTTTTTGCATAGAAGGAAAATGTATAGACAGAAGACTTGTATGCAGTGCACAAGTTTTAAGTCACCAGCTAGCAGCATCCTTAAATCTGAAAAGCTGTCTTGCTTCTGTGAAGCAGATCATGACAAGCCATGAGGAAAGATGGGAAACTAATGGAAAAGGATTCACTGCTAATGAAGGAAAACTACCAAGCTGAAAGCTTCTGAAGTCAGTCAAGCCATAGCTTAAAGAAGCTCAGTTTTCACAGACCTCAACAGAAGTTGTACTCTCAGAGATTATATGTAGCTTGCACTGCAGTCTGACATTCACAGCAACCCCTAATCTAAAAATATAAAAAGAAATCTGAGAAAACTCATGAAGCAATCATTGAATATCTGCATCTATAATTAAGCATTGCACCATATTCATTCACCTCTGGTTAGAATGAGCTAGAAAAATAAATATTTTTTTTAAATGGCTTTGCTACATTCTTTAAAACAACTGTCAAGCTTTCAATTGAGAACCAGAACATTTAATCTGTCTTGAAATATTAATAGCGTATTTTCATCTAACTGCTCCTTACAGATCCCGTGTCCTCCCTATACTTTGTGCCAAATTATATACATCTAAGCAAAGGGAAAAAAATAAAGGTCATTATTATTTCACTGCTAATATTCTACTATGCACATCTTTTTTTCTAAAATTAGTGATTTAAGAGCTAGTTTTTTATACTGTCCAAAACCTGATGCTGTCTAGAAATTTTTATGTCAAGGCCAATGGCATCTTGGCTTGTATCAGAAACAGCGTGACCAGCAGGTCCAGGGAGGTTATTCGGCCTCTGTACTCGGCACTGGTGAGACCGCACCTCGAATCCTGTGTTCAGTTCTGGGCCCCTCACCACAAGAAGGATGTTGAGGCTCTAGAGTGAGTCCAGAGAAGAGCAACCAACCTGGTGAAGGGGCTGGAGAACAGGCCTTATGAGGAGTGGCTGAGAGAGCTGGGGGTGTTTAGCCTGGAGAAGAGGAGGCTGAGGGGAGACCTCATTGCTCGCTACAACTACCTGAAAGGAGGTTGTGGAGAGGAGGGAGCTGGGCTCTTCTCCCAAGTGACAGGGGACAGGACAAGAGGGAATGGCCTCAAGCTGCACCAGGGGAGATTTAGGCTGGACATTAGAAAAAATTTTTCACAGAAAGGGTCATTGGGCACTGGAACAGGCTGCCCAGGGAGGTAGTTGATTCACCTTCCCTGGAGGTGTTTAAGGCACGGGTGGACGAGGTGCTAGGGGCATGGTTTAGCGTTTGATAGGAGTGGTTGGACTCAATGATCCAGTGGGTCTCTTCCAACCTGATGATTCTATGTTTCCAGACAGGTACAAATCAGTTCTTATCACATGCAAGTCTTGAGACACAGATCTATAAAACAATACAAAATACTGAGGCACTATACTGTGCTTATGCTACTAAACTGTCTCTTTCCTCTTGGCCAACAAGCAATTATTATAATTAAGACCCTCATTCGGGAACAGTAAGAACAGATCCTTATCTTTTCATACCATGGACTTTGATGGAACTACTAAGAGGGTACCGAGTTGAGAATTAACTCGGTTTTTAAGATTTCATGATCTCTGTGACAGCAATCAGCCTCCCCATATATAAAGAAAACATTAAAAGTAAAAAACATCAGAGTCCCACTGTTCATTAATATCTTACATCAGTACTCAGAGCCTGTGTCTCCAGTAACGGCCTTTTGCATGCATCTGTTCTTGAACCCCTCCTTGAGAAGAAAGGGGCCAGAACAAACCAGCTGAGGATCTGAATCCTGCATCATTGTCATATATTCAGCACACTTAAGGTGAAGCAGAGCCCACTTGTTTGTTATGGCTAACCATTTATTGGCTGGATTATCTATATTTTATAGAGCACTTGAATGGCTCTGAAGAGAACAGGACAGAGGTGGAAGTGATCCGTTCCAGTCCAGCTTGCTCTTCTGTAACTGACAGGACTGCACAGCATGTTCCCCTGCATTGCAGGTGGCATTTACACAGAGACAAGAACGCAGAGACAACAACCAGGAATTGATTTTCCCCTTTAATTTACTACTCGGAGGATGGTGACATGCAACATACAGCCAGAGAAGGAGTAACTGAAGTGGGACTGATACAGTACAACTGCCGTGGATAGCATCAGGCTTGGAGGCTTGCTAACCAAACCTGACAGACACCCATTTCACATCACGTCACTGCCCATTAGGTTTGTGCTTACTCTCATGGAAATCAGTGGGATGTTTGTATTGAGTAGCTTCAGCCCTTTCCTACTGATATTGCAGCTGATGGCTAATAACTAGAGAGTAACACATTAGAGCCACAAAGACTTATATAAACACCCACAGATGCTGCAATTACTTTTCCAGTAGACAGCCCGGCACTAAGCTGTTCCATGCCTTTCCTGGAAAGGGCTCAATGGGTTCATTGCTTTAAAAGCTGCCTATAGTAAAAGCAAGTACTGCTGATTCCCAAACTACAATTACGACTGGGTCACAGCCTCTCTTACAGTCAACTGCCTTTTCTTGAAGAAAGATTCCCAACGTTTAAAATTCAAATTTTACTAGCTGGAAGAGAGGTATGATAAGCGACTGAACATTCCCAAGTTAAATCCCAACTATATTTTAATTACTAGCGAGTTTTACTTTTCTTTTTAAATAACGCAATGAACATGATAAATTTCTAAACTATCAGCCAAAAATGGATTCTCTCTCTAGGTTTATGTGCAAAGCAATAATACAAATTCTCCACTATCAATAAGTGCCAATGTTCAAAGATCAACAATAAAATTGCTGTGCCTCTTTAGAACTTGCACTTGATAGAGTCTCCTTTGTAATGGCATAACAACATGAAGTGTTTCAGAAGCCTGAGGTATTGAAAAAGACATTTACGGGCAGATTGTGTACACGTAAAGACTAATTTTCACCTTGGAAGTGACAAGTCATCAACCTGTGAGTCACTTGGACAGGGTTCTTGAAACAATTTCCCTTCAACTGGCATTATCCTGAACATACAACAGAGCAGGGTAAAAGCTGCCTTTTGTTCCCCCCTGAGGTTCTTGTCAGAACTCATAAAAAACTTCCTGACACTTCCAGAAATGTAACAGATAGTAGCATCTTCATTCCTATTCAAAGCCACACTGCCTGTAATATCAAAACAAAACAATAAATCGCAGGTGTGGTGGCTATAGAGTCAGGAAATACAGGACATTTTTGTGTCAACAGTGCCACCTGCTGGATTTTGAGACGATAAGAGTTAAAGACTCCTCAATGTTGCTAACATTCAGATTAAGACGCAATTCAATACCTTTCTTGCACAAATGCCACCACAAATAAACCGTTATAAATGAACAGATTACAAATTGCCAAATCTTCTAATGAGCTGCCAGAAATATGCAAAAAAGTCACTGACATTTTCAGTACGTAATTTTTGTTAAATTACATATTTAAAACTCACTACAATCAGTCAGCCCCATTTAAAAGCAATGTACTACTACTATTAATGTCACTGTTAAGCATGGCTGTTTTTTTGGTTTTAAACTGATTGCATAAATTATGTGTCATTCCACTGCAATATCATTTGGCAGGGTTGGGGAAGCGGACAAAAATGCCCCTAAAGCATTAAAACAAATGAACAAACCCCCTCCCCCAATTATCTCTTACTACTGCGCTATCAGACATTAATATTTCTCATATTTCTATTCATACCCAACACAGGGAGTAAGTTTCCAGGAGAAAGAAAAACAGAGATTGAGCAGTAAGGATTAGGAGACTCTCTCTTACGAAAAGAGAGAGAGGTAGTTGCTACCATGTGTTTCCAGGTATGTTTCTTGAGGCAACACAGATGAATCCTGCCAAAAAATAAAGGACAGGCCAGTGTTCTACTAGTGCTATCAAACATCATACAACCACATCAGGGAATCGGCTACCCCATCACCACAGGCCAGAGAGCTCTCTATCAATCCTTACCTTGGAATATAGCAAGGCCAACTCCTCAGTCATACAGAGCCCAAATGACCCCAAAAATCTGAATTAATACCTAGTTTTCAAGCTATTAGTGTATCCAAACATACAAAGTGTCTGTTGAACTCATTTCAAACTACACATGGCCAGAATTTCTCATTTTGGGATTTACTAAAGGACCTCAACTTAAATGACTTTATTGATACATTATCCTTAAAACTTCAGCAATAAAAATATCAGCCTTGAAAACCCTCAGTGATCATCTATGGCCTTTTTTTACATAGTCGTTACCATATTTCTGCTGCTTCTCAATAAACAGTTTTTTGACTGCTTTCTGCAGGCACTTCAGAAGATTTCAAGTTTTTCTCAAGCCACTCACCTTTTAAGTTATGTGTTGGATTATCTTTAAGGTTCCTTCCAACCCAAACTATTCTATGATCTACCTGATGCATCAAACAGCGTACTGCAACCAGCTGAAAACCCATCAGTCCTAAATTGAAGCTTGACAAACATTAAGTACTTAATTCACATAACCACAAGAGTGTCTTGATACTTTAAAATTTAAGAGAAATAATAACAAACACTTCAATTACAAAGCAGAATGTTAAATCATAATACACCGCACCATGCAGTAAGAAAGTTACAGTACCTCTTCTGCAGCTCCTAGGACAACAAAACACAGCCCAGCTGCTCTGCTAGAGGTTCTGTGCACTCCTGCAGTCAATCTCAGCCTCCTTAGAGAGGGACAGGCAGCAGGTGACCCTCATTCTACTCCCTCTTCCATAAGCCTCATTAATTTCCACTATGACAGCAAGACTCCCTATCCCCAGTTTGGAAAGCCCAGGTTCATATTGGACATTAGGAAAAAATCCTTCACTAAAAGGGTTATCAGGCACTGGAAGAGGCTGTCCAGGGAGATGGTAGAGTCACCATCCCTGGAGGTATTTAAAAGAGGGTTAGATGAAGTACTTAGGGATACGATTTAGTCGTGGACAGGTATGGTTGAACTCGATGATCACTAAGGTCTCTTCCAACCTAGCAACTCTATGAAGTGGGAATTATACTCTGTACCCAGCTCTTGTCTTACTGCACAGTTGGAGATCACTCCCTAACATTGCCCAGTCCTGACTAAAGGATGCTTGATTCCTAAAACTCCATAAAGCATATATTATTTGCTGGCATTTTTGGTATCACAGTGTTTTTCCAGACACTGTTCATTCTTTGGAGATGTTAACACCTTGTGTGTAGCAGGATCTGTACTGAACAGATGTCTCTTCTGTAATCACCTGTTTGGAGTAGGCAAGGGCAGGCATAGAGCTAGAGCCAGCTCCAAAGTAGCAGATTTGCCTGTTGTGGAGATCACAATAACGTTAAAGTTAGTCCTTGGCAAGTATGAATATGCATGTTTTCTGAGGAAACGTGCACATCTGCATTTAAGTGGGACTATATTCTGCCTCCAGCTCTTATCTTGCCACACAGAACTGATGGAGATGGTTACCTCATGTTGCCCAGGCCTGATTAAAGGGTGTTTGCTTTGTATCGGTGTTTTTTCCAGACACTGCTCATTCTTTGGAGAGAATAACACATTGTGTGAAGTAAGATCTGTGTTGAACAGATGTGTCTTCTTCTGTAATCACCTCTGTTTGCAGCCTTTCCCTATCTCAAATGCAGGGTCAGATACAGTTGGCTCCAAAGCTCCGAATAAGCAAGAGAAGTTCATAATAACATTAAAATCAGTCCTTGGAAAGTAACAGAATACAGCTAGGACTAATGGGAAAATTTACACACGTGTGTGTCAGTGAAGAATCTATTCTGCCCCCAGCTCTTGCTTTGCTGCACAGAATTGATGGAGATCGCTCCCTAATGTTGCCCAGGCCTGATTAAAGGACGCTTGCTTCCTGAAACTCCAAATCAAGTCTTAGAGACCTTATTTGCTGGCATTTTTGGTATCACAGTGTTTTTCCCAGACACTGCTCACTCTTTGGAGATGATAACACCTTGTGTGAAGCAGGATCTGTGCTGAACAGGTGTCTGTGCTGTAAGCACCTGTTTGGAGTCTGTTTCTACCTTAAAGGCGAGGGCAGGCAGAGAGCTGGAGCCAGCTCCAAAGTAGCAGGAGACTTGCCTGTTGTGAAGATCATAATAACGTTAAAATCAGTCCTTGGCAAGTATGAGTACGCACGTTTTCTGGGGAAACGCGCACCTATGCATTTAAGGGGGAATATATTCCGCCCCCAGCTCCTGTCTCGCTGCACAGGACCGACAGAGAACACCGCTCCGTTTTGCACAGCCTCGACAAGACGCTACCGGCTTCCTGAACCTCCCGGTGGGGCCTCGGGCCGCTCCTTTCCCCGCCCCCGGCCCTCAGGCCGCCGCGAGGGGAGGATCCCCGGGACAGGGCGGCGCTGCCCGCGCGCGGCGCTTGGCACCGGCCGCCGCCTCGGGTTCGCCGGGCTCGCCATGGGGCTGTGCCTGCCCTGCATGGGCGGCGCCGTCAAGGACGTGGTGGAAACCCCCGACCCGGTGAGCGAAGGGGGAAAGAAAGGGGGGATAGAGGGAGAGGGGGAGCGGGGCCGCCGTGGAGGCCGCGGGGCCCGGGGTGGGGGGGCGGCCTCTGCCCGCACCGTGCCGAGCGCCGAGATGAGGAGCGCGTCCTGCTGTAAAAAGGAGATTGTCTTTGATTTAGAGGCGTAGCATCGTTTGGATTGGAAGGGACCTTAAAGATCGTCCGGTTCCAACCCCCCTGCCGTGGGCAGGGACGCCTCCCACCAGACCAGGCAGCCAAGGCCCATCCAGCTTGGCCTTGAGCACCTCTAGGGATGGGGCAGCCACGGCTTCCCTGGGCCAGGGCCTCACCCCTCATGGTGAAGAAATTCTTCCTTACGTCTAGCCTAAATCTGCCCCTCTCCACCAGTTTATACCCATTGCCCCTAGTCCTATCACTACAAACCTTTGTAAACAGTCCCTCCCCAGCTTTCTTGTAGCCTCTTCAGGTACTGGAAGGTTGCTAGAAGGTCTCCTCAGAGCCTTCTCTTCTCCAGGCTGAACAACCCCAACTTTCTCAGCCTGTTCTCATAGGGAAGGTGCTCCAGCCCTCTGATCATCCTTATGGCCCTCCTGTGGACCCATTCCAAGAGCTCCATATCCTTCTTATGTTGAGGATTCCAGAACTGGACACAGCACTCCAGAGGTCTGACAAGAGAGGAATAGAGGGGCAGAATCCCCTCCTTTGACCTGCTGGCCACACTTCTTTTGGTACAGCACAGGATACAGTTGCCCTTCTGGGCTTCAAGCGCACTTTGCCGGCTCATGTCAAGCTTCTCATCAACGAGCACCATCAAGTCCTCCTCTGCAGGGCAGCTCTAAATAACATAACCCCCCATGCTGTATTGAAATCAGGAAGTTTAGGTTAAAATAGAGTTGTTTCATCTAGGTCATGGTATTTTTGAAAGTTAGGCAGAGCGTCCCTCTGATAGCATGTTTTCGTTTGAACAGTGTTTTTCCAGACACTGTTCATTCTTTGACAGATAACTTGTGTTCAGCATGATCTGTGCTGAACCTACGTCTCTTCTCTAATCACCTCTGTTTGCAGACTTGCCCTGTCTCAAATGCAAAGTCAGGTAGAGAGCTGGCTCCAAAGCTCCAAATCAACAAGAGATTTGGCTATTGAGAAATTTATAACATTAAAATCAGACCCTGGAAAATAATAGAATATGCATAAGATTTGTGGGAAGATTTTTACATATGCATGTAAGTGACCTCAAGTTGCACCAGGGGAAGCTCAGGTTGGACATTAGAAAAAACATCTTTAATGAAAGGGTTATTGGGCACTGGCAGAGGCTGGCCAGGGAGATAGTGGGGTCACCATCCCTGGAGGTATTTAAAAGATAGGTAGATGAAGTGCTTAAGGATGTGATTTAATACTGGACAGATACGCTTGGACTCTATGATCTCAAAGGTCTTTTCCAACCAAGTGATTCTATGGCTCATACAGAGACTGCTAGGTTCACATTTGTGCCATAATCGAACACTGATTTTAACCAGAAACAGGGAAAACTGCATTTCTCTGTAGTGCACAGTGATGACCCCTATTTAGATAAGATACTAGAAATAAATACTTTCTTGTGAGGATAGTGAGGCACTGGAACAGTTTGCCCAGTGAAGCTGTGGATGCTCCACCCCTGGAGGTGTTCTAGGCCAGGTTGGATGAGGCTTTGAGCAACCTTCCCATGGAAGGTATCCCTGCCCATAGCAGGGGAGTTGGAACTGAGTGATCTTAGGTTCCCTTCTAACCCAAACCTGGAAGAGGGAGCTTTTCTCTTTTTAGACTCTAAAGGGACATTTCAGATGCTGCGTGCCGCCTTATTCTGGCCTCTGTTTTGGAGTGAAGGCATAAATGCAGGCAGCTGAATAGAGATTTCTGGTGGGGTTTCACTGTAGATATGTCAGCAGCTGCTATTCCAGCTTATTAGTCACTAAAACCACTTTGTTCTTGCAGACTGGTGGACAGAGGGAAAGATGATGCTAATTGACTTAGGGGCAGCTGTGTGCATTACATTTCAGTCATATTTAAAAATTAAGATTTTAAAAAGAATTTACAGACTGTATTGGAATAGAATTTCACTGTCCTTTACATTTTATTTAGGAAGTAAAAAGAAGACAACTAGCAGAAGCTGCAGAAAAGAGGCAGATGGAGGTAATGTCTAATAAAGCACCATTTATTCAAAATACATTTTGGTGATTGGTTTAGGGGAAAATACCCAGGGCTTTTGTGGTAACACTGGATATTCATGCTTGGATTGTAGGTATTGTCATTAAATATTTTCACAATATTAATGTTTTACCTTTATACCATTTTTTAATATACATTTGCAGTATAGTGTTACAGCTAAACAGGTGTGCAGAGACTATTGCAAGATAACTGAGCTTGTTTGAATGGCAGAAGTTTTGCAGTATTTAGAAAAACAACCTAAGAATTGAAGTTCATAATTTTTTCCCCATCACAAGACTTGAAACCAAAAGATTAAGAAATATTTCAAACCAGATTTGTCAAACAGTTGTTGTGGTGACAATTTAATGTGGTACTGCACTTGTATTTCTCTTACAAATGCAGGTTAAAGGCACTTGCCAATTCAGTTTATCAACATGGCAGCAGCATGTTTCTCAGCTCAAATTCCAGCAAAGTAGTAGTATTATTTTATTCTTCTATCTTTTTAAGTTTACTAAGCAGTAACTACTTAAATAACCTTGAAGTTAGGAGAGGTAGGATGCAAATATTCTGGGAGAATGTAGAACTAGCCAATCTATTTCTTCTTCCCTGTATTTCTCAGAAAAGGCTTAACGCACCATGTAAAATCTACAATAAGTAGAAAAAATTATTTTGGAGGCCACAGCTGAACTATGGGGAGGGAGGAACATGTTATTTGTATGGGTATTAGTGATATTATGTATTGAAATAAAAACTGACTTTTTGTTGAGGTTTGAGGGAGTTTGGTGAATATTGGAGAAACAGCTGAGTGATGCTTCAGAGTCCTTCTGTCAAAAATCTTAATTTTGCGTTGGACTACATATTACAAGCAATGCGTATGTAGTCTTAAATCACAAAGGGTGTTCCAATCATAATTGTAGGAAGTACAGTTTTGAGAAGTGTGTGAAAGGGGAAAAGTTTTCCTCGGAAGAAGGGGAAATGAAGGAACTTCAGTTATGGATGACTTGGAAGTTCTGTACAACCTGTTAAGCTGCTAAAGAAAAATGGAAGTATCACTGTCTATTGCTTTTTGTTTTCTTAAAATTCAAAGAGAGAAAACATCTACCAGGATTCTTCAGGACTGTCTATCAGAGCATTTTTGTCTCTGAATGTTGAGTAATGGAGATGTCTTGCCAGCACCTTCACTCAGTTTCTCACTCGTGAGGGACAGGGGAATCTGTTACTCTGCTTAGCATTTTCCTGTGCATGCTTCTTAACTGCTTGTTATTCAGCTTGAAGTTGTGCAAGGTGTTGTTCCTTTTGGGGTGCTGTAGAGACAGTCTGGGTACCTGACTCACTTGAAAGACCGGTTACCTAAAAGCTAGACATCACAGGGTCTGAACAAGTTAGTTTTGATCAGATTTGCCTTAGGAGCTCATTGGGGATTGTATTTGTCATCAAGACCTTGAATTTCAAGTGAGGGTTTCTGGTGTTTTCCCTTAGTAGATTTTAACAACTTTTGTATAGCTATGCTGTAGTGGCATAATGCTAAACTTAGCCAAGATTTGGTTTTTAAACCGTTTCTAGATTTAGTGTTAACTTGGTCCGTAGTTGTCATATGCCTGTCTAGATCCTCATTAGGTCATCAGCATGAGGACGTGAAGCAGGCAGTCAACAGGTTTCCTATCTGTGTACTACTGCTATCCATGTATCCTGGGAAGTCTCAAGGGGAGACTTTCTCACAGGTCACAATTTGGAAGTTGGATTTCATACAGCCTGGGCTAATGCTAGTAACAAAACCTTTTTTCTCCCCTTTGTGTAAAGTTCCCATCGATTTCTGTAGTAGCTATCCAGAGCTTGTGACTTTCTCTGTCTGTTTATTGAGCTTTGGAATAGAAGCTGTCATTATGATTTCCATAATCTGTATCCTGTCTCCAGTAGCCTTCTGATAAGAGATGGAAGAAGTGAATGGGTGATGAAGCGGCTAAAGTCCTTGGAATTTCTATCTGCCCAAATCATCTTTTCTCAGTTAATTCTGTTTGCGAGGGGAACACTGACACTGGAAGCCCTAACACTGGAAAAGACACAGCCTAAAAATTTATGGTACTTCTGGGAAGGGAAGTTCAGGTTCTGCATCTTAGGATGCAAAGCAGGTACACATAATTGCATTGAATATGTTCACCTGGATGTAATATCAATGTGAAACAAGATCTCCCATACCTATGGGACCAAGAGCTCACAGTCTGAAGAAGTATTCTGATGGGTCTGTCTGTAGGCAATAGTAGCATTACTTAATGTTTCAGTCTTTTCACGCAAGCCAGAGTTCACAAAATAGTGTTGCCAAGACTTGCAGTTTGATTTCCATACAGAAAGACAGATAACTGGTCTTACCCAAATGTGTTTTCTCCCAGGCTTCCTCTCGAGGCATTAAGAATGTTTACTCTGTAGAGCAAAAGAAAAAGAAACAGGAAGAAATAGAAAAAAGAATTGCAGCCTCAGGTTCTGGAGGAGAAGGAGGACTAAGAGTAAGTCTAAAAAAAGAAACAAGATGATGCAACTGTCCCTATATTCACTAAGAAAATCCTGCTTTGTTGTCATCTACAAGATGGAATAACTTGAGAAAAAAAGACAAGAAAAAGGGAAATGGAATAGAAATTGGAAGCATGTGTCATTATTAGGCAGTGATCTCTATGAGACTTGATTTCTGGGACACAAAGACTGCAAGGATGGCAGAGAGCTTTCTTTATCTTCCCCCCTCCCAGTTTCTGCATCTACAACGCGTCACTTTTACAGTACTCCTAGCACTGGGAAACTCCTCACTGACTTGACCTGTACTCAGTGTCCTTTTTCAGTACTGGTTGAGATTGTTTGCCTTCCCTCAGTTTATAGAAAATATTTGAACTACATATAGTCATGGCTTTGGGTTTCATGTATCTCTGTCTCTTTACAAAGAAAAGACAGTGTTGGCCTTGATATTGAGGAACTTTGTCACTACTAGTACTTTTCTAGTGTAAACTTTGTCTCAGAAGACCAGGCAGAGATTTAATTAAGAATTACAGTTTCTCCAAGGCAATAGATGCACCTGGTTACTGAAACACGGGTTTCATAAGCCTTCATCTCTTAACCCTCATTGCCATATATGATTCTAGTGTGAGGAGTTTGTATAAGCTGACCCTGGTGGTTTGCAGGTCCCTCACTTGCTGGATATAAAAGGGGTTAAAATAGGGAATTTACTACTTCAGGCAACCATGAGGTGTATGGGGGCTGGTTTGTTTGGTTTTCCCTTCTGTCCCCTGTCTTCATACAAACCTATGATGTGTTTTGTTGCTTTTGTCTATAGTGGCAGGTTGGATAAAGAAGTAAGACTTCTGAAGAGAAGATTGATGTTTACTGCCAATAACTTGCCAGTTTCTGCAGCTGAGTAGCACTTACTCATCATGTGGCTTTTGCTGTTTGCATATGAAGACTCAGCAGTACTTCGCCATTGTGGGAGGACAGACGTGGAAACATACAATAAACTTAAGAATTAACTCCGAACACTAAGTTATGGCCAGTTTTACGTGCATGTTTTATTGTTTCCCTGTCAAGGGAGTGAGAAGGGTTTTCTCACGTGGAAGAGGCCTCAATACCTGCAGTCAGTCATTACACTGTCTTGTCAGTTGATGTATGTTTGTCTGCGTATGACTGGCTTAGGCACAGTTCCAGTGCCCGCGTGTTCTTTCTGATGCTTATTTCAAGCTCTACAATTAAGCTTTTCTCAAAGTCCTCATGTAGAAAGTTGTTCATAAATATATATATATTCAAATATGTGGGCAGCATAATTTCCTCTTCGGTTTCCTAATAGCATTTAAACTGCATAGGAATTTAGTGCCTTTTTCAAATAAAAAGAATGCAGGTTCATGATGGATCCTTGAATATAGAAGCTTTTTGTGACACTGGTTAAAAAAAAAATTAGAAACCTTTATAAACCCTGTGTACTTCTAGCAGGAAATCTGTTTTGTTATAAATCTAATGATTGTTCTCATTTTCTGATCTGGATTTCTTCTGAGTCTGTAAATATTTATAATCAAGTTAAACATTAAATTAGAAATGCTGTTATTAATTGTTCTCCTTTTTTACCACAAGAGGGCAATGCTGCACTTCTGAGGGTCTTGAACAACAAAAAGCAATAGACTTTATCTCTTGGCTGGTTCATTTCCTAAAGTTTCTATACCATCTAGGTGGGTTTGTTACAGCGCACTAGTATTTGCCAAATGCTCAGCACTCTGTTGCTTTTGTTCTATATTCAGCAGTGCCTCTAATGCTTTTCCCCAAGTTGAAACTGCCTTTGATGATGCAGAGCCACCCAAATACTATGTTATAATCACAGAATCACCAGGTTGGAAGAGACCCACCGGATCATCGAGTCCAACCATTCCTATCAAACACTAAACCATGTCCCTCAGCACCTGTGCCTTAAACACCTCCAGGGAAGGTGAATCAAACACCTCCCTGGGCAGCCTGTTCCAGTGCCAAATGACCCTTTCTGTGAAAAATTTTTTCCTGGTGTCCAGCTTCAACCTACTCTGGTGGAGCTTGAGGCCATTCCCTCTCGTTCTGTCCCCTGTCACTTGGGAGAAGAGGCCAGCACCCTCCTCTCTACAATCTCCATTCAGGTAGTTGTAGAGAGTAATAAGGTCTCCCCTCAGCCTGTTCTCCAGCCCCTTCACCAGCTTCGTTGCTCTTCTCTGGACTCGCTCACACTTCAGAGTCATCTCACACTCTTGTCCTAAAAAACTAATTCATTAAACTGTTATCACCTATCCCAGCTACCACACACTTTCTTTTTCTCTGCCACGTGCCCGCACCACGTTACAAATTCTCTTTTAGTTCCCCGCTATCTCATTTGCACTTTCGGCCTCGTTTCCCTCGCCAGTCCTGGCGACGAAGGGGACAGATCCAGGCTGGAACAACCCACGGTAGCGTACGTGTCTGCATCAGCCTGGCACCCCCGAGCCCGTCCCGGTTCAAAGGTGCCAGGGGAGCCCCGGGGCACACGCTCCGCGCCGGGCAGCGCTTACCGGCTCTCTGCCCACCGGCTGGGAGGAGGAGGAGGCTCGCCAGGAGGGAGAACGCGATGCAGAGGAGCAGCTGGAGTCTCATCGCAGCGAGGAGGTGCGTTCTGAGGGCGCACAAATGTCTGAAGGCGAAGAGCTGGATCAGGTCCTGTCCCAGCTGCGAGGGGCAGCTCCCCGCCCGGCTCACCAGCCAGGGACAAGCTGCGGGGCCAGCAGCGACTTCCAGCGAGGTTAATGATCAGGCGAGGTTTATCAGACATTCAAACTAGAGGCCTCAAGCCACAGCTTTTGTATACGAGAGACATTTGTTGCAGCATGATCAACACTGAGAATCTAGCTGATTTTCCCTAGTGAGAATTATGCTTGGCCTCATATGGTACTGGCCCCATTACTGACCCAGTTTAGGCTATAAAGCCTTTTTTTTATTTTTTTTCTCTAGAACTAAAAATTCTTTTCTTTTACCTCTCCCAGTAGTGTCTCACATTGTCTTAGGAGCACAGTCCTGATATAATGAGTTTCCTGGCTTAGCTTTCAGAATTGAGTTGAGAAGGGGGACTTCTCAACGTTAATATAATGATGTTTGGTCTAAAAGCCTGCATCCTTGACAAATGAATACTTTCCGTTTCCTTTGATTGCTGACAGTTGCTCTCTTCACGGTATCAATTGGTCATAGTGAATTTTAAGTCTACTGAAAATGCATTGTATTATAATAAAATACACTAAAAGTTAGTTTGAAATGTGAATTTCACTCCACATCAGTCACAATGGGTGTCCTACAAAGACACCTAATGGCACCTAACGCTTGGTTGGTCATTGGGGATATTTCAAGTGTAATAAATCTTTTTCACTTTGTCATTGCTTCCCCCAACACCATAAGGAGAGGAAATGGACCATCAGGTTTTTTGCATGCAAGCCCCTACTCTGTAAAGGGCTGGCACGCTGACCAAACAGGAGTCTGTGCTTGGCTTAATGTAATGAAGATTTTGACTGAAAGTCATTAAATAACCTAGTGCAACAAACCACAGTTCCTGGGGCACCCATTGACATTCTGAAGCCGTCGAAATTGGAAGAGCTTCCAGTGTGAAGCTGTTGACCTGCTCCGCTGTGCTTCCCATCCTTGCTAAGCAGCACATGGCAAGCCTGCTCTGCTCTGGGTCTTGTCACCTGTAAAGCGCTCTGCATTTGAGAGTGTGCCACCCTGTCTGAACACACACACCACTCACCATCCAGCTCTGTCATGCTAACACAGCTCGTTTGTGGCTGTCTGCCTGGCAGATTTTCTGAAATCATAGAATCACCAGGTTGGAAGAGACCCACTGGATCATCGAGTCCAACCATTCCTATCAAACACTAAACCATGCCCCTCAGAGCCTCTTCCACCTGTCCCTTAAACACCTCTAGGGAAAGTGACTCAACCATATCCCTGGGCAGCCTGTTCCAGTGACCAATGACCCTTTCTGTGAATTTTTTTTTCCTAATCTTCAGCCTAGACCTCCCCTGGTGGAGCTTGAGGCCATTCCCTCTCGTCCTGTCCCCTGTCACTTGGGAGAAGAGGCCAGCTCCCTCCTTGCCACAACCTCCCTTCAGGTAGTTGTAGAGAGCAATAAGGTCTCCCCTCAGCCTCCTCTTCTCCAGGCTAAACACCCCCAGCTCTCTCAGCCGCTCCTCATAAGGCCTGTTCTCCAGCCCCCTCACCAGCTTTGTTGCTCTTCCCTGGACACGCTGGAAGATGCAAGTAAAGGTCTGAACTGCCTCAGATTCAGTGGACCTTGTATATAAGGCTCTGTTCTTGCAACTCAGAATTACCAAGGACGAAAATACTGCTTTTCTCCTTTAAAAAATAGTATCTTCTTATGAGTTCTTATTTTGAATGTCAGATTTATTCCTATAGCGAAAAAGCACAGAGGATTTGGAGGGGGCAGGGAGGGGTAGTTCTATATTACAATCACTGATTAATCAACCTTATTTGGAAGAGGTTTCTGTACCGTGCCCTTCTCACTATTTAGGTGGCCAGTCTGAACTGAATCTCCTGTTGTTGCAAGTGTTTTGGCAACATGAATTTCAGCAGAGGACAAAAGCAGAAAATAGCGCAGCGCAGTTCTACACAACTGGATGCTACCTGAAGCGTACCGTGAAACCTCAAGGGAGAGCACAGCACCTATCAGAGCTGCTCGATACTTGTAGAAGTAGATGCCTCCTCTCTTTCTTTCCACCTAGTACTGCAGGAAGTAAATATGAAACAATAGGAATTTTCTCCTTATTTCCCCCAGTCTTAGATACTTAATTCACCTTAGAGGCTGTTAAGACGCATTCGTTCATACAGATTACATAGGCAGCTGACATTTTGTTTGCTTTTCAGCTGCACAACTGTACCATTTCTCTCCTGAAAGCATTTTCTTGCCGATCACTTAAAAAACTCCTGGCAGGCAAAGCCCAGTGCTGCTAAGCTGAAATGAAAGGGCTGGCTCTCAATGACTGCGATAGCATCATCATCTTGGTTGCAGCGAAAGAAAATGAAACCATCTGCTACTGCACATTGTTAAAATGCACAGATTATGCCAGAGAGAAAGCGTTTGGGGCAGAACTTGCTGAGATTTGAGAGGACAAGAAAGCTGTGTCTCCACAAGGGTAGGCAGCACTGCAGACCCTTAGGAAAACAGATGACTTCAGCGTGTGGATTTGGCACAGTGATGGAGTAAATCACTGGGACGTAGCTAAAGCAGTGTCAGCAGTTGGAGTGGGGTGGAAAAACTTCTCCAAGGCCATAAACATCTGCATGATCCCACATGTCTGTTTCACCTTACTTTAAATTCCTGACATGCCACGGCTAAGAAAGTGGGAGACAGTGAGGAAAAAAGCACTCTCTGTCCTTTCCTGTCAGGTACTATGTATCAGCAGCCAACGAGGCCAATCAAACATAAGCCTCAAAAGAACCAAACCCTTGAAAGCAACTCTAGCAGATGCTTCTATAACACCATGGCATGGCAAACCGCTCATCTCTCTGATCCTAAATCAACACATATGATGAATTCAGTGTTGGGTCTTAAGTTCTACGACACTTGCTATAACTTCCCACACACATATATTGACACCTCCATATTTCACTCATCCCCACAACAGCCCTCAAACAAGTTTCCATAGATTTTACATATTTTCTCTAAAATGCTGTTGGAAAAGAGGTGGTAATGCAAAGGAAGGCAAAATTAGCACTACAATAAAGATAAGAGCTCCCCTCCTCAATCAGCTATGCAAATCATCCTACTTGGAAGAAAAACGCCAGGTAATATTAAGCAGCAAGGTGAGAGAGGGTATCTCCTGTAGTGAGCAATAACACATTACATTTCCAAACTAATTCAGAAGTGCTTCCAGTATGGCAGCACTTATTTCACCTTATAGAATAATAAGAGTTTTTTTAAAGTAACTTTACATAATTTACCTATCTTGGGGTTTCGCAGTTACTTATTCATAACCAACAAGAGCTCCTAGGTAATTTGTTCTGTGACCCAATGAAGACTTCAAAAAGAGATTTCATTACTCCTCACAACAATTAAATTTTTTAGGACTTTCAGCCTTCTCAAGACTCACATTCAGCTGATTTACAGAGCAATAGAGTAAGCCAAAATCTCTTCCTTACAATCATTTTCCAATGCTAGTTCAACATTTCAGCATCTCATCATCTGCCCTTTTAACAAGAAACTATTTCACAGTCTCAACAAACCATCCCACACTTGGGGACACAGGAGAAGAGCTTTAAGTTTTCCTCCTTGGTGCTCTCAATTCAGTTCAGCCTTCTAGGAATCTACACTAAATACCCTAACACCATAGATTTTGGCATAGAAACCTCAAGCTATCACTCAATATAGCTGGTCAAACAACAGGGTTGTTTTCTTCAAATACTTCCCATATGAATTCTATTCTGCCCTGATAATTGCAACAAGGGCCATTCCTCTTTGAGCAAGATTTTGCTGCTTAATGTTAGCTGTACAGATTGAGCCTTAGGTTCCTAAGGAATTCCCCAGCTCCCATATTGAAACTAGACACAGTGTAGTAAGAAAATGCAAATTATTAGATCAGCACTACTTACCTTCTGAGTGATATGGTCCCAACCTTCTCCTCCAGAGCCATTTAATACCTTGTTATCATTTCTCTATTGATGCTCCTGCTTAAATTTCCTCCTCTGCTATCCACACCCACACCAGGAGCATCAAATACACTAAGTCCCACCTGCAAGCTTTTTACACAGATTAGGTAGTAGTGGCAATACTTTAAATAAATCCCTTAGAGGTCTCCCATGGAGTTGAAGTTTTAAGTCAGGAAGTGTTTTAATGCAATCTTTTATATATTTTAAGATGCTCAAATCAAAAAGCACAATTTTGATAGCTACAGTCCAAGCACATAAAGCAGCTCACATTTAATTTAAAATCTTGGTTTGAATTTCTCAGTGTTATTTGCTGAAATCTAAAATGAAAATCAACCTAAGAATACTTTTAAAATAATTATCTGCTCTTGATTTATGAACATAAAAACACCTTCAAATACTTTAAAGGAAAAGCATAATAGTAATGCAAACTTATTCTTGGATGATGGAAATACAACTCTCTACATTCAACAAAGTAACCATAATTTCAAAATAAACATCTGACGCGTTCCCGAAGTGATTTTTTTTCTTTCTCTATTCATTTGAAAACAGATCTCTTGGTGCATATATTAAGAGGGTTATTTTTTTTCAGCTATGCTGCTTTTTCTTTTAATAATGTTGCTTATGGTCTGTTCTCTGCTCCTGTAAGGGCTACACGTGCTGCTTCTATGAGAACTGGGTTTTCCTATGGCTTTTCATAGCATTTATCACTGAGTTTAGTCTTCCTAGAAAATATTTCAAGATAAGAACAAAAAGCTATATTTTATTTATTTATTTATTTATTTATTTATTTATTTATTTATTTATTTATTTATTTATCTGAAACGTGTTTGAAATTACGTACTGCTGCTTGGTGTGGTGCACAAAGCAATTATGAATTTTGTATTTAGATGATGAAGTACAATGGTTCCACTGAAGAGACACAATGTGTTGATTTGAACAAGGCATAGAACAGGAAGGAAGAGGCTCTTGATCCTGCCTTGCCAGTAGATATTTTGCTGTTAATTTTAAAGATTACAGGAGCAGGTTACAAGGAACTGTTTTAAAATTAAATGTAAAAAAAAATTTAGAAAAACACCAGTTGGTACATAAAAAAATATTTCATGAATGCTTTTGATTTTTGTCTTTCCCTGTAAAAGAAAATTAATTTTCAATAAAATCCAGGTATTTCTGGGCTACGTGTAGCAAGTGAATGCTTCTCCTGTTCACCGTGTACCTCATGATTAGGTTGGCAAGCAGTGTGGCACATCACAAGCATCCAGTCAGTAGCAACAAAGTCACAGATTACAAATAATAACTAAGACTTCCAAAATGCATTAGTATTTTAAAAAATTTTATTTCATTTTTAATGAAACAACTGAGTTCTGCTCAAATTTATACAGTCAGTGAAATAATCCTATAAAATGATTTTTCTAGGATGTTACAAGGCACATAAATTACCAACTATAAACATAGAAAAGTAGCCAAAATAATGAACTAAGCCCCCATATGCCTTCAGCTATTTTAAAGGTGTGGAATGATTTACAAGAATGTGAATCATTCTCCTGACAGAGTAACGAATATTTCATGTTTGGCATGAGTACAATATTAAAAATAAGGGGAAGGAAAAGCTCAGATTCAGGAACAGTGTCGTGTTTTGTGGCTCAGGAGGGACTAACATCTTCTGAAGCTCCTCCTTGGGTCAAAGGCCTGTGCATCTTCTCCTGCTTCCCTTCGAGGGTTGCAGTACATCACCCAGTGAGGACAACCGACCATCTCCATTGTCTGACAGAGGAAGGGGCAACCTCTCAACTTCCCTGGGCTTCTATATTGGGCAGCTTTGTGAAAAACAGGAAGGATCTATGTACAGATCTGGCACTGAGCATTGTCTTTAGCCTTGAAAACTAGAAGATGTGGGGGTTGTTTTCTTGGCCTTTTTTAAAAAAAAAAAAAAAAAAAGTAATTGCTTTGGGAAGTCGTTTGGCATGCAATAAGTCTATATTCTACTGGTCTAGAAAGTCTTGCAACCCATAAAAATAGTCAATTTTTATTTCATTTCAAGAGGCATTACCAAATAATTTCCACAAACACCCATTTTCCACCTGCATATATATTTTTCAACTAGCCTAACAGTCAAGGATTCAATGTAGTAAGATTTCATACAAATATATTGTATTGTGTATTTTCCTCCATTAACAGGATCCACTCCTTTATGTAACTCTAAGTATACATTCACATATTAAAGAGTAATAATTTGGCTAAAAATATACGTCTATTTTATATCTGATTGTAGTAATTAGCCTATCGAGGGTAATTTGCTATAAAAGATACAGTACTAGAAATAAATAGTTCTACGATTCCAAAATCTTCAAAATGGGTTGCCATTTCCAGTCTGTCTTACATTTTCCAAAGTCCTTTTAAAGCATAAACTAAATTTACTACACTTGGGAAAATAACTTGGACCTACGTACATAAAGTCCCAATGCTTCCCATGAGAAGCTTATTTCACTTAATCTCCTTCTTGGTTTTGTAATGGGCAGAAACAACCAGGTAATTGTCTGGATTCATGTCCCTGAGGGTTGGAGATTTGCTCTGGATTGGAGAAGTTTTCCCATCCACTCGGGAGATCTGCAACATTCGGCATGGGTCGTGCTTCAGTAAGTAACCTGCAAAAGTCTCCCATCCTCCTCCAACACGAACCATCACGTGTTTGTTGTGCAGCATCTGAAATTATATAGAAAGGAAAAAAAATCAAAAAACTCTTAAAGGTGAACCGTTCACTGGGAAATCACCATTTTTTTTTCTAATGGAAAAAGCTGTGCTTACTTTAATCAAAAGTCAGACATAGGTCAGTAATCTGCTTTGTAATGTAAGAGAAAGAAAAGAAGTAGATTTTTAAAATTTTAATTTAATAAGTGAATTTTAAAGACTGTAAATATAGACAATATTTAAAACTAAAGATTTTAACATTTTATGTAAACAATTCTACATATTTTCCTGATCCTGTAGCACTGAGTGATTCTGGTCTTCATGTGCTTAGTGTAAACATGTTAGGAAACATAAACGGTTCTGAGATGCATTTTTATAAAACTTATTAGTAAAGACACCATTTTATATGGCTTGAAACGGGCTTTTCTTTATAGAACAGAGATCTGTGGAAGAGAAGCAGTGAAGGGCAAACCACTGAAACAATCGCTTCTATCTCCTAAAATATCTAAATAATAATTGAAGAAAATGAAGTTCCATTTAGCTTAATGATGTAGTATTGATGACATACATTCTAACTAAAATAGTCTAATATTGTAATTAAATTAGTCTAATTAGGGATATCAGAAATCTGGAAATGTTTGGAGATACTTGAATTTATGCTGAGTTACGAAAGAAAAATACAAGAAAAGTCTCCAGGCTCTTCCTAGCAGAGAAGCTCAGTACTGCCTAACTTGCTCTCTTTATTCCAGAAACACTGGGGCTTGACCTACAATGCAATTTCAGGTTGATTCGGGTATCTAACTGCCAAATTAGGTACCTGTCTGTAGCGTATATCCTCCAGATCCACAATCTTTTTTCTGTCTAAACTCAAATAAAAATTTTCACTAAGTAGCAATGTAACTTCTCCCATGCCTGACCTTTGTGTTCAGTTGGTAATTTCACTGGTTTCTTTCCTCCAGTTCTTCATGCAGAACAGTGAAATAACTAGTGAGGTATCATAAATCAGCATATTCTAGAGAAGCCACGTCATAAATCACACATTGAGAGGTGCTTTGATTACTACATCTGATGGCTGGATGGTCTTAGAGATCTTTTCCAACCTTAGTAATGACTGTGTCTCATTTAGTACTAAACACCATTTAACAACAGCACCAGAAGTTAAAAACTGGCCATGTAAAATGCATGTCAGAAGGCACTAAATGTAGACCAGTAATGAATGACATTTGGATTTATGGTTGTGATGTGCATGCGGGCTCTTCTGCTTGTCCTAAACTCCCTCGAGGGCTGACAGTGTTTGCAGTTGAGACTTAGGTGGCGCATAAACCTTTTGTAACATAAAACGATTCCAATTAGTTCACATTGCATAGACAACAAATCAGAAAATATCCTCAATCGAACAAAATTACAGATAAAAGGCAAAAATAAAATCCTTCAAAAAAACCCCAACCCCAACCAACAAACATACCAGTATAAAAATATGTTATCAGACTTATGTTGCATGAGATTACAGGTTCCCCAGGAGTCAATAAAAACAGAAAGATGTGCAACTTGTTTGAAAATCAGGGTAAGTTTATAAGGAATCAAACTATTCATTTCAATAAGCAGCTGCAGATGAAATCTTGTTTGAAAGTTTTCACTTAATATATTTTAATGCACGGAAAGTTTTGTTTCTGCATTTTGGTTTTTATGTGAAACAGTGGGAGGTCAATTCAACTTTACAGATACTGAAAAATAAAGCTATTTCTGATCCACCCCAGTGACAGGCTGAGAGAGTTGGGGTTATTCAGCCTGGAGAAGAAAAGGCTCTGGGGAGACCTTATAGCAGCCTTTCAGTTCTTAAAGGGGGCCTATAGGAAAGATGGGGACAGGCCTGTTGCGACACAGCGAAGTCTAATGGTTTTAAACTATGGGAGGGTAGATTTAGACTGGATATAAGGAAGAAATTTTTCACAGTGAGGGTGATAAAACACTCCAACAGGTTGCCCAGAATGGTGGTAGATGCCTCATCCCTGGAAACATTCAGGGTCAGGTTGGATGGGGCTCTGAGCAACCTGATATGGTTAAAGATGCCCCTGCTCCTTCAGGGTGGTCAGGCTAGATGACCTGTAAAGGTCCAACCCAAAATTCCAACCCAAAGCGTTCCATGATTCTATGAGAGCACACTCACGTACTCTTAGTTTAATTAAAATCTCTCAGCTACTGAGACTGTGCTGCTGCTCTGGGTTGTAGAAGCATTAGCCTCTGCAGCAGTTATTAACTAGTGAGGTTTTTTTCTATATTTACACGGGTATGAAGGCAGATTCAGATACACATCTTCATCAATCACACTTTTTCTCTTTTAGTTTCAAGACTTTGTTTTGAACTGACAATGGTATGATCAGCCCTCAGGGGTATGAGGTTTGTTTTTAGTCTGGACCACGTATCATGAGGAAGCAAATGGTTTTTACATACAATCTTAAAACTGCAGTTTAAATGATGACACAGCCTTGAGAAAACAGATTCTACAGAATTTTATTTAGCAACTTCTTCCACTTAGTCTAAAAAGCATTTGAGAAATGCTGCAATATCTTTCCACATCGAAGTATTTTAAGCCAAACTTTAATCTGCTGCAACCTCTGATGCTGCTGTGGGAAAGAGTTAACTGACTTTCAGCTTCCACATATTGTCACAGGGGGGGTTCACGTTCCAAGAGCAGCTCGTATCTGGACTTTTGATTAAGAGTTAGGAATGGAAAGTTAGCAAGAAGTATATTTGGTTCAATTTCCCTTAGGGACTACTGTGCAGACACATAAAACTTACTGCTGGTATGCTATTTCCTGATTCTCAGGTTAAATGTACATCTTCTGCCTTTCCTCTATTTTTTCTTTTTCTTCATGTTATACTATTATAAAACTCATTGAATGCTTGCTTTTTATATAGACTGGCTTTTCCTACATCCTAAATATAGTCATCGTCCACGCTGCGCTGTGCCACGAAAGCACCATTTTACTCCTACTGCCATATTTTGATGTTAATAACATCAGCACAAATCCAGAATAAATCTGCTAGCTTCACAATTGCTCCAGGTTCACAGGAGTAGAAAGGATTCCTCATCAAGAAAAAAAAAAAACAACTAATAAAATAACTTGCTCTACTTTCTAACTGAAAAAGCAGTTTCCTTCCCAACATGCTGAAGACAAAACTTTTTAAGATTTCATGCTCCACCCAATTCAGCTTTTCCATTGCATGAGATCTCTGAGAAGGAAAAAGTGGGACTCAAAAATACTAAAGTTTATGAGACAGTTATCAATGTAAACAAATTCATGACATGAAGCAGGACTGTTACTAACACTGCTCCCTCTAGAATCTCTGCTTAAGTTAGGAAGGTTGAATTTATGGTGAGGCAGACATATGAGACACCAGATGACCAGACGACAGCATCACAGAGGAGGAATTATTATTTTGTAATGCATTAAGACTGTATCACGAGATAACACGTAAAATAGTCAACAGTTAGGTGAACTAAGCTGTCATTGCATAGGCCTTTGGCATCAAAATGTAATATATTCTAAACAGCCCAGGTTTTCACATAAATAAAGTTAGAGAGCTTCATGACTTACTTAAAGAGATATTAGGCTGTATGCAAACATATTAAGTCCATGTAAATGAGCATAGTTTTACTGACTTGAAAAGATATCTGTTCTGTTTTATAGAAACTGAAAATTGGCCCAGTGTTATAACTTTCTTAAAGAATATTTCAGGGAGGGGAAGTGGGGGGGAGGAATTACAAACTATGGATCTGATCCAAGTACTGTAAAAAAACAACAGAAAGAATCCTACTGACTAGAAAGGAACTTGGGCTGGGCTCTGGAAGCCAAATGCAGCAACCTAAGGCAAATCGTAGCCTGGAATTAGTTGGTGTGATTTTAGGCCAACTTAAGAAACAATGTAGGCTACATACTGAGATAATACTGACTATAAAATCCAAATAGGTTTGGCAAAATAACACTGGATCACACCAGTGGCTGTGCAAAGAAAATGCTGCACTCCAAAAGTGAAGCAGCAATGAGATTGGGAAAGAGAAGAATTGAACACATGCCAATTAATTTTTACTGAATATGAGCCACTTAGATGCATTGTCAACAGCAGATACAACCCTAGTTTCTCATATCTTTGCATTTAAGGGATCTTCTCTGAGAGGTGTTCGGCCCATGAAATAGGCCTCTAGATCAATGATGATCTAGAGGCCTATTTCATGGGCCGAACACCTCTAGATCAATATATTGATCAATATATTGATCTAGACATCACAGGTTAATGCTAAGGAAGTGCCCGGGTTGTTAAGACCTGCCCACAGCAAGCTGGAACATCTCAGAGCTGCCAAGCTCTAGCTTGTCTGTATCATTTATATTGACGATCCACCCTCCTGTCTATGCAAAAAAGGCTTTCTTAAATCTCAGTGTTATTTACTAACAATTCTTCCTAAAAGAATGTGAGAGCAGGGTACAAAAGCAGGCTACCGATCATCCTCAGAGATTCTCTGACCCTATGTCTAGAATATGGTATTGTCAAATACCATATTAATTGTTCCATGAGGCAGAGCTCACATGGACATTTTCATAGTGTAGTCTCTTCCATACAAGAGAGAGTGCTCTCCCTCAGCATCTTCCTAGTTGTGGCCTGAAGAACGGATGTTAGGAGAGAATATACAGCCTGTGTCTGTGTGTGTGGCTGACAGAAGGTGAAGTCTTCTTGGAATCTGGTGTGCAGATCTATACGGTAGAGGAAAAAGTACTATTTCGAGACTTGAGACACTATTACTTCAGAGAACAAGGCTTGTGTCATCAAGTAACAAAATTTTGTTCCTTCCCAGGGCAAAAACTTGTAATGGTAAATCTCCAAATCCAGCAAAATTAGTCCTCAAGTTTTCCAGCAATTCCAATGCTTATCAGTTACCCAGGTCCTCTTAAAGGCAGCCACTGAAAATTCTCACATCTGTTATTTAATATGGGTTTAGGTGCAGCTCGGTGAGGCCCTTAGAAAGACCCCGTGAAAGAATGTCAATGTGCAGAGAGACCTGTCTAGCTGTATGACTCCCCAGGAGCTTTGATGATTAGTTCCACATCCCTGACAGCCACCAAAACATACAAAGGCCCATGTGAACAGGTAATGCTAATACTCCATTCAAACAGGTCATGACTTGGGGCTGGCCAAGAAGAAGACACTGATGAGAACTGAATGAGCCCTGACCATTAGTCTGATAAAGGACTTGACAACTGGTCTGAAAACAGGTTTGATAAAAAAAAAAGAAATGGAGGAAAACTATACAGATGTCCCTCATACGCTGAGAGTGGCCAGCCTCCGATGGGGCAAGCCCGCAGCAGATTGAAGTTTGGATTCCTGCTTGTTCCATGGAGGTTTTGAGGACATTTGACACGAGATGAACAGAAGAAAAAGAGCTGCAGTGCTGCCCTGTGGAACTTGGTACTTAATAGTGACATTTAGCAACCTTCTGTTTCCATAATCATTACTGTTATCATTGACAGTTTACTCATTTCCAGTATGTGCCCATGCAGTAAACATGGTAGCAGGTAGTACCAGGCACTTACACAAAGTCCTCTAAATACATTTAAATGAGGAAGTGAATTTTCAGAAATTCGTAGGTGACTGTTGCAATATGTTTTTCTACTTCGCTGAAAATTCCGAGACCTGAAAACACTATCAAGAATGTCTAATAGCCTCCTGATGAATTACTGCAAGCCATGTAATTACAGACATAAAAATACCTTTTTTAGTAGAGATTATGCAACTTCTTATTTTAAAATTCATAGCAAAATCCTAAATTACCACCAGACCTGAAAAACACTCAGGTTAGATTTAGATACTTTCCTATTTTAAAAAGTTTACAGCCACTGTAGCATACAGTAAGAGGCTTTACTACTGCTACATACATAGAGTTCACCCTTATGGATGGAAGGGATCATAGGGGCAATGCCCAAGAGGATATGGAAGAAAATCAGCATCCAGCTAGAAAGCTAGAAAACTTCCCTCCACCTGTTGTTTTTCTTGGCTTTCATTCTGCTTTTGACATTGGATTTGTGCGTTGTCTTTTTAGAGAAAAGTTTGAGTCTGATAAAACATGAAGCTTATTTTAGACTTTCAAGAACTCAGTTTTGTGCTTAAGTGCACATCTAAGGAATTCTAATTAAACATTAACTCTGCAAACCTGAAAAAGTGCAAATTATGCAGCTAACTCCATGTATTAATTATTCATCCACACTGAAGTAATCTACTTGCAATATATTAATGTGTATTTTGGCAGGCAACAGTATATTAGTCCCTTCCAACCTGAATTATCCTCTGATCTGATTGTATTTAAAAAAAAAAAAAAAACAAAACCAAAACAACAGTCTTTCCCCACCTGAAAAACAGGAAAAACACACTCCACATTTTAACTTGTCATCCCTCATTAGGCTAAATTTTGTCTAGCCCCCCGCCTTGATACAGGATTATACAAAACTGTTTTGGATTATGTCTACTACTTTTAAAAGTTCCAAATGATGCAACTTGTATCACTCCAGCCATTACATCTGGATTTGTTTAGGGACCTCCACTGAGTTTCTGTGTTGTCGTTCTAAAACCCCAATAAAGAAGCCTGCACTTCCCCTCTCTGCAGACACTGCGATAATGACATGGAAAACAGCCCGCTGGATTAACATCTCCCTCTCATTTTCAGGGATTTATATGTAGTAAAACACACTAAATGAATCTCACTTAGCTGGAAAAGGGATTATGTAAAAGCTCAACTTGAAAAAAAGATGTCAAGAGTGCATGCTAATTGCTAGTCGCAATATTTCTGGCTGTGCTAGAGTTGGGTTTTACGATTAACACATTTTCTGAATTATAAACAATTTTATTTTAACATTATATCTTGGGCTGTATCAAACACATTAACAGGTATCCACTTAGTTTACTGAAACAATCTCTTACCCTATGTTGTATAAGCAAAGAACAGGACAGAATGATACTTTATAATTATTTATAAACTTCATTGGTTCAAGTCTATATTCCTGAAACAAATCAAATGCAAACATTCCTGATTTTATAGTAAATATTAGCGGTGAAAAATAAACCAGAATGAAGACATGCCTAAATCTCTATATGGACCAGGCCTTGCACTAGATATGGATTAGAAGTCTTCTATAATTCATTAAGCTATTTTTTTCAAAGTTTGTTTCAGATCAAAAGAACAAGCAGACTCGGTGTATGCAAATACAAAAGGCATCTAAAACAATCATTTGCATATGTAGATACCCAAAAGGCAATTTAAACATGAGAAGTATGAAATGGAAAATGGCAGGTGCTTTTCTCCTTTTCAAAATTTGGCTATCACTTCCCTCAGTCAAACAAAATTCATTAAAGAGAACTATCAATACACCTCTCAGGAGAGAGGACTTTCATTTTAGGAGGAAGGTTATAAAGCTTATCTTCATCTCTTTGCAAGTTAAAATCTACTAAGTGAAGTATTCTGCAAACTGAGCTGAGTACTAATTTTCACACGCCCTCTTAGGCAAGAACAATTATTCTAATTACAGTGCTAAACGTTACAGAAGGAATACTAGTGGTGGCAGTATATTATATATAGTGACATGTTCCAGACAAACACTCTCTTTCACTATATGTGGCAAGATCCTGGATCTGTTTCTGGTGCCCAAAGGCATCTTCACACAAAACCCAAAGATTTAGAATACAATGATGCATTTTGGTACAGTTTCCCACATTCAGCTCTGAACAGCTTCAGACACCCACATGAGACTTCCATTAGCGAGGGGGGTAGGGGGAAATTCAGCAATAAGATATTAGTATTAATTAATAATGTCCTCTATCACAGAGACGGTTATACCTTCAGGGAAGACTTCATCATCAAAAGAAAAAGTCACCTATCTTCAAACAAGTTTAGATAAAATGAGAGGCTCATAAGATTTAGTGGGCAACCAACAGACACCTTCAATAGTCACTATTCTATGAAGGAAAAAATGTTTCATGTTGAATTATAATTGTGTTTTCATCAAATTGTCTTTCCTACCCATACTTTTGTCAGTTTGGCATTACATAGTGGAGCCTCACAAATTATACAGAAATTCTTCAGCATTTGTAAAGTGGGAAGAGCTTATAGTATTATTATTTTATGTAATATTATGTATTACAATTTATTATTATAAAATAATACTATTGTAGTATACCATTAAACTAAGTAGGTATTGCCCGTTATTTCAGACTTAGATTTATTAACAGACTTTGCAATAAAGCAAAAATGGAAATGTTTGAACATATGAATAAGGTGAAGATCCACTCTCCATTTTTGGAAGCCTACTCAATAACAGATATGTTTTTGTCTCCTGTTACTTCTCCAGAATTAGTAGGACTTTCTATCTGTTTCTATTTGTCATAAAAAAACACAAAACAAAATTAACTCCAATAAGAAAAAAAGTCTAGCATCAATGAGACTGATGCTTCTGATTAAGGGATTTTTATATTTTAAGGAAGGATTAAACTAATAAATTCAAAACTTCACACAAAATGTAATGAATTTGGGTAGACAGTATACAGAGATTTTCTTACTTCACAGAATCACAGAATAACCAGGTTGGAAAAGACCTACCGGATCATTGAGTCCAACCATTCCTATCAAACACTAAACCATGTCCCTCAGTGCCTTGTCCACCTGCTCCTTAAACACCTCCAGGGAAGGTGAATCAACCACCTCCCTGGGCAGCCTGTTCCAGTGACCAATGACCCTTTCTGTGAAAGAGATTTTCCTAAAGTCCAGCCTAAACCTCCCCTGGTGGAGCTTGAGGCCATTCCCTCTTGTCCTGTCCCCTGTCACTTGGGAGAAGAGGCCAGCTCCCTCCTCTCCACAACCTCCTTTCAGGTAGTTGTAGAGAGCAATGAGGTCTCCCCTCAGCCTCCTCTTCTCCAGGCTAAACACCCCCAGCTCTATCAGCTGTTCCTCATAAGGTCTGTTCTCCAGCCCCTTCACCAGCTTTGTTGCTCTTCTCTGGACTCGCTCCAGAGCCTCAACATCCTTCTTGTGGTGAGGGGCCCAGAACTGAACACAGGATTCGAGGTGCGGTCTCACCAGTGCCGAGTACAGAGGGCAAATAACCTCCCCGGACCTGCTGGTCACGCCGTTTCTGATCCAAGCCAAGATGCCATTGTCCTTCTTGGCCACCTGGGCCACTGCTGGCTCATGTTCAGTCGCTGTCAACCAACACCCCCAGGTCCTTCTCCTCTAGGCAGCTTTCCAGCCAGGCTTCTCCCAGTCTGTAGCTGCACAGGGTTGTTGTGCCCCAAGTGCAGGACCCGGCATTTGGCCGTGTTAAACCTCCTGCCGTTGGACTCTGCCCAGCGATCCAGCCTGTATTTCTTTGTGGGTCTTGTGAAATATCTGGTGGCCTCAAAGCTGAGAGTCATTGCCCAATTTTAACTCTTTCCTACTTGTTGATGATCTTAATGAAAAGATCAGAGACTTGGCTAGCTTGAGCAATGATTTACGCTCTTATTCTTCAAAATGATGCTGCCAGTTTAGGCCTTCACCTGTCTGACTGAAGAAGACTTGGAAGCTATAGTTAGATCTGGTATTTGTTCTTCAATACTGTGTAGTGAAAGTGGCCATTACAGGTGTTATATTATTCAACTGCATTTTTTATCATCCCTTGCTTGCAGGTTTTTCTGTGATAACAGACATTGACTTCTTAAGATTGTTTCGCATCAACATGAAAAATATCAATCTTGAGAGGCAAAGGGCAAAGTGTTTGAAACAATGAAGCATTATTACTTTGCCACAAATCCAGAAGGCTCCCTAACAATACTTATAGAGTAATACTTGCAGGCTTCAAAATATTTAAGCATTGATATTAAAGTGATCCATATGAGGTACGCAAGTTAACTCCCAGTCTCCTAGCAGATTAACTAACATAAGCACCAAAAAGTCTCAGAGGAAACATAATGAAATCTAATAAAACCAAATGAGACCAGTTACACAACAGTTTCATAAAGTGACTGATCCGGTTCCTACTGAAATCAACAGGAATTTATCCAGTTCTTCAAAAAGTACTTTGGGTAACATGTTTCTGAAAACTAAACCTCACCCTTTCGCTAAAATAATTTTTTTTTTCTTTTCTAAAGAAGCCTCAAGGATAAGGGCTCCAAAATCACACCATCATCCTTTGTTAATTAAATCCACTCCTTACAAAGCAGGCCTCTCGTTCTCCTTTTCATCTCACAGATATTTCTATGAAAAGATGCATAACAACCGACACTTTTTTTACTTCACTAAATCGCACTGTGGAGATTTCTCCTCTTTTAGAATATGAAGTGAATTGCTTTCACCCAACTCAGCCTTATTTAATCAGTCTGTCTGTTTTGCTTGCATGTCGATTTCTCCTTTTTCTAAACTGACATTACCCTCCGTTCATCAATTGTACATTCAGCAACAGCTTCCACTTGCAAAAACACTCCTTCCCCTGAAAAACTTTAGCAAAAGGAGGGCAAGTAAAGCTATCCTGAAATAAGAACACTTGCCTCCTGGGATTTAGTTTCTTTTCAGATCGTCTTTATTCCATTTGCAAGGTGCCGTTAGAGGATTTCCACCTCGTGACTTTTCTATTTATTTTTCCAATACATACTCAAGTTGTTAAACTACCTTATCACGCAAAACTCTTTCTTTTCAGTGCTTATGAAACACTGTTATGAGATGTCACATTTTCAGCACAATGCTGATGATGCAAATGGGAACACAAGACATCTGTATCCTGCTGAAGACAGAGAGGCACAAAAATAAGTGTCTAGTGATGGAACTGAAATCAGACTGGTGTAGCTCAGAAACAAAGGGTACATATATTAACATACCTTGTTTGTATGACCTAGATAACCTGGTCACCTACTGAAGAAAGTTAAAATGATCTAACGCTGCTTAAGTGATACATAACTTCCTAAAAGGAAATTGTGGAGAGGGGGGTGCTGGCCTCTTCTCCCAAGTGACAGGGGACAGGACAAGAGGGAATGGCCTCAAGCTCCGCCACGGGAGGTTTAGGATGAACATTAAGAAAAAATTTTTCACAGAATGGGCCATTGGGCACTGGAACAGGCTGCCCAGGGAGGTGGTCGAGTCACCTTCCCTGGAATGTTTAAGGGATGGCTGGACGAGGCACTGAGGGGCATGGTTTAGTGTTTGATAGGAATGGTTGGACTCGGTGATGCGGTGGGTCTTTTCCAACCTGGTTATTCTGGGATTCTATGATTCTATGATAATTCATACATGCTTGTGAATTCCCCCTAACAAGAAGGCAAGCGGAATTTATTTAACCCTTTAAAAATCTGAGGACAGTGTGACCAAGTATCTCACGTATCTCTCTTACATAGAGCTAAATTAGGCTCTTCTGTCATTGTCTATGCAAGAGGCAAATTGTTCTCACCAAGCATGACAACAATACGAAGTGAAAATAAAAATTCATTTATATTTAGTCACAGCTCAGCACACTAGCATATAATCAGGTTAGAAACCCAGTACCAAAGGGAAAGAGTTTAAAAATCATTCCTAGAGCTTTCCCTTAGTCAAGGTACATATATGGAAAATTCGAGATGGCTTCTTAGTTACATCCTGGTTTATAACAAACAGCTGCTCAAGGTAGGAGTTCATAAAGGTCTGAAAGAAGCCACGAAGCCCATATCTGAGCGTCAAGACACCAGGTGTCTAAGAAAACAGAATGAATAGGATGCTAGATGACTAAAGCCTCATGCAATCCAAGGGAAAGAACGGAAGATAACTAGGATGATGACCTTCACTTAAAACCGTCAGAGAAGAGGCAACTGGCATGTTTACACTGGTACCAGGCATGATGTCCCAGAAAATATTTTCATTTGATATTTCACTAGAAGATTATACTAGAACATCACATAGCCTCCCAAAAGGGGCGACAGCAATTGCTAAAACCAATGCTCCTGTAAATTTAATCTAACCGTATACGCAGGTAACAATGAAGATAAGCAACTATGGATTTATCAGAAGTACAATAACAGCAGAGTGGTCACAGAGAAGGAGAGGAGAAAGCAGAGTGTCCCAAGGTGTGGGATGAGTGAGAAGATAACAAACAGGTGACCCAGAAACACTCACTGAAACATCAGAGAGAGAAGTACTTAAAAGCCAGGGGAAAGAAAGTTTCTTTTCAGCAGGCATCTAAAGTAAGCAAGAATTAAGCAGCACACTGAAACCCTGAACTGATGTGAGACTTGGAATATTAAAGGATGGAGAGGGAGGTCTCAACACAACTAACAGTAATTATTGAAACTGCTGAAAGACAATTCAAAGACACAAAGGACAAACTGGAAGTGTGACTGAAAACGTGTCCCATAAATTAAGGGATCTAGCACAGAGAAGACTTTTAGCTGACACCCAGTCACCTGAAGAGAGAGTAGAGATTGAAACTACGGAGCAATGATCAAGAGAATTGCACGTGATACCTGACATCAGGATCGGAGGTAGATACAAAGACATATGTGGAAGTCAGTATTAGGGGAACAGAGAATTTTACAGGAATGGAGTGGGAAAGAAGTAAGGTCCACTTGCACAATTAAGTGAATGAAAAGACCTCATTAGCCTGATGCATTGAGGAACATCAGTTGATAATTGTAGAGGCTTGAATAGCAGCATTTCTGCAGTCATTCTACCATTAAAGATACTTAGAACCCATGAAATAACATCTCTTGCAAAAGAAATAATGAAGCGAGGAAACTGGATTTTTTCCCCCTTCACACTGCAAAATGCACACTCTTCTCCTATTTGTTCTTGGCAAGAGAGGAAGTGAATATGTTTATGATAATGGCATAAGACACTAATGCATGTGGATGGAAACTAAAGAAAGTTGCCTGTTCCACTGGTTCAGCTGTGGATTGAATACACATGCAGGAAGCCAGCCTCATTTGCAAAGCTCTAGACTGTAACAGAACAGGAGCTTAACCATTTTTCAGAGAGCTGAAGAAGCCAGCAATTGGCTTAGAGTTGAAACCACAGCCACGTAAATCCTGTTTGGCACAGACACCTTAAGGTCAACAGCCTGCTGACTTCTAGGGGTTAAGAGAAAGGCAAAGTTACATGAAACATTTTTAAAAAGAGAAACCACTGGGGAAGTTCAATAAAATCTTATCTGTAGCACAAATGTTGCACTTAATGAAACTAAAGTCTTTATTTATGCTTTCAGAATATAGCAGACTCATTGAAACAATTACTCAAAGTATTGCTGCCTAACTGAAAACAAGACACATCTTTGGATGTGTACTGATACAAAAAACATGAAACGCTGGACATCTGGGATTCTCACTCTTGATTAAACTTTCCCTCAAATCTTACTTTTAGTTTCTGTCTGACACAATTTTACTGAATTTGGGAATAATACACATTTGGTGTCTAATTAACACTAGATCCTGGCTGCTGTTCGAAAAAGCATCCTGCGTAGGCAAGTACTTTGTGTGTGAGAAATGACTCAGCTGCAGACAGAAGTAAACACACTTGTTTATTAATTAAGAGAAAAGTGAATTTCTGACAAGTGGCGGCTTTTATTTTTTTGGACAAGGAGGAATATTGTCAAGGAAAATATAATTAACCATGTTCAGAATGACATTTGGAGGAAGAGGTACTGTGCATTTCCAAGTAGTTTGGGTGAGACCTTGCACCTGGTTGACTGTAAGGGCAGTAAGGGTGACAGTTTCTTGTTGCTTCCCCTCCAGACATTTATGGACAGGCCAACCACAAAACAGAGCTATTCCATATCAACTGAAATATCAACTGGATATTTAATAGAAGTGCAGTTGCTTCTAGCTGCAGCACTGACTCATTAGAAATATTTTATGCAATGCTGAGCAGAAGAGAAGATATGGCAAACATTAAACACAGAAAATGAAATCAGACAGATTTTATGAGGTTAAAGTCAAAGAGAAAGCGTAAACTGGCAAATGCTGTCTCTGGACAGACCCACGGAAAAACAGATGTACTAAGATCAGATAATGGAGGGAGGGAAGGACTGTCTTTCAGAAAAAAAAAAAATTCAAAAACATAAGCATGAGACTGTTAGAATTAGTCTACGAGTGATTGCTTTAAAAGAAAAAAAGGATTTACTCCTATCTTTGAATTAAAAAGGAATAATAAATTAATTTTATTAATTGTTGGTAGTTAATATTTCCTAATAGCATCTTGAATGTTGGAAAGTCTCTCTTAAAAATAAATAGCTAAAGGGATAGTTCTGTTTTACTTCCTCAATTTCGTAAGTCTTTCCCCTCATGGAATACCACTCAAACTATATATTAGAGCAGTGAGATAATACCCAGAATGAGTTAGAGAGGCAAAATCCAATGAGAATTGAGTTCTGCTTATAAACACTGCACAAGTTTAAAACAGAGACTTAAGTACAAAAGGAATTGATTTTACCCAGAGAAATTTACATTCCTTTAAGTGTATTAAGTCATTTACAGACTGCACCAAGTCATCATCTAGTTAGATTTTGTCACCGAATTCAGTAAATCTAGGATTTCACCCCGCCAATGTGCGTGGGTTGCATGTGAACATGCTCGTGTTATAGCACTGCAGAAGTACATGAAAACATTCTTTTGAACCCTAAAGTGCCATCTGTTTTATAGCTATTTTCTCAAGCCTCATTCTGTCTCTTCTAATTTCCCTCAAAACAGCCAAATAAAAGAAAGTATCTCCTGCAACCAAATTTAAAAACCCACCTTCATCTACAGAATTCTTCTCAATGTCTATGGAAGCGATGTGCATGTGGCAAGTAACATAGACGTGTTCTAAGTCTACCACAGACTTATTCATGACACGCAGCCAACCGCAGCAATGGTATTTTTCCCTAATTGTCCATGGATTTCACAAGCACGGAGCAAGAAGTATGGAAAGTTCATTACTAGAAGTCACTCATTCCACTTAAAGTATATGACAATCAGGTGTCTTGTGGAAATTGGAAACTGCTTGAACAGAAAGACCTGTGAGTAAAGTAGCTGAACATATTTTTGCTGAAACAATGCTTTCAGTATCTGTAATTATATTTTTCCGTTCACAGGGAGATACTAAACATAAAGTGTTCATGAGCACAGATTGCTCAGAGCCAGGAGGTGAAGTCTCTTACACTACCTCAAACAACAGGAGTCTGAACTGCATTTCACATAGACTTTGGATCCCTAGCAACTCTTCTAAACCACCAGCAGTTCACGCTGCTCCCCATAGTTCTGTTCCCCTGATTCCTTTCCTGCCTGCATGTCTGGATTTTCTTCCAGTTGAAACCATTTTGTGTTGAAAAATAATATGCCCATCTTTTGCCTCCTATTCACATAAAAATGCTGCCAGCTTCCTTAGTGGTAAAAATCATGCTCGTAAATTTTAAAATTATGTTGAAGGTATTTTGCTTTACCAAACATTCAAAATTAATTTCAGTTGAGAGAGGTATGGCAACATCCTCAGCTTGGCTGTTAGTATTTCAATTTAACATGTGCAGTCCAAAGTCATAATACTTTGGAAGAAAAAAACCAAACCAGAAACCACATCATTAAAGCATAATGCAAACAAGTAATGCTTTTAAACATTTTTCTTTGCTGACTTTCTGAGCTTCTATGGACCTTAGCACCCAGACAGGATGAGTTAAGAACTGGGTGTGATTAGCCATTGTTCTAGTTTGTACGACTGACCTTCTACATGACCTTGAGACACTAACTCTTTGTCTAATCCAATCATATGGAAATCTAAACTGAATCGTCTTTTAGTACAAGTTTTTAAAATTTCTAACATGACAGACCTGATCTTGTTCAGGTCTTGCGAACTTCATTGCAGAATAAAACCAAAACCATATAATGTTAAAGTTATAAAACAGAACTACACCATTTTCTTATACTGCAAACCAAAGATTTGCAAAAATATTGCCACTCTGTCCTAACCTTTAAACAAACAGATGTATAATAGAATAAATTATTCAAACTTCCCAAATTTCAGGAATTTTTACAGTTGGATGTAGTTCTAACAATTTTCATCTCGTTTTTTGTGAAACTTTTTGTTGCTGTGCACCCCATGTTACAAACATAACATTACTTAAAATAAAAAATGTCGTTGCCTGGAGAAGCGAAATGCCATGCACAAGATGAAGTCACTTTTAGGACAGTGTGATCTCTTACTGGGTTACCAGATTAAAAACCAAGTCAGCAACAGGGAGGAATGATAGCATCAGCTACCACTTACACAAAGTAAAAATGATGATAAAGTATGGGGTCATGCTCATCTGTTCACTAATGAGTCTCTCAAGGGCATCACTGTTACGCGTTTCTGAGAAATAAATAAAAAATGGCATAAAAAAAAATTATGATACAATGCAATTGTTTAGCATGGCCTATGCAAAAAAACCCAAAAGCAAACCTACCAAACACATCAGCATTGCAATAATAAAGAAAATCACAAGGAGGCAGACTGACACCACAATCAGTAAAATGCATGAGAGAAAGGAACAAAAAAAGAATGTTCAGAACAGGTGAAGATCTCACAGAGGACAGACAGTCCAAACTTTTTCACTTGCACAGGTAACAAAAATGAATGGCAACATAAAATTTCCAGACACCGTAACAGACTACAAGAAACTGAATGCTAGGTATTTTATGTCTGCAGATTTGTCTTTGTGAAGAAGTAAAAAATATTTGACACCGTAGAAGTCTGCTGCACTGATCAGCATAACCAGCACCTTAGCTTTAGATAATGTTCTATGAGCTCATCTGGTATCACTACCTTCCTTGCTTGGTTGACAGGACCAAGGTACCAAGTAAGTGAAAGGGGAGACGATAGCCCGAGGTGTTTTATAGACTGGAGAAAGAAGGCCTGCGTAGTGGCAATGCGCCTTATACCTTAGCTATGAGATGGAGATCACAGACTGTATGCCTCTGGATGGAAAAGAGAGTGTATTTTTCGTTTGATCATAGAACAGCAGAAAATCTTGTCTCTGGATGTAAGCCAGAACACAAACCCTTCTTTCCACTGTGGATACCCGAAAGACTAGGCATGTCCCTATTTTCTATTTCCATTCAGATTCACCTTCAGTTTGAAGAGATTTTTGGAAAAGATCATTCCTGTCTTCCCGTATCCACGTATTTGATTTCTATAAGCTGGATTATGTTAAAGGTAACAATCACCCCAGAAGAATCATGATAGTGAACTTGAAGGTGATGGCAACAGCGTCTGGTCTATATCTGGGTTTAGATATAGACCACGGAAAGCTTCTGCTGTAGCAAGGGAAGTTCTCACAACCATAACGTCCACTGCTGCATCTAGCAGCATCTCTGTATTGCCTTCAGTCTGTGCTATATTGAGGTGACATTGTGTCTGGAATTTGCGTAGGAAGTTATTTCATTTCAACTTTTTCCAGGAAAGCAACAATAACACGCAAATGAAAACTCAACAAAGCACTCTGCAGGGAGAGACCCCAGGAAAAGAATGCCAGTAAAATCTGCATTTCTTTGGACATTCTCAGAATAACCTGCACATTTTCAGGTGCAGATGTTGCCTAGAATTTTTTTGAGGAAAAAATCAATAATGCCTTTATTACTCAGACCTTTTACCTCTTTGTGGCATTACTTTTAGGACTGGCAGAGTGCTGGCGTGTGTGATCCAACCCATAGGAGTAAATAATATACGATGACTATAATACTACTTCACTTCCTCAGATTTATGAGAGAGATGTAGGTTTAATTATAAGCTCTACAACATACTTTTAGCATGACCTTCAGCAAGTAAATATACTGTAATTCTATACTTCAACTCTCTAGGCTGGGCATAACTAGACTTATTTTTTCCATTTCTTCTGTGTACTGGCTTGCCAGTTATTCAGAGATAGGATCTTTGAATATACATGGGTAAAACATCACCATTAAAAAGTACAATTTCCAATAACAGATGTAAATCAGTCAGAGGGTTGAAATTAAAAGCAGTTTTTAAGACTAACACATGTATTGTCATGACTCCTCACTGAATGCTTACAGATTAAATTGGTCTGTGCTCAGCCAGCCGCCTACACGCGCACAATCTCACTGTTCACTAAGCCCCTATCTCACTGTGACTGCAGCTCATTAATAAAACAAAAAATAAATAATAAAAATAAACAAATGAACAAAAAAGAAAAACAGCCACACAATGCATTGCAATTATGATAGTTGTAAAGTTTAATCTAAATCTGTGGAAGCCCCAGTCATGATACACTGGCTGGGGAGATCATGTGCCAAAACCCAGAAATTATTCAGGAGGAGCTGTAATATGCTTACAATCATTTTATTCCTGTGCCAAAGAACTAATGTTCTTGTAAAAAGCTTTTAAAAGCAATACAATATACCAGCCAGACATAAAGACATTTGTCCTTGGTTGCTTAGTGATCCTAGAATAGAAATGTAAAGAAATTCATTGAGCTTTTATTCTAACTAATTCAAAAGGTTAGATGTTATTCTCTAGACTTATCAGTAAATATATTTAAGAATAAGGTCTTTTAGGAGGACATTATTATTTTATACTATTCTTTATGTAAAAGACTCATTAAAACGTGCCTATGGTGAGGATATAGCTCTTCTAGCAGCAGCAGGAATTAGTAAACACCACTGAGGTACATTTATCATGTTTAAAATACATTAACATGACTAAGTTACATTTCAAGAATTTAATGCATCCATTTTTTCCTCTGTCTTTCCTTCATTTTCTACAATTCGCAAGCTTTAGGGAAATCTGCTCTCTGCATCACTGGTGAAAGAAAACTAACCTCTCCCACTAAAGACTAAAAGCTCAAAGGAACAAGTAGAGAAATGGAGAACGGCACAAGCCTTCTCTTTTGAAAATGGAACCATTCTCACCCCAGTCTCCTAGCTCTCTGGTATTCTGAGACCAGAATATTTCTTAAATGGGTGCAATATAATTCTAGCACCACTGCAGTAGAGACCATTGCTTAAAGAAGTGTGGCCAACAGGTCAAGGGAGGTGATTTACCCTCTCTACTCCATTGTTGTGAGACTCCACCTCTAGTACTGTGTCCAGTTCTGGAATTCCCAGCGTCAGAAGGATATGGAACTGTTGGAACAGGTCCAGAGGAGGGCTACAAAGATGATAAGAGGGATGGAGCACCCCTGCTATGAAGACAGGTTGAGAGAGCAAGGGGTTGTTCAGCCTGGAGAAGAGAAGGCTCTAGGGAGAACTTTCAGCAGCCTTCCAGCAACTGAAGGGGCTACAAGAAAGTGGAGGAGGGACTTTTTACAAGGGCAGGTAGTGACAGGATGAGGGATAATGGCTTTAAATTGGAAGGGGGAAGATTTAGATTAGACATTAGGAAGAAATTCTTCATGATGAGGGTGGTGAGACACTGTCACAGGTTGCCCAGGGAATCTGTGGCTGCCCCACACCTGGAGGTGTTCAAGGCCAGGGTAGATGGGCCCTTGAGCATCCTGATCTAGTGGGAGTTGTCCCTGCCCATGGCAGGTGAGGTGGAACTGGATGATCCCTTAAGGTCCCTTCCAACCCAAACTATTTTATGACTCTATGACTCTGTAATTTACCTTAATGTGAAACGCCGCATGTAAGCACTTGTGGAGCAGTTGACATGCTGTTAACTCACACCCTAAAAGTAAGTTAGTTAATTTGCTCCAAATTCTAAGTAGAATAAATTAGCTCTACAGAGACGTACACTAATTTCCAGTATACTGAAGATCTAGTCTGACTCTCTTCCAGAAAGTTCTGGACAATGGAGTGAAGGTTTGGCCTCCAATTGCTTCCCCCTGCGGTGTAGTGCAGAAGGAGCTGTAATCTCATCTCCTCTCACTCATGCTTTTCTCTGGTAGGAATGTTTCCACTGCTCCAGACTCCACTGCCTTCCGTATATGACCTGCAGGAGAGCTCCACATTGCATTAAGCATCTTACACCCTCACTACTTATTAAAAGCAGTGAGGAACTCTGGGCTTCAGGCCAGTGCCACTCCCACCTCACCCAGGGTATAACATATGTACAAAGAAGGACAGATGGACAAAAGGACAAATGACGAACAGAACAAATAGAACAAACAATTATCTGTCTCATGGAAAAGTGAGGATTAGGCTCAATTTCCTTTCAGATTACAATTTGCATGTAGCTATATAGTACAGTACAAACACAAACAAGTTTTAGTTTCATGTAAATTGGAGTTAAATAACATAATAAACGAACAAATGTTATCTAAGAAACCTAATATCCCAAGCAGCAAGTGCTCTGCCAACACTATCCTGCAGCGTAACTGCTTACATTGACCTGTCACTAGAAGTGGCACAGCTATAGCTGTTATGGTAAAGTTATCTCAGATAAGAATCTTTTAGTAACTAGCACCTATAACATAGATAAAGGGCTTATAATAAAAATATCGGTGAGCTGGCAATCTTCCGATAACATTCCTGCAACCACTAGTGACTGTTTTCTCAGAGCTGACAGTATTCTCAAAAATACTTCAGAAAACCTGTGCAAAGCGCAACTGGACCAAGATTCCTTATGTTTCATGATTCTTAGTTATGCTGGGAACCTTAGTCCATGTCCTTTTAGGCAATATCTAACACATGAAGAACACAAGTCTCAAGATCTGTTTTCCACACAGTCATATACCAACACTTCAAGGCAAAACGAAAATCATGAAAACGGTCACAGATGTCCCAAAGTATGATGCAGAGATTTGGAAACTGACTCCTACTTCCAGCCTCTGTTTTTTAAATCAACAGAGCTACATGCATAACCAAGAAAATTACATTTGGAAAGTACATAGAGAAAGATTATTATATCAGATCTTGTTTGAATTAAGACCAGAGATTATTCTTTTAAATGAACAGTCCGGAAATATACTTATTTAACTACATGGGTTTAATTAAAATGTCTTCTAATTTATGCTGTAGTAATGAGGGGAGAACCAGAGTAACATAATTTCAATAATGTTTATACTTGGGATTAATTTCCTTTAAATAGTACAAAGCATCCTCTCAAAGTTTTCAAAATGATGTCAGTGTGAGTCTATGGGGTATGATGTTACAATGTTGGAATGAAATTATGTCACTGCAAATCTATGAAAGCAACATTGTAAGAAATGAACCAAACCTATACTAATGTGTTAAAAAATTCTGAAAACAATCCAAATGAAATAAAGAACTTTGAATAAAATTAAAATATTGCAGACCAGAAATTATTAATCTGAGACCGCAATCACCAGCCTCGACTACAGATCCATAAATATATATATATATATATATATATATTTGGCTACTGAAATCTGTAGTATATTACCTATATTCAAATCCATTGTAGTTCAAGTGACTGTAGTTTGCCTGGAGTCCTTGTGCCAAATCTGGTCAGAGTATAATACTGGAAATTACATATCAGGTACAACAACTGCAGTAGAGTGAAAATGGTTGGAGAATTTGAACAAGGCACGTTAAGTGAACCAAATTTACTCTGGATAGAATGTGAAAGCAAGAAACCAACATCTGGTCCCTTGTCCGGCTTCTAGAAACAGTCATCCAACTGCAAAGCAGAGGTCATTTAACTGCATCAATAAGGGTAGAATAATTACTAATTAACATACAATGACATAATTGCACGATATTTCACTACCGCTACCTTTTCTTGCCAGACATTTTCCCTTTCTTTATCAGATTAGCACTTGCAGTTATCTTGAATCAAATTTCCAATGTATTTCAACCTAAAACGGATTTAGTCTGAAATTACACCGTCATAGGGAAATGAAGGATATGCATTTCAGCTTACAAAATGTATGAATTTTACATATTGAAGCTATTTCATTTCACACACTTAACTACCCTGTCACAGTCTTTACACACATTCTTGGACCTCCTTACCAGCACACTGTAGAAAAATCTTACGCTGTTTCTCCATCAGTACTGACCATAACTGAACAAACAGATTACAGTGATTGCAATTCTCAGGGACATTAACAGATCTTTCTAACGTTCTAAACTGTACACATTTCATGTATCTTATCTTAGGCTGTTTAGTTTTGTGTTTTGTTTTATTTTTAAATGTGCATTTGTTTTAGAAGAGTTTAGCCCAAAGTGAAATTCAGCTGAAATCAGAGTCTCATCCAATTTGATTTGTAATGTTTATTTTTTTTAATAGTTTTGACACAAGTCAATACATTGGCCCCTCACCACAAGAAGGATGTTGAGGCTCTGGAGCGAGTCCAGAGAAAAGCAACAAAGCTGGTGAAGGGGCTGGAGAACAAGAGGAGCGGCTGAGAGAGCTGGGGGTGTTCAGCCTGGAGAAGAGGAGGCTGAGGGGAGACCTCATTGCTCTCTACAACTACCTGAAAGGAGGTTGTGGAGAGGAGGGAGCTGGCCTCTTCTCTCAGGTTACAGGGGACAGAACAAGAGGGAATGGCCTCAGGCTCCACCAGGGGAGGTTCAGGCTGGACATCAGGAAAAAAATTTCACATAAAGTGGCATTGGTCACTGGCAGAGGCTGCCCAGGGAGGGGGTTGAGTCACCTTCCCTGGAGGTGCTTAAAGGACGGGTGGATGAGGTGCTGAGGGACATGGTTTAGTCATTGATAGGAATGGTTGGACTCGATGATCCGGTGGGTCTTTTCCAACCTGGTGATTCTATGATTTTACACGGACATGAAACTGCCAAGATTTACCAGTCTGGGAAATCTGGGTGACAAAAGAGAAAATACTGATGTTTTTGTTCTCCTCAGCCCCGCTTTGACAGCGCATTTGATATTAACTTTGCTCCTAATCCTCACTTTTCCATGGGACAGATCCAGGAAAAATCATGGTAATACTATCACTTCTGTTCTGCAGAATTCCAAGTTTATCTTTGGAATGCATTCCAGGACAGTTTACTGTACTGTATTTTCATGACACTCCTGAGTGGCTGACCAGGTGCCAAGCACAAAATCCATTTAAGCACTGTGAGTGCTACCAAAAAAAAGCTACTTCCTTGGTGTGGAAGTTATAGTAAGGAACTGATGCAGTCAAAAGGAATAGAAAGACTTAAACAGCACACAGATTTTTCACAAAGTGTTATTTTTCTTTGGGCTACTTAATAATTTTGGGACTCTGATAACTCTCTCGACACAGGAATGAATTATTTGAAGTTAGTATTAGTAATTTAGTTTAGTTTTGATAGCTGCCAGCTGTAACCTGACAGCACTTAGGCTTAGTCACATGGAAATCCCCTGTTGTATATATTCTAGTATGCTGGATCTTTTTGCACTCATCAGTTTTATATCTTTCCGCAAATACCAGAAGAAAGATCTTTTTAGGTTCTGGCAAGGATCTTGGAATGGGAAAATGTGCAAGTTGCCAAAAAGGCATTGATTACTGTAACAGAGTAGCCTGGAGTTTCTATCCTTTTCCTTTTAATATGTAAACTTGTTTCTCATTTAGAACTGACTCTCCTGGCAAAGGTGTTTTCCTCACTGCTAGGTTGTGTACAGCTAGACTATATGTGACTATTATCTTGGAGTATGCAAGCCAGTTTTCACTTACTCAAAAGCAAATATGAGTTTTATACCATTCAGTCCTACATTGCAGGAGACAGAGTGTGTACACACCAGAGAGGTACAGAAACAGTACTTCTATAGCATTTATGATTTTGACCATGATCTCAATAGAAGCAACTATGGAAAACTCCTTAAAAATTCTTTCTAGCCCAAGGAAGAACTTACTTTAAGTAAACTCAGTATGCTAGGATTAAGTATGCAAGGATATGCTCCAACAGCGAAATTAATGAATGTTTACAAGATGACCTTGCACAGTAATGATATTTCTTTGTATGTCTAGGGAGGGAACACAGGGTTGTGGATTTGGGTTTTTTTTTGTCCCCATTAAGGTGATCGGGTGATGCTCCAGTAAATCTTGAAGAAGCTTGACAAACATTGGAAGAGCAGTGGCGAATTTCAGGCACCAAGAAAAGGCAGGAGAGTATTTTTAGATTTCTCTTCTCAAACTTTATCTTCCAAAGCTCGCAACTAACCCTACAGACTTTGCTGCCCTCAAAGTGCAACACAGAATGGAAACACAGACCCATCCAGCTGACACAGGAATTACACATGGGAGCATGACTAAGTGTGTAAGTGGTTAAGTGAAGCCTCAGTCTGACATGCAATTCCAGTTCAGAGTCTGCCTCATGCGACTGAAACGCAGTCGTTGTTCAGCAAATCAAACCATCAGGTGGACACTCTCCCTCTCTGGTGTGCTTTGAGCAGACAACATATGAATTTCAGGCAGAGGACTATGGTTTCACTTTAAAGTGTGATGCGTGTTTGTACACTTCTATGTGTAGGTGTCTACACCCACATACCGTGCCCCCCCCCCCCCCCAAAAAAAAATCCACAAAGTACACTGTGGCCAGGTAAAATGGTGTATAAAGCAGATGAGAGTTCCTAAATGCAAACATATGTCTTTGGGTGGTAAGTCAACTGGTTCATAAAATATTTTCATAACGTTTTTTCCACTTCTGTATTATGACTAATGCCAAAGAACTGTGTGTTGTAAAAGAAAGTATCTTATCTCCACGCTGGAGAACCTATTAAGCTAGCTTTAACTTCCATTCTAAAAAGACTGCTTTTAAAGCAGCTTGTTATTAGGTTAACCTTGAAAATAGAAACTAATTGTTAGGATAAGACTGTTTGGTTTAACATCTTACACGGTCATAGATAATCCCACGCAGTAGCCCTAGAGAGAGACAACACTACAGACCTCTTCCTCAGGCTAGCACTGCTAATATGCTACACACCACTTATGAGAAATTTTTCCCATATTATTTTCTGCCCCAAATCTCTCCTATGTAGATGGTACAAATTTTTAAAAGCCAAGAAACATGAATGAATTCCTCTTGTGAAGATGAGAGTATAAAAATATGATTTCTATTTTCCTGTCAACATTATCTCTTATCAGTATAGTCTTATTTTGGTATAGGATTCTTTACTTCACTACTAGCAATACAGGGTATTAAATAGGCAAATAGGCAGTATAGGAGTATTCACTAGAATCTGCAAAAAATTATTTTATGGCTTTATGCCAATTGCAGCCAGACTCTTGAGTTTACAGAAGAATTCATTGACCAACCTTTTATACAGATATAGATACATTGGCAAACCTCGACCAAACACTTGATCTCCACATTTCCTACAGCAAAGATTTCATACCACAGACACCATATTACACAGTATAAAGCTTTGAGCTTGAAGGCATCTCATCTGGCCTAAGTCTCAGGCCAGCTTTTTGGACAAAATTGAAACCACAGTAGAGCAAAGACAGAGAACGTAAAAAAAAAGCAGCATCACAGACCTAGTCAGTACATTAAGACAATTTTGCAATGCTTTTCACTAGATGAAACAGGGGATCTAGATGCTTAACACATATAATAAAAGGTCTTTCCCCTACTATTCTACACATATTCATGTGCTCCTAGCCCCCTACCAGCTTATTTATCGGCTTTTTTATGTACTGATAGTTGGACTCGATGATCCGGTGGGTCTCTTCCAACCTGATTATTCTATGATAGGAATTGCTAAAGCGCTGGAAACCAACTTAACTCCACAGAGGCATTCTTTTTTGCACTGCTTGCCAGGGAATCAGAGGTAGGACAAGACTAAACACTCAAATTACAATATCTGAATAAAGAAAAAAACTAAACCAACCAAACAGCTCCCATACACACTTTCCTATTACTTAAAAAACTAAACCAACCAAACAGCTCCCAAACACACTTTCCTATTACTTCTCCTTAGCTGGAAAACGTGTTCTAAAATCAGGCCAGTAAGACAGTCAAGTCTAAACCAATTAGCAATAATACATTATACCTGAATCTATAAAATTAGGAAACAATTATCAAGACATGCAGACGAGGCTTGTATTTGAACTGGGGCTTATGCTCAGATTTTACTTATGTAGGACTTCCTGTTGCTTCTTTTGCAAACACTATATTTAATTTAAACAAAAAAAAAAAGAAACAAAACAAAAACCACCAACTCTACCAAAGCAGACTAAAGAGAAAGAGGGAAACTTGAGAACAATGTACACTTTCAGCAAGAAATGTGCCATGATATCATTCTTTGGCTTGCTAATATATATACATTGAGAGACTGGGGCAGCAAGGGAGGGAAGGAAACAGAAATAGGGTTCTTTCTACCCTTGCGAAACACCAAATGGCTCCTTCTCCCTCCTGCCCCTCAGTAAATAACAGGGAAGTAGTTAAGTAACATGAACCAAGAAATTAGCACAAACAACACAGTCATTTCTGAAAACCTGCTTTAACTAAAACACCAGCCTGACATTTTACTTGATTTATATGACTCTGGTTGGAAGGTTTTACACAGAATTCTGAATGCCACTGTGGTTCTACACCTTAGAAACAACAGAAAAATGACATTTAAAATACTTTTTTTTTTTTTTTTCAGAAAAGGTATTTCAGGCCAGGTAGTACTATCATTATGTTCTTTGTAATAGATGTCTGTGTTTTACATGTTTACAGAGGAGAAATCATAATACTAACTATGCCTTGACTCTGGGGCCCATGGGTGCGTCTGTATTTTTTTAAGCTCAAGCCATAAACTGGCTTGGAATTCACATTTAGCTATTAATTTTACTTCCCGCTTGCAGATCTTATTGGCCTTCAGTATTTTTTTTAAGCATTTGAATAGGGAAAAGACTGGAAATACATATGATGGAACATAGAAAATGGACGTTTTTCTAATCACACCAAAAGAGAGAACTTGACCTTATTTACAATTGGAAATTCTAACCCATTAGCACTTAACAGACTGCTGTACCAGCAGGAACACTCAGGAAGCCCAAAGTCAGTATGTTACACTTTTTTTGCTATGCTTTCCCATATACAGCATAATTAGATAAGGCAAGTAAAGACAGCCTAATCAATATTTGATTAGATAAGCCCAGTGACATATTAAGAGATTTGCAACAAGTTCAGTGCTGTGGTTTCCCCACTGAAAAATTTACCCAGAACAGAAATAGAACCATGTGAAAAAAAACTAAATAAAACAATTAGAAGATTTTATACCAACATAGAAAATGGAGTTGGTTTTTTTCACTTTATGTTTACATTAGTCCAAATAAAACAACGCAGTTGTAGATCACCTTCCCTACTTCCTTGAAAATTTCAGCTAGCTAGCAGAGCAACAGACCAGGAATACCGATAATCCTGAGAGATTTATGCTAGATTCTACTTTTCCCCCCATATAAGAATCTTTTATAGACTCACTTTTTCCGTACTTTCTGTATTGAATTTTACTGATCTATGTTAAAGTTGTAAAACTTTTAAACACGTTACTCCTCTTTTCGAATTTCAGCTAGCTTGCCTGCTGGTCCTTACAACATAATACTGTACGATCTCAGCAACATCCATCCTAATACGATGGACAGTGCCTACTATCCTAGAATATAATAAGGAAATATCAATAAAAGTAATTGTGAAAGAGGTTTCTTGTGGACTCTAGGCAACTTATTCTCTCTCTTTTGAGCTTCCAGGGGACCAAGTGATTCCTATCAGTTTTGTATACAAAACCTTATGAAGGGTCAGGTTCATCTAAGCGCTCTTCTCCCTGAGTGTTTCACTAAGATTCTCCTTCCTGGGATTTCAAACAGGATTTAAATACATGAAATGATGGTACTCAAACCACATTCAGGAAACAGAATAGGAAAACCATCAGTAGTTTCATTTAACTGTCTAAAAGGACAATAGAGTTGGAAATATTATGAATCAGGTCCTCAGCATGTCGGTCAGGTTCCATAGAAATATAGCCTGCTTTTACTTGGCATTTAAAAAGAAAATAATCTTGTCCAATACAGTGAAGACAGATGAAGAAATGGAACAATACAGACCACTGTGCTGATGATCAGATAATAAAATAAAAAGAAGTGGCAGCAAGATAAATTTAGGAAATATTTGACTGGAAAACTTTTTAGATTAGAAATTTTAAAATCCTACCATACAGCTAGAATAATTCTGTTTGCTTTTCAAATATTATTAGCAACTACAATGGTTAAAACTAAGTGATCTACGTTAATTTAACCGGTTAGCTAATGGGAAAATATTTCCCACATCCAATACTGGAAGAGAAATATAAGCTGCAGAAAGACTAACTCTTATGAATTAAACTTTTTTGAATGTGTTCCCTTGAAGACAAGTTGAGACATTTCAGAACTTGAAGCAATACCATAGAATCATCGAATAGTTTGGGTTGGAAGGGACTTTAAAGATCACCCACTAGATCAGGCTGCCCAAGGCCCCATCCAACCTGGCCTTGAACACCCCCAGGGATGGGGCAGTCACAGCTTCCCTGGGCAACCTGTGCCAGCGTCTCACCACTCTCATCATGCAGAAATTTCTTCTTATGTCTAGTTTAAATCTTCTCCTCCAGTTTATACCCACTGCCCCTTGTCCTATCACCACAAGCCTTTGTAAAAAGTCCCTCCCCAGCTTTCTTGTAGCCCCTTTCAGGTACTGGAAGGTCACTGTAAGATCTCCTCTGAGCCTTCTCTTCTCCAGGCTAATAAGCCAAACTCTCTCAGCCTGTCCTCATATGGAAGGTGCTCCAGCCCTCTGATCATCTTTGCAGCCCTCCTCTGGATCCATTCCAACAGTTCCATATCCTTCTTATGTCGAGGATTCCAGAACCAGACACAGTACTCCAGCTGAGGTCTCACAAGAGTGGAATAGAGGGGCAGAATCACCTCTCTTGACCTGCTGACCATATACTGTATCAGTCAAGTTGACCTCAAATATCTTACATAGAAAGCAATGTATGTTATCTATTGACATGCTGAATGTAAAATAACACTAGCAGAAGGGGATCAGGAAGCTGTCAGTTGCTAAGCTGAAAGGTCATGGCCATGTCAAGTCTTCAGGTCTCCCTGGCATACCAGAACCATTGCATCAAGCAGTTATTTAAATATATTGCTTCTCTAATGGCTAGATTCCAAATTGTATATGATATCAAGGCTGATATTTAGACGTGTGGAGATCAAGAATTATGCGTTTATCTTGTTCAAAAGGAAAAGATAATATCGAGGGAAAAGAAAGGTTGAGGGTTGCTGGGGCAGGACACAATTGAGGCAGAAACCAGTTCCACAAACCACAAAGCACAGGTACTCTAACATGTGAACTTTGAGACTGAGGCACCAAACTAATTCCTTTAAATTTAGGAAGTGTTTAAGACTGTTAAAGACTGTTAAACCTTCCTCCAAATGAGATGGGAATTTATCATGGCTGCGCATTTGACAAATAGATATAAACAGGTCTCCTCATGAATAATTACTCTTAACTTCACAGGAACGTTATGGTATTTAATACGGTCACATGTTTAAGATGATACAAGAAAAGGCAGATTGTTGTAGCCTTTAGGCAGTACATACAGGAGAGGAGACTAAAGGCCCCTTTCTGACTGCAAAACCTAATATGAGCTAATTAGTTTTGATTTCAGCATGTATTTATCTAAATAGAATGTTTATAACAACTAAAGCATTTCAGCATCTGTTGTCATGACTGAAAGACTAGCTTTATAAAACACTACTATTTCAATGATCTCATGGTAGGGTTTTGAGTGGGTTTTCAGTTGCTTTTTAAACCTTAAAGTACACCCATTTCTGCTGAGCTGAAAAAAAGGCACGATAGCATACCGCAAAGCAGTCTGAATCAACTGATGCTGATTTACGGCTTGAGGAACAATCTATATCTGGTCTTCAGTTTAATAGCTGCTGGTTTTTGGAAAATACCATTCAAATAAATAGTCAAGTCTGAGATCTCCAAAGTTTACTAATCTTTGCCAAATAAAATGTTTGCTGTATTTAATACTTCCGTACAGTGACGGATTCTTCTTGTTTTGCTCTGAGTTTCAAAAATTAATGACAAAAAAGGAGCAGGAGAGATGCTCCTAATCTTCCATTAAAACACATGCATCATCTTTCCAAAACTTTCTCAAAGAGACATGCAAAACCAGCTGAATTTTAGAAAGTTTTAGGAACTTGTTGATTCACCATTTTTTAAATCGAAACATACAGGAAAATTTGTTTTCATATACAGCTGTTCCTCAATGTAATAACTACATTACTACAAGACAATCACAAGAAATCACTTCTGGACTTAAAGAAAACAATGTTGTTTTCACTAAAGGTTAAATAATTGCACTGGGTGTATACCTTAACAGAACTTCATACCCAGTTTTAACTTCAAACGCCACATGCAGAAGGTAAAAGCCAAAGGATAAGCTTCTATGGGCAACCACTGATTTAAGTGTTTGTCTATAAACTTACATCTGTCTGAACTGGCACTTGCTCTGCAGCATTCATTTGATAACAAACTTTTCATCAAGGCAAAAAAAGTGGTAATTGTAGCCTTTTTAATGTTCCATTGCTAAAGGAGTAAAATGACACAGAATACGTTTCTGTGAAAACTCATTATTTAATGCACAAAGCATAAATGGAGTTGGGCTCAAAAATGCTACTTCTAATGCCAAGAATAAATTAAACAAAACCACAGAAAATCAAGTCAGACTCAAATGTCTATGTTGGTTGAACATTTGCAATTTCTGCTGATGGAAGCATAATTTCGGTCGCATGTGAATTGAGGTAGTTATTTGCTGCAACTGTTTTCACTCGTGACATATAAAAAGGCAACACCTTCAAGAAGCAGAGACAGTAACTAGTACAGTCTTGTCTAGAGTCTGACAGTTATCCATGGAGAAATAATAAAACACATACTTTAGCTTGTTCATGTATTTTGATCATGAACTAAATTTTACATCTATTGAGCACAAAGAGCTTGAGCAGGCAAGTTATCATATTAGAGTAAAATATACAATGACATTTGATTGCACATAACCTCAAAACCTCTTGCCTTAATTGTCTTTTACTGTAAGCAGGAACATTTACGAACCAGTTTTTTGAATGATTAAATTAGCAAATGAATTTTAAAACATGATGTAAAATTAACTACTAATATTGTGCTCAATTATTAACAGCAAATTAAATTTCAAAGGAAAAATTTATTACATTGTAGTTAATAAAAACTAATAATCTTCGCTTATTCAATATAACCTAAAAGTATTATTCGTACAATATTGCATATATGATAGGCACACTAAATTATCATGACTATTACATAGTTCTTGGCTCCTAGATAGGTTTAAATAATTCGAGGACATATCTGAATCCAGACCACAGATTCTGAAAACATTATACATTTTTTAAGAGAATGAAAATCAAAACTGAAACCTCAACTTCCCCTTAGTCTCTTTCGGAAGAGTGGGCATTTAACAACTTCGTCCTAATTTAAGAGCCGCTTGATAAAACTATTGGTCTGCAAGTCATGAATATTCCCATTTAAATGCAACATTCTCTATTTCAGAGTGATAAAGAGGATATAGAAATCACACATTTCCTACTTTTCTACTGGTCAAAACTAGAAGGCAGCAGAGAGGACTGGTTCACCAACAGACACAGGGGATAAAACTCCGCGTCTTTATTTATGGTAAAAAGTGCTTTACACGCATCTTGTGTGTTGCCTCAGAGGTGCAGGGGAGCTTAACTTCAAAATAAAATAAAGTAGATTTAAATAGTTTTTAGTAAACTACATGAATACATGCAAAGTGTAACTAGATGCAATAGGAGGAAAACCCATTGCTTTCACACTGATAAGAGAATGACAAAGAAATTAAACACTTTTTTAAACATACTTCAACTTTTTCCTGTTATTTCAGGAATGGGAAGGCCAAACCTCTCAGTATTAAATATTTTAAAAGTCTACGCACCATTGTTGTTAAATCATGGCCAATTCAGTCCTAGGTAGAACCATCATTCCCAAGTGAAGATATCAAGCCCAGCTGGAAATTCCCAAGTAAGCTACAAGTTTTTAAGAATATTTCCCTAAAGCTAAAGTATACTGCAATGGATAACTGATGTACTTTTATGCTTGAATCCTAAATGCTCAATGAGAATCTCTGATGAACAGTGCAGAAACTTTGATTTATTGAAGCCACAACAACATCTTCACTCACTGTCATTTCTGCAGATGGCTGCATGAGTTATGTTCATAGTGTAAAAGCATACTATACACAAAGTACATCACAATATAGGTGCTTTTCTTCTTTAATTAGCACTATATACTAATCATCTAGATCTACAGTGAATATCAGCTTTAATCCAGCCCATAAAATACTGAGGCAGTATACTATAAAAGTTATTTGTGCTTACCTTGGCCATGTTAAATATTATTTAAATCACTGCCATAAAGACCCTTTCACCTCACCAAGGAAGAGGTTTAAACAACAAGATATAAAGGTTGGTATTGTTGTTTTTAAAGAGCAAAACCATAAATAGCCACATCTCCAGTTCTAATGCATCAGGCTTACTGGTTCCAAGGTGCGAGCATTAACTGCTGTTTCATCTTGAATGCAAAATGTATTAAAACCTACGAAGGGTAAAATAGAGAACAGGCCTTATTAGGAACAGCTGAGAGAGCTGGGGGTGTTTAGCCTGGAGAAGATGAGGCTGAGAGGAGACCTCACTGCTCTCTATCACTACCTGAAGGGAGGTTGTGGAGAGGAGGGTGCTGGCCTCTTCTCCCAAGTGACACGGGACAGGACGAGAGGGAATGGCCACAAGCTTCACCAGGGGAGGTTTAGGCTGGACATTAGGAAAAAACTTTTCACGGAAAGGGTCATTGGGCACTGGAACAGGCTGCCCAGGGAGGTGGTTGAGTCACCTTCCCTGGAGGTGTTTAAGGTGAGGGTGGATGAGGTGCTAAGGGACATGGTTTAGTGTTTGATAGGAATGGTTGGACTCGATGATCCGGTGGGTCTCTTCCAACCTGGTGATTCTATGATTTACATGAAAACGATTCATCTACAAAACAGAAACACAAAAAACTAACTGAACATAAAGGAAGCACTTTCCCCCATTAAGACTTTCAGTAGAATCTTGTGGGAACCATTCTGTAGTTGTCAATAATGAACTATAAATGCTTTCTCATTTTGTAAAGTAATTTTTGGCTACAGAGTAACAGTGAAATGGATTATCAGTCTGTGCTCTTACCTATGTAGATGCTGATCCAGTACCTTTCACATAAAAGGAATTAGAGGAGCAGGAGAAAATAGAAGAAAAGGTGGGGAACAGGAGGAAAGTTACATAATTTGGTCTATTTTTGTATACAAAACATTCCCGGGGGGGGGGGGGAGAGGGGAAGAAGAAAAGCCTGAAATAATGATATTTATAACACGTAAGTTACATATTTATCTAGCTATGTTACTCATCGTTATTTACCTTTAGCATATTGAAAAAAAAAAAGGTTTGTGTACTTAGTCACTAGACAGAAAACAATATTGGCCTGCAGGGCAATTTTATCTTGGTATCTCCCTGCCAGAGAGGAAACCAGCACCCAGGGAGGCTTCGCTTGGCCATATTCAGCTTTTGCAGGCAGTGGCTGCATTATGAGCTCACCAAATGCTTCCTAAACTTGAATCACATCACTAAGGAAAGTAATTTGAATATTTAGGTCGTGCTTTCAAAGATATTACACATATAGCTTCAGAATACCCTATACTGGCCTCCTGTTCTGAGCCTCTTCCTAAGGGAGATTTCTCTTTTCACTGACTACAGGGAATTTTATATTATTATATCTTCAGCTCTAGGAGCCGCAATTATAAATAGCTTGGCAGGAACTTACTGCAGGTGTATTAGTCATTTCAAGCACTCAAATGTGACACTTCTTGAAGATGCATTACAGCCTAGAAAAGCACAATGTAATTTGTGAAAGGTCTTGCAAAGATCTAAGCAGAGTCCTCATCGAGGAACAGTGCATAAGGGGAGACACTGAGAATTAAAGAAGATACAGTATTTAATTGTCCACAGTGAGAAAAACTGCTAAGATACTGCACAGCCTGTCAGTTCCACTAAATCAGAATATTGGATTGGAGACACGTTCTGTCAAAATATTTTCAACCAAGACTGACAAGAATATCATTTCGGTGAAAGTAAAAAGGAGTAATTCCAGAACTTTTCCACTATATTAGCAGCTAACAATTTGACTTACACAGCTTTTTTTTTTTTTTTTTTTTTTTTTGTGAAGAATTTCATAATTAATCCTTTCAAAGTATTTATGCTCACGCTATGCATTCTAAGGTATCCTCAACACACAAGTTCTAGATACTAAATTAACATGAATGGCCATGCAAAAGAAACACGTAAAGGAAAAAAATAGGAAATGAAATAAGGAGGGGGAAAAATAATTATGGAATTGATAGTATTTTATGCATTTGGCTAACCCTCTGGGGATGTCTATCAAACATTTATCTAGAAATGTCAAGTCTTCACAGAATCATAAGCGGGAATCGCAGCTACTCTTGTGTTCAGTGCAAACACAGCTTCATCAAATAGAAAATAAACAGAGAGATAGATGTCCATGGGCTTCTAGGTTCAAGTCAGGAAGAGCAAAAAAGGGAGAAGCAGGAGATAAAAGTTTAACTACAAGAAGCAGCAAGCTGTAAATTAAGTTGGAGGAGTGCAGGAGGTCTGCCTAATGTCACTCAACAGATTAATGGCAGAATATAGAAGAAAAGAGATTTCCTGACTGTCTTATAGGCAGCACTGGACTCCAGTCATCCCACTGACACGCTCAGTGCCACTGGTTGTCCAAGAGCTCTGGAGGCTTCCAGACTGAATTTCACCAGCCCTTGAAGGACTTTCTTTAAAAAACAGAAAACCCACAAAACTTGAGAAGGTTGAGAAGGTTGAGAAGAATTCCACCTTCACTAGCATAAGTGAGACTGAAACGGGCCAACTACTCTGTGGGTGTAAAGCAGCTGTAGAGGAACCAGCACATAGTAAAAAATAGACCAGCTAGAAGGTCTCAAAAACCACCTTACACCAGGGATATAAATGAGGGCTGGCCTTTAGACACGCCCTTCCCTGGGTATTTTGCAGTGTAGAGCTGAGAATTAGCATGTTTGTCTATAAGTATAAGGAGACCAAGTTTAGAAGCCCAAAGAAGAGGCCAATGACTGTCACTGTCCTGAGGCCCAAGATGTGTTTTCAGAATTCACTTGCAAGATGACTCCCAGGCATCAAGCTACATGGAGTTAGTTAAATTGAAACTCCTAATTTGCTATGTTTTTTGACATTTGAAACAACCTTGAAAGATATTTGATACAAATAAAGCTCTAGGGAAGGAATTTCAGTGTTAAAAACATAAATTATTTTGTAGACTAGAAGTGAATGGGCCTCGGAAAAGAAGAACACCTGTTAAAAGCCTTGGAATAAGGAAGACAAAAGCCAGGCAAATGATACCAAAGAAAAAAAACAAAATGCAAGAGTAGACCAAGCAAAAACTATGACTTATGTATTTGGGTTGGATATGCAGCATAAGACATATGGATCTTCAGAACTGTATAATCAATCTACTTTCCATTCTTCTTTATTCCTAGTTCTTTTATAGCGTGTTTTCCCTACCTGGCTGGTTTGGAGGTAAAGCACTTCCATATTTACACACAAGTGCATTTTTCTCATCAGGAAGAGGCAACAGCATTCATCAAACTGTCTGCAGAGTGATTTTAGGTATGTAGACATAAATTACACACATATATGCTCACATTTTGATACTGAATCTCAGAATAAAGTTTCTATACCAAAAACACACCTGCCTGCAGCTGACAAATAATGCCTTTCATTTCCTGGGATTTAGAGGAAGCTAGTATTAAACTAACGTTTTATTATTACTACAGCAGAATGATGTTAAATGACAGTAGTGATTAAAGGTACAAGGTCAAAAACAGTAAGAGCAATCACATGCTTATTATCTAGTCTGCAAGTCAGAGAACACCTTTAAGTCAGGAAAAACCACAGGCTTTAAAGCCAGGACCCATTATCTCATCTAACTCGACTCCAGTTTTACACAGAAATAATTTCTGCATTGTGCAGAACCCAACAATTTGGATGTTATTATGAGTATGGACCAATAGGACAGATCTTTCTGAGAGAAGCTTGCTGGTTTGTGGGAAGTGTACATCCTTATGTATATACGATCTAACAAACACAAGAGAACTTGTAATAAGAATATTTGCCACTGAAATAGTAGGAATTTTATAAGGTTTGACTGACATTTCTTCCTATAAAAATCTCTCCTAATCTAAGTAACTCCTTTAGTGCCTTCTGCAAGAAGTAAGCATTACAAACTGTGTGACTCTTGTTTCCTAGTTATGTGCATTTGTGCAAGGTAAATTTTCATTACTTGTTATTCTTTATTTTTAAAAATAGTCTTATTAATTCAGTTCTGCTTTGAAAGATTAAGGCTTGTTCCCCAAATCATTTCATGGCATAAGGGTAGGATCTAAGAATGAAAAGGCAAATAATTGATGGTATATGGCACACATATAGAGATCATACTAATTCCAAACCATTGTTTCAGTTTTAGATAAGCTAATAATTTAATTTACTTCAAGTCATTAACACAGTCCATTCTTGTAGAGCCCTTCCCTCTCTTTTGAGTAAGTGGAATTTAGACTTTTTCATTCCTATGTGGCAGGAAAGAAAAAGAATTCATAAACAGATACATTTTTATTGAAAATAAATTTTGGGCATCCAAGCCACTACAGCATCATGGTAATCATATTCAGTTTATGCATTACAGAACTAGTTCCTGAGTGAAGAACTACATTTGTGACTTGCACTTTTAGCAGCAGACTTAAGTATCTTAATGTTTTTATGGATTTCCATCAGTTCCATTACTTCATTATTGCCATGGTTTCTTTTCATCTCAAATTTAAACATTTTTCCATGTTAAAATAAAAGCCTAATCTTTATTCAAGTCATTTTACTAGGACTATTACCTTAAGAAGTTATTTTGACAAAACATGATTTTGAAGGGCTGTGCCCCCTGTGTTTTCCTATATATCACCAAGCTTTTTTCGTCAAAATTACTTTAGAATGACACATGTAATTTCTTGCGATTTTTTTTTTTTTTTTGCATGACTTCTGTGTTCTGCCAGGATTTATTTTTCTTTACTGTTCCCTTTTGACTTGTTTCACATACAGATATAAATTAACAAAAAAGGGACTTGGACGTTTTTTCATCTTTTTTTTTTTCCTCATAACAGAAATTGTAGAACTAGAATAAAACAAATTGGTTATGTATATGATATTATTAAATATTATATTTTTTCCTGAAAATCTTAGTCATCAATTAAAAGGTGTTAACTCCAATTTAAACCTAGTATTTTGTAATATTTTATCACATAGCATACTTGTAACATCACTGACATTGTATAGGTTTTAAGTCCTGTATATTTTACTGGAGAAAGCTAATGGAGACAGTAATGGCTATACTAAGCCAACAAAAAACCACAAAACTTTTGATTTCAATTCAACTGGAACATGTTAGGTTATGAACAAGCGGCATATATCTGGCTGTGTCGTGCTGTTTAATAATGAATAACCTAGGAGGAACTGTCTCAGCAGCATCAAATAGGATGCCAAATATCAACAACATTAAAAGTCATCTATGCATCTCAAATGCGTTTTCTCACAAGCATCCAAAGGATTCCGAAGAAAGAGTAATAAATCTACTCATGTACACAATAAGACCATGTAGAATGAAGAATAAAAAACTTACTGTGATCCAGTGAAGCATTCCAAAGTGAGGTTCAAATTAACCAAGACCAAAAAAAACCTGACATTTAAACACAGGAATATAGGCTTGCTCCCACTGAAGTTCATGGCAAGTTTCCACTGATACCAGTGTTGTAGGAAAGATCTCTAATACTGTAGTTTAATGTCTAATCTATATTACTATTATTTTTTGGCACAATTCAACTTGGAATGCAGTAGCGTGATACGAAAAGGGTGTTTTGTTTGCAAACTTGGAATGAAATCTGAGTTGGACTAGATTGCACAATAAAGAAGCCAACAGAAGGGAATTTGACACTCACCATTCTGGCAGAAAAACTTAGTTTATCAAAACTAGAAGATTAAAACTACTTTGATATTGTTACTTGAAATTGAAATCAAAAGGAAGAACACAGATGTGTTAAACTGCCAGAGTACTCAAACCTTTGGTTAATGGACATTACCTTCTCCAAAGTCATTTGAAGCAAGTAACAAAGCTAGTACCTAAAAATACTGCAGAATTAAAAGAAGTCTGACTGGCTACAAAACAGAAAAGCTATTAATCCCTTATACTAGCATGTTAAATCTCAAATTATCTGTGACAGATCCTGTGTTATTTCTTCTTTCTAAGCTATTACTGAATTGATTGGGAGTTCTCAATCCCTATTCAGCACAGCACTTAAATATGTTCTCAACTTTATACATATGAGAAAACCTAAATCCTTATCTAAATTTGATTTCATTGTAAGTTACGTATAAATTTATGACAGAACAAGCACTCTTGTGTTTTGTTGAACTAGGAACTTCAATCAAAGACAGAGCAAATTCAATGACTTAAATAAGGAGTATCTACTACATGCTAATAATTCCTCAAGTTAGTCAACCCACAGCAGTTTATTCCCTGACAACATCATAAAAATGAATCAGTGCTGGTTAATAAGAAAATACCCTCTCCTGTTAATCAGTGACATCGTTTGCAAAGTGGAAGGTAGCAGATACTAGAAACTCACTTTAAAAAAAACAACAAAAAAAACCCCCTTTACCCTGATAAAGAGAATCTTCTCTCCAACTCTGTATCTTCCTTGTGAAAGACGTTCCACACAAAACTTATTAGGGCACTTACAAGGTGGATCTTCAGAAATGTGTTTAACCTGAAAAACATGGAATTTATATTACTAGAAACTCTTCAGAGGAACATGCGTAAAAAACATTCATGATGACATTTGTCGTAACATTGTATCACTAATCTAAATCTGCATTGATATTTTCTTAGTTTTTCTTAACATTTCTGCAATCTCAGATGATGGTGCTTCCAACATCAAGAAGGATTTTACAGCTGTGATGGGGTAAAAAATAGAGACAAGTGTCACAGTTCAACACAGAATTTGCATTTCATTTGAAGTCAGTTTGTTAATTTGAACTCAGCATCAATCTTCTGCAGATGTGTTCTCAGTATTTTATGGTGAATCAGATCAACTATCAGAGTACTAATACAGCTGACAGACAAAAGAAAGATGCCATAATGACATATTTTCCCATCTAAATAAATATAATACAGAGAGATATTGATTATCAGCAAAAGAACCTGCCCAGTAACTTCACTTGGCACTTTCAAATAATGCCCTTAACCCTAAAAATAAGCTGTACAGATAATACTGTGACACAATCACAAATCTCTGCCAAAGCTAATCCCCAGTATTCCTAGCTACCCTTTGATGATCTCCACCTCAGGGCATTAGTGCAATCAAGAGCAATATAAAGGGGCCTCAAAAGTACTCAGCTTTATCATTGCCAACGCTTAGGGCTGAGACAAGACAGATGAAAATACTTCCCTGCTTTTTATCAGCTGCATCAGCTTGACTTCAGCCTCTTGTGAACTTGGCCTTGCATGTGCTATGAAAGGCATTAATGCTCAGCAAAAGTATATTTTGTGCTCTTCAGTGATCTGGAAGTAGCACAGCCATCAATGCCAAAAGAGCAGATCTGGTTGAGAAACTCTTATTTGACATTCAAATTGCACTAGTGCGTAGGAACAGGAATAACAAGTGCAGCATTTTCATATACTGCAGTTTTCTTTGATGAATGCTGACCTAGTATGTCAGTATCAAACAATGCAAAATACCAGAGAAGCTTCCTAGGTTTTTTTTCCACTGCAAATAATGTCCCAAAGACCTTTTCAAATTCATTTTGTAAATGAATGCCTGTAAAAATGGTCTGAAGTCCAAGAAAGAATATTCTCAGGTTAGCCTCCATTTCTGAAGAATCATACTGTTTACATTACCAGTGTACAACAACAGATATGGAGTCAGTGGATGATGACTTAAATCCAAGTGCAGGTTGCTAAGGATCCAAAAGATGCATTTCCGTATCTCTTGGAATGTGGTATCACCACCGGGATTGTGCTTAGAGGACTATTTGGTACTGGCTCTCTGACTGCTGCCCTGTAATAAATGATTTCTGGCAGTTATCACCTCTGGAGACGCTCTTGTAATTCAAAGCTGAAAATGGACAGTATGAACTACGTCTTAATAGCTGCATCTACCAGTGCTCATCTAAGTGAGCAAAAACCTAGACTAGCCGGCCCTAACAGTCTCAAGGTTGTTTTAAACCCTGTAAGCAAAATAGCTTAGGCCTGCGGAGAATGAAAGCAAACAGATTTATACTGGTGTAAAACAGAGGATAATGAAACCTTCACTGCTGATCCTGTTGTTAAGGCTTCCACTACCCTACTATCCCGAAGGACACAGAAGTATTATTGAGTGGAATTTGGAAATCCAATAAGGAAGCAGAGGGAAGAATTATATCCTACTTTGTTTTGTGTCTGGACTATATGAGCACTGCTGCTATTTTACAGTGTGAGTGTCTGGGGCAGAGCGGGTCAGGAATCTAGCTGGATGAATTCCATTCTGTTTCTATCCCAATTGCTTTCTAAATTAAAGGAGGTGGTTTGAGACAACCTTCATACTCTATGTTCTGCTCCTGCGAGATACACAGTCACCACCCTCCTTCCATACATAACTGTTCTTTGTCAGTTCTGTTGAAACATAAATAAGCGGTTTTGCAAAGTTAAGAAAGAAATATGAAATAAAAAATGTTAAATGTAACTATTTGCATCAAATAGTACAAAGTATTTCAATAAAACAAATGAACATTATATTCCATCTGCTCTTTGTAACAAAGAAGTGGCACATGGATTTTTCAAGAAGTGCTTTTTAACTCCCAGGTGACACATCTACCTTGTAATATAGCGGTTGCTATAGTAACTCCTTCTTTTTATAGAATATATTTGTACTTTCAAGTTTAACCTCTTCATCGTCTCAAATGTGTCCTTTTCATCTGATTCCAGCTGTTTCAAATGAACCCCTCTAGGGTTTGCAACAGTATGAATGCTACAGTATATTGCAGGGTTTAAGGAAATTCAAAGCAAAACACTTTCTAACAATGAGGAAAAAATGCTTGTTTTCCTACCACATGATAAACGTGCAGAACAGCAGCATAAAAATTAAGCTGAGATAACTTATTCATGTTTGTTAACAATATGTACAAGTCTTTATGGGCCAAATCTCCTAGTCCTGACTCAGTCCTTTCTCAGACAAAACAGTAAGTGGGAGCTGCTGAATAAGAAGCGAAAAGAAAAAGAAAACAGAGTAATAAGAAGGGAACTTGGCCCTGAGCACAAAGCTGGGCTAAACTGCAGGTCTCCTACACAGTGCAACATTTTTCCAAACTTCAGGCATAAATAATTGTGGTTAAATTAACTCTATCAGTCTGCAAATCTTTAAGACATAGTGAGATGTTAAATTATGGCTTCTGTGTGCTTTGCAAGTAAGCACATACCAGAATGGGTCAGATAGGAAGAAGCTTCCTCCCACAACTTACAGCATCATCCAGCAGTTTCCCTGTGCTCTTCTTCCCAGGAGACTTTGTTGGTGACGGTGAAGGAGATGGAAGGGGGGCTGAAAGGGTTTCCTCTTGTTCGATCTCTTTTTCCAACTTTATTAATCCAGGAGGTTCCACTCCAAACCTTTTGGAAACACGTAAACAAATTACTAGTCCTTATAAAGTACTAGATATTTGGAAATGGTCATGGTTGGATTCGATGATCCAGTGAGTCTCTTCCAACCTGGTTTTCCTATGATTCTATGAAATATTTGGAATATTTTGAAATGTGGAAGGAATTTACATTTCTGTATTGTACTACTATGCAATAATAAAAAGCTAATTGCAGCAGTAAACATGTATAAAATATATCAATCATCAATGCCATCAATCAAAATTAATTAAAAAAAAAATCTCTCAGGTGATCAAATTTACAGGAAATAGAGATTTTTTTTCCAGCTTTTCTGTTGGTCAATGCATGTTGGTCACATGTAACATGTATGTTGATCAACGACTAATTTACGAACAACATTAGGCCTCAAAAACTGCTATACCATGTAGAACAGATTCAAGCTCAGTACATTCCCTTTTCTATTCTTCAGCTTCTTTTTCATCCTTTCAAATGACTTGAAAACCTATATTTTGTGCTATTAAGGGTATTTTCCAAAGAAATCCAGATGCAAAGATATTAAAGGTTATCCTGGTCTCAACTACTGCACTGAATTTATAGATAAATAAATTGAGACAGGGTCAGTATTTTTTCAGAAGTGGCTAATGCTTTTTCTAATTGATTTTTGAAAGTAAATCTTCAGATCTCTGTGGCAAAACACTTGTAGCTCCAACTAAAACAGCATACATGAAACTTTGGCATGGAGCATCTCAAAAATAGCACTTGGAGAACAAGGCTCTTTAAAACAATTCCTGCTTTTGAAAGCTTTGTGGCAAATGGTTAAGTCGGTATCTCACAGCAAGCAGCAGAGCTTGGACAGCTGTCAGAAGCCTAAAAGCTCATCCCGTTTTCTTAGTCACTGATAATTCCTTTCTGTGTTTTTTTTTTCCTCCCCAACACTAAATAATACCCAGAAAAACAGAAAGATCCCCTTTTTCAGATAAGAGTTTCAGCTTGGAAAAGTTATCATGCCAGGAAGGCTTCTCATAACAAACTACTTGCATAAGTTAAATTCTATTTTCTCCTGTAATAAAGAAGTCTATAGCCCAGATGCAGAACTATGCTGACTTTTCTAGGTAAAGATCCAGACACTAAAATATGGAACAGTAACAAATATATTGTGAAAAGCTAAGCCAAATATGATAATAATGTTAAAAGGGCACAGAGAAAGGGCGTAAGCGCATATATTGTCTTTTGTATTTTTTATAACTTTTAATTTAGTCACACTACTGCCTAGTGAATTAATATAAAGAAAACTGAGAACCAAATCCGTGCTTGTATCGGCTTCTAACCAGTGCAGTCTGCTTAATGAAAAGTCTTCAACACTGAAGTAAGCACTTGCATACAATCCATTTACTTCCTGCCTGTCTGCAGACGCTGACAGGCTGTAAATCATTAAATTCCCACTAGGCTCTAAGCCTACACCTGCATTCAGCCTTACTCATCAAATAGAACTCGTCCACTCTAAGCAATGCAGCCTCTCTGCTTCTATTGCTTTTCATAATCTCCAGTTCTTGTCATTGTTGCAGACTTTCAAAGTTTCCTGTCTTTCCAATATTCTAAATTCCATTGGTGATGAGTTGAGAAATAAAATGAACAAACACAAATATACACCTTTTTTTTGCACATATTGTAACAACCTGAAATAAAAGTTCATGGAAAGCTGAAATGGTAAAAGTCACATCTTTTCTGGGAGGGACAGAGGTGCAAATTCCGGTCTGGAAGGTATGCTGGGAATTTCCTTTTCTGCCTTTCTCTAGCCTGCCTTCTCATAACTACAAATGAAGCAGCATTGGACTGTAACATGATCCCCAATAGATTTCTTAGAGCACCATTTCCTACTTTTACCAAGGAAAAAAACTGAATAGAATAGCAGAAAGATCTTGAAATTGCTCAACAAGAATTTCTGAAGACCTGTGGAGGTTGTTTAAACCCCTGAGAGTTTAATAGTTACCCAAGAACTTCATTCTTTATGCAGAAAATATAATTTAGCTGTTTTCCATTGTATAACCTCTTTAAATACGCAAAGAGACAGCACATATGTATCTAATTACATCTTCCATGAAGGCTTCATTACAAAGTTTACATGGATTACGCAGTGATCGATTCTGTTCTCACTTCAGTTTAGTTTAAATGATTGACTCTGACTTTAAAATACATTGGAAGAACGTTGGATGCGTTCAACCCACTGCAGCAGCCGTGTGTTTTGTCAATGCTCAGTTCATCCCATAGGCATACAATGCCCCGTTTCAGGTATTGAAACGACACAGATTACCACAGAACTCTGTTTTCATAGAATTATAGAATAGTTTGGGTTGGAAGGGACCTTAAAGATCATCTAGTTCCAACCCCACCGTGATAACATAAATGATTCATAAACAACTGATATCCAAGCTAGTTTAACAGGCTATTCTATTTTGATTAGTGCCTGTGCTTTGAACTGCCACTATTTAAGGCAAATGGTCATGCTAGTGTTCTACTCACTGCGTAGTCTATTCACCCAGTCCAACTCTACAAGGACGGTACAGGAGAATACACTAAAAGCACTGCTAAAGCACAGGCAGTTATCAACTGCCTCCTCTCATCCATAGAGCATCTGATGAATGGATTCGAGTTTAGCAGAGCAGAGCACAATTCTATCTCCGCCTCAAACAATTCCCATTCCTCCTCACTTATGCCTCAATTCCAAGCCTATTATCATTAAGAAGAAAGACCCAGGTTGCCTGATGGGACCCTGAAGACTAACAGTGTCCTAGCTGGGCAAAGCATGCCAAGAGTTGGCTGCTTGTGATGAATAAGCCACTTTGAACACCTCTTTCTGCTTCTAAAACAGAAAAGGAAGGAAAAAGAAGTTATTCAAGTGTCTCTTACACTTTTCCTTCTTTAAAAACATAATGAGACACCTTTTCAAAGATCTTTGCGGCTTCTGTTGAGGAAAGCAGATCCCAAGACTGTCAAGAGATTCAGGCTGCTTTCTAATAGCCAGCATAAATCTCACTTCCCTCCTGTTTAAAGTAGCACGGCAACAATGTCAGTTCAATTTGCTCTTTCTTAAGCTTAGTGGAGGAAACTGTCTAGTTTCCTTTTCCATATAGTTCTAGTTTATCACACCTCGGGCAAATCTGACATCACATAACAATTATGTTTTTCAGTTACATTAACCTGATGCTTCTCTTTGACAGTTTTTGTGCACTCTGGGAGTCTATAAATAGTTTTTTTGTTTGTTTCATAAGAGATATTATAGCAGGAACAAGTTGACAGATACATGTTATTTGACTCCTAAGCTATAAACGAAAAAGAAACACAATAACATTAATATAATATATAAATCGCATTAATGATATGTGGTAGCAAATGTACTGTAAATAATAAATAAAATACAAATATTTTAAAGGCAAAGGGATAGATATGCATAATAAATGAAAACATTGTTCATCTATTGGTCTAGTATTTGTTTTCTCGTCTCAGAATATCTGAGACACTGAAGCTTGAGACAAATACAAAGGGTAAGATTTTATCTTACTTCTGTTGTAGGCCTGTCGAGAAACCAAATTTCATTGCAAAATGGGAGAAATTTAAGTCAACTAACTTTAGCAGCATCCAACCCTGCCTGACCACTGACCTGCATTCTCTGAGGAAGCAAGATAATGACAAGCAGTCGAACTGGAGCAGACATTCCTGACAGCTACAGCCTGGGTACAGGGTCTTTGGATGCTAAAACATCTATCTCCAAGCTGGGGATATTGAAAGCACAGTTTGTTTGCTCAGGTAGATGAAGACTCATGAAAATCAATTTCATCAAGCACCTACAGATCAGAAGACTTACTTATTCATGGAAAATTTAATTAAAATTATTTTAGGGAGGCCCTGTTGGACTGAATCCACATTTTAGAGATAAAATAAAGCTCCGACAAACTGGAAATCTTTTTCTGGTTAATCCTATTCCAGTGCAAATTTCTACCGACAACAAGGGCTTTTTCTGAAACTTAACTAGGAGACAAATTTAGTTAAGCAGCTTCTCATGTGAGTTGATTTCACAGAATATGAATATTGATAACGCAATTTTTACATGAAAATATTACTTCTAAAGCCAGCAGTAAACTGGGTTCTTCCTCGCATTGATTGTAACCACAAGGAATTTTTCTTGAATTAAACTATTTGGATAACAAAGCACTTCAGTTTGATACACACGGGTAAGTGCAACTCTAATTTACAGGAAATACTGAGCAGCAGTACTGTTACAAACACTTTGTAGCAAATATTATGCACTGCATCGGTTAAATCTACATCTGAAAAAAAAAAAAAAAAGAAAGGAAAAAAGTCACATTCTAATTCCCATCGTTTTGACTGTCTAACAAAAGTCACCAATGGCTTGATAGCAAACATAACAATGCAGTGTTTTGAGGGTCCAGCCTGGCTAGAGACATCTGACAGTGATGGAACAGACTATTACAGAATCACAGAATGACCAGGTTGGAAGAGACCCACTGGATCGTCGAGTCCAACCATTCCCACCAATCCCTAAATCATGCTCCTAAGCACCTCGTCTACCCTAACCTTAAACACCTCCAGGGACGGCGACTCAACCACCTCCCTTGGCAGACCGTTCCAATGCCTAACCACCCTCTCCGTGAAGAACTTTTTCCTAATCTCAAGCCTAAATCTCAAGCCTAAATTAATTACATTCTTGTCTTGCTTCTCTTGTTAAAAAAATCAGAGCTAAGTTTATCTAAATAAATGAGATTAGTCACTGTTGCTTAGATAATATTTAGGTCATCTGATGATAAATTTCCTATCACTATTTAATGAATTCTCAGTTGTTTAGAGAGAGATCTGACTGTTAGAAGGAGAAAAAGCCAAAAAAAAAGAATGTTTACAAAAAAAACCCTCAATGTTTTCCCCTCCTAATATAAGGGCAGGCAAAAAATACATTCATTGAGGTGATGGCACTGAGATTTTATTATATTTGTTAACAACTGTTCACAAGATATTCTTGAGTGACATCAAGACAAACATTCTCCTTGAACCTTATGAGCATAGAAGTTAGTTTGAGATGTACTGATTTAATAAGTCTCTCAGCAGCCACTGCTGTCAAGAATGTAAATATTTCTTCATTCTTGAAATATTTTAACCTACCTTGCTGCAATCCTTCCAAGTTCCAGCAAACAAAGGCACACTTCTCTTGGCTGCTTGTGGAGAACTGGAAAAGCAAAATGAAGACAGAAAACATTCGTAAATAAAGGCTATTTTAAAGATCTTAGCCATGAATGGAACCTAATCATCAACGCCTGTAAATCTTCACTCAGATGAAATTTGGGTTTCTTTGGCTTGCAGTGGAGTTTTACTGCAAGAAAAAGAATGGGATTGAGGAGTAGTTCTCAAAGTGCAGATGATTTAGGAAGTTCCCATTTAATTATCCTTTTGTTTCTTCAAAGATACCATTCTAAATCTAAATAATTGAGAAATTATTTTGTCTATTTGGTAATCTGCAAGCGGTTTGTAATTATTTAAAAATAAGCAAGAGCTCTGGCAGAACACTAGCATTAGTAGAATTTAAAAAATAAATTAATAACATTAAAGCAATGCTTTTCTTTTTATCAACAATGAGAATTCCTGTCCTTCAGATAGCTATTTTCCTTAGACTATTTTAATCACAAAAATATTAAAATTCTGCTAGCAAAGATATATCTCATGATAAATTCGATCCTGAATTTGAAATATACCTACTCTTGAAAATATAAAACTGGAATTCTTAAGGAATTCAGCTCATCATCATAGGAAAAAAAAACCCAACAAAACAAAAAACCCTTTTCTTCTCTATATGTGCACCCATATATGCAAGATTTCATTTCTAGATTCCATATAAAACCAGTAGCTTTTAAGCTTCAGAAGCAGCTGTAACTCAAAAAGAATTGCTCATTAAGAAATACCACCAAAAGCCAAGACAATCCTTTCCCCCCCCCAGTCAGTTTCCTAGAGAAGTCTAGCAAAATGCATAAGCAAAATCCCAAATGAATAGATGAGGAAGGGCCTATGGCTCTTCACGTAATCAGCTCCTCTAAAGTCAAAACAGAGGAAACGCAAAAAGAAGGAAAAAGGAAATATTTGTACATTGTCATCTTTTTTTTCCATAAATACCTACAGCAATAAAACCTTCATGTTGTGGATAAAGCTCAAGTTTTAGAGATTTCCACACTAATGGAAAGATTTGTATCTTATACGTCAATTAACACCAAAATAATTGTGTGAATATTTATATAATCAGAATAAAAGAAAAAGCAACAAAATTGATTTATTTTTAATGAGATAAGGTCAAGACATCTGCTTTATAAACATCTAAAGACTCACCTAACTCAAATGCCAGAAGAAAAAAATATCATACCTGAAAAGATATTTCAATGTCTAGTTAAAGCTCTGAAAGTCATAACTTTGTCCTATACTGCATGTATGAGATTCAGAACAAGAATCCACAGACTTAAACATCTCTAAATAACTGATGCCTACTGGGACAGATCTTCAGCTTCTGCAACTTAAATTTCCAGCTCCACTGTCTTGAAATGTACAGCAATTTGCATGAGATGAATGCTCATCCTAATATCTTTTACAAGCGTATATGTAGCATGTGGAGACGTATGCATTCTTCCTCTCTATTTCCATCCAAATACATTTCCAGAATTGAAACCTGCAGAGCATGAAAATTAAAATGCACTGCACTAGGGAAAGTATTTTTAACCTCCAGCCATCTGTTAAGAAGAATATAAAAGATGTAGACCTGGACAACCAGCTATTCTCAACATTATTCCTTGTCACAATACAATACATTTATGAAACTTTTAGTAATAAGTAGTTTTAAAGATAAAAGCGTTACATTCGTGACCCTAGAAATGTATTCTGCTGCTTTTGGTTTAAAGCAATTGGGACTGCCCTAAAATAAAACTTGATTTTAAGAAATAAGGGATCTCCCAAACTATGAGTGGAATAAACTTGTTTTGGAAGAGTCAAAGCGAGTCCAATATTTCTGAATTGCAGTTCACACATCAGCACATCTGAATGACTTGGAAGGAAGGAGAAAGAGAGAGGCTCAAGTAATATTATTTAAAAATAAGCTCCACAAAGAGAACTGGAAGAAGATTTGATTAAAAAAAGGTAAAACAGTATTTGTCAATGCTTAAAGCTCTCCTACTCAAACAAATTCAAAGTCCTGTAGCAAATCTGACTCAACATAATCCAGACACATTTCATGCAATCCACATCAAACAATGTGACACAGTGAAGTCATTGTTAAGAGGATGAAGAGCTGTGCAGGCAATGAGCAACTGCAAAACTCAACACGCGGTCATCTGATAAGATGACGGTGACACGGCACTTCTAACAAGAAAATGTTAGCATTCCTGAGGACTATACCAGCATATCTTTTCAGGACATCAGACACAAACAATATTATTTTGTATACTGCAATACCCACTGGTATTTATTTTGTGTGGTGCTACTCCATAATTGGAAAAACTTGATATTTACAGTCACTTTCAAAAGGCTGCCCTCTAAGCTTTTGAAAAAAACCCTACTTTTACACTTTTTTCCATCTAGAGAAAAGGAAGAGAAACGTTTCTTACACTTCCTTTTTTAGTTTTACATATAGAAATTGAGTTAATATTTTCAAAGTACTTAAAGGTATCTCATAGAAGAGATGGCAAAAAACTGTTTCAGAGACCCTACAAAGCCTCGGAATGACCAATTCCACCATTTAAAATAAGTATGCTACTAAAAAGAAAATTCGTAGAAATCCTCCAAATCCACATTTAAATTCTCACTGTATTGTAATTTAAATTAGCATTTAAAATCTGACTGTACTGCAGTTCACCCCTAATTACACTACATACATGTACAGTTTTATAAACTTGTAATAGTGTGTGTGCGTGTATACGTATATGGTAATAACTAATAGCATTTGAGGGATACAGACAATTTAGTCTCTCGAGATTAGTTACAAACACAGGTTGAAATGTACCCATGGTATTCTGTTGTATCCTGTGAGAATTACATCTACTATTTTCTGAATTACTATAATCCATATTCATAGTTGCATTTCAGTAACTGGCACGACCTCAACATTTTGACCTGGCCAATGACTTAATCCCAGATTATACTAGATGGCAAACAGACATTTGCTAAGCAACACATTTGCTGTAATCATTGTAATGTATATGCAGTTAGATGCTTGGTACTAAGCACAGAAAAATTACTCTTGAAAGCCATTGTAATTAAGTCTACAGCCACAAACACAATACACTGCACTTCATTTAAAGTCTGCGCTCCAGAGGGAAATTCATTCCCACTACAGTGCTACCATATGCTGAAAAGAATTCAAAGAATGAGAAATCTTCATTTTGGCTTTAACAATTCCATGAGATAAGTAGTATTATTATCCCCATCTTACACATGAAATCAAGGTATAGGTAATAAGATACAAAAAAAGCACATTTACCTAGGAGGTATTTTAAAATGTTCACTGCCTCATCTCTAGGGTACTCTTGAGTTTCCTAACGCTATATTTTGTATGAAAACAAAGCCAACGCAGCTAGTGGCCCCATTGCAAAGTTTTATATGGACCTCATGACTGCACAGGAACTATGTGACAGGGCTATAGTCACTTCTTCTGATGCCGTTCAGTAGCCACACCAAAATACTACCCTGCAGCACCTTGCATCGTTCTCCAATCACCTTCAGGTTTTTGCAACAGATGATGTGTGTGAGGAGAAAACGCACCAATAAGAGCTTCCTTTCACTTCATGAACTATAACATACCAACAGGGCCACCTTAAAAAGAACACAACTATTTTAGGGGAATAAATAGCCTATGACACCATGAAAAGCTGACAGGTGTATCGTGACTGTTAAATACTTAGAATAAGACAGTAGATCCAGCCATAATGAAAGACCAAGTGCTTCACTTTGCAGCATTAATATAACTTTCATATGCAATTTCCCATAGGTTTTCACACTTTCATATGTGGACGAACGCAATATTCCTGGAGAATCTCTGGTCAATCCTCCCCTATCAATATCTGCAAGGTGAACCATCCAAGTAGGCCTTAAGCTCCGCCAGGGGAGATTTAGGCTTGAGATTAGGAAAAAATTCTTCACGGAGAGGGTGGTTAGGCATTGGAACGGTCTGCCAAGGGAGGTGGTTGAGTCGCCGTCCCTGGAGGTGTTTAAGGTTAGGGTGGACGAGGTACTTAGGAGCATGATTTAGGGATTGGTGGGAATGGTTGGACTCGACGATCCGATGGGTCTCTTCCAACCTGGTTATTCTGTGATTCTGTGAAGTAGGAAATTATAAGCATGAAGCAATTTGTAAAAGCAGAAGATGCACACCACACATCTTCTGCATAAGATGAATGGCAATATCCACATTGCCAGAGAATCCACTGATATTTGCTTGACAAAGAAGCAATGTGAAGATTTAGAAATAGTGCATACAAGTCCAGCTTATTTTAAGTGACCTGACAAATACAGACCCTTTCAATTTCCACTTCATTAACTTCAAATGCTTCCTCTCCTCGATCCGCATTGCCTGCAACTTTTCAAGCTACATCCACTCTTTTTTCAAGAATACTTCTTTTTCAGCTCCTAATAAGCTTTTATTCCTGCTCCTTTCTAGCTACAACTTCTTTCTCATTTTACAGTTCCTTCTCTCCTGATCACTCACTCTTCTCCTTCCTTGTACTTCATTTCATTCCTATGTATTGTTCATCACATTTCTGCATCCTTCATGGTTCCATTCCTCAGTGACTGGATGCTACCAGAAGAAGCAAAGAAAGCAGAAGAGAAACAGCATCTGCTTTCACATATGATCAGCCCCACAGGCTGTGAGGAGAAATCACACACCCTGCACGTGGAGACCATGTGTTTGCTGAGTACATTAAAACTAAAAGTGTTCACAATAACAAACATTATGGCTTTTGTTTGGTTTGTGGCTTGTTTGGTTTGTTGGTTGGTTGGTTTTTAAATTAGCAGAATACCCAACCATGATACAAACCCGAATTTCTTAGACCTACTTGCCAAGTTCCAAGGCTTGGCTCCTAATATTTTTACAAACCATTATTACTGGAGTCAATTTTTCTTCTAAACATTAACTTGTCTGGTTTTAAAAATCTCAAGCATATCCGAATCAAAAAGTCAATGCGATTTCTTCTTCTAAAGCACTTTTAGCTCACTGGAAGCAAATAAATTTTCCAAAGGCGTTTAGTAATTAATACCATAGGTGACCATAGATGTTTTTCAAAAGGTTGATACTTTGATTTGTCTTCCTATTGTGTTTCACTTTCTCCTTTAATACTTTTTTTTCTGATCCTACAGTAGTCTTTTGTTTGGTTTTTTTTAATATTCCTTTGACAATACTTACTCTGCTCAACCTACCCCAAATGTACCCTTATTTCTGCATCGAAGAGTTATACTATGACACACTTAAATCAAGGAGTTGTGCTTCTCAGGCCCCCAATTTCAGCACTATTACTTACGAAAGTCTCAAAATAATGAATGTTTCATATACAGTAGATCTATGGACAGTAAAGAATTGATCTAGAATTAACATAGAGATCATCTACACATTAATAATTTACTGGGATACATTAACTTAAGATGCTAATCCAATTCTAATAACACTGGGATGCTTCTATAGTCCTCAAAACAAGACATATTCAACAATAGTATGAGTTGTTTAGTCAGATGTGAAAGACTGGACAAAGCCTTATTCTGATGCAACTACAAGTTAGATTTAGCATTCTATAAATGTGTCACTGTGAAATAATGGTTAAAATACTTCCGTCTCGTAATGTGCAATTATATGAAATTGAGTATTAAGTAAAAAAAAAAAATCATTTGCCCCTTTGCATATTTTTAAGCAGTCAACATTTGAGTGGAGACTTTTTTACACTTAATAAAACAACACTAGAAGAGGTGTCAGGAGTGTTTGTGTTTAAAACACTAGATGCCTTTGTTCAGGGAACCTGCCCATTAGACTCTATAATGAATAAGTTGCATCAAAAGAAGTCCATGTCACTTATTGTGTGTACACACGCAGAGTTACAGCACACACAAGCACAAAACATCAACAATACAACCCAACAACTCCCAAAACAAGCAACACACGTTAGCATGCTGGCACACTTGGTTGCAAACCCTTTTCTTGCCGGTGGAGTCTTTATCATAGAAGAGACGCAGAATATTCATTGGTTCCAAAGCCTATAATCATCCAACAACACTATGTTACCAACAAAGAGTTCATAACTTAAGCGTTAAGTTCACTTAACAAAAGCAATCACAGAAAACCTTACCAGTCTTACTATTTGGCCAAGAAGAGTTTTCTTAAAGTATTACAGTCTGCTCTTCAGGCCTGAGCACCATATTTACAAATATCTCCACCAAGAATGCCTCCATAAATTGAATTACCACAGCTGTGTGGATCTGCTGCCTTAAAACCTACAAAGGGGAACTTATAAAATATACATCTGGGAACAGAGGAGCTACAGACAGTTTTACTTTTCTTGGGCTGCAAAGAGTGAGTGCATCATGTTCCAAGGTCTAGATACGGGACTAATTTTGACTTCTGATACCTAAGAATGCTATTCAAAGACAGTGTATCTTAAGATTTGCTCAGATGAAATCATGGACTTTGGATTATAGGCTTTTTGTTTGTTTGTTTATGAACAAAGCTAATTCACTCTTCTTTAAGAGCGTGCACTGTGTGCATCTAAGTAAATAATACAGTATTTACACACAATAAGGCAGGTAAAACACATTAAAAAAGGACGATAAAAATCAAATCAGTTAAGAACAAACATAGTTAGTTTCCTCCATATAGAGAGGAAATAGCTGCTTTATCACCAGTGATTTACATATCAATACAGTATATTATCCAGAGGGGGAAAACAGAAGAAAACACAGGCAACAGTTACTGCTGTAATCATCGTTTCACTGCAATTATTTATCATCAAAAATACAGAAGACTTCCATGATGCAGTGCAAACACTTCAGTGTCATTCACACGTTTCTCACCACTTTGAACAGAACCTTTGATATTACTTACCCTTGCTGAATTTTTATTTCCTATACAGTGGAGAAGAAATTTGTGGGACAGAGGGAAACATAAAAGCTTTATAGTGGTTAACTATTGTAATTCCTCACTATTTTTAGTGCATTAGCAAGAGCTCAAATGAAATCAAAACTTTTAAGAATTCTAGCTCAAATTAAGGGAGAACAGTGGCTCCTACTTTTATCATTTTTAGAGATGCCATGGTGATTATCCAACTCTCAATTTCAAAGAAATACATCAAAATATTATGAAGTCCTAATCCTATTTCTGTCACTGTAAGTCTCTTCAACATCTGCATTCTATAAACAGTAACACTCAGAAGGAAAACACCTTCAGTCAAGAAAATCAGCCGCTAATCAAACAAATCTAATAGAGACATATCTGTTTATGCCTTCTATAGCTGGGTGTATTTCACTTTACACTTTTGAGAGAGGAAGGAATTTTGATCATCAGCTTCCCAGGTTTTTGTGCACTCAGAGTTGTACTGTAGGAGGCAAAGAACTATGTATATGTAAATCAACTTATTCACAGAATGTTGGCATCTCAGCTGTGCTGATTTGGTCTTTAAACAAGATCTGGCTTCTTAACAACACATGAGAACATTATAAACATATCCACAAGTACACAGTTAATATATTATTGGAAAATGGTAAACTGGGGAATTTACCATAGCAGTACAAAGTAGAAATTAATTTCAGTGTTGGATTTAATCACAACATTTTTAATATAATCACAGCATTTTTAACAAATTTGTCTGGGTCTCCTTCCTTTTTGTGTTTGCAAATTTCTTCATCCAGGGCAATGTTCATCTTCGCCCTCCTCACAAATCTTTAGAAACATAATTATTGTTCATTTTTCCACATAATTTATCATGTCCAATAAAAGTTTCAGTTTTAGGATTGAATTAATAAAATAGAGACAAGATATATATCCTTCTAACTAGCCTCTGCGATACTAATTTCTTCTCTGTCAAGCATTTTCTCCTGGAGATAAAATCATTTAACTTAATTTAGGAAAAAGGGATAAAAGAATAGAAAAGAAACAAAATTGCTTCAGAAATAGTTGCATTAGAAGAACAAGATTGTAAAAGGAGAATAGATCAGTTGCAACACAGATAAGAATTTCAAATGGGAAAAGACCTTCTGAGCAACAGAACAAAGAAGCCTCTGGATTGAGTACAATGTGTTCATTTGTCTTCCATAGAAACTGAGTTATCATCACAAATGCCTTAAACTGTTATCTGAGTTCAGATAACTAACAAACATTTGATTGTCTTCATTTCAGGATATTTGGCTGAAACAAACTCTCAAGGTAAGATACATAGGTTTTCCTTTGAGAAGAAAAGAATTAAAATAATGAAGAATAGGCACTATTAGAACAGTCATTTCCTAACTAGACCAATTCTTTTGATGGAACACCCTGGAGCACTAGTGTTGGATAAGTACAGTAGAGAAAAAATTCACATTTTCTTGCCTTTTGAACAACGCACTGAATCTGCAGGAACAGTTAAATATCTGCAGCCAAACTGAGCATGCACTTGAGTTCTACTCTCCTGAAACAGAAAAGTACCATCTTAAACTAAGGAACAGCATCCCGTGATCAAAAAAGAGTGTGTAGGGTGAAAAGTCATTTGCATGCAAGAAATGATAGCAAGATTTTCATCTCATTTAAGCTCATCCTAAAATTGACATAAATGAATTTTAAGTGATGTGTACTTTATTTGTTTGTGCTTCAGTTAAAATGGAGAATTAACACAGTCAGACACAGGTCAGATTTGGAGCCAGGATCTATTAAGAGAGCCATTCTGCCTCTCAAGGCAAAACACAAAAGATAAGTTATTTAACATTACCAACTACTATATAAACAAATACATACCCAAACCTTCTGACTCAAACAGGCAGGTATCATCCACCCCTACATCTCTGCACCAGGATAAAAAATTTGCTGTATTGTCCCGTGCAAAAAAAGACCCTGAAGGAGCATTGGCTTTGCATGGAATCTTCCGTACTGGTAAGGTCTGAAAAACACAAGTTCTCCATTTAGAAAAATAATACATACTAGCACAGTACTTACTTATTATCAAATTAATATGTGCATAGATCCATGACTGCTACCAACATATTGTTTTGTCCATTAAATATTTCCAAGCAACAAAAAATGAAGTTAATTTAACAGTATGAAGTTGTGAAGTACACAAGCCCTTTCAAAGGCATCATGATAGGTGATGCAATGTGGCATTCAGAGCTGAATCTATATTAGCAACTTCTTAGGAATATCAGCAACTACAATTTTGGGATTTAGTGTTTGGTCCAGTCCACTGAACTACAAAAATATATATATTTATAAAGACAGAGTTTAAAGTAGGAGCTGATCTTTCCTAATATTAAGGATTAATTAGTTTTAGGTCTACGTTAGGAAGGAATCCCAATGTAAAGCAACAGATCTGGAGGACTAAAGACAATAAACACTTCAGAAATGCCACCATCTCCATGCATAAACTCTCTGTCTGCAGTACAGAAATGTAATCTAGTAGCCACAGGATCAAGGACTAACAGGGAGCCATCCTCTGTTGTAGGCAAATAGTTTTGTTTACATTGTTTCAATATCAGAGGGGATGGAAATTACCAACTGAGTAATTACAATTACCACAGTGAATTTTCTACTGAGACACATACAGAGAATACTTCAGCATTTAGTTCTCACTAAAGTTTTTTTTCCCCTCAAACAAAAAATAGCCATCATCCAGGGCAAAATGAAGAACTCATGAAACATCGTTACCACGTAACTACAGAAATCTCTAAACCATGGAGGAATTCACCTATCATGTGGATTTGAATGTGCTGATTTTCCACTACGCTGATATATGAAATATTTGCTTCTGTTCTAGGGTCAATCCTCACTCAATGCAAAGTAAGCTAAGAAGTAGAGAACTGAAAATGGCGTCTCTACTAGTTCCCAGACCTATGTCCAAAATTCCATTTTTCACTGTCCAAAATAAGTTTTGGAAATGCAGAGAGGGGAAAAAAAAGACACAGGAGTAAGTTTCTCCTTTCAGTAGCTGCTGGTAGCATACTACTATCAGTATTTAAAGATAGCTTAGAAAGAGTTTACATATGATGTTATATTAGACATATAATAGCAGCATTGTAATTGCAGAATATACCTACATGCACAGAAATACCTCTAAACACCTGATAAACCAAATAAACTACAAATAGAATAGCTACAGGGATAAACACCATTCCATGTCTCCTATTAGCATGTTAATGGGAGTTTATAAATTGCTTTAGACATACACATATGCCTTCTAAATGCTTAGACCAATTACTCAGATCACCATCTAGCTCACTCCCCCATGTCTCCTACCGCAATTGCACTTTTTTACATTTATTGCCTCATTTTTCAAAAATTATGCTTATGCTTCTAAATATTTAAAAGGAGATAGTAGTATTTTTCTATATTATATTCTTAGAAAACTTTGATCAGTTTTAGGTGACATTTTAAACTAAAATCCAAATAAACCTTGTGTCATAGACACCACACCACCTCCTGGATCACCCTGGAATTAGGGAAGCAGGAAAAAAAGTAGGAAAGTATATCTGACTACTCAATAAATCCAGTGTAAGTAGAAAACAGCAAAACCTGAATTCTTCCAAGGGGCTGAGAGAGCTGGGGTTGTTCAGCCTGGAGAAGAGGAGGCTGAGGGGAGACCTTATTACTCTCTACAACTACCTGAAGGGAGGTTGTGGAGAGGAGGGAGCTGGCCTCTTCTCCCAAGTGACACGGGACAGGACGAGAGGGAATGGCCTCAAGCTCCGCCAGGGGAGATTTAGGCTTGAGATTAGGAAAAAGTTCTTCACGGAGAGGGTGGTTAGGCATTGGAACAGTCTGCCCAGGGAGGTGGTTGAGTCGCCGTCCCTGGAGGTGTTTAAGGTGAGGGTAGATGAGGTGCTTAGGAGCATGATTTAGGGATTGGTGGGAATGGTTGGACTCGACGATCCAGTGGGTCTCTTCCAACCTGGTTATTCTGTCATTCTGTGATTCTGTGAAACAACCTCGCAGAACAAAGCACAAGGAAGTGTTAATTATTATCAATCTCTCTCCATTCCTCTATAAGAAAAAAAAAAGAGAGAAAAACAAACAACAAAACCAACTAAAAAAGAAAGGAGTCACTTTTTGCCGAAGATCAGACCTTCGGTGTCACATCATGTCACCCCTCAGTTCACTCCTCACTTCTCAACTCTGGGTTTTCCACAGTGCCTATACACTACCTTGCTCTCAGACTCTTCTTTGCAGAATACTAGTGAGTCTTCCCCAAGACAAAAATCATTTGTAACCCCAGGAACAGCTCACAAGGGCATTACAGATGAAATCATATCTGGTTTGTTTCCTTCCACTCAATTCTCCAATTCTGTGCCTTCAAACCACTTTGTCCTGCCACATTCCACAATAACCAGCCTCTACTCTTCCATGTCATGCTCAGGGTGTTGTGTTACTGTTCTGGAAGTCTGTGATAAAACCCTCACTTCAGGCATTTTGAACCAGGAGGGGAAAAAAAAGCCACACACACACACAAAACAACAATTTTGCTGTACAGCTGGTGGCTGCCATCTGGCAAACAGAAGAGCCTGGAGTCCAGCATGGGCACAGCCAGTGTGCTCTACTCAGCCTTGAGCCAAGAAGCTGTGAGCAAGAATGGAAAACTGGTCCCGGAGAGCAGGAGCTGCACCTTGGCACAGATGCCCTCAGCAGTACCAAAGCACCTAGAAGAGAACCTACATTGCCTTTCTTTTATGCGTTTGTTGGGAAGGCACTGCAACGCCTGTCAGGAATGCAGAAAGACAGTTTTTCCTTGGGTCACTGCTGCTCCCGAGTACTAACAACACATGAATAAACCTCATTCTAAAAACTTCATGTCCTCTGATTTAAGTAGATCGCAATCACTGGAAGTAGAAACACTGTCAAGAAAAGGAATTCAGAGCAGAAGGTACGTGTGTCAGAAATCTATGCAGTAAGAGTCAGCAAACAGACCATCTAAAACTTCGTGTACATAACAGGCCATCCATAAATTACATTTCTGTACCTTGACAACTAAGACAGACCTTTAAACACATCAGTCAACCTGGCCTCACTGTGAAACTTAGACACTCATGGAGTTTATGATAATTTATAATTATAAAAATTACAGTGTCTTTTAGAAATACATTTTTGTAGTAATAGCTACTGACAGCACATACTAATAGTCTACATACAGAGCTATCACACAAGCAAACTCATGATATTCTCCAGTTTCACATGAAATAAAAAAATGTCTGATCAATGAGTGCTCTAAACAACTCACAAGTGACAAAACACCCAAATGTAAAAACAAGCATGTCCTTGACTACAGAAGGAAAAACTTAATATTAATGATGGAAAAAAATGGAAACTTTAAGTAATTTTATGGAACAAATACTACATAGATAAGTAACCCTGGCATCAAACGTTCTCACTAAAACGTAGCATTCCATATCTCATTCCATTACACTCAGTATTAGGGTCTTGCTGAAGAGAACAGAAAAAAACCTGCCCTTCATTCAACAATAGCAGGATCAGGGTTATCAGAGAAATCAGAGGGAAATACTCATATTTTCTTATCACCTAATAAATTTCCCTATTACCTTCTAAATAGAAGCTCACTGTTTTTAAGATTTTGAAATCTATCATTGTAATGTTTAACCTATAACACGTGAAAGCTCATATTTAAGAAAGGTTTCATGCAGAAATATTTTTTACCAATTTGTATAAATGGCCCGACTATCTCAAAAGTGCTTTCTAACAGATCATTCTGAAGTAATTAGGTTTCCATATGGCAAAAGTGACTTTTGTTGACATAGTATAGTATAACCGCAGTTGCTTTGAAACAGCAGTGGTCGCAATTACTCCTATCAAATATCATGAAAACAGTTCCCCAGTTACACTCCTTTTACAATCTTGTCTTGTTGATGTGCACGCATGTGGTTTAATGCAGGATGTGAAAGTGTGAGTGAAACATGTGATGCAATCCTGGAAAAATGCTGCCAGGTTCACTTCTAAACCCAAAAGAGACCCTCTTGCACCAATGCTCTGAAATCACATGGAAAAATGTATTTTTTTTGTACTGTTTTTCCAAAATGGGGGTCCACAAGTACATATTGAAAACTTGGCTGTTTTACAGCAGACTTGATTCATATTGTGAAGATTCCTAATCACGCTTCTCTCTTTGAACAGATGACTTGACAACTTTTTCAACTGTCACTTAAATAAAGCAGAAAAGATAAGCTGTTTAGTTATGGAAGAGAGTTAGTTACAGTTAGTTGGGCACTCACAGTATAAATTTGCTTTGGTTGCCTGATGATCTACGTTGAACAAAATGGGGAGGAAAAAATTACATTACATAGACTGCAGTACCCGACTGTGCCAGTGTCTCTCATGGGGCTATTTAGTGCTATATGTAAGCATAAATTCATAACAAAATGTGAATATATCAGCTAGACAGAAGGTGTATCTTTTATTTTGCCTTTAACTTTGCTCCTGGTCACAGAGCCATTTTCCTTCTGAATTATCCCCTCACTTGCTCGTGTTTTCTTAGAAAAGCCCTCCTCCTCTTATAAAATCTGAATTAGGTCTTTTAAATAGGCAATACAAAAGTGAAGTTCTGCCAGAGTCTTCTCAGTAAAGAGGATTTTTCTCTTTGTCTTTTAGTACTTTGTTAAACATAACTGAAGCTCTTTTCTACAGGAGCTTACTTGTTATTTAGCTGTTAGAATTCACCTCAACAGAGTGACAAAACACCTAAAGAACCATCATTTCTTCCACTGCTATTCTTAATTCTTCAGGATCTCGAGCCTAAAACGTTTCAGACTCCATTTATAAATCACACAAGTGGGGTCCCAGACACTCACTTCAGCAAAGGAAAATAAGTTTACCTTAAACTACTTTGCACTGCCAAAACTCAGGTTTAGCGAATAGTCATGAAGCATAAACGAGTACGAGCTAGACGTTAAATAAATGAAGCTGCAGTATCTACAAAGTAAAATAACTACTCCTTGGCAAGGTGGGCTCAGTTTTGTTTTTCCCTTACTCTATTTACTATGGGAGAGAATCAACAATCAAAAGAATATATTAAATGCATATGCCAAATGGATAAGGAGGAACTGTGCATGTGTAAATACCTATACAGAATTTAAAATTAAGCACTTCCCATAGTGAAAAATAAGACCTAAGGAAAAAAAAAATATAATCCCCTCCAGCCCTCACAAACTCACAATAAAATTTAAAATCCAGGAAAAATTCAGACACCAAAAACTCAGTGTGGAAATCTTGAAGGCTTAGGAGAGTAAAATGAAAATTGTCAAACCTTTCAACAGACGTGGAACCAGGAACAGCTTCCAAATTAATGACAAATGACATTCCACTTAGAACAAAGAAAACATTCGAAAGAAACTCGCTTAACAACTGGCAAAACATTGTCCTTCAGTGAAATATAGTCTTTGCGCTGCCATATTAAGTACAATAGAGATGTCATTTTAGTAGAATAGCAGTTTGGATTTCAAGTTTAAAGATCAAGTGTTGACCAGATTTTTACTGTATGTAATCACTGCAGAGATCATCAAAAGCCAAAAATCACTAATTACCAACTTCCTAGATTCTAAGAATGTGTTTGTGATCGCATTGGAATACCTAACAGATTTATGATATGTCAATAAAAATAATTAACATCATCAAGGCTTTACATCAATGTACAGAGTACAATTTTTAAATATAGACCTATGTGAATGTTTTTGCCATATTATTAGTATCAAAGTAGAATACATTCTCTCACTTCTTCCACATAGCATTAGTTTTTTAACTTCTTGAGAGTAAGTGTAGATGAGGAATAAGCTTAATTTAATTATATACCTTTACAAGTGAAAAATCTTGTTTATGGCTTTGTTTTTCTAAGAGTTCTGTCTAAAAACCAGGTTGTTGGTAACACAGCAAAAGATTAATACATTGTCATTCCAAAAAAAAAACAAAACACCTGCAACTCCTACTTAAGAACTATAAGAAAGCCAAGGAATTCAGGAGATGATTCAATTAATTCAATAATGAACCAGACAACTGGGATACCCAAAAGTAAATAGTGGCAAAAATTGGCAAGGCAGAAGCTTCACTCACCAGCTTAAATATGTTTGATTTTTTTTCTGATAACACATTTAAATATAGTCAGGGGACACATTCATTTCAATTTATGGAGGCAAAATCATGATGTTGGCCAGTATGAGTGACATCTGTCTAAATGGAAGTGAAGTCCTCAGTGAAATACAATATGGAGTTAATTACTATTAATATTCAACTAATATTTAACAAATTAATTACCTGAAAATGTGCAGAAAGAGAAAATAAAGGAGGAAATGCGGGGCATGTGAGTGCACGTAGAACACCACCTATGAAAGGCTGGCTATGGGGCAGGTGGATAACACAGAGAGACCAACAAGCAGGAACCTTCCACAGGAGAGCAGGTGAGGTGCAATTTGTGGAAGCTGTCAACAAAGAGCTAATTTAAACAGATGTCAGACCCTGCTCCTACTCACTCAACTTGTATAATTAAGGATGGGATTAAGTCACTGCAGTCCCAAGTCTATAAATTGACTTTCAATTTTTCCAGACATCTGTCTAGCGTATCTATGCCTACCAACAAGTTCACTTTTATTGATAGCCTTTCTGAGAGCTTGCAGAAGTAATTTAGAACTCCAGATATGTATGCACCACAAATTAAAAGCTATTACTTATCTACAATCTGAAAATGTTAGCAGGCCAAATGCAAAAAATCGACAGTGATTTGGATTTTTTTCTAATGGTATAATAGCATTAAAAAGACTACCATTAAACAGCATTAAAGAGATAGACTGCAATCAAAATAAAATGCGAAGATTATTAAAATTTTATAAACAGGGAAACTAAAGTAAGTCATGGCAAAGAGCTCCTTGCAGTGTTCCGGAAAACAAATGCAACGAGTAAAGCCCGGGATTCAGTAGCTTATTTCCATTCGATAAACGCTCTATACTTCGTCCTCAGACCTCTGTCTTTCAGAATTTACTTTTAGATGGGGATTTTAAAATTAGCATTTCTTAAAAAGTTTCTTACATATCTGATTAGAGTGGAATGGACCAGTGCTCCCTGTTGCTCTTTGAAAGAACATTTACACCTTATCTTTGACACATGATCATGAGCTTTTCCTCATCACAACCAGAGAAGCCAGAGTTGAATTAACATAGAGCTAGTTGAAGCCATAGAATCATAGTTTCTGTATTTCCCTCATTTACACTTAAATTTAATTATAAAAACAGAAGGATTGCACTTGAGTAAGTTGATTGTGGCTATTTCATTGGGACCTGTGAATGCATAAGCAGAAATTTTTCTATGAAACATAAGCTGGTCAAATCTGAGAGAATTTTCATAGGATACATTTCAAAAAGCATCTTATCAACCCACAATCATGTCTTATCAAACATCACTTTCTTGAAGAGGGCACGATTCTCTCAAAATTAAGTTAAATATGCAAAATCTTAAATTTTAGCAAACCCAACTCATTTTAGCCTCAGAAATTTCAAAAATCACTTTCCGCTTTAATCATACCAGAAGAACCCAAGCTAAGGACAATGCTTAGAAAATTCCAGTCAGAATAGCTGAAGTCCATCAAAACTCATCATAGGTCCTAAAATTTCATATCAAAATATGTTTCCCTAATGTCACTTACAGTGTGGTGCAATATAGCTCAAATAACCCATATATTTCTTTGGTCTATGGAATTATAGGGGATAATCTTTCACAGGTCGTCTGAAAAAAAAAAAACGTAAGCAGCCACTCTTGATGTAATAATTATAACACTAGTTATACTGCTGTATGACAGTTGTGCTGCTTCTTCCTTTTCCTCCTGTTTTTCTCTCAATGATCAATCTTACTCTTGCTGACCTTTTGAATTATGAGGCAGGGTGAAGGGTTCCCAGCTCTTTCTGTAGGATTATTTCCAAATGGTGCTTTACCTAACATGAGCCAAGCGTCAAGGAAAAATGTGATAAAGATCTATGAAGTCTAGGGAAGACAGAATTTTTTCACATGCTATATCTCTTTGCTTTTTGGATTTCCAGATGTTTAACAAAGACAATTTTTAAGCAGATATTGAGAACATTCATAAAGAATCTCACATGCAGCTCACTGCAGGTAAGTCTGATTCTCCAAAGCCCTGTATGTTCAATTTTAAGGAATATAGTGTCTTTGCCTTTATGATGAAGAATCTGATTTTCTGTGAGTTTTCCAATTAGAAACCACAAGGAAACTGCTAGAGCCCTGGGAATTCTAAGCTGGTGTAGAATTTTAAAATGTCCATGATTTGAAAAACATGTTGGAATGTTAATCTACACAGCCAAATTTCCAAGTCAGCCTTAAATCAGCCTCTAAACTTGAGAACAAAGCTGTACTGTATACTCGAAGCATTTGGGGCCAATTTACATATACAAGCCCACATGGGAATACATGTGTATTTAAATAAACAAATTAGACATAATTATGATATCTATAAACAGGAGTCTACGCCTGAAAGTGACTTCTGTTTTCTTCTTCTGATGACTGCAACACACTTATGGCTGCATATTCACTATCCCCATTGTTTCAGTAATTTTGGCTCGTTATTTTAAGTTCAAGACTCAATATTGGCAAACAGACCAAATTCTATAGTTCTTACTTATTCGTTAGATCATAAAAACTTACTAATTTGGACCTAAGAACTACACAATTCAACTGAAGATAGTTGGTCTAAATTACATTTTCCCAAGCTTTAAAAAAATATATATGCTAATTGCCATTCAAGTCCCTAGCTTTAAATTTCTGTTCCATACTATTCCTAATAGTCTAAATTAAAAGCTCCACAGAAAGATTTGTTACAAAGATTTCTACAGTTTGTTTTAAAGACTTAGACAAAAAAAAATTAATAGGAATGATACAAGGCAACTCACTCAAAAGGCAGAACCCAGCAAATCTAAAAATGGCTTGTTTTATATTTCTCTCAGAAAACATGCCATCTGTATTTACAATACCAAGACTGAAATAATGATAAATAATGACAACTTCCAGTTTTTATACAAATTCTATGAAGTGCCAAAGTATTGGTATTCTATATAAAAAAAATGTTAATTAAAAGAAGAACTTGAGATGTGTTCTAGCTAAATGGTATTATTAGAAATGAAAGTTTGGCTCTCCTCTTGAAGCAATTTGCAGTATGAATGATGAGGATATTTTCCAAAGTAGGCTCTAACCGGCAGTTAACTGCTTTTTTTCCATGACAACTACCTTCAGATGCCAATTCTGATAACATCTGTGATGTCAAATAGGATAAGTACACAGGTAAATCCCTACCTCAGGTTCACTGACAAGAGCAAGGCCAGTTCATACAGAGATTAAATGTGCTCTAGCCAAACAAGGGAACACGCTATGCTTTCCCAAGGACAAGAAGTATCAGTAGGAAGGACAACCTGGAGAGAGATGATGTCTCAGTGCACCTTCCAGGATTGTGTAGCTCTGCTGCCAACACAGTGCATGGCTCCAAGTGCGTCTAAAGGCTTATGAAATACTCTTCAATTTATTCACATGGAAGGTGCCAAGCATAAAACCACAGAATATCCTAAATTTGTTCAGAGATCTGCTGTTATGGTCTGGTAAGAAGCAGAACTCTATCCTACCATGCAACCCTCCTGGAAGTAGGAAAGCCCTAGTTGTAATAATTTTTTTGCTGAGGCGTATAAGGGTTTGTCCGCAAGACTTGTTGAAGGCAAATCTCACAGTATCTGCAATAAACCTGGTAGCAATCCAGCTGAACATGAGCTCAGCAAGCTATTGACATGTCTGAGAAAGGTATAAGGAATTCTCTAACAAACAGCTTTACCATCTTGTGGAAATGATTCCTTCCAGATGGATTAGCACTTGTGAGTCATTTCATAAGATTATTCTTTTCCTCTCATATCCACATCGGTCTGCCACTATGACGATTAATATACAAAAAAAGCAATGTTCCACTCTTTTTTTTTTTTTTTTTCTCCCAAGTAACGGAGGGCTGTATCTATACTGCGGATGATTAGAAATTGGCTCCACAAGCTTTTACTGCAAAACAAAAGTCTCCAGAAAGTACAAGCGTGCAGACAAGCAAATTGCTGCCCCAGACCACGAAGTCTGTTCATAACCTAACCACATTCATGCAATTCTCGACTAGAGTTAGATTTATAACTCACAGAGAACACCTGAATATGCTTCTGCTATAGGTGAGGGCTCTCTACACTTGTGCAGACAGGACCAAGCCAGAAAGCTTACTGCATTAGCTGGGAGTCCATCCCATCTGCAGGACACAAAAACTTAAGAAACTGAAGTCTACAGTAAAATACAGCCACCGTGTTGATTATATCACATATTCAGCCTGGCCATCCAGGTTATAAGAGCAACAAGATGCTTCAAAGGAAGCTATTTCAAAGCAGACAAAAAATAGAAGACATCATCCAGGGAGATAATTTATTCTTAGCCCTTTCTATCTGAACTTGAATTGCACCTTCACGCATAAAAAATTTATACCAGTTCCAGATTTAAAAAACATTGAAGCAATTCTCTCTATTGCATCTATGGATGTTCTCACAGCAATCACACATCTGATTTTGTTTAGGAATCTCTTAACCTTTTTCTTAATTGAGAATACTTTGATGCAGTTAAGTTCAAAAAGTATTGTTATGTTTCAGAAAGACCAAACAAAAGGAAATTACAAATTTACAGATTTTCATTGCACGGCACCTCAGTCATTTATTAAGAAGATTTCCTTAAGGCAGAACCTCTTATACTTGAAGAAGAAAAATAAAGTTATCTGCTTTAGCATATTTTTTGCAGTTTAATACTTCGAATAATTTTGATGCATGCCTACTTCTAGCGACTCCATTAAGGGAAGCTCAAAGAACTTCAGTGTTGATTTTATAAACTATACTATGTAACTCAGATAATTCTTTACTAGTCTCTGCTTTCTTAAGAAACCTTCAAACATATTGTGGTCTTCACTACTTTGTTCATGTTTAGTTAGATCTTAAAGAAGCTGATGAGTCTTAGAGTTACGCCAAGCACAGCCTACCTCCTGTCCACCAGCCAAGCTGGCTGCCTTGGGAAGTTATTAAATATTTTCCTAGTTCTCTTCCTGGTTTGATATTTCATCAGTTTAGGTGAAAACACACTAACATGACCTATTATACTTTCTATTTTACCAAGCGTGCATGGTGTTCTCTAAACAATAACAATTTAACCTCACAGTTTCTTTACAAGTGTCTCGCCTTGTCCAAGATGTGAACAAATCTTCCTGGATTACTTGTAAGCGAGGATTACAGTAGCATATTCATTTGTCATTTAGCCTATGTGATAATATATCCATAAAGAGATACATAAGATTTTCTGAAAACAAATTTCCTCATTTCTAAACTGCTGCCAAACACTTTTTTCTCCTTGATGGTCTGTGTCTTGCAGACTCAGGCATTTGCTCCTTCTCATGAACCTCCCTTTCTCCATTCACATAATTTCGTTTATACAAAGAAATCATTGAAAAGATAGAACAAGCATTAACATATAATTTGCTCCTATACATTGTTAAAGCAAACCCAGAGCTGTTATTCAATCCAACTCTCACTGATTCAGGAGACAAGCCAAATCCTAAATCATCGGTCCAGATTCACTACTTTAGGTCTAGGTTTACCACATTTGCTTGTGGCCCCCGTTACAAAGCAGACACAAAGCTCTTTGAAGCAGTAGATTCACAAGCAAAGATGTGTCTCCTATTCAGATTTAATCAGCCTTGAGTTTCCATCTTTCTTGTAATTGAGCAGAGTCAAATATCAATTTCTTTTGATAGTAAGAACTCAGGAATACTAAACACAGCTCTCTAAATGGGGCAGCAGTACTCAAAGTACTTTATAACATTCACAAATCAAGCCACTATTGTACAGCAAACATTATTCCCAGATTACAGATGGGGAAAATGAAAGCACAGAGATGTATTCTCCCAAGAGCACACAATAAACTTACAGTTGGGAAAGGAAATTAATTTCATCTCTAGTTTATCATCTTGCTCTTTTGCCACTAGCCCCTTCTTTCAACGGTGACAGAAGAAGAGCCAGGGAATTGATTCTCAAAGTCCTTTAACTTTACAGGATTCTGCCTCTAGTTGCACAGATTTAAAACAAGTCAAGTTTTCAGTTCTGAAACTCCTGAATTGTTTCACTTCTGAGATACAATTTAACATAAGAATCCCAAATTTTAGTTTAGACCTCTGAACTGTAACTCTCAAGCTGCATAACATGGATGTCAAAGTGCTCTCACCAGGCCAAAAATCTCATCTTAAGGAAACCTGCATGACCCTGAGGAGTCAATGCTGTCATAGTCATCTAAGCTCACCAAGTATCAGATTTGCTAAGTGTATTTCCCAGGAGTAAAACTAAAGCCTTGCATATGGAACAACCACAAAATATGCTTCAGATACTAGGGCTATGAGTAAGATGTGGATAGAACCCCCTAATATTAGGAAATATATAAATGTGAGTGCATAAATTCTGTTTTCATAGACAGTTACAATGGAAGTGAACATCCAAGGGCAAAATTTACTTGCCGTTTTCTACACAACAGCTTTATTTCAGTGTACCTGTAGTTTAATTTTATTAAATGAGGTCCCATTGGGAGAGTAACATTTGGTGCATATTGGAATAGCTTAGGATTTAAGAAATATTTGCATCTGGAATTATTTTGTACTTATTTCTATTTCTTTCATAGGTCAAATCAAAACTAGATCCCTACTTCCTGAAAATGTGAATGAATTTTAGATTCCAATTCATTATCCATAAATATTTCTAAGAGAGACTTAAGCTGAGTTTTCACAGAATCAAAGAACAGTTTGGGTTGGAAAGGACCTTAAAGATCATCTAGTTCCAACCCCCCTACCATGGGCAGGGACACCTTCCACCAGATCAGGCTGCCCAAGGCCACATCCAGCCTGGCCTTGATAAAAAGTCCCTCCCCAGGTTTCTTGTAGCCCCTTTCAGGTATTGGAAGGTCCCTATAAGGTCTCCTCAGAGCCTTCTCTTCTCCAGGCTGAACAAACCCAACTCTCTATCTGTCATTGGATGGGAGGTGCTCCAGCCCTCTGATAATCGTTGTAGCTCTCATCTGGACGTGTTCCAGCTCTACCTCCTTACCGTGAAGATTCCAGAACTGGACACAAAAGATTTACCCAATTAAACTCCAATGAGCAAAAAAAAAAAAAAAAAAAAGAAAAAAAATATTATTAAGATACAAACTCTTTAAATTCATTTGCCATGAAAATATTGTTTTCAGTGGAATATTCATAAATATACAGGCAGCTTCAAGGATGGTGGGCAGACTATTATGCCCTGCCTATTAAAATGGGGATAACTATTAACACAATTTATTTATGTTTATTTTAAAAATCTTAATTAATGGGCTTACTAAACTAAGCCCAAGCAAATGCAGGCTCTGCGCATACTCCACATGCCTTGATGCTCCAAATTTGTTTGTACAGCTGTGAAATTCTGAAATTAACTATCTGTCACGAAAAGTAAAATACTGCCAAGAGAGCACAGAGATGAAATCCTAGCCAATGGGAGAAAATTACAAAATGGCATCCTATGACATGAATCACTTTTACAGAATAACTCCTGCTATAATAATAAGTCTGTAGTTTCTAGACAGTAGATCATTAGCAGCAGCAGCACAAGTAGTTCCAACAATTTACTACCATACAATTCTTGGGCAATTATTAAGATTGATATCTGTCATCTCCTGTGCATGATTAGATTTATTTATGACTGTAAAATCTCCAAAGAGGGGGAAAAAATTACTTCTTTAAAAATAGAGCATACAGTCACACCAGTAATACTGCCTTCCCCGTTTAAAATTTCCATTTTCTTTTAAAGCTTGAAGTCTTTTCTGTCTGAAGCAAAGGGTCAGATCTAACCTCAATATTTTCAGAATCATCAATTTTGAAGCATGCTTTAGCTGCCTTACAGTGAAGAAGACTCTCTTCTGGGATTTGCAAAGGAACCCAGCACCTAAGAGCCACTGAAATAAACAACCGTTAAATGCTTCACCTTTAGAAACTGAAACACTTCTAACAACTTACTACTGAATGATTAAGAAATCAAACACCACAGGGTCAGGGAGATAGACTCAAGAAGGATGGGCTCTGATTATTATGACATCCAAAAGAGTTTATTATGGCATCTGAGTTCAGACCAGCAATGAGTAGAGGCTCTATTATTTGCACCAAGAGTGCTCTCAATCACACGTTACTCTCCTGGATAAAAGATGCCAAGGCAGAACGGGACTCAGGTGCAATTTTGAGCTGTAGGGATTCAGTCCTAAAGAGGAATCTCTATATGGAACAAAAGGCAAATATTTAATTTAAAGTAATTTCTTTGAAGTTTGACCTTTGTGAGAGGATATATTTGCCCACATCCACCTGCACCATCAGCAAGATATTCAGCCCCACGAAGTAATAACATACGGAACATAAGAGTGACCTTCCTGGGTCAGTCAAGGGTTAATCCAACCCTGAGTGGCCATAATTGAACACCTAGGAAAGACAAAGATCACAGCAAACATGTTACACTCCTCAATACCTTCTCAAGCTCCAACCATCTTCAGCTATGGGGACTTGTTCATCTCAATGGGGTTTCTATGTATTTGTCTTCCAAGAGATGTCTCTTCTATTTACTTTATTCAGGGTTTTCTTGAACCCAGGTGAACTCAGTATTCATTGTGGAGAAATTCCCAGCTGGTTCGTAAACAAGGATCCTCTTTTGTTTGTTTGTCTCCTACTCACTTCATTTGACATCCCATGGACTTTGCATAGCAAAGACTGAATCTCTACCACGCCAGTCCTGATTTTCCAGGTTCTATCATACGTCCCCGTGCTGCCTCTTTCCACACTGAAGAATTTCAACCTACTCAGTCACTGGTAAGAATTTACTCCTTCAGTTCCTTCCTCTGACTCTTCAGAAGAGACTTTACTTTTGCACTGTATACCTTTTAATCTCCTTTTCAGTTTCTCAAAGCTCTATTCCCAAGTAGTTTTCTAACTCTTTTGAAAATGCCCTCAGCATCCACCAGTATCTAGACATGACAAAAAAAGGAAGGGGTTACATGAAAAACACCATTTTTCTTGCAGATTTGGAAACCAGATATTTTGGGAGACAATTTTCTTTTTTGGTTTATGCTTTCACGATTTATTCCACACTTGAAAAGGCTGATGTTGATACAGAGAGTCCCTGAAGAAAGTTCAGTCCTCCCTAATAAGAAAGGGAATGATACAGCTCTATTAAGAAACAAACTGCAAAACTGACAGCAACCAGAAGCTTATTGCTTCTGGGTTAACTGCTTGTGCAATAGGCTTTAATCTCTGCTATTCTGCAGAGTATTGCAATATGAATTTAAGGAATTATGGCAAACAACTGATAAGTCAATTCATGCAAAATGAGTTTTTAATGTCTTATTACATGTGTTGCAATAGCTGCTAAACTGACCAGACAGCCTCAAAGAACTGCAAAAGTGAATTCCCGGTCAGTAGTAAACATTAACCAGAGGAAAATGATATATCCTGTTCTAAGACAAAAGTAAAATCAAAGTATTTTATGGAGCTTTGCCATCTAGGAAATAGCTCCCATATAAAGATACACTTCACTTATAAAAACAAACCAAACCTTCAAGCTTGGGGAGAGACTTAGTAACATTCCCACCCTCATTATCTATTGTGTTACCCTGTCTTTCTTACTTAGCTGCAACCTGGTGTTGCCTTCAAGCTGCTCCTTCTGACAGCCACTCTTTTTATATCACTCTGCTTCTAAACTAAAAAATTTAAAAGTTAGATATATAGATGGAAAAGAACATTATCTATTTTGACAGAGGCTGGACTTAATAATAAAGTCAGCAGCTTCTTCGAGCTGCCACTGGGGCACCAAGGTGAAAGACCATAATGTGTTCGTTTTCCTGTGCACACAGTAATGGCCAAATGGCTTCAAAATTCCACATATTAACAGAATGTATAATAACGATTCAGGGGAGGATTGTAGAATTCTTACTATGCTAAATTTCATACAATATAGTCTTCTTATAAATTTCCTTGGCACAAGGAGTCAGATTTTCCAATCTGTGGACTAGTCCTCTTACTTAGGACTGCTATACAGGGAATTACAATCAGAAAGAGTAAATAGCTCTCTAATAGTCTACGACGACTCAAATCTATTACTTTGCCCTTTCTTTGAATTCTTACTATACCAAATATGGAATGATACACATTGAGAATAGCAGTGGAGCAGTATTTTTTTCCCTTTAATTGCCCTGCCTGTTATACCAGTTTGACAAATAAAAAGCCAACAAATGTAATTAATTACAACATGCGGGATTACAAACCCCTACTTGTCTTCTAAAGCAACTTAAGTTCAAAACAAGGGGATTGAGTAATTGAAGTAAGGCAGTCAAGAGACTCAGCTGGGGAAGTTAACACAAGAAAGGAGGTCTACGCCTTTTCGGTGGTAAAAACACAGTACTAAATACTGCCACATTTCTGAGTAATCTCAGTAACCTCATTGTACCCAATGTTAGCTCTCTCCGAGCCATGACAAGACAAAAGATTAACAATACAAAAAAAACCCCAAAAAAACCCAAAGACCCAAACCTAATAGACTCCAAAAAGAAGTAGTTCAATATCTAACAAAACCCACAGAATGGATGAGTTGGCAGGGACCTTAAAAGTTAGCCAGTTCCATCCACTCTGCAATGGGTAGGGACACCTTCCCTAGGTGTCAACTAGGTCAGGTTGCTCAAAGCCTCACCCAGCCTGGCCTTGAATGATGCTTCCAAGGATGGAGCATCCATGCTCTAGGCAATCTGTGCCAGTGCCTTATCATCCTCATAGTAAAGAATTTCTTCCTTAAATCTATCCCAAATATACCTTCTTTCAGTTTAAAGGCATTACCCCCTGCCCCACACTGCATGCCCTTGTAAAAAGTCCTTTCCAGCTTTCCTGCAGGCCTCCTAAAAGTCCTTAAACTACTGGAAGGCTGCTGTAAGGTCTCCTTGCAACCTTCTCTTCTCCATGCTAAGCAACCCCAACTCTTTCAGCCTTTCCTCATCGGAGTATTCCATCCCTCTGATCATTTTTGTGACCCTCCTCTGGACCCACTCCAATAGATTCATGCCTTTCCAGTGCTGAAGGCCCCACAGATGGAGGCAGTTCTCCAGGTAAGGTCTCGTCAGAGTGGACTGGAGTAGGAGAATCAGAGAATCACCTCTTTTGACCTACTGGCCATGCTTCATTTGGTGTAGTCCAGAATATGTTGACCTTCTGGGCTGTGAGTACATACTGCTGCGTCTTGCCTAGCTTTTCATCCACCAGTACCCCCAAGTCGTTCTTGGCAAGACCCTGCACTTGACCTTTTTGAACATCATGAGGTTAGCAGAGGCCCATCTCTCAAGTCTGGCCAGGTCCTTCTAGATGGCATCCTGTCCCTCCTGCACACCAAGCGCATCACACATCTTGGTGTCATCAGCAAACTTGCTGAGGGTGCTCTCTCAAATCTATTTTCCATGTCACTGACAAAAGATACTAGACAGTGTTGGTCCTAATATTGACTCCTGAGGAATGCCTCTTATCACTGACCTCCACTTGGACACTGACCCATTGACTGGAACTCTTTACATGTAACCATTCAGCTAATTCCTTATCCATTCCACAAATCCATGTCTTCCCTATGGAAGGACAAGGATGTTGTGCATGACAGGGTCAAATACTTTGTACAGTTAGTTTGAATATTGTTCGAATTTCTGAATATTCACTAGAATTTTACAGTTGTTGATGAATTTGAGTATTATTTTTCCTGATAATTTTATATTAAATAGAAATGGCTTTCTGAGATGTCTGTCTGTAAAAAACTGTTTTAAACTTTGAGATTTAACTGATTTTCTAGCGCATCAGCTGGGCGAGGTATGAAAAGGGAATGTTTTAGAGCTCTGTAGCGAATTTACCTTTTGGCTGTTCACTGAAGCTTTTAGTAGTTTTTGTCAATAATGGTACCCTTTGTTTGTTTGTTCGTTAGGGGAAAAAAAAAAACAATAAGTAAGACTTCTTTCTGCTTAGCTAGTTTTCTAAGCTTAACTGAAAAGACTACCATGAGTGCTTTCTGAACTTGGGATCTGAACAGGCCATCACTTAGGTGAAGATAAGTTAGACCGCATTATAAAGAGGAACTCAAAGGTCAATAGTACTTCTACTAACCAAACCCCGACTGCAATTTGAAGTATGAAATATAAGTTCCAGATGTCTTTTCCTCTTTTGAGAAGTTTCCTTCCTTCTCTACTTCTTCTCTTTCATCCCAGCTCTCTCTTCCTTTTTGTTTAGGGGAAAAAACCCCTCAAAGTAAGCAAACAATGCCCACCCTCCATCCACCCTAACACACCAAAAGTTAAAAATAATTAAATAAAGCCTCCCTGAGTCCAGAGATCTTTTTTCTACAACAACAATTATGAGCTTGGAACCAAGCAAAACAACTTATGCAGCTGCAGCTGACACAAAGCTGATAGTTTTCAGAAAGGCTGATAAAATTTTTGCTGTGCCCTAATTTCTGGTATGGTCTTGTTACAAGAACATCAAGAACAGAAGACAGATTTTGTAATTCCTGCTCCTGAGTTCTTTTTTTTACCTGCTCTGTATCTGCCTGTTTAAACTTTCAAGGAAGATATATCCAGTTTCAATCAGAAAAATAAAAAGAGATTCACAGTAAATGCATTAAGGTATATGTCAATCATTTAATTCAACTTCTCCCAGAAACAAACTTGTAGCACGCTAATTCTTCCAATAAGATTGTCATACGAAAATAATTTAATTTAAAGGGAGGTTGTGATTAAACAAGATCTTAACCCAATCTCTGCAAAGCTCTTCACAACGTTCTGAAAGTTCATATTTTCTACAACATCCCTGTAACTCTTAATCAAACCCCTTCCAATATACCAACAGGACCTTTTAAGTCAAGGCATTGCAACTATAGAATTTTATTACTGGCCTCCCTAGAGATGTTTATAGAAGAAAAGTATCTCCCACAGCTACCTAATACTCCCGTAGCAAATAAACACAAGAATCGCATTTTGTCTATTGGCTACCACATCACACTGATAGATCTTGTATATCTTATCCTTCACACATTACAAGTAATTTTTTTAGTAGCCTCCTCTCATGTTACTTTAACAATTACCCAACAAGTGTTAATTCTCTCAGTTTTATATTGTAAATTTTCTACATGGAGTAATTGCCTCCCTGACCATTAGCAGAGCCTTCACAAATGAAATTTTAACTGTGCAAAAAAGTTTGGTACCAAAACAGTTGGATACCTCAGATACTGATAATACATGCTAGAACATTTACTGACACTTACTTTGCCAGGCTTGTTTGCATCAAAGCTGTTTTCTTTAAATTTCTCCTGCAGCGTCTCAGCTAACCGACAAAGCAAGGCACCGTTATCCAATTTCTCCATAAAGGTTTCTGCTGTTATTTCTCTACCTGAACAGCAAACAGAAAGTTAATATGGTAGAAAGAGTGCAACAGCATAGATTGCATTTGTGTAAAAAGAGAAATCAATAGAAATCTTTACCAAATCTGAAATACATTTTAACTGAATAGCTACCATTAATTTCAATATTCAGTGAATAACCTCATTGCTACTTTACTGGTAGATGTACAGCAAATCACTCAAAAATAACATGCTTTCTTCGTGAAGGCCGGTGGTGTTTGAAAAATAATTATAGCACATCATATGACATTTTCCTTATGAAATTCCGGTGCTTTTAACAGTATTTTAAAAGAGGGTACGGCAGGCTAATGGTTTACAATGATGTGTATAAGTAGCTATGGTGTAAGACTTGCTAACATTACTGCAGCTTATTTCATAAGAGAAGTAGTAAAACATCCCAAGAAGGACTGTATTTACAAAAAAAACCCAAACCACAATAAAACAAAAAACACCTCTAGACTTAAGACTTGATCCTGCAAGAATCTGATGAAATACTAGTGATTACAGGGCTCCTTTCAAAGAGCTTTTCCAGAAGTAAAGTCAGGTATGTTAAAAACGAGGGAAAAGGTGAAATACCGTGTTACACATCTACTTACCACATGGATTATAAATTTTAACTAAAGAACAAAGCCAAAATACTCTAATTTCAAAACATATCAATTATTAACGTGCTAGATAACGCTATACTTCAACTGCCACAGGTCATCTTCCCTAGCTACAGCAGGCCAGGAGACCTTCCATTACACCATAAATGCCTCCTCCTGACAGAAAAGATCATGCATCCCATAATAAGATGTACATGCTGAGCAGGCTGGACAGGCCAGATGAGAAGTGAATAATTTACCACCCTAAATAAAACTTCCAGCATCTTAACATGGTTTCCAGGTAAAATATTCTCATTTCTTATTGAACGTTTTCCATTTTCATACTTCTAGTGGAAAATTTGCCTTCTCTTTGGATACTTTTTGACCAGCAGCTGTATTTTTCAGCTTTCTTAACTTCTTCTAATATCAAGAGAGCATCAAGGACTAATTCTTGATCTTCACATTAAGAGAAGATTTTTTTTTTCTGGTGATATTAATATACGACATTTGGGAACAGCAAGAATACTACCCATCTTTCATAGGCTGTTACACAGGAATCATCAGTAACTATAGTCTTCCCTACTAAAAAAAATAAAAGAATTCAAAACTTGAAGCAAGAGTGGTTCCTCATCCCATCCAGATCCATTCCTGCTTCTCAAATCTAGCTGTTTGCCAGCAGCACAATAGGTAGAATTCTGCCCACTGCTTGTGCCTTTGCCACAAATTTTTGACTGACAAGCAACTGTCTGAATAAACTAGGTTTTGGGTTTTCTTCTTTTTTTGGTTTTTTTTTAGATAGTTTGGGTAAATTCACTTTCAATGAGATGTCTGTAAATCAAAAGCACTAATCTGTTTAGAACAACACATCTTTTAACAAAAAACTCTAGACATAGTAGATTTAGAAAGAAAGAAGTAAAACGCTTCTACACCTTTTAATTCAGAAAGAGGAGAAAGCTAACACTCAAAAGTAACACAAATGAAATGGATAATAAAAAGATAATATTGTACTTCTGCAATATATTTCTGCTACGTGGTAATCTGATAGTCAATGGCATTTGCAAAACTGAAAACAGAAGTATTATAAAGCAATATGACTACAAAAATGCTGAAGGAAAGAGATTTCTCTACGCCCTTGCCTGAAAACTGTTATATACATCAGCCTCCTTCAGTGAAAAAACTGAGCCTTTTCAGTTCAGTCAGTCAAAACCTAAGATAAAGATCTTAGCAGCAATCATCTTCAGATACAACAGCAGAGATATTTTTGGTTAAACTTGTTTTTTCTAGCACATTTCTACTTCAGAAATACCTGTTTAATGTGAAGGGGTTTCTTCCTTTTCATGCCCCCTTAATTTTCCCTACTATAAAGCCCACTCTATAGCTTCTGTACATCCAAATGACTTCTCCAGAAAAAAGGGCAGTAGCAGCAGAGCCGACATCCACTAGTAGCTTGTGCATAACTGACAATATTTTAGCAGGGCCCCAAGCTCAGCTGAAGCCAGGACTGAAACTGTAACAGCCCACACATACAAAAAACTGAACATCTTAGCACCTCAAAAGTCTTGGTTACCATTCTAGCCTACATAATTTCCCCTTTGCCCCATCAGCATTTTTGGCAAGAGTTATAAAGACATTACCAAGTTAAATTTGAAAAATGACTATGTGATAGAAACTGCTTTATTTTTATTATTTCAAACATTTTTAACATTCAAGATTTTTATTTTATTTTGGAAAGTGTCATTTTTAACACATGTAAAAGAAAGAAATCGCATTCTACATACCTATCTTGTCTCATGATTTATAGCTTTATTATTTCACTGGTCAAGCATTAAAAACCTAAAACTTATTTAAAGGCAGTTTCTCTTTACACAAACATGGAAAAATTCTTCTATCTTCTTCTGCTATTTAACAATATATTATTTTAATTGCTGAACGGCATTAGGAGTTTGGGCACTGCATATTGTACACCAAGTTGGAGTATTTTAGTTCTGTTCCCTTTTATGAAAGCTCAAAGAATGAGTTTTGCATTGAACATCTGTATCCAATGAAAAATATATTAGGTGTCAGCTTTCAATTCACTGTATTTTATGGCTCCAAAAGGTGGCATTTCTTTGCTAAAACAGACACTCTGACATATTTAACAGTTGAAATGTATTGATTCAAATGAGAGTAATGTTCATAGCCCGAGGAAAAAAATGGCTCCGTATATTTGTATGGAAAAAACATTAAACTCCATTAAAAATGTATAACTCCCCCTATAATTACAACAAAGCAGTTGCAATGTTTTTACAGAATGGTAATAACATTAACTATAATAAAAAAACAACACTAAAAGTATGAAAAAAACCCACAAACCCCAGGAATATGAAGTCTTTCTCAAATCTCACAAGCATTGCCTACTCTCTCTTTTACCGCAGTCACCCAATGCCCTTTAAAAGGACAAACCACTTCACCTGAACACCTACCGCTTGGAAACTGCGGGCAGCTATCAATAAGGACACCCAGTCCTGGCAGTCCTAGTGCAACCAGACTGGGAGGTCTAAGAAAGAAGAACTAGAAAAAGCCCGTGCCCCAGGTGTGGGCTCAAGAGGCCAAAGATGAAGCATTCTCTACGGGCTGTCTCCGACAACCATCATCTCCGACAACCGTCATCTCCGACAACCGTCATCTCCGACAACCGTCATCTCCGACAACCAGAGCCTTCAGAAGGCGGTGGAGGGACTCAAAGGCTAAACCAAAGTATCAAACTCTGGTTGGTTTCTCTATTACTGCACTGAGTTCTTCCACACGTAGTTTAATGACTACAACGCAAGACACTAATCCAGCATCATAACTGGTCAATTGACTATTTTAATTGTATCCTTCCGCGGTGAAACAGAACTACTAGTTTACAGATAATAAATTGGTACAAAGATAATTGCTGGTTCTGTCACTGTAAATTGTGATGCCTATTTTGGATTAAACTTTTATTTAACTGTATTCATATAGTATACCATTTCAAAGCATGACATTCACTTTATTCATTCTAATGGCTTTGTCTGCGCTGTTTCTTTGTTTTATATTACACTATCAAATGAAAGATGGGAAAAAAAAAGGTAAGTGTGAGTGATTTTGTTGTACAAGTTCACAAGGGGAAATAAAGCAGCAAAAACCACTAGCAATACCAACCAAGCATTTGGTCAGAGGACTGTCAATGAACTCAACACTGGTTCCAAAAATTTCATAACAGAAAAGAGAACCTTGGAGATGACAAGGGTCATGGATGTCCTTCTGCAATAAATGACAATCAGTTGAGGGCCATATTGAAATGGACCCATACAAAACAACCCATGAGGTGGCAGAACTAAGTGTTGATCATTCTACAGCCCTTCAACATTTGCACCAAACTGGAAAAATCAAAAAGGCTCGACATACGGGTGCATATTCAGCAAGAGTCGAATGGAAATCAAAAGATCACCGTTATGAAATCTGCTCTGCACTTCCTTTGCATCACAAAACCAATAAATTCATTGTGATATGTGGTGAAAAATGGATTCTGTATGACAACCAATGGCATTCCACACAGTGGCTGGACTGAGGTGAAGGACTGAAACACTTCCCCGAATCAAAGCTTCATCAAAAGAAGGTTATGGTCACTGTTCAGTGGTTGGCAAGTGACATCATCCCCAACAACTTCTTGTATTCTGACAAAAATCTCACAGCAGAGCAGTATTGCCAAGAAATCAACAAAATGTACCAAGAACTGCAATGTTTCTGTCTAACACTGGTCAATCAAAAAAGACCAGTTATTTTTCATGACAACAACCTACAGCATGTTTCACAACTGACTGTATGGAACCTGCATCAACTGGTCTACAAAAATTTGATTCACTCAGCTTACTCACCAGACCTCTCTTCCACCAACTGCCACATTTTTAAGTATTTTGACAGCTTGCTGCAAGAGCAGCAGCTCGAAGTGCCTTTGAAGAATTCATCAGTTCCAGGAATCCAGAATTCTCTGCTACCAGAATTAATAGATTTGCTTCTTGTTGGTAAAAAAAACCCCATAGATTCTAATTGTTCTTATTTTGATTAATACATTTTATTCTAAGCTGAGATATACTGCTCGAAAGTTCATCGTTAAAAAAAAGGCAATTAGTTTTGTAGCAACGTAGTAGAAACGTTTCAGTCAGCTGAATCTCTGAAACACTGTAGAAGGATGAGCTTCTACAAATACTGAGGTTCCAGTGGAACAATCCCTCCTGGCCCTCTAAAATTGCGTGGCTTTTAAAATCAAGATAACAAAACACAATAAAAATAAACCAAAGGCAAATTATTTTATGAACATGCAAAACTGGTTCTTTTCTGACAAGGCTGCTCTGTTTCCTCAAAAAAAAACAAGGTAAGAAAAAGAGAAATAGTTTTGATACCACTGAGATATTGAAATGGGACATATAAACAATCCCAAATACATGCTGATTAAGAAAACTATAAAGTCTCTCAATTAAATAAACTCCATCAGTGCCAGCAGTCTCATTAGAAGTATCAGTATCATGAATTACTCGATAGTCAGGTATTTAAAACCTGCATTTCCCACTGGCTTGAGTTGAACATACTGACATTGAAAATAAAGGTACTGCTCTTAAACAGCAGGATGAGCAATAACCCTAAGCTGAAGCAGTTTTTGCTTAATTCAGAAGCAAAGAAAGACAGTTTTCTTGCAGAAGACTTCCCACCCTTTATCCCACAAACTTCACACTACCTTCAACACACCTTTAATTTCCATACCTGGTCTCCAACTTGTTGCCTCTCCTAACATCCTTACCTCTCTGTTCCTCTTCTCCAAATCTACTTCACTTTTGCACCCAAGGTACTTTTACATGCCTTATGCAACATTCAATGTTTACATGTCCAGTTCCTCAGCACCTTGCATTCTTGTGAAGCCCAGAAAGCTCTGTTAGGATGAGACCTCAGCACTGCAACCCCAGAGCCCTGACATGTGCCCAGGGCACATCTTCCTGATCTGTTCCATGGTCCCATGTGCTAAATGAAGCTGGACGGAGAAGCAACAATATCCAAACTTTCAACAGCTGGTAAATGGGCTCTGAGAATGGGGATAAAAAGATCAGAACTCTACACAATAGCCAAGGGGCAAAGAGAAAACCCACCCCGTTGTATTTGTCCTAAACTATAGACTGATGATGAGACCCATTCCTTCCGAGGTCAGCCCTTTTGTCTCCACAGACACATGACAAAACAAGACAGTACTGGAGAATACAGCAGACAAGCAAACCCTATTTGCTTTCAATCTGCTGTTTTGCCTCTGCTAGAAGACTGTGATGGCCCAAATGTGTAAATTCCCTAGTGAAACTTGTTCAAGATGAAACAGAAGTTTTCAGTATCCTCAAGAACATTTTACTAAAAGAAGCACATACATAATGTACTGAATTTGGAGTATGTCAGCAGCAAAAGCATTGTTGAGTGTTTCATTGGATCTATAAAAAAACAAGATTATATTCATTCACAAAACAGTTGGGTCAACATGCCTCCTTAACTTTGCCGCTACAGGGATCTCGAATGGAGCCACCAGAGCTCAGCAGAAGGAAGTGAGTGTCAGCACTACAACATCCATAGCTCCAATCTTTCTCTCCAGCATGCAAACCACCATCCACTCAATTCTGACGTGTCCCGCTTTGAGAATGATATCATGTACAATATTGTATGAGTTAATCCTATCTGACACATTGATTTCATCTGTGATGTCTTTTTTTCCAGCCCCCAGGATACAGGCTGCCAAAATCTATTCAGCAATAGAGCTGTAATGACAAATCATCCTCTTGGAAACTCCAAGTTTCTCTGACATGGTTCCAAAAATAATTAGCAAAATGCATACAAAATTACCAGTGATTACAAAATCATCCCTCCTCCTTCCCCCCCATATTCCATGCTAACATAGTATGGAAACATCCATGCTGTATTAGAATTAAATGTCCAAAGTCTCTGGGTTAAAATTTCTTATAGCATTATTTTCCAGCTGTATCACATATCTCAGCCTTCCAGTTTGTGATCTGGTAATGTCACATTCTATCTACGTCTAATTTTCATTTAACATCAAACTACTTTGTTTGTATTATAAAGTTCGATATTCTTCTAATGTTTTCCAGTTTATGATCTTGAGCTGCTATCAGGCTTTGGTGCAGCAAAACTGTCCCCCTTTCGACTTCCAGTAACACCATGTGGGATATATTTGCCTCTCCTCAAAAATTTCTCAAAACACCATCCGTTGATCAAACTATCTCAAAGAGGTTCAGCAGTATTCTTGCCTAAAATATTTGCCATTTTCTTTGTAAAATCTACATTTATTTGAAAAGATTGTGTCCTTGTTGAGTCATACTACAAATGAATGAACAAACTGTAGATGAAACAAAATACAAACCAACATGGGAAAAATGAATTGAAATGCATATCAATTTTCTTTATAAAGTGAGAAATTATTTTGCATTAATACCGGCATAAAGACACCTACAATAAGGCCACACAAGTTATAGCACAGAGCAAAGCAGGGTGTGGATAAACAGAATATTATCTGCTCCGTGTTATCTATGTCTCCATGAGCATGAAAATCTACTAACCATTAATGCAAAGTATATTATTTCTCCCATGGAGGAAAAAATACCCACAAGAAAATAAACAAAAGAGATCGTCACATATCCTTTCATCCTTCTGAAAGCTGAAAAGTGAAAAAGTACAAATAGGTTTTTACAAGATAATGGCAAGCTACAAATTCATGCCTATTTTATCTTACAGCAACATGCTCATGTGCCCCTTCTCTCATTAAAGTTCACCTGACTTATACAGTAATTAAACCAAATTTGAATTCTGAGTTAGTATATTTATTTAAATATTAATTACTGCAATTCAGTTACACTTAATTTATTTTGAATGTGAATTTTAACTTAATTGAATTATTAATTTGAATAACAATGTCTACACAGGAATTCAAATCACTATAAATTTCCGTTCTTCAAGACAAACTATGAAAAGAAGAGCTTGGTGTGAGAAGGTGTAGGGGAATGCATTAAGCAAATGAGCTGTGTATGATGCTTAATTAAACGAAGGTTGTGCTCATTTAGTTCTGCAGTGCAGAATTTGGTGTCCATATGAAAAATCAGATTTTTAATTATAGTTGGCATTTCTGAACCTCCTGCTGGTTGCAACTTTCTTGCTAAAAAAGTGACCTCATTCCTAAACTTGTCACTGTGAGAACCCTGTTATGAACTGCAAACAAGCTTCTATTTGTTTTAGAGGGCCTCACTGAAACTTCATTGTTTAAAACACTTAAACAATACATTAAATCCTTAATGGAACGTGCTTCTTCTGATTCAAAAAACAGTTCTTTTGGATTGCTGTCTTGTGGTAACTGGAATGAAAAGTCAAGATCTCTAGATTTTGTTCTGGCATTGTCTAGAATATTTTATACTCAAAGCTCATTAATTTAAATGGAAGTACCACACAAAGATGTAATTTAAAACAACTGCCACTTTTGCAGTTGTGGATTCCAACTGTAAAATGCATATTCCTACCTGCAAAATACGGTGTTTCTGCAAACTGCTGATGCTGTATTTATTAACTACACGTCTAATAATACATTGATGCTGCCCTTCCTCTCAGAAAGGAAATATGCCAACATAGAACATGCAGATGAAAGGCACTAGATATACTTTATTATTGCATTTCATTGAGATGGTTCAAGCTACAGCATTTGTGAAGATGAGACACAGCCTACATCTCACCAGAATAAACTTCTAGAAAAAAAAAAAGAACAACTACCCACAAAACCACCTGCACCAAACTTAAAAGTGCTCGTCCAAATTTTCCTCCAAAATGACACTAACTAAAGTTTCATGTAAACATCACCGCCTCTGAAATATTTTCTTTGTTTAACAAGAGGAACTGTTGGCATGTTTCCCTTAGGATGAGGTATTGTGCAAATCATGTACGCCTTTGGTAGAAGCCTTTTGTCTTACAGAGATGACACAAAATCCATTTTCCCCTGAATGCTCTCAACAAGCAACACACGACTTCCTGGTTGATAATTTCTAAATTCTTCCTTCTTGAATGACTTGCAAACCCCAAAGAACTGTCTCTTTAATTCCCATCAGGGATATGCTCTCATTCACTTTTCTTTGGCTACCTGTTTTTTCTTGGCTTTGGTTTGCATCCTCTTCTATCAACAACATGTTTCAGCTTCACCCAACAAGGCATAGAGCTGCAACCAGTAAATCCCCAGGTCCCAGCTGCAACCACTAGCTCAGACCCCTCCATCCGCAAGCTTGCACAAGTCTTATCCTGCACTGCCTTAGGCAGCAATTATCAATCACTAGACTGCTTGGTCAGCAAAGAACTATTTAATGGCTCTTCCCATTCCAGAGAGTCAGTGCACCCATACTTTTTAGGAGGGCTACCCATAAAAATGGAAGAGGCACTTAATGGCAGTAATCTGCACCACTCAGCTTACTGGTATTAATACAGACACAGATGTAAAAGAACATTTAAATGGAAAATTGAGGAAAAATGAAGTGAACAATAAAGTTCAACTACGCCACCCACAGAAACACTGTGGAAGTAAACTACTTATTAGCTCTTCTAACCTTGCAAATAGTTGTACTACATGGAGGGAGCTACCTAATCACAACTACCTTTATTGTGGAAACGCCAACAAGCCTGAAGGAATGATTCCCAGTTAACAGTGTACAGAGTTCTCTTACTGGCCAGTATCTGCATTTTATCGTATTATATCTTACCCAGTAGGTTTGTGAGCCACAGGGCCAAATCCTCTTTCATCGGCAACAAGTTGGCCTCGTGTCTGCTTGCAAGCCACTGACTGTATTGGTGCATATCAGAGAGGCCAGGCCCACGTGCTTTCGGGCTCAGAGCAGTGCACATTGCTTATCCACTTGTTGTACCTGTTTTAATATATGAAAAAGGAAGAAAAAAAATCATTATATCAAGTTTCACAAGTTCTTTTTTTAGGGTTGTGGAAGATAACACTAACTATGATCTAAGAAATCAGATGTCAGATAAACAAATGTGGATCTACCACATGAATATAACGTCGACAACTGAAGTTTTGTTTTGCTAATGGATCACATTGCAAGTGATTAAGTCATACAGATAAACGTCAGCTTCACTTGTACCAAAGCTATGCATGTTGCCGACATATAACCAAATATTCTGCAAGGAATTATTAAAATCAAATCAAAATAAACATTTTACACAAAGCTAACAATTCACTCTGGTACCTGATCCAATATCCATTCGAAACAAGTGGAAAGCTTCAGAGATTGTTGGATCACACCCAAGAAAAACACGGGAACAACTGAGTTACACTACTACAGCAAACTTACTAGCAACTAGCAAACGCTGCCACAAAATGTAATCAGTTTATTCTACAACTTCAGAATAATTAAATAAAAAATGCACACCAAACAGTGTTACTAAATAGCATTATTTCTTCAGAATGGAACACAACAGCTAGTGCTGGTCACACGCTTCCCACTTCCTCCTTTTATACGAACATCCCTCTGCTAGGGCGAAATTCAGTTTCAGGGAAGACAATGTGTCATGTATTACACATTCGTTAGGTGTTCCAACTCTTGCAGCGGCCAGAGAGGTTAGACCCGTGTCTCCACTCCTGAAGGATGAATTCCCCCCACTCGGAGCAGAGATGCCAAGGAAAGAAGGTCAATATTCTCTCAGACTTTCTTTTCAGAAAGTCCGATCTGGACCCTAGAGCTTGTAGCAATGAGCTGAGATAGTTGCTTGCCTGTAGCCTGCTGAAAGCCCAGTCACACCAAGTAGCAGTCACAAGGTCTACAGGCGGCACTGGACAGGCATTAAATGGGGCTGGGAGGTGCCTACTGTCTCCCAGCTGGTCCACAGCTACTGAATTTACTTGTGCCAGCTGGCTTCAGCTAATCACAGAAATCACACTGCAAACACTGTTTCATTCTGTCCTTTTCACGCCTTTCAAGCCAGGTAAAAGCTAATAGTGACTAAAAACAACAATGAAAAAGAACAATTTGTTATACTATTCCATTGTGGTCTAGAATAATAACAGTAAGACCAATTCCTTTGCCAAAAAAAAAAAAGGGAAATGTTTACTGAAAGTAAAAAGCAATTGCCTTTCCATAAAATCATGCTGTAACTGGCATTTCCAAATACATGAAATGCTGTTTGGGATATTTTAATGCTTATATTAAAACACTTCAGCAGTTTTTAACCATACCCTAGGTAATTAAACTCATTGTTCACAAAAACACATGCTTAAGCTCTTGTTCAGAGTACCTTACCCCAAATCCTTAAGTTCAACTTGCCCTTGAGATAGGCTCAGCTTTCACTATGAATATACTTCTTACTTAAATCAGATAATTTTTTCAATTGGGGAAACTAGACATTAAAAAAAACTTTATTCCTTTGTATAAACAGATACTTCCAAATTAACACATTTTTCTAACAAAAAAAAATTTCCTTAAATATCAAAGTCCCCTTGAAAGAAGAGAAGCCTAAGATGGACTTAAGTAAGTCATTTAAGCACAGTCTGAAAAACAACTTTGTAAAAAAATGTCAGCTTGGATTTACAGCTTCCTGGCTGATTAAACCTAAATCATACTTGTTTGTCTAGAGTGATGTGCAAAGGGGTGGAGAGAGAAGTAGGACATTAGCTGTGCAAAAACCAACCTACGGCTACCAAAAGACATACCTCTGGACTAGATAATACTAACAGCTAAGGAGTTACACTGACAATATATTTAAAGTTGCTCTTAAATCCCTCAGAACCATGCAATTTGGTGCTTCAAATCACTGCTTCAGTTTGGACCGATGGAAACAGAGGCAAGACAGGTAACTGACATCACCTTCTCTTTGAAGACTATATGGAAAAAATGAAGTATTAATACCTCTGTTACATAATTTCTTTCCAGAAAAAAGCCTTAAAATAATTTTTTGACTGATTACTGGATTCTGTAAACTCCACTGATGGCATGAGAATCGGAACTGAAACTTGTTTATTCTCTCGAATCACTTGTGAAATGATATTGTTAAGAAGTAAATAAAAAACTCTGTCATTTGTGAAAAGTGACTTCACATACAATAGATAAACAAAGCAAAGTAAAAATATATCAATTTTTGCATCAGATTTTCAGTTTATTAACACCTATATATTTAGAAAATATTTAGGAAACAAAATCTTGTAATTTGTTTATTTTGATATATAGACTGGAAAAATACACATGAAAAAAACAAGCACCACTGTACTAAAGGAAACAGTTAGGTACTGCACCTCTTCAGCAGAAGTAATTTCAAACATGCTTTGAGGAGTAGGTGACCCCTGGAGGTCCCTTCCAACCTAAATTATTCTGTAATTTTATATTTCAAGGATGCACACAGGGTCTGCCCTGCTAGCAGTATAACACGTGACACACTCTGAGCTGGTTGTGTTAACAGAAAAACTAGAGAGATAACATCCTTCTCTCTCACCGCAGGAAGGGCTTCCCTAAATTACCACTTCCAAAAGCACTTATATGAAGCTTCTTATGACACTTGAAGCTAATAAACAACCAACAACATGATAATGTGCCTGACAACCTGCCAGATGTGATACAGGCGGCTGCCGCTGGTGGGACTGCAGTATCTCCAAGGTCTGAAAGTTGCATTTCGTTAAGAGTATAAGAAGAAAAAAAAAGGAGAAAGAAGGCTTCTAGAGAAGCTACACAGAGGCACTTTGGGTTTCCTCATCAGTCTATGAAACAAGCACTGCAGCCTGTTTACGCTTCCAACTGATCTCCGTGGAGATGGAGGTCAGAGAATTCAGGGATTTGTGATATTGCTTCAGTTTGGCTCTACAATCCAGGGCTGCCTTTTAACATATTTCATACTGACCTACCTCTTGCTTCACAAACCTCAGCAACCAGGCTGCTTAAAGGCCTCAAGGAACCTATGAGCCTCACTGAATGGAGGAAAAAGTGGGAGAACAAAAAAGCTGATAGTGGAGGACGCATCTGTGCTTCAGTTTTGTAGTAACTGTGGTGGTAAGAAGAGGAAAGATGCAGGAACAAGAAGGGCGTTAGGAGTTTAAGGTAGTTCTAATAGGACACGAGCTCTCAGAATAGGAAACTAGGAAAGATGTTGAAAGGCAGATAGACAGGTGAATGTCTAATAGCTGAAAATGATTCAGGCATCTCTATACTGGGGCTAGTTCTTGAAACAGTAGCCCTGAATTAACAAGAATGCATAGGTTAATATGTGAAGCAGACATGCAAAGAATTAGCATGTCTATCCATGAATGTCTATCCATTGAAAAGACCCTTAAAGAATCACAAACAACCCAACCTTACCTCTGAGTAACTTTACTTTCAGAAATGAAATTAACTTTCCCTTTCCTCCTTACTTCTCTGAAAACCTACCATATTCTTGAGAACAACAGTTTCTTACTAGAATCAAACCACCAAAATTCTTACCTTAGCTTTTCTAAAAATAAAAAGTAAAAAAAAAAAAAAAAAAAAAGACATCAGCCTTCAGGGAGCAGTGTGCAATTTGTTACCTGTAGCTCCTATCACAGATTCTGCAAGTGGGTCAGTTATCAAACAGCAAGCATCAAAAGGCATTAAACTCTTAATTATTCTTTATGCAAACACTGACCACTACTGAATTAAGAAGTTGAACTTAAGCCTTCACAATACTTCAGTGCTGAAGTACTTAAGCTTCATTAAAACATTCATCTACTTCATCAATCATAATAGCCCATACACTAACTACTAACACTTCATCACATACTAGCTGAGAACTGTGAAGAAGCTGAACTGAGGTGAAGGCGACAACATTTAGGTCCTGAGCTCCTAAAAGACCCCTTTGAAGATTTTACCTGCAGTAAAGCCCAGGCTCTTGATTCTTTGCTCATATAACATCAACTCATCTCCTTAAAATAACAACACATTTTCTGGTGAGCTCGAGGAAAGTTTATTGACAATTTAGCAGTAAGGAATTTGGTTAGGGAATGCGATAACCTTGCTACATAGATAGACAGTAGCCTTGAAGGATACATCACCACAGCTGAGGCCTCTTTGGTTCCAAATATTTCATTCTGGCAGACATGAAGTATGAACAAAGTAGCCAAAAAATACTGGTTTTCCTAATCTCACCACTTTCTAACAGCAACATCAAATCATCATATATACTGCTCTTTAAAACTAGCCAATACAAACTTGTCAAACATTTTATAGCACACTGCGTTGCTCTCTATAAACTGTTGAGGCTTATGCATGATACGCACGAGCATTTCCAAAATTTACCTCTAAATGCTTTGTTCCCCAAAAAGCAACTCCTTCCCCCAACTGTTCTGAATGCAGACAAGGAAAGGTCTATAACTAGGCTTCATTCTGTTTTGATACAGGTCATATTTATGCAGCACAGCCTTTTTTTCCACCTCTCACAATAAGAGCACAACATCTCAAATTCTTAGACTTATTGTCTAGCTAAAGAATTCAGTGTGGGATCGTTTACAGTACACCCAGTGACATGTAACAAATTCAAAACACTGAAAGGTTATATTTCTCTCTCCTTGCTTCTACCAAACAGCGAGTTTTTATTTTGCTTTACAGTAGTACATTTAGTTTTCTGTTTATTGTAGCTCACTCCTTGTATTTTGCCAGCAGTGTAACTTACTCTATCTGCTGATTGTTGTCAGTGACCATCAGGAAAAAGCAATGAGAATCAAACAAGTAATCTTCTGTAAATCCACTGGCTTTTGTTGGGGTTGACAGGTAGATAAAAAGGATTCAAGAATGATACACTTTGTACTCAAGACACACAGGGAAAAACTGTTTAATCCAGAAAGCAAAACTGCCCGCACAATTAGGCACTCACAATTGCAGATCTCTGGATTCAATTCCATTTCCTATTCCAATCACCTTCCTTCCCTGTAAAATGGTGATAATAATACTCTTCAATCACAAACAAGTATAAACAGGAGGATAAAAAATATTCTATGTAGTAAAAATGTATATATAAAAGTATGTGTATATGTACAGATATACATACACAGAAAATACACATGCTCCATCCTGTGAATTCATCATACAAGCCAGTAAGTTTTTACTCCAAACTACCCATTCAGTCCTAGCAAATATACATAATGGCTTATTTGGAGTAGCTGCTGGCTATGCAGCACTCTCTGCATTATATGAGTTACACTGTCACTTTAGCCTTATTCCTAATTATAACATGTGCATTTGTTCTCAAACAAAAGGAGGCTTGAACCACTCTTACTAACTTGCTCCTAGATACAGTCCTTCCAGGTCAGGGATGAAGCATTATTGAATTACTTGCTCTTTATGACTTGGTTTAAGAATTAATATAGAAATTAAGTATCTTACAAAACAAGGGGGGTGTATTATTTTATTTTTATTCAGTTAGAAAAGAATAGAAAGTTGTTATAAGTCTCTGTTGAGGTAGAAAAATAATTATAAAGCAAATATAGAAGCATGTTTAGAGATCAATCAAATCACCTTTGATGAGAAGGTCTTACACGATGTCCCCTTTGCACCCTTTGCTTGGCTGTGACACTAGGCAACAGACATCTGGTTTGGCCCACCCAGGCACTACTGCCTGGCAGGGAAGTTAATTGACTGGCTCTGCTCAGTTGGCAGCCGAACCAGAGTCATCCAGGACTGAAGATTTGCATGTATGCCAGTTCAGTGGCCTAGTTGCTCTACAAAGCTGGAACAACTGGAACAGATGATGGCATAACTCTGCCTTGGACACTGGGTTCAAAGGCTGTGTCTCAAAAATCTTCATAGAATTAAATACACAGGCTTTAAGCCTACGAAATGAGGTCTCTTGTAATATGACTGAGTAAGCACATTAGCTATCGGTTGCACAAGAAACATCATGCACACAACTGTGCAGCAGCTTTACCATCAATGGCAGAGAAAGCAGACGGCAACTTAGACAAGAGCAGCAATAGTTTTCTCTGAAGGTATTGGAACTTGAGCACTAGACTGCACATTGGCTTTGACAGAGGGGTATCGGCTATAAACGCAGACAATCTCCTGCTGTCTTAGAGAGAAGGTAATGCTGTTGGAAAGCAGCCATCCTGGAAATAGAGGAGACAGAGGATCAAAAGCCAGAACGGAGCTCATGAGTATCTGGCAAGGGTCTCTGCTGGATCTCCCTGCTAGTTCTAATCACCTCAAGCAGATGGAAAAGAACAGAACTCTTGAAACTTTGCTGGAGTTAAAGTGGGCTGTGAGAAGCATTCACTCACTGTAACTGCAAGTTGGACAAAAACGACCTTCAATGAAAGATTCAATATTCATAAACAGATTAAGTCGCAGCAACAAGTTGTGCATTTGTGGAAGCAGAAATGAGTTTGCCCACAATTTGGGACCCATAGTTGAAGTCACCGCTTTCACATAAGCCAATGGCATTTTTACACCCATAGCATGTCCAAGCACAAATCCATTCACATTGGAAAACTGATTGCAGTTTTCCTGCCTCACTGTTGGCACATTTTTCAGATTTGGGGAGTATAGTTAGTCCACACACTAAAGGATGCTCTTGTTTTTCCACCCCACACCCACATACATATATATGTGTATACACACACACACATGCAGAAAGGGGAGAACAAAAAGACATATGAATGTCTTCCTCTGAGAGCCACAGAGGTAACTAACAGTCTCTGTAATTGATAATTTTAATGGCAGGAAACTGTTTCCTACGGCGAGATTTGCTAGACAGTGGAATAATTTCCCCAAGTGGAACCACGAAAGCTCCCCTACTTGAAATCCTTAAAATGGAGTAAAATAAGCAGTAAGAAAACACAAAGAGACCTTCCACTTGCTGGTAGATGTCACTCAGTCCATCTGTACCACCTGCTATTTCCAGTTTACTACAAAACAGTAATCACTCATTTTGCAGACGTAAAACCAAACACAATCACTTTTTCAGCAATTCTGCTACTACATCACATCAGTCCTCTTCCAGAGCTATTACAGAGCTTTCCCTTCTGAAAAGAACAACAGGTCATTCTCATCTGCATCATCCTAAATACGTATACTTGGAATCTTACTTTTCTCACTAACATAAGCAAGCAGATAAAGCATAAGCTTACAAATGCAGCAAGCACATCTTGTAAGGAAATTCAATTTTTCTAGTTATTTTATTATCCTTATAAACTATACCACAACCAATTTAGCCCAAGGTTTCTGGAGCTTTCCCAGATTAACTTGGAGCATACTGTACATGTTAGGAGCAGGGGGAGGGGAACCACCATCTGAAACTTATTAATCAATTAGAATTTTTAAGGGCTTACATCAAAATGTGATCTACACTGATAAAGTAAACTTTAATCACAAGAAGCCTTTGTCCTTCACGTTATGAATATACATGTTACAAATGTGTGCACTTCGAGCAGGGGATAGAGAGCCTGGCACAACAGCTCACCCATACTTTAGACCTGTAAGGCCCTTGGTCTGGGGCCAGACCAAAACGAAGTTAACCACACTTAAAAAAATCTGAGCTAATCATTGGAAGCTTAGACATTTTCAGGACTATGCCTAGTAGACACATTTTTGTTGCCTCGCCTCCTCCATCAAAAGGAAAGCAAAAAGTCCTTCACACATAGACCAAAACAAAACTTTAGGAATGTTCAATATCTACTTGCTCAGAAAATTATAACTACTAGAAACTAAGCCACAGTCCAGAAACTTTCAAGTTGACTTCTCTTTGCTGGTTTTTACTGTATGTTTTTATAGTTGTCTAAGCAAAATAGCCATTAAAAAATGGTGCAAAGGAAGCTTCAAACTTCACCAACTAGAAAAAGAAATACATATTTAAACCGACACAGTGGATCTTACAAGGAGTATAAGCATCTCTCTTGCTGCAAATACACTATGCAGACAGCATTACAAGCTGAATCTCAATCATCAGCTTTGCTTTAAATTACAAAGTTCCATTTCCAAATCCTGTCCTGAAATTACTGTGAGGTGTAAAGCAGAGTCAAAGAGGGACTTTGGATAGTAAGCGTGCCAATTTAAACAAAACCATGGGCAAAATAAATAAACTGATGAAATAAGTTTGCAGGCTAAAGTCAATACAAGCTAGAAAGTTGAGGATTGTACAAGCGCTTCCACACCTCACCACCTCCATCTACGTTTGGTTGTGGTTCCAAATGGAACCACGGCATGATGCTCATCAGGTGCCCTATGGTACCACATGATGCAAATTTAGAAACATCAGCTAATTTCCCACTAAACTACAATCCCATCATAAAACCATTACACCCGGCACAGCACCTACTCCCCAGTGAAGAAACCATTCATAACTTAACGTATATACTGAAGAATACATTTCTTGTTCATTTTTAATTTCAAGGTAATATCAGAAGCGTGCTAGAACAGCACTGGAGAGCCTGGAATGCATCCTTCTTGAGGCTCCAGGAGTCACAGAATCATAGAATCACCAGGTTGGAAAAGACCCACTGGATCATCGAGTCCAACCATTCCTATCAAGTCCTTCTCCCCTAGAAGCAAGCAAAGCCGGTAGAGCCAGCTGACTGGCACCACTGCAACGGGATGCTGAGAGCAATACTAGATAAGGATTGTAGACATCAGAAAAAAAATTTCATGGAAAGGATTATTGGACACTGGCAGAGGCTGCTCAGGGGGGTGGTTGAGTCACCATCCCTGGAGGTGCTTAAAAGACGGGTGGATGAGGTGCTGAGGGGCATGGTTTAGTGATTGATAGGAAGGGTTGGACTTGATGATTCTGGGGGTCTTTCCCAACCTAGTGATTCCGTAAGGAAGACTGCAACCTTAAGAGTAAAGCACTAGTGAAGAAACAGAGCCCTCTTAAAGTCAGGCTCTGCCCTTCCGAGATCTGAATCTAGGCTGCAGGCTGAAAAGGAAAGCAAGAACCTTGCAGGAGGGCACCAGAGGAGACTCATCCCTCCTGCCACTCCTCGAGCGTTCAGATTTCCCCCTGCAAACCGACACAATCTGCCCCCCTCTCCCTTCTCCTTGCTCCAGCAGCAAACCAGGGCTACGCGGAGCAGCCGCTCGAGGCGGGGGAGGATGCGCAGGGCAAGCAGGAGCCCCCCGCAAGAGGAGCCCAAATCCTCCCTTCGCTTCCCCAGGACGATTCCTCCCACCTGCCCTCCCCGGGCTCCCCGCAGCCGCCTTCCCCCGCTCCATCCCTCTCACCGGGATGCGTTCGTCCTCTCCTCGGGGCCCCTCCGCGGCAAAGCTGAGCTAATGACTTTGCCATGAGCGCTGGAAAGCGCCGCTCCCGGCTCTGCCCCTCGGGGGCAGGACCGAGCGCAGCCGCGGGACGCTCGGGGCGCCGGGTCCGCGGCGCCGGCCCCGTGGGAACCGCGCAGGGGGGGGCTCCAGCGCTGGTGTCGCGGAGCTGTCGAGCTCCGCACAGGCGGAGAGAGACGGGGAGGATGATGTGGGGGGTGAAACGAAAAGAAAATCCTCCCGCACAGACCCTCCGCCGCCAGAAAGAAGCCGCCCCCGCCCCGCAACGCGGTGCCAGCCGCTTCCCAGGTGCGGGGCGGTGGGGAGCGCGGAAACAAAAGGCTCCGCAGCGCGGAGACGAGCGAGTCTCACCTTCCCCCTTCATCCCTCGGCCCGTTTCTCTTTAAACTCGAGGGCAGCCGGCGAGACGCGCCGAACACCCTCAGTTTAAAGGAGCCTGGGCTGCGGGAGCGGCAGCGAGAGCCGCAGGGCTGCTCCCGGAGAGGCAGCTGGGGCTCCCCGGGACGGGCAGGCAGGCAGCTGGGGCTCCCCGGGACGGGCAGGCAGGCAGGCAGCTGGGGCTCCCCGGGACGGGCAGGCAGGCAGCTGGGGCTCCCCGGGACGGGCAGGCAGGCAGGCAGGCAGCTGGGGCTCCCCGGGACGGGCAGGCAGGCAGCTGGGGCTCCCCGGGACGGGCAGGCAGGCAGGCAGGCAGCTGGGGCTCCCCGGGACGGGCAGGCAGGCAGCTGGGGCTCCCCGGGACGGGCAGGCAGGCAGATCGGGTTCCCTGGGACGAGCAGGGCTCCCCCCGCACTCACCGCCCCCGCAGCCGCCGTCCCCGCGCTGAGCTGAGCAGCCGCGCCGCCTCTCCTCATACTTCTGTCCGCTCCTCTCCGCGCTCTCCTTGGGAAACCCTTCCTCTTTTTTTTTTTTTTTTTTCCTCTCCCCACCTCCCCTCCGAAACCGATTTCCTACACCAGTCCGCGCAGCCTGAACGGAAGTTTAATACTTACTTTTTTTCAGAGGGACGGCAAAGGCAGTTCACACTGATTTACCCTTGAAATGCTGAGATATTGTATTACAACCCTTGGCAGCGAGTTGGTGCTTGGGTTCATTTCTCTTTTATTATTCCCTTTCCAAGACTCCTGATTCTGGAATGAAAAAAACATAGGAGAAGGAAAAATTCCACATCCAAGATAAAACTTTTTTTTTTCTCTAATATGACTCGGTATCTCTGGGACTTTTAAACACTTAATAGCACCTCTTTTAATTGCCACATTTCATTTTTTTTCCTTTTTTTGTTTATTTGTTTTTCTACTGTTAAAAGGACTGTGATTCCAACTTTATATCTTGGGGACCTCTGCTTTACCAAAATAATTTCATGCCACCTTGCAGTCTCAAGCTCCGCCAGGGGAGGTTCAGGCTGGACATTAGGAAAAAAATTTTCACAGAAAGGGTCATTGGGCACTGGCAGAGGCTGCCCAGGGAGGTGGTCGAGTCACCTTCCCTGAAGGTGTTTAAGGCACGGGTGGACGAGGTGCTAAGGGGCGTGGGTTAGTGTTTGATAGGAATGATTGGACTCGATGACGCGGTGGGTCTCTTCCAACCTGGTGATTCTATGAAAAAAAAATAAAAAAAGGAAAAGAAAAAAAAAAAGTATGCTGCTCATAAATTAATCATTAAATTAAAAGAGTGATGGGTCGTTTTACTTGTTCCTGGATATCTGTGCTTGGTTTACCAGGCTAACTCTTACTATGCCTTTTTTCCAGTCATTTCATTCTTGCCTTCTTGCATTTTTGTAACATTTCAACATTTTGTTAAATGTCAGACATAACCTTCTCCAATTGTTGTTTATTCACGTATTCCCTTGCCCAGAGAAGCCCCTTTGGTGAATTCAATAGCGGGAAACAGATGTTCAGACTTCTGCTTCTCCTAATGCATGGATGTAGATTGTCCTGTTGAGTTTCCTAATGGTATCACATTATCACTCTCCATCAGAGTGCTCCAGTCAAACAGCACACTAATTTTTTTTCTTTCACAGTGTATATTCACATAATTAAATTGTTGTAGCTAAAGTACAGTATGTATGATTATACTGAAAGAATTGGTTTAACCTGATTGCTGAAAAGCGCATCAAGTTGACCCCTATTTTTTATTTACATTCATGTCTTTGTACTCTGATCTGCTGGGAAAACTTGATTTGCACAATTAATGCTGGGCTATTTCTCAATAATTGCACTGTAAGCAAATTCCTGTTCTCTGAATAGCAGATGTTCATTTCTAGCCAATCAGAATACCCTCATCTTTCACTATTTATTGCATTCATGTACTCATATTATGCTGTTCTGATGGACTATTAACTGTTGTGATGAGTATTATTTAAATGAGAACATTTCATCAGCATGCTGATGTATATAACTATGATGAGCTCTAGTCATGTACTGTGTGAGTAAGGGCACAGATTTAAACAAACTCCTAGTTTTGTTCTGGTTAGCAAAATTTGGATGCTCTTGGGCATGACTGTTTTCTTTCACTTTTTCAATTTCTTGGTCAAAAGCAAAAAATGAAGAAAAAAAGCACTCAAGTATCCTACAAGCACACTGGGGTGGAGCGGATAGTGGGTTGATGAGAAGAGTCCTGCATGCACCTAATATATCTTACATCTTATATCTTATATGAGAAGATAAATTCTGTTAAGGTGTCCTCTGCTCTTTAAAGTCCTGCTACTTAGTAGAAAAGTTGGGGAAAATCCCCTAAACAGCAGTTACATCTCCAGTAAAAGCTTCTCAGGGTTCACATGCACTCTTAAGTTACAAGATTCCTATTAAGTTCAGGAGCAACTCTGAACAGGGAGTTAAGCTGAGGCTTTTCCAGACATCATGCAATAAATCTTGTGTATGCATTTACATATGTACCAGTGGGAAGAGCTGACAAAGCAGTTGTAAGATTTTGAAGCCAAAATTGTTTATGCACTCCTTGGTATGGTCAGTTAGTACCAAAGAATGATCTAACATCAGTAGAAGAGCAGGCATTCATAAATACACTATCTACATGAAACACGTACTACCTTGTATTGTTTCAGTCATTAATTTTTTACCATCACTTCATAAAGAAATGATAGGAGGCTAGCAAAATGCAACACCCAGCACAACAGTTAAGAAAACAAAACTGAAGGTTAGATCAAATCTTACTCAAGCAAGACTGAGTGGAACACAGTGCCAAGTATGCATCTGAAATGTACATTATATAAACACTGTGGAAGTTTCAGTAGTGACACCACAGCTATGAATGTTCTGAGATTTACACTTCAAGCAAGACTACAACTTTTCTGTTTCATACTTAAACAACAGTATTTGATTTTCAAACTTAACACAATAGCTTCAGAAGCATGATACAAATATATTTTCTATATCAGGTTATTTCAATAACATCCTTGCTAACCTTTGTAGAGGAAGTACACAAAAGTTTCCTCCTGAAATGCTATAATTTTCTTCTTTATTCCTCTACATAAACAATCTTAGCTCCAGCACTTTCAGTTTTCACTGTCCACATGTTCTGATAATATTTTTGCTGCAGTCTACTTCCTTATAGGATGAGCGGGCATATACATAAATGAGGATTTGAAGACAGGCATCAGATGGAGAAGAGAGAAAGGGAAGAATGACTTGCAGTAACTGAGGAAGATAAAGCTTGTTTGGAAGTTATGTGCACATGCAGGAAGCCTGCTCAAAATTATTACTGTAACTAGAACAAAATGGTTCTACACATTGTCATTTAGATAATTTTAACAGTAGGAAGGGAATGTTGACTCTCAAGAGACATAAGATGTGTATAGTTGGCTGAGATACAGCAAATTCTGTCTAAAGTTGTCATAAGCATTTATGATTTGGGACAAAAAATCAGGATAAAAGATTCTGAAATATTTATTCTAACTTGGTGCACATTGTAAATCTTGCTGCACAGATAATTAGAAATTAAATTCTGGAGGACAAGATCAGCAGAGATGATTGCAATGGACCATTTTAATCCATGAAATTCCACAGCCTTTTTCTAAAACTGTTTCTTAATGCCCTTCTCTCGTGACTGGTAGACGCTATATCCTTCTGTGGCATTACCAGGATTTTCCTAAGGTGCCTTGCAGATCACTTACAAATAGGGAGAGAAAATAACCTAGATTAAAGGGTTCCAATGCACAGAGTGCTAAAGTAGCAGTCACTAAATGTGAGGAAGAAAAGGGACCAGGGGAGGGGGAATGTAGAGAGGAGGTTGAAGTTCATGTTGGGCAGAAGAGAGACACAAACATCTTGCTTGGCATCTTATGCTTTCCTGGTGATTTTCCCAATATTCTGTCTTTAGCAGGTAATTAATGTCACAACGGGTATAATATCAGTTAAACATAAAAAATACAATGTAATTTGTGACTGGCATCACAATTCTTTATCAACTCTTCAAGTACATACAGCCACCAAAAAGGACAGACCTTGGTTAACTAAGAGGATGGAGATGGGAGAGAGCAGAAAAGATGAATAAAAGGTATATTGAGTAGAGATGTCATACCTGTTGATCTTCTTGCTGTTTGAAACTTAAGGGACTACACAATTAAACTATTTAACTGAAAACTAAGCAAGTTTGGAATGCTCTAAAACAATTATTCCACTCTCTTCTTTCTTTCAGTATATGTCACAGAAGTTAAGATTAAAAAGATGTGGAGTCAGTCAATAAAACTGCTGATACTCGACTTGGGTCATCTTGCTAAAATATGAGAACTCTATGGACCATCTACAAGGAGCACAGAACATGTTTCACAAATGACCTAGCATTGTCCCAGTATTATAGTAATTATTTTGCAAAAAGATTTCCATATCTTCCTTGACTTTTAATAAAGGCAGAGTAGTCAGCAGCTCTACATATCAGTTAAGTATATCCTTGTGGAACTCACTGAAATATTTTGCACTGGGCAGTGGCAGATACCTCCTAATTTTACAATTTTGCCAAAGCAGTTGGAAAATAATATACAAATCCTACTTAAAATGTGTCCTGTGTTTGGCAGTTTGAAGAATATGTGGAGAAAGGCATGCTGTAAATTAATTCCATCCTCTGATAATTCAGTTTAATGCACACAATGATTATGCAAGTGATTGAACTCCTATTGAATCTGCAGTGGACTATCCATTTTAAAGCTTTATTAATAAAATGCAAACAATTCATTCACCATAGAAGTACTATGTTTTGTCCCTATGTCTTATAAACTTAGCGTGCAAGAAATTTGCTTTCTATTCATATAGTGATACATAACTTAAAATAACTACAGTTTTTATTAAACTGTTTTGTTTCTAATCTTAAAAAATGCCTACTTCTAATCTTTTGGACTAATCTTCATCCGTGTCAGGAAAAACACCTGGATGAAATCTGATCCATTAACAGACAGTTTTTTATTATCATATACCTGAACTGATGGACTGTCCACCAGCATGTAGAGACTGCTCAGAAGCTACAGGTGTACAGTGCGTGCATCACTGGGACAGACACGGAATATGCACCATTGGCATGAAGTGATCACAATCCTGATTTATACAGACACCTAATTTTTGGCTGATTGTCATAATAGTTTATTTATGGATACAGAACACCCAGCATTTTTCTTGGCATGTCAACTGCGGTTGACACAATGATTAGTAGGTCAAAGTCTATGTTCTATTTGGCAATGAAAGTGTAATAATCTACCTCTAAACAAACCAGCGCCTTAAACATTAACAAGGGTTCCAGTACTTAAAAGGGGCCAATAGGAAAGCTGTGGAAGGGGTTCTTTATCAGGGAGTGCAGGGCTAGGATGAGGGCTAAGGGTTTTAAGCTGAAAGAGAAGAGATTTAGATTAGATATTAGGAAGAAATTTTTTACTGTGAGGGTGGTGAGGCACTGGCACAAGTTGCCCAGACAAGTCGTGGCTGCCCTGCCCCTGGAGATGTTTAAGGCCAGGCTGGATGAGGCTTTGAACAACCTGATCCCGTGGAAGGTGTCCCTGCCCATGGCACAAGGCATGGAACTGGACAATCTTTAAGGTCCTCTCCAACCTGAATCATTCTGTGATTCAGGCTGATTGTTAGTATTATTTTTTTCTTAAACATGAAGCTCCTAGATACTACATTGGTAAAGATCATATAAATGTCTATGTAATTTAGATAGGCATCATAACACCTACATTCCTTCTTGAAGTGAAATCAAGGATACAATTAGAACTCAAAGTCATCTAATTGTACCTCATATGGCACTGCCATCTCCAGCAGACAATATAGCAATTGAAAGTGATTCGGGAGACAATATAGCAACTGAAACTAACTCAAAGTCCTGTCAGAACTATCCAAAATGTGAATGAAGCGATGTGAAAATACATATTTGAGCTCTGATCCAGTTTGTTATATTTTACAATGAAAGGCCCATATTTTGTAGTTGGTTTCTCTTTGGGATGGACAAGTCACTAAAATAAGGTGCTATCTCAGGTCACATAGAAGCATTAGATTTTAACTACCAGCAGCACAAGAACAGCGATGAGAAAACGAGGATCTAAGAATGCCAACAGCTACCACAGCAACATAGTTTTCTTGTATCAGAAGCATCCTAGAATACTTTTATCAGCTGCTTCCTGCATAGTAGATGACTCAAATTACGCAAACTAATTTTCACAGGGATTAACAGATAAACACTGTGCTTTGGGAAGCAATTTTCAAACAGTCCAGATGCATATGTCACAGTTTATTCAAAGTAACAAATTTTCCAGACCAAGAATACCAGAAGACCAATTCATTATTCAAGAACTCAAAAATTCTTTTCAATAGAAAATGTTCTAACAGAATAGTGACATCTGACCGACTGCTACCCCCTTGGCTGGTCAAAATCCACCCTTCTTTTTATGTTTGCCTTTCAATGTCTTTCTCCTCCAGACGCATACCTAGGTTTCTCTTAAAACTGTTAATATTCTTTGCTTTTATTTCCCTTTCATTAACTTTTTCCCTTTGTTGTTGGATTATGTTTGAAAATATTTTGTTGCTTCTGTTTATAGTAAAACAGGGCCCCATTCTGTCCCTATTGTTACCCACAGTGAAAATCCCTGTAACATTAATGAAATCAGATGAACCTTTTTTTTGTATCTACTTCATAAGAACTAACTTATCAGCAGTTAGTCCTATGGACTCATCTCAAAGTCTTCATAACTTCATCGTATCCATATAGATACTTTAATACACCACTCCAATCCACACTTCTCAGAGACATTATCATAATATTTTACTGAGTGGGGAAAAGTGTATTTCAATGGGCTAGTTAGCGATCTAATCTCTCTAAATAAAAATGCTACACTCATCCCAGAAGCAAATATGTGGCGTACAGAGTTTATCTCTGTACAGGCCTATGGGAGACAAATAAGTCTTCCTTTTTTAGCGGCTATCTAGTGAAATAGCAGAAATTTCATAGAGATACTCTAGCCTAGTCACTGCAACAACTTCTGGAATCCCATTTAGGATCCTGTTTCCATATGAAAACCCCATAAAGGAGCAGATTCTTTGTCTATATCACAAGTTCAGTTCTACTTTCCTCACATTGCTCTGTTCATGAAGGAAAAACTCGCAGATAATTAATTCTCCTCTATTTGAAGTGATGCACGCTCACAAAACATGGAATTTGTAACAAACCTGCCTTTATAACAACAAACTTTAAAAACTTCATTGCCTGCCTGGCAATGCAAAGGAAGAGAAATGGGCTGGTCTTTACAGGCAAAAATTAGGTGCTTACTTAGGTTTGTGTGAGTTTGATTTTCTTTTCACACTACCGTCGTAGTTCTCACAGCCTTCATCCTGCTCTTCCTGACACTCGTTTTCAGCATTTATTCCTCAGCCCCACACTTTCTTCATCAACGTTTCAAGTTAATTTTCTTCAGAAGCTATTGTTGAGATACTACTTCTGTTGCTATTTTCCTTTTTTTTTTTTTTCCTCCAGCTGCTCAGTTCAAACAGTCAATCTTTTTACCTTAGGGAATGCTTTGACTCCAGCATTCCTTTTTCATTCTTCTATTAAAGTGGCATCATCGAAGCATTCCTAATGGAAAGAACACCATTCCCTCTACGCTGTAGTACACTGCCAAATGAAACAGGGGGAATGCCAACTAATTTAATGAGTATAAGTTATTCCTGTCTCATGGGGGTTGGGAGATTCAGTTCCTTTTCCCAGCCCCACAAATATATCTGTTGTATGAGTTTGGTCAAATCACTTTTTACCTCAGTTTTCCCATCTGTAAAATAAGCATATTCATGAAAACTTTCTCTTGTAAAGTAGACCTACATTAGTGGACAGCAAGAAATATATAAAAATGGATTTGATTTATTAATTCAATTTATAGAAGAGTCCTGCACTTATTTCCCTTCTTTTCTTCTTCCTTATCCTGCAAACCATGTATCTGGTAATATGTTATTAGAGAAGGGAAGTAAGGCAGTTTGGGAATAATCTTGGCTCTGATAATCACTTGCTATCATAACAAAACAAGAAATCTGTGTGTGATTTGGGGAAAGTTAGTTAATCTTCCAGATGCTTCAGACCTCCAATCTATACCATGATTATGGAGTTTATGTCATGCTGGTTGTGAGGTAAAAGATGCCTATTAAACATTTGATGTCACAGACTGGGGATTCAACAGAAATGATAAATACTACTTTATTGACTACATTACCTCTTTTGCAAGCATTCTTCTTGCTGCGAAGATGTTGCTCAATTGCAGAATCACCTCTGTGACATTCTTCATGTAAGGGCACGTTGTGGAATGACAGTTTCCTTCAGGAGAATCTTCTCAGTTCACAGCATTACAATGTGAAATGTGTTAAGAGTATATCAAATTGCTGACAGAAGACTAGCATGAATACTTTTAGTTTGTTTCTTTCAGATCAAAACATGCATTTATAATTATGTACATTTTTATTATCATTTAGGAGGTTTTTATTTTGCATAAATTTTACTTCAGCACTAGCAATCCACAGATCATCCTTGTTTAGTTTATATTTCTCTTCATTGGGATTGATTCTTTATCCTTGCCATTAACCATACCAGGGTTAAGGAGAGGAAGGAGTTGGTTTTGTTCAACAGGTTTCCTGTTCAGAATAAGAGCAAAGAATCATTGCCGAGTGTACACTTCTGGTTTTCCTTTAGGGAGGAGCCTGACATCTCTCTGTTTATGCTGTAGCCTGTGCCTTGGGCATGTTTTCCTAATTGGGGCTGGCTGAAACTGTTCTGCTTTCATGCTGCCTGTCATAGGCTGAATTACAAACAATGGTGAGACCGGTTACCCAGCTCCCTTCATTAATGACATATGTTGCTGAAACGCATTCAGAGAATTTGAGTAAGATCAAATTTCAGACTAACCTTGAAACCAGATGCCCAAAACCAATAATGAGGAGAGAAAGCTATTGACAGAAAGCTAGTTTCTTAGCTTGTGAACATTATAGCTATACTTGCAAATAAGACGAGGGTCAGAACTACAGTATTAGAAATTATTCTATATGATCTTTTAATTTAGCGTGTTATTTTATCTTCATTCATAACAAGTCCAGGCAAAGAGCCCACAAAATTATTAAATCAAGAAATAATTCAACAAACGTGAGAAAAAAAACACTTGTGCAAAATATTGTAGGCCTGATGGGTGAGAACTAGGAACAAAGTAGACCAAACAACTCAGAGTGATTATTCAGATCATTTATCTGGAAGATGTGATAGCATGAGATACTTGAATGCTAGTAATTCCATATGGAATTAGCTGCCAAGTACTGTACTGTATATCTGTGGCTCTCAGACTTAATTCAGTAAAAAACAAGATGGGAAAGACAGTAAATTGACATACTTCAGTCTTGGTATATGCAAGTGTTAGGATCTAAATCTGTCACAGGGACCTCTTTATTTCTATTCCAGTAGTCATGCGTGTGAAATTTTGATCTGTAAAAAAAAAAAAATAAAAAATATGTAGTGATCTACGAAGACATAACTGGTGATATACATTTTATGCTGTAACATACACCAAGTCTTAGTGGACTTGGACATAGATAAAAATCATACCTTTCTTTACGGTAACTTTAATTTTTATAATTCTAATAATAAAAAATAGATTATGAACCTATTAATAAATATGGTAGCTTAAGTAGAGCAGATAATCATATTTCGTATCCTAGAAGTTCACCAGCTGCTTCTTCATGAAATCCTATAAAAGCCAGAAATCAGGAGAAACACCAATGAAGCAGAGACATTTATGCTACTGTGAAAGTGGAGCAAGTACAAAGAATTCCAGGCCAAGGTGTTTATTTTTTTATTTATTTATTTTTCTAGAAGAGTTTGGAATATCTCTCCTTGAAAAAAATGCTGAAAAATAAAATAAAATCTAACAACGACTCCTCATTTTGCAAAGTTCCACTAAACTGTCCCCAGGGATTCAGGACAATTCCATGTTTTTTGCTGAATATGGCAGTGATTGGTGTAAAGACCAGTTACAACTGAATGGTTATATTCAGAGAGCTGTTAAGAACTGGGACACTGAGTCACTTTGGGGACAAATTTAATAGAAAATCCATGACAAATCTGATGGATTAAACTTCTGTTCATGTCTGTAAATAGTACAACTGTAGGAATACTCATAACAGGACTGAAGTCACTGTTTGTAATTAACTTATTAAAAATAACAATTAAAAATAAATTAACATTTGAAATAACATCTGTATTGTTATTTTTGACCAAGATCTTTGCATTTCCCATCAAGCTAGTTTAGCTAATTCAAATTACCTGAGATAGTGATGCCTTAGCTATGGCAGAAATGTACACAGAAGGCATCTACGTGCAGCACAAATAACCCAGAACCCAATGTGCTGTGTATAACTTGATCTTCATATGTTTAGTATGAAGCCTAAATGCACACGTTGAAATGATTCCCATGAGAAAACTTTACAAAAACTGTAAACGAAAAGGACTTGGAAACCAGAAAGAACAAAATGCTGTTGGAAACTATATGTTCAGAGAAACAAACAACAAAACAATATGATGTAAGCAAAAGAATACACAAACATTTTCCATTTGGACATCAAACCATGCTAAGCCTACTGCCTGAGGAACCACTTCATCCTACCAGGCAGTGTCTACATTTCCAGTTCTCCCTCTTCTCCAGTTCTTCCTCTTCTTCAGCAAGAATAAGAATAATTTCTTCTTTTCTCTTAAAAAGAGCAAGTTAGGGAAGTGCAGTTCAAATCATTGAATATCCATTCAAAACAATAAGAGGCCCTTCAAAACATTTCAATGGAATTGCCTTACTCAAAGTCAAACCTCCCAAGCAAATACTCTGCTTAGAGTACAAATTTGTTGAGGTTAAAGTAACCCTCCTTCTTCAACAATTACTCCAGAATTAAAATGCTTTTTTTTTAACAAATGTTTCATCTTAAAAATAATTTAATTTTAAAACGTTCATTTAAAAGTTAAGTCAAAACCATTAGACAAAACATACGGAGTTTATCTAACCTAGCATTTTGATTTATCCTGTCATTTGATTTGACAATTTCAATCCAAAGGAAATTCTAACCTCTCATTCATAGTGAAATCACTGCTTGATAGCAAAGACTACCCAAGAAAACAAAAGCAAATTTAATTTTGGTATTAAAAAGCTATTTAGATTATTCACATAGAAATGTTGTAGACTAACCCCTTGGATGAGTCATTTTGGTATGATAGTTTATCTACCCACTAGGACTGCAAGTTACACTCAGATTGTAAGCAGTTAAATTTCCCAAGTAATGCTTCAGTCATGACTGTTACCAGCTGCACAAGATGCTTTTACTAGATGAATGAGTATCCCTAACTGGGACACAAGCATCTCTGTTAATATACAAATTTTCAAGAGCTCTTAAGACCCTTAGGCATCTGGTTCCCATTGACTTGCTGTTGTGGCAAGGTGCCTAACTCCCTTAGGTGTTTTTGAATAGTCAATCATAGGCAAGCTTTGTCTGGAAGACTTGGTCCATATTGTCTCTTTTCTAAGATCTATAAGATCCAACTCTTCCTACAAAAAGGAGGAACCAATTCCAGGCCTCAAGGGTCAGAAGTGATCAATTAACAGAACTTTACACTCTTTCTAATGACCATCAGCATTTCTGAGAAAGAAAAACATATACAAACAATAATCTTCCATTGTTTCATGAGTGTCATTTTCTTTATGCAGAGTATAAAATTCCAGTACATTCATTAGAGAGTAATAATCCTTGATGTAATTACAAATATATTTCTGTCAAACTAAATGAAGCTGGGTGGAAGTGTGGATCTGCTGGAGGGTAGGGAGGCTCTGCAAAGGGATCCGAACAGCCTGGACCACTGGGCGAGTCTAATGTCATGAGGTTTAACAAGGCCAAATGCCGGGTCCTGCACTTGGGGCACAACAACCCTAAGCAGAGCTACAGACTAGGAGAAGCCTGGCTGGAAAGCTGCCAGGAGGAGAGGGACCTGGGGGTGTTGGTTGACAGCGACTGAACATGAGCCAGCAGTGTGCCCAGGTGGCCAAGAAGGCCAATGGCATCTTGGCTTGTATCAGGAACGGCGTGACCAGCAGGTCCAGGGAGGTTCTTCTCCCTCTGTACTCGGCACTGGTGAGACCGCTCCTCGAATCCTGTGTTCAGTTCTGGGCCCCTCACCACAAGAAGGATGTTGAGGCTCTGGAGCGAGTGAAAAGCAACAAAGCTGGTGAAGGGGCTGGAGAACAGGCCTTATGAGGAGCGGCTGAGAGAGCTGGGGGTGTTTAGCCTGGAGAAGAGGAGGCTGAGGGGAGACCTCATTGCTCTCTACAACTACCTGAGAGGAAGTTGTGGAGAGGAGGGTGCTGGCCTCTTCTCCCAAGTGACAGGGGACAGGACGAGAGGGAATGGCCTCAAGCTCTGCCAGGGGAGGTTTAGGCTGGACATTAGGAAAATCTTTTTCACAGAAAGGGTCATTGGGCACTGGAACAGGCTGCCCAGGGAGGTGGTTGAGTCACCTTCCCTGGAGGAGTTTAAGGCACGGGTGGACGAGGTGCTGAGGGGCATGGTTAGTGTTTGATAGGAATGGCTGGACTCGATGATCCAGTGGGTCTCTTCCAACCTGGTGATTCTGTGATTCTGTGATATTGTAAAAATCAAGAAACATGAGGACATCTACAGCAGTGTTTTCAACTAAGAATAGCGTTTTCACTGTTTTCCTTAGAACAAATTTAAATAATGTGAATTTGATTATTTCAATGCTTAGAACTGGATGATTGTTACCTTTTTCTTACCAAAAAATGGGACCTTTAATAAAGCAAATCTCTCTCTTAGTCTTTTTCCTTAGTTCTAGGAATTAATTTTCACCCATCACCTTCTTCCCATCCACAGGTATGAACTACACAGCAATTTTTTTCTGCTGGCTTTAAAGTTTAAGCAAGCATCCTACTGCTACAAAAAAAAAACAAATCTCATTCTTATTCTTCTCTGCAAGCACAATTTGTTGTTTTACCACTGCTACTTTCCCATTTTATTGAGAAAGCTAGTGGCAATGTCTCAGGGTCAGCTATGAACTAGCATATGCTAATGCATATATTATTGTATTGTGATGCTTTTTGGATGTACATAAAAGCTCCAACTTTCACCATTATACAGTTACTTAAGTGTGGTTCAGCTGTGGATGAGGAACCAAGTCAAACAACCAGAATAATATGGAATTAATATGAAATGCACAAATCCTACATGTTGTGGAAAGCTAATATCAGATTAAAATATTTTGGTTTCTAGGCATTTTTGCTAATTAAATACAAGTATTTTCTGTAAAATGTGGGGAAAAACAATTCTCCTTGAAGAACACCATTAAGTAAAAAATCTGAACCTAAGAAAGTTTAAGTCTGTGTTTGTTTGGCCTGCCCTTTTTGCAGAACATATCATTATCAGGACAGTGTGACAGTTATGGTAGAGGTTTCTGTGATGTAAGAAACTTAATATGAGGAAGGTCCTGTCAAAACCTGCCAGAGGCATTTTCCAGAGACAAGTACACAACTCATTATTAACACGCAGCCTTCAACGGAAACTGAAATTGTTTTACTATACTACCGGTCCTATAAGCATCGATATCAGTTTTAATGATTCACTTTCAGAGTATGCTGAGTATAGATGACACAAACAAGTATGCCTTCATACATATTCAGATAAATAAACAAACAAAAAAACCTTTACACTTTTCTTAAACAGGAAGTAAAATCCCTTCCGAGATTTTCATTAACATTTGCCCGATTAAGCCATTTATGATTTTTTTCAGGGGATGTTTTTCCTAATATACGAGGATGGAGGAAAGCAGAATCTTTTAATCATTAATGAGATTAACATATAAACCCCCATTCACTTAAGTAATGATTCTTACCATCCTGCTCTCCTGCATTTGCTTCACAATGAAAAGGATGTTAATATGGAAAACTGAATTCCTTTGTAAATATTAACCAATGAGCTTCTTAGCAAAGACTGAAAAAAAATTTATGTATATATTCTGTGGTTTCCATTTCCTTGGCTTTATTGTTTTTATGTAAATTCTCCCAGGACATTTCAGGTTATATGTCTGGAAACCCCAGCCATCCAGCAGAGGAAAGGCTGAGAGAATAATGAGAAATGTGCTGGAAGAATTCACATAAAAGCTTTGGAGACAAGAAAATGGAAACAACAGATACTTAAAAGCCTTATTGCTCAAAAGAAGCAATGTCTATCCAGCATGTGCATGTATGTGTATTAATGTAGCTGTCTCTGTATACACAGACATGTAGCATTCATAAAGACACTGTACAGAGCTATGAAGGAGCAATATAAGTGTATCTGATAATTTAAGATGTACTCAGGATATTATGGCAATGAAAGTGAAAAATCCAAGTGACTTCTGTTACTAGAACCCAGACATATGTATAAATAGCTCTATACATAGTTGTCTTGCATTAAGCTTTATATATCTTTTTAAGTGAAAACTATAACCAATTCCAACATGAAAGTGTATTTATAAGGTCTCCCTGTACTCTTGTGAATGACAGAAATTTAACTGTCATGGAAACACACAGAATCTATGAGTAGGAAAGAATTTTTAGATTCAATTTTTAAATGCAGACTTCCCTCCCCCCCCAATACTTTTAAATACACTGCATTGTTAAATACTATCCCCGTGATGCTAGACTAAGCTTAGTCCTAGTATGCTTGACTTCAAACAAGTACCACAGCATTGTATATCAAAATTACAAACCTTTAGCCATAGCCAGTGTTTTATGACTACAGCTTTATGGAATACTATTTTCAGAGGGTTCTGATAAGATGGTCTCTGAAACAGACAGCCCTTTAAGACACTTACGTACACACACCCTAAAAAGGGGAGATGGGTTCAAACTGCCTCAGAAGGATGAATTTGCACACCTGAGACTATAATATAAGTATGTCATGTAAGTAACTAAGAATTTTTATGGCTCACTGGAAAAGAAGCCTGGAAAAAGGCATGTAGACAAATACTCTATCAGTACATGCTGTGATCTATCAAAACCACTGCCACAAAAGACAGCAAATGAATCCACTCTAAAAGCTATCACAGACCATGGCAGGTGATCAAAGCATGCAGCTTAATACCTTACCGCTCATCAGCTGAGCAACATTAACTGGCTGCATGCATGCTTTTATCCCACAGTACAAGTAAGTTAAAATGCATTAGCTCAACCTTAAAGCAAAACTAGTTGTAGCTAATACACACTTAACAACTGCAACTGGTTTTGGAGTGCACACATGATCATTTTATGTGGCTCACTGGGTGAGAAGGAGTTTCGCGAGTGCATAGTAACTTCACCACTTCTTATTCACAGTCAGAAAAAGGTGACACAGTTTGCCATTAAATTTTGCTTGCTTTTATGTCTAGAATACTGAAGAGCTACACCCTAGTTTAGTAGCTTTGCTAGTATAGTCCTGACTTATCGCATCAGAATCTGAAATGGGGCTGGGCAGCAAAATGTTTAGTTTCCTAAAAATTCAGTTTTGTAATAGACACACATAAGCAAAATTACTAATTAGTGGTTATTTTTAGCTTATCTCACTAATGGCATACATTATATATAGCACTCTTTCAATCCATAGAGTTTCAATCAATTTTCACTCTAGTGAATTATACCACGGCTGTTTCGTCATTGGCATCAATTACTCAAAGCATAGTTCTAATTTCACAAATGGGCATTGCTATTAATGCATTCATACACTACAGTCAGCACATGCAGGACCTACCAAGCAATTCTAACTGGAGCATGGCACAAAAATGTTTCAGGGGAAATGCCTCTGCAGAGAGATATGCCATTTGTGCAGTCTGAGGCTCAAGCTGAGGTATAAATTAGTAGGTACAATACCTTTATTATGCAATTTAGTCTGTTCCCATTCCAAAACCCCAACAGCCTGGTTAAGTTTTGAGATACAAGAGATTACATTGACCAAAAAAAATTCTAAGGACTTCACCAGAGGTTATGGAAGATGTGACATAGTCTGCCAGGTAGTAGCCTAGTAAATAACCTCAATTTTCTGCAGTGTTTGCTGCAGAAATCGCAAAAATGGTGCATGAGTTCAGAATCATCAATATACATAAGTTACTATACAATGTGTTGCAATCTTATGCCTCGCATGCAATCTGAGGAAGCTAAACAAATCTCCTTACAGTTACAAAACAAACAATAATGCCAGAAATATAGAAGATGTATTGATTTTGTAATTTGAAATAACCTCTCCTACCTAAGGAGAGACCATTTTGGAGTTTTATAATGCTAGGTATACTGAGTAAACAGCAGGAAAAATAGTACAACTGTGTTACAGCCAATATGATCTCCAAGAGGAAGGAAAATACAACAATGGAATCCAGACTTCTGGCTAGTTTAACCAATTTTGCTTCAAAACTGATATCCCCTGCCAGGGTAAAATTTACTGGCTCCATAACCAGAGTGAAGAAACTCACTAGTTCCATAAAATTTCATGTGACTCTTTTACTTGACTTCTCTACTTAGATAAAACAGTACAGTAATTCATACAAAATGCAGGGCTTGTGAAACTGCTTTGCAGTGCTTCACTGAAAAGTAGGCAAGTTTTCAGGCAGCTGTGGAAATGTCTTCCCAGATTCCATACCTAACAAATTTTTCTTACTTGCTCAACAACTTTCTTTGCCATGCATCTTATCAATCAAAAGCTGTAATGGAGAAACATTTACTACAGATTAACACAACAGTAGATCAACACTCAAAACCTCTTTTCTTATTTTAATGCTCATTTTAGAGATTAAAATAAATGATAGGCTTTAATGGGAAAAAAAATTAATAAAAACACTCTGAACCAAAACCCACAACACAAGAAACACTGGCTATCCCTGTTTGCAGTATCATAGATACTTGGAAGATGCATGTAGCAAAGACATTAAATGATCTGATGTGTTGCAATGGTAAATGTGTACTCTAGCCTATCATACAAGAAATGCCCTCATATCCCTTCTGTCATTTTTCTTCTTTGAATCAGACAAATCTTTGAATCAGACAAAACTAAGAGATTCCTTTTCAGGTTATGTAAGGAAGTGATAATTCTTAAAAATATTTGAACAATACTACTTACATATATTTTCCCATCATCCATAGAAGTAAGTTCTATGCACTCAACATCTGCAGGCTGTATGGTCTTCTGTGGTCCATTTCTAGTTAGAAAAAAATGACAAAGAGACTGCATGGTTTATATGACATGAAATATACACTCCAATACAGCCTAAAACAGTATAAGAGACTAATACAAGAGTCATTAATAAGGGAAGGAGGCTGATACTAAACAACCAAAGACCTATATGAGGCCCAAAGTGAACTTTTAGGGTTGTTTTTTTAAAGTAATTGAGCTAAGCATGAAAGCACCACCTTAACCAGCTATCTGAAAATCCATTCCCTAATCTATTCCTCCCATCTCTGTGCTTTTACTGTATTTCCTGACCCAACCTTTCCCATCCCCTGCCCCAACGTTAACTCTCTACCTCACCTCCTCAGTCTTTAAGTGCTTACCTCATAAATGTGTCTCCCACTACCCCAGAAACATTTTTCAGCTAGAAAACCAACTCAGCATTGCACAGATATGGTTAAACAATGCCTACACAAGTCAGAAGATAGCAACAGACTTAACATAGATAGAGAGTAACTACAAAAATAATGGAAGCTTTGATATTTAGTAACCTTGTTGTTGATAGGAAGAGCCCTAGGCCTACTCATGACTTAGAACTAAGACTAATCACAAAAGAGAGAGAGAACTAGCACTTAGAACTTATAGAAAAATAATTCACCTTAGATAAAGAAACTGTATTTTTTAAATTTAATTTGATTGCTGCATGGTGCCAGCATCAGCAGATCAATCCACAGATAAGTAGATTCCAGTCTTACAGTGGAATACACTAATACATGTTCTGAGGGTGATCAAGCTCTCAAACAATAACATAAAACTTGGAGCAGAAAGGGTGTTCTTTCAATGGTGAACGTGGAAAAAGAATTATCATTTTTCAGGGCTATTGTAGTGTAACAATTTATTACATGAATCCTAAGTGCCTCTGTGTTAACTCATTTCTTTCATTTGTTCCTTGAATTTATCATCTAATGCATTCACAGGATCATAGAATAATAGAATTGCTAGGTTGGAAAAGATCTTTGAGATCATCAAGTCCTACCATACCTGCCCACTAAATCAAAGCCCTAAGCACTTCATCTACCTGTCTTTCAAATACCTCCAGGGATGGTGACTCAACCACCACCCTGGGCAGCTTGTTCCAGTGCCTGACAACCCTTTTGGTGAGGAAATTTTTCCTAATGTCCAATCTGAACCTCCCCTAGCACAACTTGAGGCCATTTCCTCTCATCCTATCACCTATCACTTGGGAGAAGAGACCAACACCCACATCTCTACAACCTCCTTTCAGGTAGTTGCAGGCAGCGATAAAATCTCCACTCAGTCCCCTTTTCTCTAGGCTAAACAACCTCAGTTCCCTCAGGTGCTCCTCATAAGACTTGTTCTTCAGACCTTTTAACAGCTTTGTTGCCCTTCTGTGGACACACTCCAGCACCTCAATATCTTTCTTGTAGTGAGGGGCCCAAAACTGAACACAGTGTTGAATGTGCAGCCTCACCAATGCTGAGTAAAGGGGCACAATCACTTCCCTGGGTTCCTGTGCAGAATTCTGCTAGTTCTTCATATTAAGCTTTTTTTTTTTTTTAATTATATGCATAAACTGTCCCTCATCATGAGTCAAAACTCTAAATGCAGCTGCAATACCTAGAAATGCATAAATGTCTTTTTGCATGAACCATTTTATTACAGAGATGTCAAACTGTATCCCCTTGATGAAAAATGCTGATATTTTGACTTTTCATCCTAGTTTGAGACAACACTAAGTGCTGAAATATTCAGAGTTTTCAATAAAATGGAAATTCCATTTTCCAGTCAGCTCTACAGAGACTTATTAGAGCGTACAGGCCATCTCCCTTCACATGCGGGAGTACTCCAGATACTATATTATTCAGTATGTTTTTCCAGTCTGGTTAGATTTTCACAACCTGTTTTTGTTAGTTTCCTGGTGCTGCAAATGTGATTATTTGATTTCTTTCAACTGAAACATACAGAGACATTCACAGGATATAAACCCATGTACTTTGTCCAGTAAAGAAAAAGACAAGCAATGTGGAAGATTTCTTGTGAAAAGTTCTCTGACGTAAAGGGAAATATGTCTTCTCTTCTTTATGACATGGAACATATGCAGCTCCAAAAATATCCCTTGCTAAAATAAAACACAGGCCTTCAATTCACTGTATGCCATAGCCTTTAATTCAAGAGATGCTGTATTTAACCTAACTGAGAAGCCAAAGTACATAATATGCAATCATATTTCAACCACTTCAGGTTTTTACCACTTTTCAATTTAAGTAAACCATTAAGTAGTATGTAGTAAGTGTTCCACTCAACTGTATGTAACTGAAAAGTTCACATGTTCCACCTTCTCCTTAACATATCTTAATTTATAATATGCTTTGGAATATATGGGCACCGCAGATGATAGGTAAGTATGAATTTATAAATAACAAAAACAATTCCATTGTTAACAATACAACAAATATCTTACCATCTGTAAGCAATTTTATGTTTATTACTCCAGAAACTGTTAAGAGCAAGCTTGAAAAGAGATTTTTCAGGAGAAAAACATTGATTTTAGAATGATACCTTAAAATATTTTCTATTCACAGATATTGAGGGATCATAATGAGCTTCTTCAACCAGAAGAGCCATAGAATTTCACTGTAATTCCTCCATGAGCCCCTTAACCCACAGGTGATCTACTATAACCCCATGTTTTTTAAAATAAAAAAAAATAAGAAATAAGAAAGCTAGAGAAGAGCTCAGATGAGAGCTCTGTTTTCCTGAGAGTACTTGAGAAAGATCTTTCCCAAACAACCATCCAGGGAAATCCAGGAGAGGGTTTGAAGTGAGGAGACTAGTATTTAAATCCTTACTGTTCCCTAATTCTCTCTTTATCTGCTTTAATTTGGAAGTATGTCATGAATTAGAGAAGCTGGTCTTAAACACTTAGCAGTTACCATCAGGGCAGGGGTCTGTGGCCTAAGGACAAGGCCTGAGCACATTTCTGGCTGAGCATGGGACTAATAGGTTCAGCGACTCTATTCACCTGCTTCGGTTTTCCTTCGTGTAGAAGAAAGCAGTAGAAGCAAGTTGTGGGTCTCTTTCTTGTCTTTCACCCGTGTTAGACTGAAGTCTGATGCAACTCAGAGGCTGCAAGAGTTGTGCCCCTTAGTATCTGAGCTAAAGAATATTTGCGATCAAGAATCTATGCACACTAACAAACCCAGAGGAAACGATTTCCAGCGCTAAGATGTATGGAAGAAAACACGAGTTCTGTGTTAGAGGAGAAGTATTATGGTTTCCTCTACAGTATTGTAGCTCACAGCATTATATTCTTGTTTCTGGTGCTGGTCCCTGCAGTAAATTGCTAGTTAAATTACCAGGTATCTCTGCAGCCCCTGTACCTGCTCAGTGGCCAGGATCGTGCCACGGGGTTTGTGAAATCCCTGAGGAGTGCTCAGCAGCTCCCGCTCCCACCAGCCTCCGGCTGCTTCATCCCCTCAGGAGCTGGGGAGCAGGGCCACCTGCGAAAGCTGCTGGGAGCTCGGCCACTCCGTTCCTTCCCACACCACGAGGGAATGCTGAGCATGGCAAGTCTGTCATGGGGGTGAGGATGGAGGGAAAGGAGCCATTTCCCAGCTTAACAGATGCCCTCGAGGCGGCGGCCGTGAGGAAAGCACCTAGGCACGGCTGCTCCAACAGGTAGGCCGCATCCTGCAAACTACACCAAATAATCTCCACTCTGCCATGTAAAACTGTCTTTCAGCTGGTGGGGGAAGGAGAGGAAGAAGGGGTCACCTCTTCTCGCCGCAGAGAGGAACAATTATCACGTTTTTTAACCAGGCTGTCTGAGGGGCGTCCATGAGGGAAACCCTGGCTGTGTCAGCCCCCAGACAGCCAGGGCAAGGTGTTAGCCGTTCTGCAGGCATCCAGAAGCCCTGTGTGGGTGTTTGGGATAGACTGGGTACCCTCTGGAACCACTAATGAGCTACAGAAACATTAGTCGGCAGGTCAGGGGTGAGTTGTGAGCAGCACAAGGGAGCCAGCCTGGCTGCATGCTCCGTCATGGACACCATTCCTGGATGCAGGTGCCAAAGAAATAGGGAAATACCCCTAAATGTGAGATTCTTGCTCTTGAAAAGTTTATTTTTTTAAGAGGTATTTAGGAATACTTCTCTAAGGCCTATTCTAATCCTCTTAGCTGTTTATTTATTTAATTTTTAACTTCTTAATTCACCTCAGTTTATTAACACTGTAATTCATCTCTATTTCTTCCACCCCCCTTCTCTGAAGGATTTTTGAAACCTTATAGCAGCCTCCCATTAAAGGAGGCCTACAAGAAAGCTGGGGAGGAGCTCTTTATCAGGGAGTGTAGTGACTGGTTGAGGGGTAAGGATTTTAAACTTAAAGAAGGGAGATTTAGATATTAGGAAGAAATGTTTTACTGTGAGGGTGGTGAGGCACTGGCGCAGGTAGCCCAGAGAAGTCATGGATACCCCATCCCTGGAGGTATTCAAGGCCAGATTGGATGAGGCTTTGAGCAACCAGATCCCATGGGACATGTCCCTGCCCATGGTCCCCTTCAGTCCAACCCATTCCATGATACTACGACTCAGTGATCTGAGGAGCAGAACAGTAAGTATAAGAACTGATTAGGGGTATAGATATGGGTTTGTGAGGATTTCTGGAAAACACTGATTGGAGGTTGTCTGAAAGCTATTACCAAGTTGCTTGAGAGGGTATAACCAGCTAGGAAAATCTCATGTTCATCAGAGCAATAGGCCAGTTTAGCAGAGGAAAGTGTTAATTGTGCTGCAAAGATATTATGCTGGTGACAGCACAGGTAATTTCAAAATCCATCAACAGGATTTTGTGGTGTGGACCACATTTCTTTTAGCAAGCATGATTCTATGACTTTGTCTACTAAATGCATGATATCTGCAAGGGTCTCAATGGGAGATTAATAGGCTCTTCAAGGTCCCATCCAACACAAACCATTCTATGATTTGAAGTGGGAGGTGTCCCTGCCCATGGTGGAGGCGTTGGAACTGCATGATCTTTAAGGCCGCTTCCAACCCAAAGCCTTCTATGTTTTTATGACTTTGTCTACTAAATACATGATAGCTGTAAGAGACTCAAAGGAAATTTAGAAGTCTCTTTAAAATCCCTTCCAACATAAATCATTCTGTGATTCTACAATTTTGTCTACTAAATGCATGATGTATGAGAGACTCAAAGGTTACGTTAAAAGGCTCTTGGGACCCAAACCATTGTATGATTCCATGACTTTGTTTACTCATAGGAAAGTTAAAAGGCTCTTTAATGTCCCTTCCAACCCAAGCCATTAAGTGATAATACACCTTTGTCTACTAAGCATGATATCTGGAGGGATTCAAAGGAAGGTAAAAGGATGTTTAAGCTTCCTTCTGACCCAAACCATTCTGTGATTCTATGACTTAAGTCTACTAAGTGCATTATAGATGCAAGGGACTCAAAGGAAAGTTAAAAGGCTCTTTAAGGTCCCTTCCGACCCAAACCACTCTGATTGTATGTAGGAGGTATCCCTGCCCATGGCAGTGGAGTTGGACCTTTAAGGCCCCTTCCAATCCAAACCATTCTGTGTTTCTATGGCTTAGAATCACTAGGTTGCAAACGACCCACTGGATCATCGAGTCCACCCATTCCTATGAATCACTAAACCGTGCCCCTCAGCAGCTTATCCACCTGTCTTTTAAACACCTCCAGGGAAGGTGACTCAACCACCTCCCTGGGCAGCTTGTTCCAGTGCCCAATGACCCTTTCCGTTAAATTCTTTTTCCTGATGTCCAGCCTGAGCCTCCCCTAGCGGAGCTTGAGGCCATTCCCTCTTGTCCTGTCCCCTGTCATTCGGGAGAAGAGGCCAGCTCCCTCCTCTCCACAATCTCCTTTCAGGTAGCTGTAGAAAGCAATAAGGTCTCCCCTCAGCCTCCTCTTCTTTGCCTCATAAATGCATGCGAGCTGCAAAGCGAAGTCGAAAGGTCTCTTCCGACCCCGTGACTCCGTGGTTTGACCCAAACGACGGGTTCAGCAGGGCGTGTTAGCGTCCCCTTTAAGAGGCGATCGCTCCCGCTGGGATTGACATCCAAGCCAGCCAATAGGCTCTCGCCTTTCCCCCGTGCACGGCGCCGATTGGCCGCGACTCCGTCGGGAGGCGGGACCCGCGCTCAAACCCAGCGTGGGCGCGATGGAGGCTGTGCTGGGGCAGGTGGAGCAGCTCCCCGCGCTCTTGGCCGTGTCCCGCTCCGCGCTGGTGCGGGACTGGGACCCGCTCACCCTGGACCGTGCGCTAGACTGGGCTCGGTACTTCCAGCACCTCCACCATCGCTTCCGCACCCGCCCTCGGCTCCGGGAAGCCGTAGGGCGGCGGTTGCGGCGGGGGCAGCTCGGCTTCGCCCACCTGGGCCGCTGCCCGCAGCTGCTGGCGCTGGCGCTGCTGGAGAACCGCGCTCTGCCGCCCGCCGCCTGCCGCCGCCTCCTCCACCGCCTGCTGCAGCCCCCGCTGCGGCCCGGCGAGCCCCCAGCGCAGCCCCTGCCGCAGCCCGGCGGTCCCCTCTCGCTCCTCGCCCGCCGCAAAGCCGCCGCCCGCCTGCTGCCGCCGCCCCCGCGGGGCCAAGCGGAGGCGCAGCTGCTGCTCCGGCGGCTGCGGGAGGAGGAGGAGGAAGGTGAGGCGGCGGGGCTGCTGGCCCGTGCCCTGGAGCAGCTCCCCCAGCCCCGCGCCTTCGAGGTGGCGGCGGCGGCGCTGCTGCTGCTGGTGAAGCAGGAGGGGGGCAGCCCAGGAGGACTCGAGGCAACAGGAGGTGGAGACGTTGCGGGGCTCCTGCTTTCCTGGGTGTTGGAGAACACGGAGCGATTTTCTGCGCTCTGCCTTCACCTCCCGGGCTCCCTCCTTGCCTCCCTTGCTGGTCACTATTCCCAGTTAAGCAGCTCTTATCTGGGTCTCTTAACTAGCTGGGGAAGCCAATTGCTCTACGACCCCTTGCAGGGAGAGTGGTTTAAAGGTTCTTCTGGCAAAGCTGAATTGTCTTGGGAGGAGCTGAGGGAACGCTTCAGCTGCCTCTGTCAGGGATCTGCAGTGCTCAAGGGACAGACCCAAGCTGCTCTTAAACTCTTGAAGGCACGGGATGGAGACTTTGAGGTCCCAGGCCTGAGTGTGTGGACTGACTTACTGATGGAAGTAGAAGAGCATCTGAAAAAGAAGCAGAGCGCTAATGCGTGAACACAAAAGCGACTTGAAGGCTTCTGAAAACCAGCTTAATTCTATTTTATATAAAGGGCCAGAAAACTGTAAATCACTTTGAGTTGAAAATCAGGCATTGATGTGACTGCTGACCACACCGTCCTTGACCGCGTGTGAAGTCTATCAGGAGGCCTGGTGTGCTTTCTTGTAATTGCACTGTTAATTCGAGTCACTGCAGGAAATGTCTTCTTTTTGGTACTTGCTGCTCGCCTAATAAAATGCAGAAAATGCTTTCTGTTTTGAATCAAATGTTGAATAAATGCTTTTCTGTTAAAAAAAAACAAACAGAAAGTACAGTTCCATTGTGGTCATGGTATTTGTATCTCTAACTACTAGCAGCTGACAAAAACCTCAGGGTTGGTGAAGCTTCAAATGTGAACCCCCCCCGAATTAAGGTTTAGTTTAATAGTGGTTGTCTTCATTGGGCTGTCTGCCCTGGTGGCCACGTTTCATGGTTCTATAGCTCTTGCATCTGATTGAGCCTCTGGGTTTAAGCGGAGGTGAGAGAAAGCCAGCTGTAAAGCTTATTGAAAAGTTCTAAAATTATACAGTTTTGTTTGTTGCCCTATTATATGATGGTGCATAAATACTTCCGAAGAAAACTGCAGTAAAATATGGGGCGTTCTGTGTGGTTTTCTTCCATTTTCCACATCCTGTTACACAATTTTTGGTTGGGGGTTTGGGTTTTGGGTTTTTTTTTTGTACAAGAGAAAAGTGAGTGAACAACCTATTTATTTTTGTTCTTTTTTTTTGATCTGTTTCTGCAAACAAGTCATAATTGGGATCATTTCTGTCCTTATCACTGTCATTTAAAACAAGTGTTGTAGTGCAGAGGTATCGTGTTCAGCTCTATGTTTAGCTCTGCTAGCTAGTATTCCCAAAGTAAGCAGTGTAGTAAGCAGTAGGCGGGTAGAAGAAGATGGAGGAAACGTATGCAAATGCTGTGAAAAGAGGTTTTCATTAATCTTTTGTGTGGAGTACCTGTCAAAGAATTCTGTAGGCCACATTCTTACATGTTCAAATTCAATTGGGACAACTTGCTCTGCTGTTGAAGTTCCTTTAGGAAGGGTTGGAAGTGCTTTGCTTCTTCTTATAAGCTTAAAAAAAGCAAACAATGTATTAAAAAGTATAAACTGTATTTCAGCTAATTAGAGTAGTAGACTATTACAACATAAAATAGTGTATACGACTATGTCAGATATTACTGTACCACAAAACTAAAGCTGATGAGATCTTGTGATTTTTAGAATGGAAATAATTAGTACAAGAGAAGGTATATTGTTCATCTTGGAAGAGAAATAATGCCTCTTATAACTTGTAGGGAAAATAATGATTACATTATTAATAAATTGATAAATAATAAATACGTGGGGTTTTTCCCCCCCCTTCTAAAACAAAAGGGATATTCAAGGATAACAGCACACTCTCAATAGAAAACACACTGCTGGTGTCCTATCAAAATATGACTAGTTTTGGGAGTTTCCTTGCTCCATCACGTCAGGGAGGCAATACAGTTATGGAGGGCTGCAGATGAGCGTATAAAAAAAGCTGCAGCTGTGGCAGTCATCTTGTTTTTTTCTTAAACAGGGTTGTGCTGTGTTACCCCCTGCTCTTCTGGAACTCGTGGTGGTCAGTCTTAAAAGAGAGCGCTGTGTCAGTGGACCTCAGGACCAGCTTTTCTTTGGTATTGGAAGGAGTATGAACACTGTCTGTAAGTGTTTAAAACTGCTTAGGATTATAAAGCTTGGAGCTTGAATTTACGCTGTCTAGCCACAGTTCCCTGCATTATGTAGTTTTGGCATTTGGTACGGAAACTTCGCTTGAGCTTGCCCTTAACGCTTTTAACAGGCACAAGAGGTTTTTTTGTCTGTTAGAATACTTTCTGCTATCAGAGGTTCCTGGTGTACGCAAAGGTACCAGTCAGAGTCACTCCCTTCCCCAGACTACGTGCTAAGGGTGAATATCCAGTGTTGCAGTAATGATACTGGTGTTATAGTAACAAAAAAACCCTTTATCAGTAAGATGGATAGAAGGTGTTGGCATTCCCTTTCCTAAGTGAGAAATAATTGACCTCAACTTTTTAAAAACTGACTGTTCCCAGGTACTTGAGTCTGACAAAATTCAGTGAGAGTTAAGTCTTGATTTTGCTTGTCGGGATAGATATGTGTCTTTATGTACTTATCATGTTGACCGTGAGTTAAGTCTCTTAGCTTTAAACTGTTTCTAGGATAAATCTGATGCTTGTAGGGAATTTGTATATGCACTATTTCAAGTCTTAATTATTGATAAACCTAAGTTTTCTCTTGGAAAATTTAGTTCATGAAGCTAGATGTCTTCTTTCCAAGTAATGTATCATTACACCTTTTATGAAGTGCAACTACAAAAACTTCTGATGCAGTAACTAGGAAGTAATAGGCCCTTTAAGGTAACTTTGATAAGAAAGTAAAGAAATAATTGGGGAGCGGAAGGCATGAGATAGGCCCATGTAGATATTCATACTTGATTTCCAGTTCCATCCTTGTTATAGGAAACCTGAAAAGTAAGTGATAGTTTAGCCTCAGTGAGGAAGAAGCACCTGATTCTAGCAATTTTGCAAAAATGTTCCAATCTGTCCCAAATACATAATAAAGAGGTGCCAGATCCGAGATTACAAAATTCCAAAATCCATATAGCATTTATTGTAATAAATGCACCAATGCACATCCCCTATTATTTCAGCATGTTGGTCAAGTGTGCCAGGTAACTGTGCAAATGACACTTAAAACTTCTTGGAACTCCAAAATGTAAACAGGGACAGAAAAAGTGTTATTGTCTGTGACTCCTCCCTCTTTGTATTCGCATGCTGAGATTTTCAGGCCAGCCTGGCAAACTCTTGACCTGCACAATCTCAACTGTCATGGAAATTAAAATATTAGAAATGACAGACTACAGCCTCTTTCTCTACCACCTTCCTCTCGTTTCTGCTCATAGAGAGAAACAGACCTCTCTTTTCTCTGTATTAAAATTATGGTTGAAAAAGTATTACGTTTCTGTTTCAGAAGATGGGTAGGGATTGAGGACTCATTTCACATTGTGAATCATGAGGATTTTACTTGCCCAATAAATAGCTAAAATGGATATATTTTGCTGCTGCTGTTGGTTGTTTGAGTTTTGGTTTGGGGTTTTTTTTAAGTAGTAAAGTGAAAACATTTTACCTTTTGTCAAACAGTACTGTAGCTCCCCACAAGAGACATATCAGGATATGTCTGGATACTAAATTGCTTTTTTTTCTTATTTTTCTTGTGAAACGTCTTTTACCTTGTGATAACCCTACTAGGCAAAATCTAGAAGAAAAAAAATTATGTCCTCTTAGTAATTTTCCATATTTATCTAGACATGAGAATAAGGAAAAATGATGTAGAATAAATTGTTCATTTAGGAAAAAATTAAAAGCAGATTGATATAATTCAGATAAATATAAGCCTGATAGTGACTAAAAGAACACATGTTAAATTCAGAATGTCCAGTTACAACATGAAGTCCAGCAATGCATTCAAATGAATTCTTGTTTTGCATGCAAGGTTTCTTTCCCTCACTCCCCAGGTAGGTGAATCAGGATCCAATGTTCTTGTTCTCCAGTGACAATGATGCATGATTCTCCTTTTTCTTTAGTAAGTGAAAGACTATTTTTTAGGTCATGGAGGCAGACTAGTATTTTGATCATATGGTAGCAATATTTTCAGGTGTTTAACTAGAAAGCTTACTTACAGTTATATGGATAATTTTATCTCTGCTGTTTCTGAAAAGTGGAAGATTTAAAGCTAAATTATATTTCTCATGGAGTTGTGGGGGAATGATCCGTTGCTGTGTGTAAGTGAAGGCCTCACACCATCCCCATGCAGAGTGCAGCAAAGAGGGACCTCTGGCATGGGAACCATCTGCTGGAGGAGCTTATTTAGTTTGATGGGCAGAGTTGCAGGAAAAATAAATAAAATGTAAGTGGAGATGGTGAGGAGAAAAGGCAGAAAACTGCTCCCTTCTGAAGACTCTGGAGAAAGGATAGATTTCCCCTTCACCAGAACTGTGCGACTTCGATGCTGCTGGGGACAGCATTGGGCCTGTGAATACTGTGATTTACAAAAAAAAAAAAGTAAATCAAAAGACTTCTGATTTGGTGTTGGCTGCTCTGCTAAAACACTTGGCCTCTGCATTCCCTAATGGCCACTTGGATCGATGGTTTAACAGGCAAGAATATTAAGGCAGTGAATGAGAAATGTAGCTGTGTGTGCAGGGTAGGAAACTGTGCTTATTTAAATAGGAGCTGCTGCTCTTGCAGAGGTGTGAGCAAAAGAACAATATCTACCTGCCCTGGCATAAAGCAGACTTGAATAATCACGAATATGGTTAAGAAAAATAGCTTTTCATCAGTTAATAATTAATATAGATCCTTCTCACAAGATATTTTCTCTCAGTATTGTATCTGTTTTATGAGGGATTAGATGTTGTTTTGAAAACAGTTAAGATGCATTCTCTTGTTTTTCAAAGATAGTCTCAAATCATGTTAAGCTGGTTAATGTAACTATTACTACAGTACTGAAGCCACTCACGTACCAACACCACTTTAATTCCTTGTGTACTGACAGCTTAGAGTTAGTGATATTATTTTCTGTATTTAATTATATCCTAGTAGTTTCTCCTTGTATCAGTTCTTCCACTAGAGATATTTCTTTCTAATTCTTTAATTAGAATAGTTGTCATTTTCCTTACATTTAGTGCATTGAATCATCTCAGATACCACAGAGGGTGGCAGCAGAGTCTCTCTGCACAGATGGACTTGGACTTCTGATCCAAAGGGAGAATCCAAGCTCCTGGGCTGTTTCTAGAGGCACAAGAGATGCAGGGAGTTAATACTCACTGTTGTGCTACCGACTCAGAAGGTTCCAATTGAAAAATCCTATCGAGAGTCTATTTTGTCCTTGCAATTCTGATTTCACTAGCTCTTTAATTTAATGTAGGATCAGGTAATAATATAAACGGTATCCCCTAACTGTCTTTACCCACAGACCTGTTTTATTAATAATATTAGGTATTCAGCTCTTAAATTCCTTTTCTATTACACGATAAATTCCTGTAGTATTATGTGATCAATTTACTGTAACCCTTAACTGGGACATTTTACCAGAAATGATAGCAGTATGCCCTGAACAGAGAATATAGCAATCAAATGCCAAATTTTGTCTTGAAGTGCACTTTCCTATTCCATTTCTCCCTCTGGGAAGAAAGTCTAGGATGAATGCTCAGACATGAGCTATTCATAGCATGTAGCTCACTAAGAGGCTAATCCCAGCATTTGATAAAGCGTTATTTAAGTTTTTGGCAGTCATCATGAGTTTTAAATCCCACCACAAAGATTCACTTTGAATGTTTTCCTAAGGATTGTTTCCAGGACTGAAATGATATAAGCTGCTTTTACCTGCACATTTGTATCCCTGTTCCTCTTATGGCGTGTTAGACTTTATGATTATCTGTACAGGAAATCGTGATTGTGGTTTGAGTTTCCATACATAGTGTTCTCTCAACATCAAGTTAGCAATGGAGGAAAATTATTATGTGCTTTCTTTTGTGCATAATAAAAAATACAGCCATAAAAATAAGCCAGCAATGCAAGACTAGTTTTGTAATGATCCAGTGGTCAGTTAAATGCATGGAGGAATACAATACTTGATTTTAATGCTGAATAACGGGAGGGGGGGGGTGGAATCATGCAGGTTTATTTGTTTTACTCTCATAGTAGGAGATAATGAATCTTACTGAAATACCAGCGGGTTAAAATGTAAATGCAGCCTCTCTTTCCAAGAGGTATGGGTAGTGAAGTCATTAATACTTTCTTACTAATGTAAATGAAGCAGGTAAGAACAATTGATTTCTTTTAGGAATTAATTGGACGTGATCAATCCCCAAAACAAGTGTAATAACAAGGTCATTCATCAGCTGCTTAATGTTGCAGTTGCCTAGGCTTGCCCTCTCAGCTAGGAAAAGAAGCTATGCCCTGGGGAAAAGGCTTTTAAATCGTTGTTATTGACAAAAAAAATGTGTACTCTTGTCTCTCACAGCCTCATCATTCTTAATGTTGAGATATAAGTTGCTGAGTTGAGGTGTTTTATAATTTGCCTTATAAATGATATCTTTTTTCCAAGCTTATATTTCTTTTACATAGTAAAAATATAAGTTGTGAGGAAACCTAAATATAACAATATAGCAAGAGTGACAGCCAGAGGCTCGGGCTGGCCCAGACTTTTGAGAAAACACATGGAACTCTCTCCCTACCTTCAGAAATACCAGCAGGGTTTGTGTTCTAGCAAAGCAGTTGTGTTGATGGTGCTTGAGAAGACATGCTTATCATTCTGCTGAGCTGGAAATTTTTTCACATTGGAGGAACACTTTCTACCTGAAATTAAGGGTCTTGACAACTACCCAGGGATCTTTAGACATTAGAAATGATAAGCAAGAAAATGTCATTATTTAATTTATGTTTAGATCTTTTTTTAACTCACTCAAGTAAGAAGATACTTTTTGCTGGATTCTAACAATTAAAGTACCTGACCCATCATTTGTTTATTTACTTCAAGTGAGTTTGAGCACTGAATTAATCTCCAATTTCCCTAAATTTTTTGCTTTTTTTGTTTACAGACACACTTTCCCCTGAATACAGCAGGCATCTTCCCTTTTATTCTTCATAACTGAACAAAAACTTGTTCAGGTTAAAAGATAGTATGCATAAGGGAACTCCAGGATGACCATAACACAGAAAATAATTTCTATAATGTGAAACTAGAATTTCTTGCTGCTACTGTAGTGGCCAAGTAAATACTTCCCCTATTTGTGAATGAATTTTGTAACAAGTTAGTTACTGTGTGAGCCACAATTCAACAAGGGAACCCCCTCTCCACCATCGGATGGTATGTCAAACTGTCATTTAACCTAAAAAGCACACATAGAACCCAGCAGCACAAGGTGAAAGCTTGAAACAGTTAAAAGAAAGTCAGTTTTCTGTAATGATAATATCAGCTCAGTGGAATAATTTATCAGCACTTTTGTGGTTTTCTTTGCTTGCTTTCAGTCCTGTGCAGACTCAGTGTCTTCCTAAAATACACTTTTTTATTTCCAGCAAAAGTTTCTTGGGTTAAAGTAGACCTAAGCAAATCAAATCCTATGGGCTGATAGGGGAAAAAGTGAGGATTAAAAAAAAAAAAGAAAAAGAAAAACAAAGAGTCAACAATTTATTACATTGGTTCTTGGTATGGCTCTGAGTACTCTGGATCTTCCTGATGTTTGCAAAGATATGTGGCTATTTTAAAGGTCACGTGTTCCTGGGTGATGCATTTAGCACCCTGGATGCAGAACAGACTTGCAAGATGAGCAGGAGTGTGATCCTGCCTCTAGTACCGATCGTGTTGTGGTTGGTTTTGTTAGTGTTTTTTTAAGCACAAGTTCTTGTTCTATGAGCAGAGCCTGTCTCCGTTGCAGGTAGCAGGACTGTGAGACTATGCTACCTCCAGAGGTGGCACAGTGGGCAGATTTAAACTGGGTGTGTGTCATCACACATCTTGCAAATCATATTTACTGTAAATGCATGGATATAGTTGAAGGCCCAAGGAGACAGTTATAGCTAGAGAAATGGTTTATATTCTCAGATTACTTCTGCCACTATTACTAAAACCAACACATTGTTCTTTATTTCAGAGTTAATTGAAACATTGAAGTGTGGGGTTGCAATGCCCAGATCAGGAGGGGATACTGGCTTGCACAGCATCAAGTCAATGTGTCATTTTTGCATTGAGTTCAAAGTGCTGCGACAGTACCACTGAGTGTGAGCTGCTGTCATCTTGCCTCTTCCCACTGTTGTCCTACTTTTGCTCTTTCTAATTTGGCAAAATCCCTGGTTTATCTACACAGCAGAACATCTTGCCCAAATAGTTGCTGGGAGGTGTGCAGGTGCAGGCTTTTTCCCACTGTGAATTTCTGCATCTTGCTGTTTGTCGCACCTCGTGAGCCTTATCTGTAAGGGGTGAGCACAACATAGAGCATGTGGCTCGTGATGAAAGCTGCAGTTCTGACATTTTTAGAGTAATCATTGTTTAAGACTATGGGAGTCCATCCAGTAAAAGCAAGAAAATAAGTTGTATCTGGATCAGGCTTAATACTGCTTCCCTTTGAATGTAATTGGATTTTTGTCACTGACTATAGTTGAGCAGGACAGAGCATGAATTTTAGTGTGAAATGTAACAGGTGATGTTGCCACAGAAGCAGGAGGAAGTGCTGCACTTATTTTTGAAAGAAAGTACAAAAGTGTAAAGAAGGAGTTGCAATGTAAGGAAATTATAATGTGAAAAAATAATTGTTTCTTTTAAGTAACTGAGGAATGATTGTTAAGGTGTTAACTCTGGTAACATAAAAAACTCTCATCTTCACACCTTCCATCTAAGTCAAGTTTTCTAAAACTTTATCCTATGAATTTCTGCTTATGACAGTTTTTATACCTATTCAATCTGTGAGGGGAAAAATGACATAAATCATTCTTGTCTGTTCTTAGTAATGTCAAAAACACATGTTGCTGACACTGCCAGTTCAAGACTGTTGTTGGAAATCTGAAATAAATTGCAAAAGAGTAACAAGAACAATTTATAGAAGGTACATTATCCAAACATACACACATGCACACTCCACTAGTCAGTGGACATATGATTGAATCTGGAATTACTACGGTAACTTCAGGTAACTGAGCATGCACTAGCCACTAATTACAGCAGGAAAACACTGAACCCTGTGCATTGCCCTGACAAATTGCTCCCAGTGGTATCTAAGTTATTTCGCTCTTGTCATTATAGCCTCTAGCAAAGCCAGGATATTTGAAAAGAGTATGGTGTCTGCAACCTATTAAAGATATTATATCCCTATTTATAGTCCAGTTCCACGAATAGAAAATTCCAACAGAAGAACGTTTACTATAGAAATTTTGGAATATGGAGCTTTTAAAGGCAGTTGTGTTTAGTTTATGGGCCAGATATTTAGAAAAAAGCAATTAAAGCCACCTTGCTCATTAACATTTCAGTTCCTCATGGAGCACTTTAAGCACAAGAAAGTGATTGCATTTTGATTTGTAATGCTTCAGTGAACTGAACCTCCTCTCCTATGTATGTGTGCATTGTATTAGAGGGCAGTCTCTAAACACTTGCATGTGGTTTTGTTCTACTACAATTTAACTGATATGATGATCTTCTAAATTCTTTGAGCTGATGGAATCCAATTACCTTTTGCCATGTGCTTTGTTCAGCCCTTTTTTACATTTGATTTGCCAAGACATAATATATGAAATACATGGCACAGCTGCATTGCCATGGCTATTGCTAGTTTATAGTAATTGGGAAGACCCGATATATTATAAATAATGGTAAATCAAGACAATGATTTATAGAATGCATATTTTGACTTTTGAGTTATAAATTGGAAGATATGACAGCATGAGTATCATCTCTCCATCATAGTTTGAGTACAATAAGCACATGTCAACAAATCATTACTCCCTTTAGAAGATACCTGAAATTAGGCAATAAACTACCCCATGCAGTTGGCCGAGAAATCATTATTTTAGAACAATGTATGGGTTAGCAAAATGTATGGGCAGCTTTAAAAATATTCTGATTCTCAGAAGCTTGTTAGAATTAGTATGTGGTAGTGGGGATGTTGTCTTTAAGTTAATATTTTCATTTTCTTCCAACAGCAATTAAAAGTAATAGATAAAACCTATAAAAGGTAAAGTAAAAATAAAAAAAAAAAAAGTTGTCTTCTGGTTACAGAAAAATAACCTAGATTTTGGATTAAGTTTTTACTCTCTCAGTCTTCATGAAGGCATATCCAAATAAACCTAAAATATATAGCCTCTTAAAATGCAAAGGGTTTTCATCATCTTGGCAGCTGTGACACACAATCGTAATATACCTGATGAATCCTTGTCACTACAAAAGCTTCAGGCACAGTGGCATTTTGCTCTTTATACTGAAGATCATGACTTCAGTGTTTGGTGAACGTTGCACATGCACTTGAGGTAACAAGTTCAGCTACTGATTAAGGTCTGAAGGGAACTGTTTTCCAACAAGATTAGAAAAGACTTTGGTTTTCATTTTTCTTTGTATTTTGCTTCATGTTTTGTAATGTGAATTGTTACTGCAAAAGCTGGAAGTGTTGGTTCTTTTAGTCTCCCTTTTTGAGCCTGTTGTATGCAGTAGTACACCATAACTCAAATGGTTTGGTCCAGCTAACGCAACTGGTCTCAAGAAGTGAGTTCTTTAAATGTAATTATAAAAATAGGAATTTCATATTCTTGTATGAATTGCCATGCTGTTTGGTATGCTTATTTTTAAGATAATTTTGCAAAATCTCAATGTATGGGACTGTCTGTATTTCTTGATTTAAATGTAAAATACAGTAACTTTAAAGTTTTCACCCAAAAGTTGTATCGTTTAACTGAATTAAGTTCTAAAGAAAATAAATAATAGCATTGTCAGTCTGTCAAGTGAGGAGACAACTTGATGTACAGAGAAATCAAATTACTTGTGCAGAGCAATACAGGGAGTTTATGGCATTTGGTCCATTGATGCAATGATTTATATTCCTGGATCTCATCACAAATCTGTTCTTGTTTAATTTTGCAACTAAGATGTTTGGAATGTTTGATAGCAGTTCAAAGGCAACTTTTAAGAAAAAACAAATACCCATTTGATATTACTAGCAAAATTGTTCACCACATGCACTGTTGTAGACTTAATCTTGATGACTTTCTTACTCCTTTGGCACTTCGATGGCAAAAAGTAATTAAGTTCATATGAAGTAAATGGAAAATGGTAGCTTTTCCATCACAATGAAATGCTGAAATCTGAATGAATGACGAAGCCTTTAGAATTAGTGGCACATTGCTATAGTGAACTGAGCAAGTGACCTGCCCTCAAGGAACAGGGAAAAGCAATAATGTTCATGTCCCATCTGTCAGAAAGGTGTAGGAGACATTTCTTGTTACATAATGGCTGTCCCATTCCTTGAAATATTGTGGGGATTAGAAAATACCTTGCATAATTTATATACACCATCTCTATTCCAGAACCATACGTTACCATTCCCACAGACAGATTACGCTGACATTCTGAGCCATATGTATGGTTTATGCAGGTAACATAATACTTTCAAATTATATGTGCTATGAGCCAATAAAATTAGTATGGGGTTCTTAAGCGATAGCCTCATAACAGCTAAACTAACAAAGGTTTATAAAATACTTCTCTCCTAATTTTTCTTGGGGCAGTCATAGGTTTTTTTTTTTTCCCTTTAGCTTTACAAATGAAATGCAGTATTAGGAACCAGCTCTGTTGCTCGACAAAATCCTGGTGTTCTCAAGCATATATGGAATTCCATTCTTCTCTTTCTTCTTTCCAGACATGAATTTCTAGGATTTAAGAACTGAATTTTCAGCTGATACAGAATTGCCACAGAGCTATGAAAAGTTATGCCTGCTGGGAATCGGGCTTCTTGAGAGAAAATAGATGATAATTTTCTAAATACTCTCCGAGATGGCATTTTACTGTTCCATCGGTTTTTATTTCTGCATGGGCAGCCTGTATTATTTTTCCAAATACCTTCACTGGGTCACTTCCAAAACAATTACTGGACCATTTCATTCCATTAAGGCTTTAATTCTTTGTTTTGGGAGGGGATTGCTTTCATTTTTGAGAATATCCTGCTGGTACAAAACCACTGGCATTATTTGACTTCTTGGAAGTAGTTTACCAAGACCAATAAATCTATGCAAGGGTCTATGAAGGACAAGAGGATTGATTGTTTCTGTCATATTGGGATTGTCTGCTTCTGAGCCTAGAGAGCTGGAGCCAAGATGCAGCAGTGAGAAGGCCAGCAGTGCACAACTCGTACATCCACCTGGGATTTGCCCCTAGCTGTGGAGCTGTGCCGGCTCAGACACAGCTTTTATATCTTTTCTGTGCAGTCTGTTGTGTCCCCATGAAGAGCAGCCTGGCTCTCCTGCCCTGGAGGATGGTGCTTTCTGTTGGCTTTAATTCCAGCCTGGTAATGCCACGCTTCCACAAACCTATGAGCTTTACTGCTGTTAAAGGAGGTGGCCTGGCCTGCCTGCTGCTCCTAGGGGGAGTCCAAACACTTGTGTGATCGCGTTGTTATGTAGGTGGGTGGTCCTGCTGGCCTGGCACACCTTAGGTTTGACTTGAATCGTTTCCCACTCTGCTCCACCTTGCAGCTCTAGAATGTGTGCGCCACAGCAAAGGCAGAAGATACGCCTGTGGGAACAGATGGCTGTGGTAAGGGATATCGCAGAATCACCAGGTTGGAAGAGACCCCCAGGATCATTAAGTCCAACCATTCCTATCAAATACTAACCCATGCCTCTCAGTGCCTCGTCCACCCGTGCCTTAAACACCTCCAGGGAAGGTGAATCAACCACCTCCCTGGGCAGCCTGTTCCTTTTGTCATTTTGGGGGATTCATTGCTGTTTTTCATGAAATCACAGTGGATTTTGACTAGTGTGAGCAAAGGTTTCAGGAGGGAGGAGCTGAATTGCTTTTGGATTGTTTATGAGTATTTTTCTTTCAAAAATATAAGAAAACATGAAAATTCATAGAATCATAGAATAACCAGGTTGGAAGAGACCCACTAGATCATCGAGTCCAACCATTCCTATCAAACACTAACCCATGCCCCTCAGCACCTTGTCCACCCGTCCCTTAAACACCTCCAGGGAAGGTGAATCAACCACCTCTCTGGGTAGCCTGTTCCAGTGCCCAATGACCCTCTCTATGAAAATTTTTTTACTAATGTCCAGCCTAAACCTCCCCTGGCAGAGCTTGAGACCATTCCCCCTTGTCCTGTCCTCTGTCACTTGGGAGAAGAGCCCAGCTCCCTCCTCTCCACAACCTCCCTTCAGGTAGTTATAGAGAGCAATGAGGTCTCCTCTCAGCCTCCTCTTCTCCAGGCTAAACACCCCCAGCTCTATCAGCCGCTCCTCATAAGGCCTGTTCTCCAGCCCCTTCACCAGCTTCGTTGCTCTTCTCCGGACTCGTTCCAGAGCCTCAACATCCTTCTTGTGGTGAGGGGTCCAGAACTGAACACAGGATTCGAGGTGCGGTCTCACCAGGGCCGATATGTGTAGCAGTGTCTTCTGGCAGCATTAGTTTCATGCTTTCTTCAAGTACACCCTTCAGCGTGTGTTTTCTTTGTTCTTAACCAACAGTTTAGAAATTAGGTAGATGATGTGATTTGATGAAAAGCTGTGGTAAAGAACAGTGTGTCTTATTTCATGGTATTTGGTTGCAGGGGTGCATAAGCTAGGCTGTCTCAAAGAATTATTCATAGTTATTTCAGACGTGATACAATGAAAGCTGGTATCTCTCAGTATATTTTGCTGCATAAGCTTAGATTTATTCTACAGTGTATGTTATTGCACTCAGTTTTGCTCAGTCCTTTTCCTCTTTTAAAATTCCATTTCATAATTTGAATACAGTTGTTTATTTTCCATTTAGAAGAAAAGCTTCTTACTATACAAGATCACTTGAGAGGGATATAGATCTAATAAATAAGAGGAGAGTAGGGCCACTGCTATTTCACACCACAGCCACAGGACCACTTGAAGCACATGACATTGACCTCTTATCTGTTCAAGGCTTTCAGGGTTGTCACTTGTTAAAATTCTTGTTTCACATATATGTGTATATATATTAAAATTTGATTTCTGACCATTATTATACTGTAATAACTGAAATTGTTGTAACCTGATGAAAAAGAACTCTCCCTGCCTTTACTACTGTTTTAAATTTGTAGTAGAATTTAATAGCACTAGGTGTGTTTGCTGATAAACTTTCAGCTGATTAATTAAGCTTTCCCTCACACCTAAATAAACACACCCACACACAGAGCTCTTAAGTAGCTGTAATCTGAAACTTTTCCTTGCTGTAAAATCAGTAGGTGGTTGCTGTCAGCAACAGCATATTTGTTTTATATTTTTCTCCAGTAACTTTCAGTCTGGAAAAAAAGTTCTAAGAAAACCATTTAATTCTTCACAAATAAAATGGGGAAGAAAACAGGTTTGATTTTTATAAATGGTATTAAATATCTAGGATACTTTAACACAGTACTGATCTCCATATGCCGCACTACCCGATTATCTGAAATATTTGAAAATTAATTTATGGATTTGTTAGGTAATTTGCTTTGCTAGCATTGTATGTAACTGTACAGACATATTTTGCCTTCCTATCATCAGTATTCTTAACACAAAGAAATTTTGCTTATAGAGGTGCAAGGACAATAATGCTGGAAGGATTTAATGCTATTTCACTGATGTACGTGAAAATCCCCATGGAAACTTAGCAGTCTTTTCATTGATTTCTGTGCCTTGGTTTCTTGAGTGTTCCTTTACAAAAAATGGCCTTGGGTTACTGTGTTTTAATGCTGCCTCTTTGTGTGCTACCCTGAACGCTTTGTAAATCAGCAGGTAGCATCGTCTGTTCCTCTTGTGTTGTACATTTTTCTAGAAAATATGTTATAATACCTGTTCTGAAATTGCTATTTGCAAAATAACTGATGCTTCAAAGAAACAAAATATTAAACACGAGCTCTGTTTCTTCGGCTGTCACTGATCTAGACCAATGTGGAAGGGACTTAATGGATCAAAGTCTTCCTCACTCCCATTCCAATAACAGCAAGCAACTGCTTTCGTTGATTCCTGCATTTTGCTATTGTATGTGAGGACATAATATGTAGACCTAAATTACAAGTGAAACTCTGACACTGTTGAGTCACAGTAATGTATCTGTTTACTCAGAAAGGGTTAAAACATCTTCATCCATGTTCTTTTAACATGAAAGAAGGTATAGACTTCACAAGGTGCTACGGAATAAGACTGCCCAGGTGGTCATCTAAGTATATGACTTCTTTTGCAGAGGGTTTTTTTTTTTCAGGCTCTCTGTTTTGGGATACTACCATGTTCTTTCTGCCACATCAAATAAGAAAGGTCAGACTATCTCAGATTATTTGGAGCCAAGTTGCATTTCTGCCTCAAATTCTATTCTAAAATATATTGATTAAACTTGCAACACTTTCTCTGAATGTAAAGGCACAAGAACAAAAGGATTCCAGGAGAGGGTGAATCAAATATTTCTTTTGCTAGAATCCAGGGAGGTTTTTATGATTTGGAAAATTAGATGACTAATTCTGCGGTCCCCTGGTGAAAATAATTAGTAACAGTTCCGGTACATATAATGGGTTGATGAGAACTCATTCTTAGATAGAGAGCTTTTATCAGAATTAGACTTCATTGCAGTTCAGATGGATGCTATTTGCATGTGGCAGAAATGTTGTATGACGACTGCATTGAGTCTGCTGGGCTTTTGTATCCTTTGGATACAAAAGGCTGAGACAGGTGAGAGCAGATTACCTGCCACACCACACACTGGAGAAAGAGGGTTTTCCAAGACATCCAACTTTGAATCTACTTGGGTGGATGCAACAAGGGTGGTTTTTGGAAGGGGAGTGGGAGAAAGTGGGGTGGATCCATAAGGCAGCCTGGCAATGGGCAATAGGCTGGTGCTATAGGAGCAGAGGAAACAGGTGCTGGGGGCTGACTGTGCGCAGGCACTGCCCAGCGCTGTGCAGTGGCACTCGACACAGCCTCTGCAGCAATGTTTCGTTTACTTTTCCATTTTGAGCAATGAAGCTGGTGAAGGGGCTGGAGAACAGGCCTTACGAGGAGCATCTGAGAGAGCTGGGGTTGTCTAGCCTGGAGAAGAGGAGGCTGAGAGGAGACCTCATTGCTCTCTATAACTACCTGAAAGGAGGTTGTAGAGAGGAGGGAGCTGGGCTCTTCTCCCAAGTGACAGGGGACAGGACGAGAGGGAATGGTCTCAAGGTCTGCCAGGGGAGGTTTAGGCTGGACATTAGGAAAAAATTCTTCACTGAAAGGGTCATTGGGCACTGGAACAGGCTGCCCAGAGAGGTGGTTGATTCACCTTCCCTGGAGGTGTTTAAGGCACGGGTGGATGAGGTGCTAAGGGGCATGGTTTAGTGTTCGATAGGAGTGGTTGGACTTGATGATCCGATGGGTCTCTTCCAACCTGGTTATTCTATGATTCTATGATTTTCTTTTCCTTTCTCCTTCTTCTTTAATTCCAGGATGCCTTTTTTCTCTCATTCTCATTCTACTTTCTAACTCATTTAATTATTCTTCTGATTTACACTTTCCCTTTCCTCCTATGAATAAAAACCTGCAAAGATTGGATGTAGATTTTTGGTTTGCTTTTTTTTTTTTTTTTTTTTTTTTAACGGAAGCTGATGGCTGGCTTTAAAGGGATGAGCACGATGACATTTTGAAGGATGCCAGTTCCTATGCTTTGCTGTAAGGCTGAATTAATCTTGTGCAAAAGGCAGCATGTAGTCTAGTCACACCTTATTCTCACTTAAAATATTTCAGTTAGAATTTGAATAAGATCTGATGTCAGAGCTTAGTATCAAAATGTCCTTTCAAGAATGGCTTAATTATTTAACAAATGTACACACTCTTTTGTATGCCTTCTTAGCACTTCACACTTAGAGTGCCTATGCTATTTTATATATTTGAATCTATCCTGCTATAACATTGTAGCTGTACTTTCTTCAGTTTTATTATGCTGATATTTTGTCACTTAAATCACTATTGCCAAGACTATCTCTGTTTTCTTTGTTTGCCTTTTATGTTTCTTCCCACAGTGGTTTTCTGTCTATTTAAATGAAGAGTAAAGCAACATATAAATCTGTCTTCAAATGCTCTCACTTCCTTTGTACTCTGTTCTTTAAGCAGAAAGCAGTAATTGGCACAGCATTTGGTGAGAGTATATACAAATACATTTAATATACACAAAGTATGTGTAGCATTAAAGCATCCAATTCTTTTCAGAAACCTTTATATCCAGACTCTGTATATTGTGATTAGGCAACAAGCTTTTCTCTGCTACAGAGCAAAAGAGAATAAGAGAATGTTATCCAGTTCATCAGAATAAATTAATTCCAGGACAAATTTGGAATACAACTTTTCAGTTACGCTGATCAGAATGAAAGCAGAATTTCTGTTCTTGCTTTTAGAGCATAATGATTACGTAGCATAAATAATGAGTGACAAAGTCATTTTACTGAAGGTAGATGCCATCACAGAAAAGTTGCATCCTCGTTAATGATGGTGAAACCCAGTCACTATTACAAGCAAAAATTTTTGTCACTTCCATAAAGTCAGGAGGATGAGGTCAGAAAAATATTTGTGTTTTATTTTCCTTTCTCTCCCACTGTAATATTTATTCTTTTCATTGCTATCACTTGTATTGCAACAGTGCTGTTGGTGCTTAGCTAGCCCCAAGGTCCCAGTTGTGTTGTGGACAGAGAGACAACAGGAGAGAAGAAAGGAGCACCCTTCGTCCGAGTGCTTACTCTTGAGAGAGCTATCGGGCATAGTTCTATCAGTCTTGGCCTTTTACAAGCTTGGTCTTTGTGTACTCCTAATAAAATAAGTGTGAATAAAAGCCCATGTTAAGGCTGGCTGAGCTTTAGCCAGCTTTTGGCAGAGTTTGTTATCTTGTCTGAGGTACCAGGTCAATTCCAGAGATACCTCGCATCACCTAGCCTTGACCTGCGGAATGGAGTAAAACCGTGCAGCTTAAGGTAATGCCAAAGGATACTGCGGTGGCAGAGCTGCAGCAGATCCTCGAGTCAGAACTGCTGGCCCACTAATCAGACCCGGAGGCTAGTGTGTACGGTGGATACACAAGCAGGAAAATAATTGAGGGTTTGTATCGTAGTTATTTCAAGCCACTAAACCAACATACCTACAGCTAAGGAATCTTAAAGGAAAAATTTACTAGGTGGTTCATGATATAGTTATTACCAGCTACTATAGAAATCTTTAGGGTATTTAATTATTATTTTAGTATTCATTATTTCAGTGAAAAATGAAAATTGAGCTCTGTTAAATGTTGTTTGTTTTATTTCCTTGGGGTCTTTACCCAGAACAGTAATTTATCTTTTTTTTTTTTTCCCTTTCTGTAAGCCCCATGATGAATTCAAACATTCAAGTTCATTAATTAAAATGCTTCCTTCTCTGCTTATTTTAACATGACGCATAGAGTTGATTGCCTGAGTATATTTTCGAAGATTGATGGTTTAGCTTTTTAAAGTTAGAGCTTTCACAGGGATGGTCTCTGAAATTACTTCAGTGGTAAGGTCTTGTTCCTAAGATACCTGCTATTTGAATCGTAATAAGATATGGATTACAAAATAAAGACTTTGTGCTAGATTGCCACTCTAATGCAACGAGAGAGAGAGGAAGAGAAAACATTTTTGTTTTCAAGCTTTGCTGCTCTAACAGATGAGGAAGGATGAAGATGGGTCATGGTGGGAGGCTCTGCAGAAGAGATGATATAGCAGTGGGGAGTACTTACTGCTTTGCTGCTGTTTTGCTGGGGTGCCCACATGAATACAGGAGCTCTTTGGAAATCTGTTCTGGTGTGGATACATGAAATTGTTTGTCTTTAAAGACTTTTTGAAAAGTTTGTATGTTTCTTTTTAAAACAGTAATGTGAAAATTCTTGCGGTTTTTTGAGCTCATGAAGATGCCTCCCCTAATTTCTAAAAGTTTCTACAAGAAACTTCTTCCCCTAGCTCTGGAAAGAAAGGAGGTTTTCAGTGGTGATTAAGAGGCAGAAGGGCCAAGGCTTTTGGAATGCTGTACGTAACATGAGACTCCCTTGAGCGGAGTGGAGGGACCATGCAGTCAGTGCCTCATATTCCCCCTTGCCTACAGGGACACAGTTATGCAATTTTAAATGCATTTTTTATTAAACTCATAATATTTGCCTTATTAATTCTATCACATTTCAGATAATATTTTTGCACATATTTACACAGAGATAGTTAAGTATATGTAGTTTTTATATTAAATTTTTATTAAGCATTCAGTCTTTGAAAAATATTTTTTAAGTCCAAACCCAAAGTATATTTAACTATTGGAAGTGCAAATATAATGAAATCCCATTTTAAAATAAAGTTTACAAAAATTTAGGAGCAAGCAGGTTCTTAATGTACAAGTTAACACTCATTACTCCCGTAATTGCTGTAGTTGCTGTGAAGCTGTCACAGGTAACCTGCAGTCTGGAAAGCTGCTTAGTTTTGGTGCTGGAAAGGTGGGTGCCAAACCTACTGATCTTACTGCCAGGAGCTGAGGTTTGCTGTGGAGAGGGAGGGAAGCAGCAGCTTGTGCTGAGCAGAGATTTAATGCCCTCAGTGCTGTGGTCTGGGCACTGTTTCAGGGAATCTTTTGCTGTGCTGGAAGAGCATATCTTTGCTGTATTTCTGAGGAAGCCAGCATGCCTGTTGGTGATCTTCAGAAATTGCCTATGCACTTTTTCATAATTTTATCGTATTGTTCTTTGAGCCAATTCCTGAGCAATGTGAGAACCAGTTCAGAGTGGCTAATTCCTCTTACTCAGACTGGAGGAATCCTTTGCATTTTTGAGCCATCTGTGTTTGCTTTCATGTTCTAAGAGCTCTCTAAATGCACATTTTGTTGGAGTTTTTCTGGAATTCCTTACAGGTTTGTTAAGTGCTGGATCATTATGGATTCTGTTCCTGTGGATTGTGTCCATTGAGTTGTTGGCCATGTGGATAGCATTCACGGTTATTTATTTCAAGTCTACAATATTGAAATAAACTCTCTTTCCCCAGTTCTAATTGCACCTTTCAGATTCCTCTTGATATTGGCAGGTTGCAAGGTTTTTTTTCTTTTTTGTTTTTCCTTTCCATATTACTTCCTTTGTATCCGGGTGCCATAATGTAATAAGCCTTTTAGGTATTCCTGGAGTGTTTTCTCTGTTTGGTTTATGGGCAGTCTTGATGAGAAGGCTCTGGCAGCTTACAGCTGTTTTAAATAGGATTGAGATCAGAATTTTGGAGGGCTTCAGAAGGGTCTGTCCTGCTGGGACACAAAGCAGTGTGAAATGACTGGAGAACTTCCAAGCTAATATGGAGTAGAGATGTGTCCATAAGAATGTTATAAACAAAGACCTAATGAGCATTGAACTTTATGTGCTTTCAATATTGATAATAGAATGCACATTGTCACAAAGAGCTGTGCTCTGCACATGTAGCTTACTTCAGTGCAGATGAATTAAGTTTAGCAGGAACTTACAATTGATCCACAAACCAAGTATGGACAAGTCATATATTACAGATGTAGGAAGAGGTTTTCACCTGTTGAAAAGCAACCCTTGCTGCAACAAACACAGATAGACTGTAGCTGTATTTGCTAGTGATCTGGCCCAGTGGAGGTTCAAGGTAGTATCTTTCTTTTGTGTTGAACAGCAAAACCAAAATAATTTTAATTTTGTCTGAGTTGAGTTTAGTGAGTGGTGATGTAATTCTATAATATTCTCTAGTCACTAGATTAAGGAATATAAATTCATTGCACCATGGCCAGATACTGCAATGCAAAATAAAACATGGGCACTTTTTACACACTTTTTTTTTTGCATAAATAGCACTGGTCATAAGAACAAATCATTCTTTATGTAAAAGATAATAAAATATATTTAGATTAAGACCCTTAGCTGATTTAGTTCTTGATTAAGAGCTTTAGCTGACTGATCTTTAGCTGTCCCATTGATGGCATGGATTGGAAGGACCAAAAAGCTGGTGAAGGGGCTGGAGAACAAATCTTATGAGGAGCGACTGGGAGAGCTGGGGTTGTTCAGCCTGGAGAAGAGGAGGCTGAGGGGAGACCTTATTACTCTCTATAACTACCTGAAAGGAGGTTGTGGAGAGGAGGGAGCTGGCCTCTTCTCCCAAGTGACAGGGGACAGGACGAGAGGGAATGACCTCAAGCTCCGCCAGGGGAGATTTAGGCTTGAGATTAGGAAAAAATTCTTCACAGAGAGGGTGGTTAGGCATTGGAATGGTCTGCCAAGGGAGGTGGTTGAGTCACCGTCCCTGGAGGTGTTTAAGGTGAGGGTGGATGAGGTACTTAGGAGCATGATTTAGGGATTGGTGGGAATGGCTGGACTCGACAATCCAGTGGGTCTCTTCCAACCTGCTTATTCTGTGATTCTGTGTGTGGCCTTGTTTGTAGAGTGTATACTCCATTATAAACACTCTCAGAACTGAGAAGGGATCATTTTCACAAAAGCTATTGATTATTAGCTATCATGATTGTACTTTCAAGCACTTTTCAGTCCCATCTAAGGCCTCATCAAGAGACAGTTGTTGGGATGTGGACACTGGAGCAAGTTACTGTGACTAGAGCATGTCAAATATCCTGTGGCAACTGCTTGTTTGCTGGTCTTGTTCTTCTCAGATGCAAGATGGACTAGCTCACTTGCATTAAAGGATAAGCTGTGGCATGTTTGTTATAGGATGATAGGATGTGGCATGTTTGTTATATTGCTTCTATGCAAGTACAGCTCTAAAAATCTTCTTTGCAGACAAGCATTTAGAAACATTACTTCTAGCAGCAGGCTTTCTCTTTTGATTGCACATTTCTGAGCAACTTGGTCTAGGTGAACCTGCTTTAGCAGGGGTGTTGGACTGGATGAAGTCCAGGGGTCCCTTCCAGCCCCTACCATTCTATGATTCTCCATTTCCAGGAAACCATTACTTTCAGGCTTTCATTACTTTTCATCAGATTTTCAGGCTATTTGTGAAAGAATGGATCAAAAAGCTTATAATAATTTATGTAAGAAATTAGGTATTACACAGGTAGGCTGTTGGAAATAAGATGTACTGTGGATAGTCAGAACAATTCAGATTTTAATGCTCTGTTGTAATAACTTGTAACATGAAATTGTTTTCTGAAGTATGAGACATTCAGTAGGCATCTGCCCATCACCTGCCTGTCAGAAAGGTGGCCTGGTCACAGCTCAATTCCTAGCTGTGCTATTATATTAGAAACTAGTGTGGCAGTGCTTATTGGAAAGTTCTTTGTGTAGACTAATATTTGTTTTACTATACCTGTAAAGTTTGAGGACCAAACCTGATCTGAGTCAGTGAAGTCATAAAAAAGGAAAAGTCTCAGCCATTTTGAGGTTTCTATTTGAAGAAAATAATAAAGAAACATTAATTTAAAGAACACTTAAGTGTTTTTATGCTTTCAAGTATCACAGTACAGCATTGTACAAGCTTGTGTCATTTTGAAAGTGATGAATAATCTCTCATATCTTCCAGAAATCCCACACTGCACTCACTCCTTTTGCCACTAGGATACAGCCACCAAGGGATGTTTGCCTGGCATCACTCTGGATAGGCTGTAGCTTAGTAAGTTAACTGTTCCAAACTCCTACATTATAAATACTTTAAGATCCCCAGCTGTACTGTGCCTGTGCAAACATCTTAAAATTATGAGCTCACTGGCATGCAGCTGGGTGAATGCAGAGTTACCAATGGTTTATACTCAAGGAAAATATGTGAATATCATCAGAACTTCTTATTTGTTGAAGTAATCTAACATTAGGGAATCAGGGCCTGCAGATCTAATTCTTTTTCACTGTTGCTAGATACTTGTTCTTTCATTGCTGATGATCTGAGATCTGTGAAACGATCGTGTGTCATCTTCTACTTTGCTTTGTACAGAGTGAGTGTGTGAAATGCATACGCTTGCTGTTGGTTTATAGCAAGAGGTGATGAAGGAACAAGGAAATACTCACTGTAGGCTGGATTATAGCACAGAGCACTTTCCTGGGTTTTGTTCACTGAAATTTTGGGATAGCTGACTGATACGGAGCATGCCAGAATTAACCATGTTTCTGTTCTTAATGGATAAAATTTTCAGGGCTGACACCCTAACTGGAAAATATAGAATCTTGTTTCTAGAGGGTCTTTGCAGACTAAGATCATGAGTGCTTGTGTGATGCATATACACTTGGAAGAGCAAAATTACATTAAGCATGGATACCTTGATAGTAGCTGTGAGTTTTCCTTGTATAGCCAAAATCAATAGCAGTTATGTATTATCACTCTCTTACAGTTGCCTGCTGACATGCTTCTTCATCAGAGAATATTTTGCATCTTTGTCTTTCACAGATTTCTTCGTATTTTTCAGATTTAATGTCCCTTATAATTTAGTGCTCAGTTTGAATATCAAATTACAATTTTTTTAAGTGCATCTATATTGTAAAATATGGTGTGTTATTTTTTGAACTGCAGTGCCTACATGACTTGCTTTTTGTTAATTTTAATGATCAGCTCCTTGGGGCAGAAGAGTTGTTCTAAAGTTTCACAGTATTGAGCGCAATGATAGAGATTAAGTATGTGGAACTGTGATGAACTGCATCCTTTCTGGCATGAAGTCAAGAGCATTCAGTTTCTGGTTTAGCAGTTCATGAACCAGTTTTTGTTTTGACTGATGATGTATTCTTTCTTTTCAGACAGCTGGGAGACTTGAGATATCTGCTAGCAAACTACACTTCCCCATCTCCCTTAAATGCCATTCTTTCACATAATGTTGAGCTCTGCATTTAACACTACTTCATAACTCTTGATATTGGTAAAATGCTGATCCACTAAATTACAGAAATGAATTGTAGGCAATGTAGATATGAAAAACCCTCTTCTATCAGCCAGTCACTCTTCTGATTCAGGCAGGATTTGGTTTACTTTGTACTTCATTGTTCTTGTTTTCCGTTGGAAACCCAAGGAGAGACTAACATAACTCTTGACTAATAAACATCCAGCCTTTTTTGCAAACAGTAATTGTTTTCTGCTGGTTTCATCACCAGATGTGTGTCTCTTCTTTCTTCATATGCTACCTGTTGGCTAAAGACAAAGCAAATATGTAGTATTCATCCGTTGATTTTATTTACATTTTGAAAACAAAATTAAGGAAAAAGAAATTTTAAAAATCATTCATAGTTAGCTTTTATTTGTAGCTTTCAGGTTAAAAAATGCTTAATATTAGTCATTAAAAATAATGAATTGATTTGTATATGTAGCCATATTAAAAATAATAGCAATTTATTGATTCATTCATTAATTTCATTTATAGTTTCATTAATAGACGTATTGATTTGTGAGCAAGTTTAATTGATTATATTTATCACACTTATAAGATGATCTATTTCTGAGATTGAAGTAAACTAGAAAGAATAATGGTTCTTTCTTGCAGCATGATAATCCTTAAAATTAATATGTTCATGCTAGGCCTATCATCTGTCTTGTACATATGACAAGCATTTATCCAGTAAATAATCAAAATTTTTACTAGTCTTGGCACAGTTATTTGGAAAATACATTCGGTATTCTGATTTTTTCTCACTTTCCATGGTTTTTTCTCTATAAACATTCTGCCAAATGCAGAAAAAATTCCATTCACCACTTGCTTGACTCTGCTCTGTGCTAGAATCTGTTCCACACCTGCACATTTTTTGGTCGTGCTGTGCCCTTGTGGTTTTGGGGCAATTTATTACCTGCAGTTGTTCAGGGACTTTTCATACAAACAGCTCTTTCTGAGGGTGGGACCTTGGTCTTCCATAGCTGTGTAAGTATTCACAGTAAAAAATAACTTTGTGTGACCAACCTGTTCAGTGACCAGCAGGGCTGCTGAACACAAGTTTTTATGCGCGTGTGGTAGCCACTAGCCCATTTTGTGAGAGTGTTGAAATGATATTCTTATAATTGAGTCTTAAATATAGATACAGAGTATTTCCTTTTTTTTGCTCTTGCTGGGTTTCTGTGACATCACGCAGTAGTTAATATTTGTTGGCTTGTTAGATTTTTGACCTATAAAATGTTGGTAACACTTACTTTGTTCCCTAGAGAGCCATGAATCCAAATTATTTTTTGCCAAATCCTTTGGAATCCTTAAATGGTACAAAAAATACTATTAATTAATGGAAACAGTCTTTTGTCAGAAATATTGGTGAAAAGAGTGTTCTTGGAGTAGATCTTGTCCGGTTCAGTGTTCATTCATTGTAATGTAAGAAAATGCACTATAAACATATCCTAACATTTGTATTTCTATTTTTGTAACTTAATTAAAATCTATTTAGCATAAAAAAATTATCTTCAGTAATTACTGTTCTGATTTATCTTGCATGTTGGTTAAATTAAAGGCAAGGTTGACTGTCACAATAGAAAAACACACAGGTGACTAAAAATTCAATAATTCACCTTTTGAAGGGGAAAGAATAGCAAGTTTACATTAAGAATGGAACTGTAGGTCAGAATATAGGGAAGAAACAGTTCAGTCTGGGAAAAGATTGGGTATGTCTGAACTAATTCTTGTACTTTTTTGGTAAAGAAATACTAAAGTTAAATTTTCAAGATTCTTAACCTTTCAACTTCTTCAGTACAATATATAATAAAACATGATGAATTAATATGATAACGGTACTCAGTTTGAATCTAGCTCTGTGGTTTATCACTCTAAGATTCATAACCAGCTATACTGGTAAACAGGCCATTTTGAGGGAATATGAGCTATCTAATACAATTACCAGATAGATTGCTGAGTACTTTGTCATATACCATATATCTTAAGTGAACAGACTAAATGAACTTTTAACGCAGATTTATATTCCAGGAGGTAGAAAACAGAACTCATGTCATTTCAGCTCTTTTCCATTGAGAATTACTTGAGACAGCATGCACTCATGCTGCCTCTGCTTTTGAGAGAAAACAAATAATGCAGAAATCTAAGAGATAAAAAAGGTCTATCACCACTCAGCAATACAAAGATATTTATTTTGAATTCTTATTCTAGAGACCCTACAATATTGTTCAGTTCTTCAGTGGGAATTTTTGGAGCCTCAAGCATAATAGGGTAGGTGAAGCACCTTCTAAAATACCTTTACTTTGCCAGCCTTTTCTACTGTTGTAGCATAATCTGTGCAATACAGCACCAATAGATTTTTCTATTAAAAAAAAATACCCTCAAGGAGTAAAAGAATTTGGCAATCCTCTACATTTTGAGAAGGAAAAGGGCAAAAAATAGAATTTACTGTAAAAGTTTCATTTGTAACTTCAGAAGTTAAGTTCATCGCGGTGGGGACATTTAAATAACAGGGAAAAAATGGCTATAATATCATGCAAAACAAACTAAATAATTACAATACCTTTAATATTTGAAGACTGGTTACTGAATGCTTGAGGTGTAGAAAAGTAGATAAAATACTAGGTTAATCTCTTTGTTGTTGTAATTTTAATGTCCCTGTTATCCTCTGCCTTGTTAGAAGAATGGATATATGAAAGGGTAACAGAAATGGGAGTCCTCATGAGCCAGAATTATTCCTTATAGTTCCTATGTGCAAGCATTCAGGTGTTCACAGAGTTGTGTCATGCTTCCTCTTACTTGCTAAGTCATTTCATCAGCTTTTGGGGTGGATACAGTCCTGGCCCATCTTTCATCCCATTCCTTCTTGTTTTTTCTCTAAAAGCTACTGTTCATGAGGTCACTGGCAAGTTACCTTCCCCTTTCTGTTCTTGCCATTTCTACTAGGTATAGGAATTTTTAGTTTGGAGGTACATGATTTTTCTTACATTTTCCTAATATGATGGGGAATATGCTGCAACTGTATTTTAGAAGGTTTTAGAGACCTCTTTATAATTATAAAGCAGGCAGCAATAAATTTTGCTGCTGTGCTGTAATGCTGGTGGAGATTGGGAATCATGCTTAAGATGGAAAGATGTAGAAGAGCCAAGCCTTCAGTGCTGCTTGGCACTTTGTCTGGAGCCCAGGAGGACACAGAAAGGCTGATGTTCTCACCCATGAGAGCCACTAACAAAATAAATCTATTAAGGGAGCTGCCGTGCCCGTCAAAACACATGTAGTTATTCAGCTTTTCTGTAATGAAACATCCCATTGCTTTTAACTAAGAATTAGTTGAACTACAGTCTACAAAAAGATTATTTAAAGCTAGACAGCTTTCTAGCACACCATTCTAGCTTAAAATGAATACACTTTGGGGCAGGAGATCTACCAGAGCAGGGAGGATGACTCTTTGATGAACTTTCAGACCTACTGCCGCAACATGTTCTGATGTTCCACAGCTTGAGTAAGGATATTTCTTGTTCTGTGTCCTATGAAATCTACTTTATCCAAAATGAGGCAAAGGAGGAGACATTTTTTCCTTGATTTTCAGTTTAATTAAATTTTTGGAGCACCCTGACCTACTTAAAGATGACCCTGCCCATGACAGGGTGTTTGAATGAGATGATCTTTTAGAGGTGTCTTCCAACCCAAACCATTCCATGATTCTATTAAGATAAAGCAATGTCTTGATCACGAGGCAGTGTAGAAATTAATGCATGAGTTAGTTGGTACTGTGAAGAGTATTGAGAAATTTAAATACACGTATGGTAGAATTTATATTTTGGGGGAAAGAAACAAGTGCTGCTTATTATTAAACCTTGTTTTATAGGGTATTTCTCATGACAGGAGTTTGGAAGACTGTATCTTTAAAGAGGTTTTCTGATAATGACCCTGTGCAATGCAGTATGCACATGAAATTTAAGGGCTCAAAAAGCAAGCTAGCAGTAATAGAAAAAAGGAGACATTTGAATCAGAGAAATTTCTACTATAGTTTCCAGCACAGCAAGTAAAAAATGATCAGTTACATATACTGAAGAGGAAAACCAATTTGATTGCAACATACTTTTTGTACATAGGCTCACATAAATGGGGCTACTTCAGACTCTGCTGCCTCTATTTATGCGTAGTGGTGTTTTAAAACCCTTTCACTCATATTGAATGAGTGATTCAGTGTGGTAAAACAGAGAGGGCTTATCCCGTGCTGAAACAAAGACACTGCAAAAGAAATTGATGAATAACTCTTGCAGGATCTTCCTTCCTTTGGGGGTGGATGGAAGGCATTGTTTTGGTTTCCTATTAACTTACACAGTAAGGGTTAAATGAAACGCTGAGATCAGTGAGCTCTGAATGAAAGTAGCCTCAATGCTCTCTTGTCCTTATGAAAAGGAACACAAGGAACCAAGAGCTCCTCGTCTGTTATAACAGGGACACAGTGAATGAAACATCTGAGAAAAGATGAAACCCTTAATGCAAGGAGGAAATGCCCAATGTCTCTGTGAATTTTCTTTCTTATTAGAAGCTTTGAAAAACAAATTCAATCTATTGGTGAAATATGTGACAAAAACTGGAGCTCAGAGGAGCAAAGAGATTGCTAAAATACTAATTTAGTTCTGAGTTACACTAGGCCCCGCACTGGGAAAAAGCAATTTTAACAGATTGGTTTTGAGAATTTCCTCTCTGATGTTTGCAGAATGATTAATAATACATAAACTGCTTAAAATTGACACCAAATCCTGTCCCATTTTATATTTATTACAATGCTTGATAGTTGCAGCTTTGTTATTTACAAGTTATAACATGGATTCCAAATCACAAGTTTGGCTTAAACATCTAAGTTTTTTAAATTGATATATTTTCTTTTTTTCAAATTCCATTCTGTGCTGGAGTCTCAGAGCTTCTGGTTTTTAGATTTATTTTATTTCCCTACACCCAGAGGACTAATATTCTCAAAAATAAAACATCTCCTCACTTAATATGTGAGTTTGGCTTTTTTAAAAAAATAAACAAATAAGCAATAAATCACTAATTAATTCAAGATTTAGGATTGAAATTTCACGATTTAGGATTGAAATCACAAGATTTGGAAAAGCTGATTTCGGGTGACCTCAGTGGAGATTATATTAGTGCAGAATTCAGTGTCATTTCTTTAAATGACACTAGATAAAAAAAAACCCATGCCAATCAAAATTTAATTCTGACTTTAGTCTACAAAATTACCTTCTTTCAACTGTGATATTCTCAGATTCTTTCAACTGTGATATTCTCAGATTTTTATACCTCAAATACAGTTGAAATTCTTCTATATTTTAGTACACACACTTTGAGGAGTTGAGTTTTTTTATAGGACTGTGAAGTGCTGAGCTCTCTAGCATGCAATACCTGGACAAAACATTGTCCTTTTGATGTAAATCTCTTAATTGTTCCCTGTATCTGCTAGATTGATCTTGTAAAAGCAGAAAATCACACAAATGGCATTTCTTAGGCTCAAGAGCAAGTTCTATCCTAATCTGAGCACCAGCATAAGTCATTGCAGTCTTGATACTGTTCTCATCCAGCTTTCTGCCTTCCATCCTGGAATGGGCCGTCTGCCAGCTGGGAAATTGCTGCCATAGGGCAATAGTGCTCCAGTGTCCCTAAAGCTCTCAGCATCCTGCTCCAGGTGAGTGTTAAGTAGGTGCCAGTTAGGCCAGCTGGAGACTTCTCTGTGCCAGGTGAATCCTGAGATGGAAAGAACAAGCTGCTTTTTGGCCTCTTCCTGCTGTCAAAGGAACAAAACCCAGGCCAGAATGAAGTCCAGAGCTTGGCCGCTATTTAATTAATTTACCCATCTGTCATATATGTATTTCTCAAAGGTGTTGTGAAGCCTTCATGTCTGGAATGCTTTCGTGTGGAGGACCTTTGTGTTCGGAATTACTTTAAGTTCCTCTGATGAAAACTGCTGTATCGGCAAACCCACTGCAATTACAAGTAGTTGTTCATAGAAGCCACTTGGTACATGGCATTTGATTGCTTCTAGTTACCTTTGTTTTTTCATTAAATTCCATTGCCTTCACAAATTCTGTTCCCTGAAACAGAAAAGAGATTTTCAGTTTTTAAACCAGACAATTGCTATTCATAGAAACAACTTTTCAGCCAATAAAGCCTGGATTGAAAGGTCACTACTGCGATAGCCGGTGTGGGTCTGTTTTTTTTAATGGAAAGTAAGCATTATGTGGCTTTGCTGCATAATATGTTTTGCTGGGAGGTGAAGCTGTGCAGCAGTGAGCTTTCTCTAGAGGCCTATTCTCTTGGCTTTATGTTGAGGACAGGCTTCAGCATTAAATGGCTTTAAGCTTGTCAAAGAAAGGTTATTAAAAATGTTCCTGCCTTTCTGTCTCCATGCTCAATAGGCACAAAAATGCAATACTATAGGGATTTTTTTCTATTTAGTCATGTCATTTGGCATTTTGCCTATAGCTAAAAATGAGATACCATCTGTTTTAGGCTTACTAACAATTCTGCATTGTGACTTGAGCCGGTTCACTAGTTTATTGTTACCACTTAAGAAATAAACTTGCCTTCTGCTAATTGCACTTCTGCTACGACATTTTGTTAGGATTTTAAATCTCAATAGTTCCTTGAGGTGGGGATGTGAAATCACAATTGTAAGACTTCTGTGCTGGGGCACTTTAGCTAGGTTATATTTGTGCTGTCTTGGTACATTTCTTTTATCACAATATATTCTTATAACATAGTGGGATCACGTTTGCCTTAGGGCCTTTTGAATTTCATCAAGTCTGCTTTCTGGTGTGCGGTGACAGGTAGGTAGGAAGGTAAAGTGTAACTGCTGAGTGCCGCACTGCTGCTTGGCTAAGCACATGCACAGAATGAAATGAAATGAAAGACAAGGCAATAGTTGTGGGCTCCCTTCACTGACTGCCATTGGCACAGAAGCTGCTGTGAGTGCTATTGTCATCTATCAGGGCAGGCACACTTTGGTAATGGCTAAAGGGAGGCTTCCTTAGACGTGTACGTAATGCCCTTTTAGAGGAGGAGTCCAGAATAACGATTGTCTCCATGATGGCTTTTACTCATGCAGCAGGGCTAGAAGCTATTCCTCTACTCACTGCTATTTTCTGGCAACTTCTGTGACCTCTTGTTGACTGACAGAAATGTAGCTTTCAATGTAGAAGTCTCTTGGGTGTGAATCAATGGGCAGCAGAACTTTGTTCTGCTTCACAACAGATGCTTCCTAGCAGGGAGAAGCATCTCTCTGTGACATTGAGCAGCCTCCGCTCTTGGGTGCGATGCGGGCTTGTTCCCAGCTTCCCACTCACTATAGAGCAGCTCTTCAGGACCCTCCCAGCCCATAACATTTTTTGACAGTTTTATGGTCTCCTGATCAATTAGAACAGTGGAAGTGCAGCATAACTTAGTCTTAGTGTAAGCTAGTGAACCTTTCTTTTCCAAATGACTCCCTTCCACTCTGGTCTAAGCACATACCATATCTTGTCCTAGTGTGGAAAAAGCTATCAAGCTTCCTCAAGCACCCTCAAGCTTCCTGCAGTAGTGGAGCTCTGGTTCTAAGGAGATTTCAGAAAGACATATTAGATAGCATTAAGGAACTGTTGTGTGTGACTGCCAGATCTAGGAACAGAGGTTTTCTTGAAAAGACTGAGCAAGGGCTTTTGTTTAGTATCAGCAGAGCTGGGATGTGTGCCTTTGTGCACAGGACAAGTTCAACCACGTCTTTCAAAGACTGCCTAAGACTTCCAAAAATTCATTTCTGTGATCTGAACACTGACACCTTGAAAAACAATTCTTTCCTTAGAAATGCTACTCGTAATGGGAACTGAGATGCTTCACTTATTACAAAGCCTGATTTTGTGAGATTTTTGCCCCAGCTGCTTCAGATTGTATGAGGTTAAAAATTTACTAGTCAGCTTTTCAGCGTGAAGGTATTTTTTAAAGCCCCAAATGGTTTTAATATGTTAAGTTATGTTCTAGTTACTGAGCAGTGCAGAAAGGTAATTTAAAGACAGTCCTGTGTGACTTTTTTTCCAGAATCTACTTGCTTATTAAAGAAACCTTAGATTTTTGCTAGCAGCACCTCTCTCAGAAGATGGTCTTTAAAGCCTTGAAACTGCTAAGATGTTTCAGTTTGAAAATTGGCTGTAACACACATATGTTACTTCCAGAAATTTTTTATTATCTTGATGCTGTGATATCGATGGTAATCACTTCATGATGTTGCGATAGTATATGAATAGACCACTTTGGTGCAAAATAGGAACTGTTTTAAATTCTTTGAGTTTAGAGCTTTTAAGTTATATCCTTCAGATCTTTTAGTTGCACTGTTTTATCAATTTAGTTTGCAGAAATGAAGTATATGTGTACTAATTGGTTGGTAAAATGTTGTAATTTACAGGGATAAGTACTGTTTGTAGGGAGAATCTTCATGACTGTTTGCAAACACTTGCATGTACAACTATGTAGACTGGTTTAAATTGTGGTCTGACAGTTTTCAAGTAGCTACACTACACAAAACCAAAACGAGTTTATCCTCTAAGGTTTTGATTAAGACACATTCAGGGAGACCCTACAGCAGCCTTCCAGTATTTAAAGAAGGCCTGCAGGAATGATGGGGAAGGGCTCTCTATCAGGGAGTGCAGTGATAGGATAAGGAGTAATGATTTTAAGCTGAAAGAGGGGAGATTTGGATTCTATATTAGGAAGAAATTGTTTACTATGAGTGTGACGAGGCCCTGGCACAGGTTGCCCAGAGAAGTTGTAGATGCCCCATCCCTGGAGGTGTTCAAAATCAGGTTGGATGGGGCTTTGAGCAACCTGATCCAGTGGGAGGTGTCCCTACCCATGGCATGGGCGGCATGGATAATCTTTAAGGTCCCTTCCAACCCAAACTGTTATTTGACATATTATATTTTTTTATTTTGGAAGACCATTTAGGCTTTATTACAACTTCTTCTTTTTCCAGTTAGATATTAGTTGTATTATAGCCCATGAATAAGGTCTTGGTTTTGGATACTTACTTTGTAGAATATGGGAATAAATGTAGGTTTCGGAGAGGACTTCTGGTGACATCTCGAACACTGTTCACTTTTTTGTCTTTTTCTGAACAAGTCCAAGCCACATTTATAATGCAAGTGGTTGTGTATGAATAAGTTACCATGTCATGTTTCTAAGGACACAAGTGTTGATTATAGCTTAGGGCAGAAATGCTTTTACTTGGCCAAATGCAAGCAACAGAGACCATGAATGTATATTATATCAGCTATCAAAATCAACTCATATTATTAGACTTACCTTCTGCTCTTGTTCTCTGTGATTATTGTAGGCAACTAATTTAATGACATAAGGTTTCCTGTGTTAGTGAATATCACAGGATATGGGATCTGGATTTTGAATATGAAATTGTAGAGAACTTATTTTAGGAACATGATCATCATTACGCCATTGAAAATCAATGTCACTTCTGTGATCAACCGACTAGTTTCTAGGACATGGATTTTGTTGAATGTATGAAAATAGTCTTCACAGAAATCCTTAATGATTAATTCATTTTCTAAAATATATGTTAGAAGATTCAGCTTATAGTGTCCCACAAGACATATTTGTTAAAATGGAGAATTGGATGAATAGTTCACAAAAGTAAAGAAAAAGTTAGCAAACACGCTGTATTTAAATTGGTGAAAAGGTTCAATAGCTTTTGAGTAAACTAGTTGAAAATATTTTATATACAGATATATACTGTAATGCTGAACAGGATTGAAAAGAAGACAAAGATGTGAGAAATAGGACTGTGGAAAACAAAAGAAGAGAATTTTAACAAACCATGTAAATAAATAAATGCAGTCTATGACATGGAATGCCAATGATAAGCATAGCAAAAATTAATTCATGGAATTTATTGCAAGCATAAATCAGAGAAAACAAAGATAAAAATGCCAACCAGTTAAAAGACAGTATTGCAGCATTATGAAATGGAAAATAATGCAATCTGAAAGATTTCCAACAGTGAAATGAAGCAATTGTTATTAAACCAGAATTCATGCTAAACTATGTCCCCGTAGCTGAATGCAGTTCATACCTCCACTGAAATCATATTTAAAAAGGAAAGAAAATCTTTCCCCGACTTTGTCATGTAATACACGTGTCTCAAATCAAGACAAAATTAGAAGTAACATAATGGATATTTAGAGAACATGTATTCATTTAATTTGACTTTTTGTTAGGGGTGGATGTGGTTTATTTTCATGCTTGTTAGAAAAAAAGGAACAATTTTTTTTTGTCTTTATTCTGCTGCAGTATTCCAAGATGAGCATAACCATCTGGCACCTTTTCTTTAGGGATGTGATTGCTCATTAAAAGTTTGCATCTCTGTTTTTCCTAAATTATATTTTCACACTGGTAGTGGATTTAATCAATATTTATCTATCTGATGCACTCAATCTATCAACAAGGTCTGACCCTCATCCTCATGGTGTGTGTTAATAACATTTCTGTGCTTCAGTAGAGGGAAGAACAAAAGTCTTCATTTGTTTATTCATCAGTGTACCAAATATACCGAATTTTGGAATATATTTACATTTAAAAAATCACTTGAGAGTAGAAAATTGGAATCAGTGGTCTTCAGGTTTTCTCTCCTCAAAGCCTTACAGGAGTAAAGAGTTTTTACTTGCATCTACTGTCATGTATGGACAGTGAGACATTTTCCATATAGGAGAAACTCAAGGCAATCGTTGAGATTTCTGGGTAGGGCACACATCCAAGGGCTGTCCATGCAGTTTACAATTTCTCTCCTGCACTGTTCAATCATCAAGCAATGAAAAATCTCCCTTGTATAGCAGCAATACCAGCCCACTCTGGTATCTCTTGCAGATTAACATCCCATGGGCATTCCCCAGCCTGAAATTATGTTAAAACCTATTATGATGACAGACCTTGGTCTGGCTGCTTTAACTCCTTCCTTCTCCTTAATCACAAAACAGGGCCAAATGTGTCTAAATATAATTTTAAACCACTATTGTCATGAATACAAATACTCTGTTGAATAAAGCAAGTAAAATCCTTCATTTCCTCAGGTACGCCAGCAAAACCTCTCCATTATCTGCTGTTTCAAACTTCCTTGGTATGTTCCATGAACTCAATGCTTTTCAATAACCTAGGATGAAAATGTACATCCCCTGTGAGCAGGACATATTCCTGTGCCCTGACGGCTGGCAGATTATTCGCAGATGAGTGCTCCCCAAGCCTGCAATGCAGCTTGGGAAACCCATTCTCTAAAAGCAGCAGATTTCAGGCATAATAGACATATTCATTCTCTGTGCATAAATGACTTGGTGCTTGTCTCATACCACCCCTGGTACAGCACAAGCACTTGAGTTCCTCCCACCAGCCTGGATAGCTACCAACCTGTAGGCAATGTCCAGATGGCACAAAAATATTTTTTCAGAATTGGTATGTGAAGCAAACTCCACAAACAGCTCGTTCTGTTCCCCAGTTAAAAACTACGTGGAATATGGGAGACAACACATTAGTGTAGGATAAAGTGAGAGCCCTAAATGAAGACTGCTTTTTCTTGCTCTCTCTGTACAGTAGATAAGCACAATAGATTTCATGGTCGGGAATTGTATGAATAGTAATCTTAAATTAGAAGGTTTTAAGTTACTGGTTACAGATGTTTCTCTTTAGATATTCATGGGTCATCTCAAATAAACTGTCTTGAAACTTCTGCCTCTTCACACGTTCTGAGAACTGACCAGAAAACAATTGCAAACAACTGCAATTTAGTAGAACACAGGAGCAGGAGCTTTCATCTGACTGACAAATTATACACAACTTCACAGATAAAGATTTTTCCCTTTTCAAATTTATATTTTGAAAAATGTGTCAGGTGATGATGCTGTGAAGGAACACTGTGACAACGAAGTTCCCTTGTGTCTTTGTTTATCTGAGCAAAGAAATAGAATTCCTTTGGTTGGCCTAGAATTAAACATGATATACCTTCCTGTATCTTCTTCCTGAGGAATCCCTTTGATTTCAGTGGATTTAATCACGGTGTAGAACAGTATACATGATGTTTAGGTGTACCAGAAATTAATCTCTGCTGTCTAAATGCAAATTATTGTTCAAATCTGAAAGGAACGGAAACTGGGCTAATACCTACCTTTTAGTCCAAAGATTTGCTTGCACTTTGTAGAGATCTTTACAGTGTAATCTGCTTACTGATTGCACCACACATGCTATGGAATGGACTTTCATTACAGAATACAAGCCTTAGGTCTCAGACTGGAACAACTATTATTATTCTTATTATCCATGTAAATTATCTAGTTTAAAGCTTGTCTACACACACCAATGGAAATTCTGATTGTGGTTCTATACTGTGAAGTAGACAAAATCTTTAGAAACAATGGTCTACAAGTGACAATGTTTGTATTTGCTCTTGGAAAAGTAAATACTATTGCATTATAGCTTCTGTGGATGCAAATAATTTTTTTTGTATGCTGTCCTTCAGGCAGAGAATTTTTCTTTAGTTCCTATCCTTATTGGCTTATTTATTTATAAACTCTAGCTATAAACACATCTGTAATTTCTCAGGATTTTTACAAGCTTCATGAAGTTTAGTCATCTTGATTTAAAGCCTCAGCTTTGAGACATGTAAAGAGATCTGGAATCTTGATTATTTTTTTCTTTTTTCTAAGTAAGATTCAGGGAGAAACTTACATGCTTTGAAAGCAAATGATACCTAGATGTTCAGATGCTAGAAAGCAAGTGAAATGAATATGAAACATGTATTCCATAAAAAGAGAGAAATTGTGTAACAACTCCTTAATGTTTAGGGTAGGCAACACCATACATTTTATCCTAATGCAACTACTCTTCTGGTGAAATGTTAACATATAAAACTGTGTTCTCAGTCACCAGCATCTATCTTGTGCCATGCAGCAATTCATAAACAAGAGTTCATCTCAGAACCATTTAGAAATATCACCAAGACTGGAGTGATTAATGTAAATACAGTTTCCATGAATGCAAACACCTTTCCAGATAAGGAGGATTCTTTACTGGATAAGCACGAGAGAGGAACTTAAGAGACCTGAGATCTAATTCAACTTTGCTATTAGGCAGAGAAATTAATTTGGACAAGACACTTCATCTTCCTGCATCTCAGTTTCTGCATGTAAGAACTAATGGTCTGGTGCTATCTATAGAAGACACGTTTAGCTAAGAAATTTTGTTTAGTTTTCCTTGTAGCAGTAGAATGTACATTCTCTCTCACCTGAGAATACTTGAAATTTCTTCCTCATCACACCATATTTAACCATTAAAGATAATTAAGATCCTTTTTAGTAGAAAACATTTTATTCTTTTAACAACAATGGCACTTCCACACACATTATTTTATTGCTATTTTGGCACTGTTTTTTAACGTTAAAGCCTCAGAATATCACAGTAGCATTTGATTTTGTTGGGTTTTGAGCAGATAAAATGTATACCTTAGGTCCCTTTTTTGGCTTTCTCTCTTTCTGTCCCAAGTTTTTGCCTTGCTTAATTTCTGAATGTTTGGGCAATTGTCAGTCAGTATGCATGCATGGTTTCTTTTTCTTTCCCCCTTTACTGTCCTTTGACTGGTATAATATCTTTACATCTGTGTGCCTGTGTATTTGTAAATGCAGGTGTACGTACACTTGTACACGTGTCCCTGTTACATAAGCTACATAGTAGTAGTCATCGGTAATAAAACCCTGAAAGGCCATGAAATCCAAGTGAGGCAGAGAGATTTAGAACCGAAATCAATGTCATCTGGATGTAAATGGTTCCTTGCTGATGTTGGGCAGCTGCAGCCTGGTGTCCTTACAGGGAACCAGATATCAAGGGTTCTTTGTCTCTTATTGACTCTTAGGAACGCTTCAGTTCTCCCCCATGTGAGAGCATTAGTTAAATGCAGTACAGGAGACTCTATGTAACTGTACATCCAGAATGGGAAAAATAATTCTGCCTTTTCCAGGATTTTAAAAAGCAGATAAACAGCAAAGCTATTGTACATCTCGGTGTTCTGCCACTAGAGCGCACCAGAATGTTTGGTTGTAATGAATTGAAAGCAGTAACTTCCCTCGCCTTAAAATAGTGTGATTTTATGCTGTAAAAGCCTCTCCTAAAATGTCTGAGTGATTTTAACCCACTTTTAATAAAAATGTCTAATGACAAAATACCTGTTTCCATGTATATAATATCTGAAGGTATAACTTCAAGTTTAGATTTCAGTAGTTAAAAACCTATTCTTTCACAGTTTCTTCTGCAAAAGTTTTATGCCCTGGCTAATTCTGCCAACAGAAGTTTTGAGCTCTTGAGCTGATAACACTGGATTTTACTGAGCAAGTATAGAGTGAAAAATGCTAAGTATGATTAGAGACGCAGTTCTGACAGTATTTCTTAGTCAGAATTGTTATTGGTGTGATTGCATCACCATTCAAGTTGACAGATGAAAATCTAATCATAATTATTACTGCCAAAAATGAGAAGTGTTTATTAAAAGACACAAAGATTGCGGCAGATTTCAGGTTGAGACTTCTTGCTTGCTTGCTTCTTTGTTTTGCAGTGCTAATACTGCAAGCTAAATTTGAATGGAAGTGCTGACTTAGCTGTGCTTGGAAAAAAGAGAACACACAACAGAATGAAATTATATCCCACTTCTAGCAATAGCAAAACTCACATTGATTTTAGTGAAGCCAGGTTTCTGTGCTCAGTGTTGAGGAGAAGGAATATCTTTAGTGCAAAGGTAGTGCTGTGTGGAGAGAGCTGATGCTTTAAAAGGAGCTGTATCTTTTCTTTACTGTTCAGAAAGGTTCTCCAGATCCTTGTCACATGGGTACCTTGTACTCTCTTCTTGTTTGCAAGGCTGACCTTGATGGCCACACTTTTGCAATCTCCACTCTGTCACCTCGTGACATATGAGAAGAAATAGAGCAAGCTGTGCCCCTGAGGGTGCCTCAAAGTCCTCTGTAAGTAGCCTAAATCAAAGGATCTCAGAGAATGCTTTTGTTTAGTAGAGGATGTGCAAGCCAGTAGACTGAAAATCCAATAAAAAAATGTGTGAGAATCATATGAACTGTAGTAGTTCTCCCAGTCCTGACTTGTGAAACTTTAGGGATTCTTATTCCCCAAAGAAAAATACATGTGAAACATTCTAGTCCTTGAAAGTGCTGAAAGAGATATTTATGGGTTGTGCAATAATAACCAATAGCCTGTATTTCTAATTTGAAACATTAGGTTTTGGTTGTTGTGGAAATAAGGAGCCAGGCCATTAGTCTAGCAAGAGTACTGATTTCTGGAATTTCATTTTACCTTGGTACTTTTACCTCTGCATTCACAAATAAAGAAGCAATACTACCTCAATGCATTAATATCATGGCAGCAAGCAACAGAGCGCTCTGCTTCTAGACAATACATCATGAGATGTCTTTTGAACAGAAGTGTTTAAATCCACCTATCTTGCTTTCTAGTTGTAAATATATCAGCAAGTAAGAACACTGTTTAGTCTTTTTCATGACTCAGTAAGCACTGGTTGTTCCTGAGCTAAAAACACTCATATTAGTGTTATAGGACTCCATTCATCTCTAAAGGCCTACAGAGACTTTAGTGAAATCCACATACCTAACTTCCTAAAGGTACAATATAATCAATGGTGATTAAATAAAGAAACAATAGACGATTTAATCCTGTCGGATTTTAACACTTGTCTGCCCTTGCTATATGCATTTATAAAATAAACTGTCTAAGGACCCAATAAAAGAGGAATAACAAACCCCAAACCAATCATCAGCTGCTGTATAGATGATGAGGATCTGCAAGACTTGGTATTAATTTCAGTAGGTTAGATTCCATACCAAATTGTCAGTGCAGAAAATAAAGAACAAAATATATCAAAACACTTGAACATGTAAAATGTACTCAAATAACACTACTTTAGCAAACCCCTTAAATATAACTATTATTTAAGAATCCCCTTTGGTCTCATTCAATTGCAGGACACTTGTGTGCTTACACTTAAACACTTGATTAAATACTGTGATGAATAGACATGACCTGATAAACGTGGGCAAATGACCTCATTCAGAGTACAGGAAAAGCTCAAATTATAACATCCCAATTATTTATTAACAGTAAAAAATTGTTGGTTTTTTTTTTCTGGTGATACCACAGCAAGAAAATGAAGTTATAGTATGTATGTATGTATCTACAAAGACTTCCAAGGTGACTAAATGAGATGTTTATTGAATACCATTGTAAGAGTATGGTTAAAAGTGAAAAAGGAATTCCTAGTTCATGATCAGAAGTTCATTTTTTTTCAAAATGTGGATTTTGCCAGACTATTCTCTGGATAAACTTTTGGTTGTTTTTTATACCATTGATTTACTAAGTGGGTTTACATTGGAATAGAGAAGATTTAAAGGACCATTTTCATTTATGATTTGAAACACATTATCCAACTGTTTCTCCCCCAGTTGTTTCTCTCTTGACTTTGCTTAACCCACAGTTTGCATCTGTGGCAATAAATATCAAATTAAGGAAAAAAAAAAGAGTGAAGGAAACTCCATTCTAGTAATTTGATTTCTCTGGAAATAAAGCGGTGGATTACGAGAATCTAATTTGGAAGTGATGAAGTGCATGTGATTGCCAAGTAATTATTTCTGCACAGTCCTTTTCCATGGGGACAACAGAATTATTGGACACTATGCAGTGTTAATGATGCCATGGTCTGACATTCACATGAACAGGCAGAAACACTGGTCTTTTGAGTACATTTTGTGACAACAATTTGTATAAATCCAACAATCTGTATTAATATGTGCAACAAAATCAGACTGCATTAGCAGCTTTTGTTGATGTTTTATTTTTGCAGAATAAAACCCAAACTTGACCTCATGATCAGAATTTAAATTTATATCCTAATTCACTTGCAGAAGATGAATATGTATGGTGGAGTTGTAGAAAAAATGTTGCAGGTATGAATTACAGAACATTTTCAATTAAATATAATTTTGCTTGTAATATAATCTGAAAGCTTTCCTAGGCACTGGTAAATACAAAAAATCAATGTCCTGTGTCCAGGATTGTTAAACATAATTATACTGCAATTCTGAGAATATTTTAATTCTGTTTCAGACTTATTTCAGATGCAACTTTTAATAATCTAAAAGAATGAATTTTCCTTCAATGCGAATCATAAAATTGCTTTGTTAACTACCAGAAGAAAAGCTGAAGCAGAAACCCTTTTTAAAGCAAGGAATTAATCCTGCTGTATTATGAGAGCATTGCATTATTAATGCTGTTTGAGAAGGACTGAATTTTTATAACATTTGTGTGTGATGGTCTTTACTTGGAGGCAATAGTGCTGTGATTGTTCCCAGTTCCCCAGCTGCAACGATACCATAATGTGGAAAGTAGTGAGGAAGCATCTTACCAGGATTTGCTCACATTCTGCTAACTAGAATAACATAATTGAGGTTGCAAGGGACCTCTGGAGGCCATGTAGCCCAATGCTTCTGCTCAGAGCCGGCCTATTCTAGTGCTCTGTCTTACCACCCATAGCGGTAGATATAATGGTGCTCATTTTAGGTGTTTGTTACCAATCTAGTCAATACTAGCTTTAAGCAAATGCATAATCATCTCTAGAAATTTTAAAAACCGACAAACCAACAAACCCACTACCAAGAGTAACAAAAATGTCGGAGTCCACAATTTCTCATTCTGCTTTAGCAATCTTAGATCAAAACCAGTACCAGGTAGAGATAAGCTCTACCTCTGCAAATACCGGTCACTACCATAGTTTAGAAGGTTTCCAAAAGGTAAAGGGAAAGTTTAAAGAGGTATTTTCCTCTAAAAGTTCTTTGCTGTAAGTTATGATAAATTAATGGATGCTCTCCTTTTACTTTAGAGGAGTTGGAAATGATGCTGGGTATGATGGCTATGAACTTTAGAATAGCCTTTGTGTACTCCAGCTGGCTTTGAGGCTTCTCTGTTTAACACCTACTTTACCAATAAAATAAGAAACAGCTTTATGGGGCTGCTTCCTGCCTGTACCTGCTTCTTCAACAGTCATTTATTCAGCTGGTAGACTATAAAATTATTAAAGATTGTCTTGAACAAAGCACTAATCCATTAACAGAGAGCTCCCAAACTTTATTTCCAATAGAAAATACCCACTGACTTTTATAGTAGCATCCTATGACTTACACAAAATTAATTATTTTATCACTGGACAGAATTCATCTGTAAAGCTTGGCTAGTTCTGTGGCATGAAATCATCCTACATTTTAAATATTTCCAAAGTAGTGACTTTTAGCTAGCTGGTTTTTTCCTTATTTTTGTCTTGAAGGGGTAGATTTATAGACCCTGGTGCTCATTTGCAGTCTAATCGCATGACAATGTTTTATCAGCAAATCTATTTCTTAGGGTTTTTACTCCAGGCAGGGGAAGTCACCTCCTCCCTTTTGAATGACAGTGAATGGTGATGCCAAAACATTCTCTGGAATAGCTGGCAAAAATAGTGTGGTAAAAAAACCTGCTAATTATAGTAGGGATATGTATGGTGTGCATTAATACATTAAAGTTTTCTCTGATGTGAAGCTCAGTGTATATCAGATTGAGATTTACTAATCCAAAAATTTGGTTTTAAATATCTATCATTTTTTTTTCTCTGTCTGTATATAATAAAGAGCTGATCCTGCTTTGCTGAAGTCGTTGGGACATGTTATGACAGAATTTTCTAAGCAATCTTTAAAGCTGCAGCTGCCAAGACTCACATGTAATTGTTTTACACATGCATTTGTAGAATGGAATTTCAGCTGTGATCTGCATTTAGAAAGGCAGGTTCAGAGTAGGCTGTACAATCATGTTACGTTTAGGTCATGCAGCAAGGTGTAAAAAGTACTGTAGGATACCATGGTCCATTACTCATTAATGACATGACCCACTGCACTGAAGTGACAAAGGAGCAGACTTTATAACTACCAGTCATAGATCTTATTGTGGAACATCCCGCTGCTTTTGCTGTTACGGGATTAAAGGATAATCGCAGTGAACAGAATGACAGGCAAGGGCAAGCAGTTTTCCTTTAAAATATAAAAATAACTATGATATACTCAAAGAATTGAAAACAAAAACAGCTGAATTACTTTTGGATTCTGGAGGAATTCAGAAAAAGTCACTTAGTCTTTTTTCTGAGCCTCCTTCATGTTCTGCTTCCAGTCTGTGGCTGGAAGCAAAGTACTCCAGGCAGTTCTTGGCCTCCAGAAAAATCAGCAGTAGTACTCCATCTACCAAATTTCAGGAAGGTGTATGCAGCTGTCTCAGTTAGGAACCTCCCCTTCCATGACCCTTTATATTACCAGTGGGGAAATGAGAACTTTAGAGTTGATTCAGTTAGAAAATGAGTGCACATGCTCATATATAAGAGTAGAGGTTGTCAGTTTTCCAAAAATTAGGTACTGTGAATGCTATCTAAGTGACACTTTCCATCTCATTTCTCCTGAGGCTAGGAAAAAAACCTAACAACTTTGTAATTAAAACACTTGAACTTCAGTTTCTGAATGGCTGGGATCAGATCTTTGTCATGCATATATGCCTTCACTGAGAAAATAAATTGGAAAAATAGTATGCTTTTCTGCTTGCATATCTACTCTGAGGATTAAGGGAGGGAACAAGGAATATGCAAGAAGCAGAGAAATGTAACCTGAACATCTGCCTAAGACTTGCTACCTAGTCACTAGCACAGTAAGAAAATGAAATGTTAGACTTGAAAATGAGTGTTTTAGATGAAGTTCTGCAAGAAGAAATTTCTACTTTTCACTTTTGAGAGATGTTGCAGGGGTTAAGAATATTTTTCAGCTACCATTTTCTCATTTGTTTATAAAGAAATATCTAACAAAGTACCTTGCAAAGCCATTGCAAAAATGGGGTGCAACAGCATATTCTGTCTCTTCCACCTGAGGAATGTGATAGGAACTGTACTTTAATTTAAAACCATTTTAAAATTAAATAATTATATGTTACATTCCCTCTCTCTACAATTTGTTAAGGATGAGCCTAATATTAAAATCAAGATTTTCAGTGGATTCAGAATGCTTTTTATCAGTACAGAGATTGCTTATGTCTCTTTCTACTTGAGCTGCTTTCTTGTCAGAGATGCTACCTCCCCTCTTCCACCTGCTTGCCCTCTACACTGTAACCTTACCAGGGAAGAATGGTTCCTCCCTTGCATCTTGCAGAGCCGACTGTATTTGCATGTATTATTGCAACTAATAATCACAGAATCACAGAATAACCAGGTTGGAAGAGACCCACTGGATCGTCGAGTCCAACCATTCCCACCAATCCCTAAATCATGCTCCTAAGTACCTCATCCACCGTCACCTTAAACACCTCCAGGGACGGCGACTCAACCACCTCCCTTGGCAGACCATTCCAATGCCTAACCACCCTCTCCGTGAAGAATTTTTTCCTAATCTCAAGCCTAAATCTCCCCTGGTGGAGCTTGAGGCCATTCCCTCTCGTCCTGTTCCCTGTCACTTGGGAGAAGAGGCCAGCTCCCTCCTCTCCACAACCTCCCTTCAGGTAGTTGTAGAGAGTAATAAGGTCTCCCCTCAGCCTCCTCTTCTCCAGGCTAAACAACCCCAGCTCTCTCAGCCGCTCCGCATAAGATTTGTTCTCCAGCCCCTTTACCAGCTTCGTTGCTCTTCTCTGGACTCGCTCCAGAGCCTCAACATCCTTCTTGTGGTGAGGGGCCCAGAACTGAACACAGGATTCGAGGGGCGGTCTCACCAGGGCCGAGTACAGGGGGAGAATAACCTCCCTGGACCTGCTGGTCACGCCGTTTCTGATATAGGCCAAGATGCCATTGGCCTTCTTGGCCACCTAGGCACACTGCTGGCTCATGTTCAGTCGGTTGTCAACCAGCACCCCCAGGTCCTTCTCCTCCTGGCAGCTTTCCAGCCAGGCTTCTCCTAGTTTGTACCTCTGCTTAGGGTTGTTGTGCCCCAAGTGCAGGACCCGGCATTTGGCCTTGTTAAACCTCATGCCGTTGGTCTCAGCCCAGCAGTCCAGCCTGTTCAGATCCCTTTGGAGCCTCCCGACCCTCCAGCAGATCCACACTTCCACCCAGCTTGGTGTCATCTGCAAACTTGCTAAGGGAGGACTCAATGCCTTCATCCAGGTCGTTGATAAAGACATTGAACAGGGCTGGACCCAGGACTGAGCCCTGGGGAACCCCACTTGTAACTGGAACAAGTGGGGTTCCCCAGGGCTCAGTCCTGGGTCCAGTCCTGTTTAATGTCTTTATATATCTTTATATGTCTATATAACAAATAATCATTATTTTTACATAACAAAGCCATATTCTTATGAATAAGTAAACTAACAGAAGGATAGGATATTTAAAGCATTTGATGTTAGCTAGTTCTCCTTCCACTTATTATACGAAAAGAAAACAAAGGCCAACACTATGTATTTTGGAAAATCTTGCTCTTGGTATGATAGTCCAGATCCAGTGTGGTATTAAGCCCGCCTCCCTCAACATAAGCTCAAAAGTGGAGAGTCCAACTTTTTGGATGATGGCAGCTGTACAAAAGGAAATAACTGTACTGCTTAATTCAGTCTACTTTGGACGTGACTTAGGTGTTCTGCATTATTCTTTTTTCCCTTAGCCCAGGTACTTGACTAAATGGAGCCCAGAATGCTTTACATTAAAAAAAAGGAAGTTCAGGAACTACTAAATATTTCAGAATCCTTTGTTGGCCAAAAGTTCTTACTCTGCCTCAATGCTGTAAGAACAGAGACAGTTTTAGTATCATTGTTTCCCCTGCTCTGCAGAAATGCTTTTAACAGTGCTGAGGAGGAATCAACACTTTTCTTTGCTGTCCCTGGAGAGTCTAGCAGCTACTATGAAGGCACAAGAAAAGCTGCTATTTGGAACATCTGCAAACACTAATCAAATATATCATTATGAGAAAAGCAACATTTACCAAAAGATCAATGAAAATAATTTGAGAGCCCATTTTCTGCCATCCCCATGTCAAAGCTGGAAAGGATCTCCAGTGTCTGAGAGGTGGTTTAAATGGATTTTTTCTTTGTTTCTGGCCTGAATCTTTATGTGATTGCTATAAAATAAAAAGTATTTTAAACAGAAAGCTTAGACTGAGTGTCCTAATACTGAAAATTTGCATTTTATAGAATTGCATTTTACAAGCCTGGTAGACTTATGAAATGCACTTTCTCAAGCCAGTTACGAGACTCTAATGGGTTAAATTAACCAGGCTGTATAAATATAAGCTGAACATATGGTCAGGCCCTCTGAGAGTTTTAAAAACCAAATGTCTGCTAAAACAAGTAAAGTCCAGCTTTTTGAGAGTGTGTTGTCAGCATGAAAAGAGCCCTCCTATTTACCACAATGAAAAAGAGGGAACATCCACAATTATTTCACCTCTCTGGTTGCACACAATGAAATGGGAGGAAAATTAATGTTTAAGTAGGGACAAAAAGGTAAAGTGGAAAATCCATTTGGGAAACTGGTGGGAAGAGTTTTGGGAGGTAGAAGAATTATTTAATGGCTGGTCTTGTGATAGGAAAGAGAGGAACCCTATAATGCAGTCCCTTAAACTGCTGCAAAAGTTTTAATTTCTACGAAAACTGTTTTTGTTTTCACTCCTCATTACAGCACCTCGCAACTAATGAGATAAATGTAACAAAACCCCCAGTCTTTTAAAATGAAATGTCTGTTTGAAAATTCTTACCAGTTTTTGGACTGCAAGTTTTAGAACTGATCAAATATATCAGAAGTTTTCAAGCTGTTTGAAGGATGATAAAATAAATGCCTGAACTGTGACATCCATATGATCTCTGAGTAAAAGATATTTTTATCTCTTTTTCATTCATTGTAAAGGAATACTTTCAAGCAAAAAAGTGCAAGTGTGGATCTTTCTTTTATTTGAAATCAGTTTTGACCTAGAAATTTTTATTTTAAACAGCAACATCCATTGCTCTGAAAACCTATTTCACAAAATAGAAGTGTTTCTCCCAGTGTTCTTGTGTCACTTTCTCACCTGACTTATGAACTGAAAATCAGTTTAAGTTGATAGTGATTGAGGACCTTAGAAGTCATAGGTCTTCTAAACAATAGAGAATTAAGTCTATATTTCCCTGTTGGATTTTCATCTACAGGAGAAAATTACTACCGTTTTGTCTCTGAGTTGGCAATTTGAATGGAGGCTTAAACAAAGTAGTCAAGGACACAACAGCCTGGTGGGAATAAAGCATCCCTTTAGTGTCCTTTCCTGCATATTCCGTATTCTCTCTAAGCAGTAACTGAGATATAAGGACAGCAAAGTGTCTGAGTTTATAAAAGTAGTATTTTTAAGTTATGTCTGATAAAGAAAGATTTCACCCTCATAATCAAATTATTGTCTGTGTGGAGTGAATCAAAGCTAAATAATGTAACCAAAAGTATTTTGCTGCTTATAGCCGATGCTTAATATTAATTTTTTCCTTCCAAAGGACATTTACTGATGATACTTTCAGTGACTTTGTCTGCTGACATGTAAGTAATATTCACTTTACTATATAAAGACCTCAGGCAGCAAAAAGCATTTTTGCTAAACGAAACAAAAAAAACCCCAAAGAACTCTTCAAACAGACAACAACCCCTAAAACTCCTTATTATTAATCTTTTACTTATTGCAAATCTAGCATTGTTTGGCTGAGCTTCACTCTTTCCCATGACAATTAGTGAAAATAAAAGTAACTTCAGACTCTAAATAAAATAATTCTTGCTTTTTTGGATTTAGTTATTTCATTATCAAGAACTGATCAAATTATTATGATAATTTTAGCTCACTCAAACCGCTGCATTAAAAGCAAAATATTACTCTAAATGTCAGAATCTTGTCAAGGTCTTTGAACCAGTTTTAAAGTAGCTTATAGTAAGTAATATGCATGTATTTACCTTTGTGACAAAATAAGGTGATAGCAAAACAATGTGGAGATGGTCACAGGGAAGTCTTTGCTGTGCAGTTTAACATCCGTCTACTTAATAGCTGGGAGATGCTTCTGAATTAGACAGTCAGCTTCAATGGGCCAACATGAAGTTTAGCAAATTCTCTGTAATTCATGGAGAATTTTCCTACTGCTTTTACTTCAGTAAGTGAAATGAATCTGATTCAATTTTGTCGGTGCTCCATTTGTTGGAAAAAGAGGAGTGGACTAAGCTGACTTATTAAGTAAGACAAAACCTAGAAAATAGCGGGTCAATTCTGGCCTAATTCCTAATTCCTCTGATAGGTCTTAGAGTTTCAGGACATAGAATGGATGACAATAAAGACCAGGCAGGGTCATGGATCAGTAGCTTTATCTTTTGTCCAAGTCTTTCAAGGCTTGTAACTCTACTGCCTGCTTTGATCAGCTCTACTTGTCAAAATGAAAGGGGGAAAAAGAAGTTCAATGAAGTATTTATCTACGATGATATCCCATTTGAGACTCACAAGGGTCATGCCATTAGGTTTTGATTTCAATATGTTGGGATTGGGACCTTTTTATTCTAATAAACACCATAGCTGCATGGCTGTTGTGCATCTGTAGATAGTTCTTCTGGAGACAGCTACCCTACATCAGAATTTAATAGTTTAAAGGAGGGATTATGTGGAATATGTACCAAATACTTGATAACTGTAGCTCTTGGAAAATACCATTTTCCATATTCACCTAGCCAAAGCTGTGACTGTACTTTTCCCAATTAGAGCATATGAATGGTCATTTCCATCAGGCATATTGGTAATTTCAAAGGTCACATGATTTCCAACTATTTCATTCATTAGGCTGATATAAAAATCAGGTGCGCACAACTCTGCAGATTAATGCAGTTTATCAGTCACACTCAATGAAAATTTACAAAGTCTGTGATAGACTGTGTTATTACTATGAAAATAGTAAGTTATCTCTAGGTTAGGCTTTTCAGACTATTTATTAGCTCTGGGCCAAATTTCATTTTCAGTTAAATGAATATAAATCCCTGTATGTATGAATGTGTCATTTAGGGCCTTTAATACATGAATTCTCAAGTTGTCTTCAGTTCACTTTCACACTCTGTGAATAGCACTTTAAAAATTACTTTCACTTGTATTTTTTTGATCAAATCTATTCTTACTTCTGAAGTACTTGGAAAGCTCAGGCTTTTGGCTGGCATTGAATATCAATAAACCAGACCTTCTTCTGGTTATGCAAAACCAGATAATATGCTTTGCATCTCAACTTCTGCATTGGTTCCCAGGTCCTGAAATTATGTGAATTCTTGGTGGCTCAGTAGTCTTTTTTTAACATGGTTTCTTTTCAACAGGAGACTTCTGCATTCAGACTAGTGATGGAGTGTAAAGTGAAATCATTGGAGAATTTGCAATAAGCATGTGAGCTTGACTGGGGCTAAGGACAGGGGGATAATATTTTTAATGCTTCAGAATTTTGCTCTGGACCTCTCTCCAGTCACCTTTTCCTAATGCTAGTCTGTTAATAAAATCTGCTTCTAATATTTATAGTAAGATAATACAGAGAATCACAGAGTCGTGCTTTACTTTGGAAGAGACATTTAATGGACATCTAGTCCAACCCCTTTGCAGGACTTTATCTAGACCAGGCTGCTCAGAGTCCCATCCAACCTGACCTTGAATGTTTCCAGGGATGGGGCCTCCACTTCCAACCTGGGCAACCTGTGCCAGTATTTCACCACCCTCATAATAAACTACTTCTTCCTTGTATTCAGTCTAAACGTACCCTCCCTTAGTTTAAAACCATTACTGCTTCTCCTGCAACACCAGGCCTTGCCTCTTCAAGAAGTTCACAAACACGACTCTCAGCATGTTTGTAACGTAACTCACTCAAGTTTGTAATGGAGAGCATTACATCTATTCTTAATACCAGAATAATAACTTGAAATGCAGTAGCATTCAGAGATGCCTGTCTGCATCACTCTGACAGGCTGAATTAGTGACTAGAATGATTTAGTTTCTATAATGACCAGTTTTGGCTTTTAGACAATGTAAAGATTAGATCTTGCAAGAATTCTCTCCCAAAACCACTGCCAGGTGTGAATTCTATAGTTACATCTGCCTTAACCACAGATAGGGTTAGAATTTATTTCTGTGAAAAAACTTTCCCAGGCCCTTTCCCTGGGTCCTTCTTCGATTTCTTACCTCTCCTCTTCTTGTTTTCCCATCTTATACACACCTCCAGCAATCAGCCAGCCTGGCCACTTGTTCAATGGCTTCGCTTCCCTTTGGTACAGCCCTTGGAAGAAATGTTCGCTTAAGTCAGTAACAGAACTCATGTAGATATGAATGTGGCTAAGATTTCTTTCTCTTTTCAAGATTACTGAAAAAAAATTCTTTCTGAATTCTTTAATGTCCATGTTAAATACTTCACTGTGCCCAAAGGATCTCTTTTGGGAAACAGAAAGGCAAATCTGTATTTTCCTATTAAAAGCCCAAATCCATTTTCCTGCAAGGTCAGTGTACATGTGTACATTACATTTGTTTTTAATTCATTTTTAAAGCAGTAAATATCCTGTGGTAGGCATCATAGTTTTCAAATTCTGTAGATACACCCACAACAAATTCTTGTATTGCTCTATGGTGATGTATTTTGTATGGCACGTGTAAGAAACTCTTCATTACATGGATTAAAATTTTGGGTTACACTTAGGCAGTAGGGAAGGCAGAAGTGGCATATTGCTAGTGGCATAGTAGAATACTTGTTTTTACAGAAACAAGCAATGGGTCAGGGTATTCAAATGACCATTGATCCTTTCTCCATGGAAGTTACTGGGGTGATACAGCAGGGAGCATGGAATACCTTGAATAATCTCTTTTCTATAATGACACAGAAGGGCAACTTCCTAGGCAACCTGTATTAAATATCTAGAAACAACCCAAACCCATCCTGTTATGCAGGAAGGTGTAGAGGGACCGCACAACTCACTGACTTGCAAATATGACTCTGATGAATTTGCACTCCTTTTTATTCATATGCTGAGACAACACTAATTGAAAATCTTTGAGGACAAGCATATAATTCTCCCTTTCATACTAGACCCTCCTAACATCAGGATTTTATTCTGCATATCATCCTTCTGTCTCTGCCAATATTTAGTTTTCAGGTATAAAGAAAAGTATATTTCTTATAACAAAACTAATAAAACATTAAAAATAATATGATAGTAGTGATAGAGAAAAATTATTCCACCCACCCCCCAAAAACATTCAGAGTTTTAAATAACATATTCAGATTTTCTTCTGAAATAAGCTTGTGAAACATACCCAGTGGCTTATAATTTCTGGCTGCAAGCCTCTGCGTATAGCTAATACATATGTTAAAATGCACACAATGCATCTCACTTTCCACTAATGAGATTTCAAAATCCATCCTGATTTGCTGCTGTTTACACAGGGAAATTAAAAAATTGATTGGTTACTTCCTCCCCTGGATTTCTCCACCTTGCCTGGCCGCTCACCGTGGCTAGGCAACCGCGCAGCCCCTTTGGAGCAAGAAGCAGACTTCGTAGCAGCAGGGGCTGTGAGGAAAGAGGCTCTGGGATCAATTAAAATGCCAGGCTTTTCCAGGCAGGTTTCCAGAGCATCTGTGCATGATTCCACATAAATTTAGGGAATTCAGGATCAGACAAAGGTAAACATTTCCATGCTTTGCTTAGTATTGAATTAAAATGAGGGAATGAAATATGACAAGGCCATTCAGACTGAAGCTGTGTTTACCGTCTCCATTTTATTTATTTACATCCAGTTGCTTTGTTATTGCGCATATGCCATAACTATAGGCTATTGGAGTCACTGTTTGAGTGTGCAGTATATCTGGAAGTTTAAATCAAAAAGCTCTATCTGTTGTGAAATAGTATGTGAAAACATACATTATCTTAACCAAGAGCTGATTTTCTTTACACATCATGTACTTTTGTCTGCATGAAAAAAATCTTTCTAAAAAGAAGACAAAATCTCTGAAAGAAAATGTTTTTCTATTAGTCACGCACTCAGCCAATTCTGATATTCTATATTCTGGCAGACAGTTTCGATATCCAGCATCCTGGCCAGCACGTTCTAACGACAGCTGCTTAGAAAAGCCCTTTTGTGTTTTGAAGTAAGCAACAATACTTTTGCAGCAAATGAAGGATACTGTCTTGTCTTTACCTCTGCATCTCAACAATAGCCTGTTTCTGGAAGAAAATAGGCTTTGTTTCTTTGCTGCATAGAGCAGAGCTCAAGCCCCTCCAGCACTGCAGCACTCTGCAGAAGAGATCAAGGTGAAGAGATAGGCACCACCTTTTGTTGCTCAGTATAGGTGGGGAACAAAAGCAGATGTCATAGGGAAGTGCTGGGATACTGCCGCTCAGCTCAGAGAAAGCAATGCCTACGTGAATAAGCAATTCAGAATGAGGGCAAACAATATGGAAACAGACCTATAATTAACAAATCATGCAGTGTTGTGTAGAAATGATCAAGACAACACTCCAGTTAAATCCGAAAGGCTAAATCAAACCAACAGGCATACAGAAATTCATAAAAAAAATAGTTCAGTGTGGGGAAAATAAAGTTTACCTTAAAATAAAGCCTAGGAACACGAAGACCATGTCTATAAATCCCTTATGCTACTAGATTCCGAGATATATCTCAGAATAATATAATTCTTTAAATAATATAGACTGGGAATTTCAGAATTCCTTGAAGGCATTCAACTCTATTGGTCACCTTTGCAATCTCCTTCAAAGTTTCAGCTGAAATGATTTTACCACAACACATCCTCCTATCTCCAGAGACTACAAATGAACCCAGAGTAAGGTTTCTAATTAAACTTAACGTGCTGAAGTAAGTTTCGTGAGAGTGTAGTGGTCTTGATTGCTCAGAAACATATATGACATGTTGCAAGCATTATTGTTCTATAAAATAAACTGTATATAAAATGAACTGTATATCTAGGAAAGGAGAGAGCTGTATTAAGCCCAGGTACCAATCATGGGAGCTAACAATTTTGGTGCTGTTAGGAGAGCAGGAGACAGACACCAGTAGAAGAGGAGGAAGAACAGTTTCTTCCAGATTGCGGCAGTTTATTTTGTGCTGCTGCTGCCTTCCCATGACTAGATCATAGATCACATCTAGTGCCAGCAAACTTCTTCTACTTGAGCAAGGAGGTGTCTTTTTTGCCTGAATACAGATTTATGGTCTTTTGAAATCTGTGATATTTCTTTACTTATTTGCCTTTTTGAAGCAAGATGATGGCCATTTAGTTTTTCCAGTAGACCAGATATGTATGGAATTGCTGGCTTTTGATGCTTTCAGCACTGTCATGTGGCTTTCCAGCAGCAAACCTGCTTTACAACATTATAGAATTAGTTTTCTCAAGCCATAGCAAAGTGCTACCTTTTGTTTCACTCTCAACTGGATAATAGCAGGTTTGTCAAAATGCACTGTCAGCATCGTGGCAAGCTTACAAAGCTCATCTTACCTTATTTTTAGTTCTCAATGGTTAAATGCTTATTTAAAATACACTGAAAACATAAAAAAAATTGCCTAACCCTTCAGATGAGTACATATGTGTACCTTGTATCATACAGCTTAACAGTTACATTGATGTTGTTTTCACAGGCTGAGTGAATATATCCAAAATGTTAGCATCAGATGGTTATATTACGAATGCAGACTTCAAAAATCTTCATCTCTTCTGCCTGCATGCCCTGCTTTGAGCTCAATTATATGTACTCACAGGATGAATCACTACCTTAACAGAAAAAAAATTCTGTGAAATAGCTCATGGATCAGGAAGTTGAACTACTTTCACAGTTGAACTAGTGGCCTTTGCAGGTGACTAACCTGGTAATTTCTGGGTTTCCCTTTCTTTTCACAGAGGAAAAAAATCATTTATTCTGCCTTCTCAGAGCATTTTCCGGATCTCTTCAGGCTGGCATGTTTTCTGACCTGGGTGACAATATCATTAATTTCTTCCATCTTTCCCTTAATTCACATGCTTGTTGAGAAAACAGTCTGCTCCGTCCTCTCCTTAACCTGGGTAAAATCTTGATTCATACAAAAAGGCAAAGCTGGGAAAAAAGGAAACTGACTTCGCTGCAGCTTCTTTAGACCCAGTTCACCATCTGCTGCTGTATTAGGTTTTGGTAAGAAAAGTAATTTTCTAAGCCTAGTAGATTCTCACACATGTTCTTACCTATTTTTAAAATCAGCACTGTCCTGTGTACCGAGTGAAGTGCACAGTTGCTGTAGAGTGGCTTTACGTAATGCCTTATTTGATTATGATTAAAACTGAACTTTTCCTCCAAATGCTGGGAGAGAATTGCCTAGAGCAGCATCTGTATGCATGTTAAACAGTAATTAACACATTGAGTTAGCACCTCGGATGGTGTATGGTGACTGCCTCCCTCGTTCTGCAAATACAACTGTTGTCTTAATATTTCAGGTAATGGTCACTTTCTTTCAAAAAGTATAAAAGTATAATATAAACGTCTTCTAGCCAGCACTTTTTATACCTTAAGTATGAAAAAATTGAATTCCAAATTGCAAAATGTGCATTTAATTTTAGACTGAAATAATAACATTCACTTTTATTGCTTTTATTACATAATTCTTATAAATTAAAACATTTTCTAATCTCTATTATAGGAACAGTCACAGATCTGATATTCCTTTTACACCGAATGTGCCCTTAATCAGGGAAATCTGTGGATTTTGGGCAGCATGATAAGAGTTCTGAGCTCGTGGTGGCTGCTGTTTTGCCATATGTGGTTCAGGGGGACACAGTCCTTGCCTCAGCCCTTCTGCTTCTCCTGCTGACTCTCCCTTTGTGAACTGACAGGATATTGGAGTTGACAGGGTTTCTGCAGGACTGAAGCCAAGGGAAGCACCAAAGGGCCTGCTTGAAATATATACATTTGTTTTGTGGGTAGTGGGCCATCCAGTGTGGAAAAGGAGATTTTAATATCAGCTTAGAGTTCTTCTCAGGCATACAAATTAGAAAGGAAATTGCTCTAAAACAAAAATATGACTATTTTAGGAAAAGACTGTGTACCCAGAAAGGGGGAAGAGGAAAGGGTAGAGTGTTAGTCTTGAACATCTCTCTTTAACTGTTACAACTGAGCCTGGCTCCTTGAGGCTTTGGACTACTTTGCACTGCTTCAGTGATGCCAAGCAGCCTCCGAACCATGCCGCAAGAGGATTCCCCAGGTTGGAGAGGATCCTCAGGTGGCGCAGAACCCTTCCCAGTTGTACTAGGGAATCAAAGTTCTCCCAACACATCTTACAAACCACCAGTCATACAAGTTGCTTTAACAATTTAGGGGAAAAAAATCAGACATTCCTGAATGTTCAGAGGAAGAAAGTGTATGTATGTTTTTCAAAGCATGCTGTTCAGTTTAACACATGCAGTTCCCGATAAAAGCAGTGGTGTACTTGGCCAAAAAACTTAGCAGCTCTTTGAAAATTTACCCTAATGTGAATAACCATAAAGCGTATTTAAGTGCAGACGAATACGCTTCTAGTGCACCAGCAATTGTAAAAATAAAATGTCTCCTGCAGCTGCCAATGCATTACCCTGAAAGATTACTACAGCACATGTGCTCACAAATGCAGCACAGATATAGTCTAAACTTGGCTTACAACAGAAACCACAGTAATGCTTTCCAAGAAGTGGTTTAATGGTGTTGGCCTTAAAGGTTATTCGTACTCTTGGCAGATGACCCAAATAAGAGAATGCTGTGAGCACACAGGCTCTCTGCTCTGCTCTCCATCGTGGTCTCCATACATCGCCCAGCATGGCATCTAATCCTCTAGAGCACTTGCTCTGGGCAATGGCTGTGCAGATGTTTTCTCTAAGCTTTGTGTTTTCTGAGATGTGCCACAGTGCTGCACTTCTGCTCATGTTCTCTTCTACAGGGAGTCAAAGAGGAGTTGGTGGGAACATCTGCCAGTGGCACTGACTTTTGAATTCCTCCTCTTGCACTGCAGAAAAGTGAAGCATGAGTTCTCCTGTTGGTCCAATGTTGTTAATGCTGGTGGTGAGAACCAAAAAACACGCATTCTATCGCTTTACTTTGAAATTCATAAAGGGACATAGACTTCATTTTTGGAGTTAGCACCTCCTCTGTTAAGTATGCTTAAATGGAGAAGAAAAAAAATTTTTTCCATTCTGTATCAAAGCACCACAAGAACTTCTGAAGCTTTATTAGCTAGTTGTACCTTGAGGGAAAGTGGTTTTTGTTTGGTTTTGTTTGTTTGTTTTTCAATTTGGAAAGCTTGATGTAGTTTGAGGGAGAAATATGGGCAGCAGAACACAGTTGCATTTCTCCACTTATGACAGCTGATTGTTTCAGGCTGGACTAGGTCCTAAACTTGTGTAAATAAGAATATATTATCACAGTAATTCTGTACAGTGTTCCTCTGTGTTCTTTGAAAAGGTCCTGAATGGATTTTCTCTGTACATTCTGTTCTTATATTGCTCCTTAAATTTCTTTAACTGACTACCACTGGTGGAAGGGTTTGCTGCCAGACAGAACATTGAAGGCAATCAGTGCCACTCGGTGTGGGTTTTGTTCTGAATGTTAGTTTCAAGTGAATCTGTCTGAATTATTAACTGGGAATAACACCTCCTGTTATCTTAGCTTTTTAAAATACATGATTTGTGAGTTGATTTCAACTTCTGTGGACTCTCACTTGCTGGTAGTCACCAGATACAGATGTTCCCTACAAAAGGTGTTTAGTTTATTGTTTATAAATTGTTCTCATAGTGCACAACCTAACAACTATTACATGCATGGAATAAATTTAATTTACAGCATGTAAGAGTGTGCTCTTTGGACACCTGTTATTAGTGTTATAGAGGTGGTATTTTAAGACTTCTTCCCTCTCCCCAAATGACTTTCATTTTCAAAAGATGGAGAAATGAGACAAGACCAAACAATGAACATCTATCCCATTTTTTTAGTGAGTCAATGAAACTGCGAATAGTGAAAGTACCTTTACCTTTCATGATTCAGAACCTGGCTCTTGATTAGCCAGCCCACCAGTTCCAAGAAATTTATGAATAATGAATCAGGATTTGCCAGAAAAAAAAAAACCCAAACAACTACCTAGTGAGATTCAGAATGGGCATTTATGAATCAGGGTTTAGTTGGTTTTTGCAGCGTTTGTTAGATTTTTTTGAGCAGCACGGCATACATTTCACATGTCAAAATTCATGTAGCTGTGTAATGAGTTATTTCTCTTTTCTGTCTATGCTTGTTTTATGTGAAGTTCCATGCTATACTTAGAGTTCAGGTATCTCTTTTCTCGTCTAACCACTGGGAATGTAAAGATTTTGTCGTTTCCATGACATAGTTCCACAAGCCAAACAAATGAAAGCACGAGTTTTGCAAGCATTGCCTCTGCTCGTGGTCATAATGCTGGTTTTCACAATGGCAATGCACCGAACGGTCAGTAGAGCCAAGACTTCACTTAGAGGTATCTAATTTCAGTCTTCACTGTGGTTTCTGGGGTCTTAAAGGAATGAAACTACTCATGTATTCAAAGTCTTACATATAAAGAAGAGTTTACAAGATAAAGCTTTTTCAGAACTCTGCTGTGTACGGTTTGTAGGTAAATTAAGTGCTGCAATTTGTTTCAGGTCTTACCTGATTTCCTATTCCATTTTCAATGTATTTTTTCCCTGCATTGTTTTATCCTGTTGGAATATATTGGTCAATAATTATTGAAATATAATTCAAGGGGATTAAAAATACATTTTCTTCCCAAGATGGCATCATTGTACTTATGCTAAAATGTCATAGAAAAGAGCCTCAAGACTTCACAAAACAGCTAAGTTTAAAAGTCATTTCACTAATAACCAAATAAAACATTAAATTAGCTATCATGCATGTAAATGTAATTTAATAAACTGGACAAAGCTCCCAGTTGAGATCATGGCTCTACTTATCCTGTCGTGAAACAGAAAAAAAACCCATGAGTTTTGATTTCAAAAAGTTGATCAATTAGTTAATGATTGGCTAGTTTTATTATCCCAAAAATTAGGAGTAATAAATCTTTTTTCTGTGCACCTGGCAGATGCAGAAATTCTCCCTGCTTTACTATAGAAAGAGAAGTCTCTTTGAGAACTTACATCAGCTAAATCAAATAATTAAACATTGACATTAATTCACACTTTAAAATGTCCCGAAATGGTTTAGAAGAAACACTCAGTATAATTTAAATTAATTAAAATGAGAATTTGGATTTTAGAAAACATCCTTCATGTACAGATTTTGAAGTATTGTACAAAAAGTAACAAAATAACTCTCCTGTTGTACAGATGGAAAACAGGCAGAGGGCAAGTGAATTATCTATAGTCAGAAGATGGGTCACTGGCAAGGCCAAAAAGAACAGATAAATTTGAGTCCTTCCCAAATCAATGTCCTACTCACAAAATCTCAGTGCTCCATATGTTTTCCTACTCTTTTTTTTTTTCTTTTAACCCAGATCATATCAGTGATCTAGTTCAGAACTCAGTCTTGCAAACGCTTACTGTAGCTGTCATGATCTGGGGAGCAGAAGTGAACCATGAAGACTGAAGAAAATGAATGCTTTTCTAACATGCCTTTGCTTCCAGAGTTATTAGAGCATTGAGATACATTCTCAGTATTTCTAGGTATTTTTCTGCTCTAGCTCTGAAGATTTATTTCCTTGGTGAATAATGACTGTGTAGTCATGTGGGTCTTCCTGGGTTTTTTTAGATAGTAATTGAGAACATACATGGATATAATAGAGTAGATTAATATGTCTATTACCTGCACATGAAAATGGAAGACTGAGGTACCGAGGTACAAGCTGCTTATTGCCAATTCTGCCACAGACTTGGACTCTCTCCTCATTTAAATTGTAACATATTTTTTTCAGATCTGGAAAATGCCTCAGCCTCCACCTTATTGTCTTCATGTGGCTGCAAGTCTAAGTTGAGCTAGTTGCTGCAGTTTGCAGTAGTATGGGGTGAACTAGTGCTGGCCTTTTTCCTTTCGACTCCTCTTCTAGTGATATTGGAAAGTTATGGGAAATCCAGGGAGTAGCAACATTCGATAGGAGCTGCGGTTAAGCCTTCTGAGAAGGCCAGAGGCTTTCAGTACCCTCTTGATATTGTGTATAAGTATGACAGGCATGCCCCAATATGCTGTATTTCTCTGTATGTATCTTCTTCTTCTCGAGGACTAAGTGTGACTTAAAGAATCGTGTTATTTTATATAACTACAGTGCCTCAGAAAGGCATAATATCTTATATGAGAGTCAGTGTCTGATGACAAAATGCATGCATTGCTTCTGAATTTTCATATTTCTCGACTCCTGTGGAGAATGTTATCTGGTGATTTGAGTACCAAAACATTTAGTCATCGTATTTTCAGTATCACTGTATCATCTTTTGAAGACAGGTTACAGAAAATCTGTACCATCTGTTACACTTAAAAGGACACATATTAGTCATCTTCACACCTTCAAAATGAACTCCATAAGCAAAGCAAAAAACATGGTATAGAATATTAACAAGCTGAGGATGATTTTCTATTTTATTCCAAGAGCCATTCCCTTCTTCCAAGTCCTTTCCCTGTCAGCCCCTTTACACAAGTACTTTCCTCCTCATGCTTGGACACAGAAGCAGGGAAGTTTTGCTAAGGCCCTCTTTTCTTTCTTAGGATACTCCTTTCTCTTCTGCTCCATGAGCACTGATATAACTGATTTTCAAACTCACCTGCCCCTACTAAGTGACTAGCAATAAGATGAGGCCACTCTTTAATAGCCTGTAAGCTTACTTACACTGCAGTCACTGCATATCATTCTTGCTTATAGAAAAGATAATGTAGATGGATGTGCATTTAGTTGGTAAATATGCTAAACTAAGACGCATCCACTGATGTTTAAGTTCAAGCAGGTCATACTTTCTGATTCCAAAGGCTGGTTTGAAAGCTTCTGCTGCAGTTACGTGATGGAGATTTTAGACTTTATACACAAGATCTCTGATGATATTGTTTTCTATTTTATGGAGCCTTTTGTATGGATAATGATTATAATAGATGTTAATTGCAGTAATGGCCTTTTCTGCTGCATTACTTATGCAAAAGAACTTTAGGTAATTCCCCTTCTCATTGTAGCCGAGAGAATGAGTCAATGCCAGCTCCCACAGGTACCATCTAAAGCAGTAGAGGCAGGGGGAACCACAGAAACAAGGTAAAATTGCTTTTTTCTAGTCCAAGTTGTATTTTACCATCCAAAAGAAATACCTCATTAGGGAGTCTGAAAAAATTACTCATGTTCTCTGCTCTCTATTCTCACAAAGCTGCTGCATTTCTCTGAATTCTGAAAGCATGCTCACAAGACAGGCAACAATTTCAGATGTTGTGGGTTGAGTACTGGTAGCAAGATCCCACCACACACACAATGAAAGTTGGGCTAATTGTGTATTTACATAGAATTGCAATGTATTTTGAGTTCAGGACTTCCTCAAACATATTAGAGCAGCTAGTTCAGAGCCAGCAGAAGTCTACAAACCCCTTAAGCTCCCATTTGACATCAGTATATGCCTAGGTAAAGCTGCACGGGTATTTTTAAATCCTGTCTGGTATCTGAAGTTATACACATGTACCTGATGTACAGGAATGATTTCTTTTGATTAATAGCTATAATTACTGCTAACAGTCTCAGAAATTATTGGTTTTTTCAATGTTGTACTTTCAGATGATGATAGTAGCATGCATCAAACAGTCTGTACTTTCAGATAATGAGCACACTTACAGATCTGTGAACAAATTTGCTGCAAAAAGATATATTTATGCCCCAGTTCTCTTGTCTACTCCCAAAAGACGGACTCTTGTGCCCTTGTGTAGGTTCTGTGTATCGCCTAAATTTGTCAAGTAGATTATTCATCATGAATTATTTCCTGATTGCAACATGTTACAAAAAGGCAACTGAAAAAGACAAAGATGCTATACTATGGTAGAACATATCTAATCAAAGAGAACTGCCATATATCAACAACTTGCCACACAGCTTTCATAAAATTAATTTAAATTGATCAAAACACAATACAAGCAGGTTCTGTGGAATCTGAGCTGCACAAATCTAGAGCAAGACATGTTAGTTGCAATTTTCTCTTATCTATGAAGGTTAAGAGATATTTCACCTGAGACATCTTACGAGTGATTATCTGAGATAATGTGTGGATTGGATCTGACTTCAGTAAAGCTGCAAATCTGACAATAACAAATTTACATCTCTAGTTCAATTAAGTTGTTGGCCTGTCATTCATCACATTGCTTCTACTCACTGCCAGTGAAAAGTTGTGTCAGTCCTTCGGGAGTGAATTTAAGTAAGAAAAAATGCCTTTCATGTTAGATTTCTCCTGACAACATTCATTTGGCTGTACTGAAACCCTGAGAATAATACATTCTTCTTAAGTGGTTTGGGTTTTTTTATGTTACTGTTATAATTGCCTATTGAATATGTTGTGACATACAGTGATACTTACAAGTAAATCGTGGGAGAAGGAAAATGCCACTCAGTAACTGATAAAGCTATTAAGGCAAACTGTTGAGTCAAATATAATGAAGTCTCTATTGATCATCAGTTAACAGAATTCCATCCTTTCTTACTTTATTATGTAGCAGTGGATGTCAAAATGTAGTCAAGCAACTTAAGTGTTTCAGAAACTGAAGTGGAAAAAAAATGTTTATAGCGTGTGAGCTACCTGATGGTTACACTTTTTTTAGCTGCATTAATTTATTTATTTATAGGAACGTGCTTCTTTGGAAGCAGCTGCTATTTTGCACCCGTTTGAGAGTCTGCATGTCATAAACAAAGCTAGTTATTATGCAAATTAATATTAAGTGAATCTTTCCTCCATTTTCCTCCTACATTTCTTTCACTTAAAGTGAAGAGGATTTGGAAAGTAAATAGCTTTTTGTGTACTGGGGAAATAGAAAACATTCTATTTGAGTGTCTTAGCTGTTTATTTTTCTATATTTTTCTATGGAAAGCCTTGATGATGGCAAAATGCACTTATGTACTGATACCAACAAGTGTCCATACTTTCCCTGTGTGTAGCATTCTCCTTTTCATCTATGGCAGAAAGGCTCAGACATTCAGCTGTGGAGTACACTCTCATCTATCCTGTTGACAATTATTATTAAAGACACAGTTTTATAGAGAGAGAATACATTTTTCCATCAGTTGTTGTCAATGTCATTTGCAAGCCAGGTTTCTATTGTCACTGAGGTTCCAAGTGAGTAACCTGAACCACGAGAAGGTTGGCAATGTGTCTTCTATCCTCAAGCACCTTCTGCAAGGTGACAGCACTGCTAAAGTCACATTTTCTTCCTGACCATCTTTTTCTGAAGGATTAACACTAGTTGTGTTATTGAGGTCTTCCAGTCAGAAGGGAGCAAAGGGCAGTGGGAGGAATGTGTCTTGCCAGCGAAACTAATGGCTTAGACCGGACAATTAAATGGGAAATAGCTTGTGTTTTTGTTTGGTAAGCCAAGATGTAACAAACCGCCCTGAACCTCCCTGAAACTATTTCTGCGAGACTTTATTCAAAATAGTGCCAGCATTAGAGCCTACTAGGAAAACGATCAGTTCCTGCATGGATAGGCAAGAGTGGGACTGGACTAGAGAAAACTTAATTTCTTTTAATAACAAATGGACACTTGGAGATACTTTGTGTCTTTGTATATAGGTTTTTTAAGCTCTTTTAGCCAAAGAGGGAGAGAAAAGTTAAGGAGGGAAAGAACCTGACTTTTCCAAAGTCTCACCCTCTTGTCTTGTTTCCCTTAGTGATTTAACTTTAAATCTAAAACGCATAGTTTCACTATGTGAGGACTTCTTTCTCATTTGAGAATCTAATCTTTTTTATTTTTGTTGAAACTTATTTCTTTCTAGGAAACCAGCAACTCAGTTAATTGTACAGGTCTGGGTTTACCACAGAGGGGAATCATACATGTATCTGCACAGAAGTTTGATTTATGATTATCTGAAGTGCTTTCAGTCAGGGCAGACTGTGTTTTCTAGCAGCTTTCTTGTCAGCCTTGATACAGTCTGATAAAAGGAGATTTCCAAATATGTTAAAAAAACTTAATCTATTCATAAATCTTGTTTATTTATTTTAGAGAAACAAAGAAATAGAAAGGCTTTTGCTTGTTTGCATACAGTCTGCCGTTTGTTGCCTATGTTGATGAAGAAAGGACTTGGTGTTGTGGGCTGAGGCTTTGTTTTGCCTTGAAGAGGGAAGGAGTCTTAAAGTTTATGTGTTGTTGCTTGGCTACAGCCCTTGCTTTTCACATCTGCAGGGGATAAGTTGTCATGTTATGGAAGGCAAAAAGTGGGGTTTTTTTTGAGAGAACAATTTACATTCAGACTTTGAGATGGGATTCTGAAGGGCTTCTCTTAAGCATGGATGTCCTAAGATACATTGCATTGTCTTGTTTTCCTCTGGTATTGTACATCTGTATAAGGATGGCAGATGTTTGTTCCAAGTACCCTCTTTTACATATGTACAGCCTCCATTTCCCTTTGCAATCTCTTGCCAACGTTCAATGAATCCAGATATTATGGGCCAGAAAATTGTCCTATGTGACTGCTGAAACTGATCTGACACCTGTGCTCTCTGCACTTAATATTATAGCTCTGGCGTTTATAACCTTATTTTGATATGAAGCAGCCAAGAAGAGAAACCAACCTTTAGAAACACATGTAAAGGAAGATACAGCTAAACAATTATAAGCTGATACATTATAAATAAGAACGTTTCCTGTGTTAAAATTAAATTAAATTCATTTACTGTGCTTCCTATGTCTTCTAGACTGGTGTTTACTTTCAGAAATGTGTTAGTGATACTTCTCTACAAACAACCCCTGCCCGTTTTACTTAATCCAACTTCCTTTTGTGCTGCTTTAGCGTCCTCTACACAGCAGGAATTTCCATGTCTCCATCTAGTTAAGAAGTGGATAACTTCTTCCATGTTATGAGGGATTCTGAACTTGAGATCATCTAAATTCAGGTCCTAGTCTGAGCACAGTGCAGACTGTGTCTAGCACTGGCCTCCTGCTTGCAATAGAAGTTGAACAGAAAGATTGTGATAAACATTTACCCTATGAAATCACAAAGTCACAGAATGGCCGAGTGTGGAATGATCTAGCCTAACCCTTTCTACAGCAGGAACTTGTTCGCTGAAGAAGGCTCCATGACTTTCTTGAGCAACCTGTTCCAGTGTTGGACCTCCCTCCCTGTAAACAGTTTTTAAACAATTTTTTTCTTAAATTTAGATATCTCATGGTTTCCAACGTTTTTTTCAATGCTTCTTCTCTATGCACTGGGCATGACCAAGAAGAATCTGGCTTCATATTCTTTTTCTCCTCCCCACCACCCACCAATTACACATGTTGATGATACCCCAAGAACCTGCCCCAGCCTAGACGACCCCAGCTCTCTCAGTTTTCCTCACATGACAGATGTTTAAATCCCTCAGTCATGTTTGTGGCCCTTCACTGGACTCACTCCAGTTATTTCCACATCTCTCTTACACTGGGGAGCTCAAAATTGGACCCAGAACTCTACTTGTGTCCCATCAGTGCTAAGCAGAAGGTGAGAATCACCTCCTTTGACGTGCTGGCAACACTCTTCATAATGCAGCTCATCTTAGAATGAACAAATCAATATAGATATATCATAAGAAAATATTTTACTAAGATAAAAAGGAAAATATGCAGTTACGGATTATTCACGCACATGAATTTTACACTGTTTACTTTTGTACTCTGCACTTTTACTATACTCTTCTTTATGCCGTTTTTGTAAAGAGATGATATGATTCCATCTTGTTTCTAGCTGATTTGTTGGTGCTGATAGACTTAGAGGATTTTATTACCAGGCAGAAGTATCCAAGTATCTGTCATCTCTTTTAAAAAGTCCTGCTTTTTGACTGACACGTGTCACAGAATAGCAAGCTTTTTTACTCCCTTGCCTCTAAAATAGACACTCTCCCAGCCCATTTCATAACACTTTGCACTTCATCATTCATTTTCATGATGAAATCCCAAGGCGTTATATTTTTTAACCTGTTGGCTAAGCTATTTGAAGCTCTCTGTTTAATTCAAGGGTTCTTGATCATGGGTGTTTGTTGCTATGATGACTGGCAAGGGATGCAGCTGAGGCCACAAAAGAAAACAGCAGACCAGACAGATGAGATTCCATTTCCACCTAAGTCACTAACAAGGTCTGTCTGAGTTCATGAGACCAGGATTTTGCCCCAGCTCTGTTACATTTCTCCACGTTCACCTTCCTAAATCTTAAATTCACTTAAAAGAATTCCTGATGAATTGGAAATTTAGCATGAGGCTTATAAAGCTGCAAACTGTTGGATGTGGATTACACTTCAACTATGAGAGCTAACTCTAAAATGCAGACATGAACTGTGCCCACCTCCATATGTTCATGCAGTAAGTCCAAAATCAGAGAGATTAAGGGGTTTTTTTTCCTTTTATTTTTCTCTTTTTCTCATCTGGCTTTCTTTGAATGCAATGGACAGTATTGATAGCATCTTGGCAGACAGATAGTGAGAGCATGTTGCTGAAAAACTCAAATATAGGCAAATATAGGTTGAATAAAACATACCCAAGTGTGTCTTCCAGGGTCTGGCAAGCAGAGAGATGATTAAACTGGGATTTAGGAGGTATAAGAACTTTTAATAGCAAGCACATAAAGGAAAAATCCTTAGAGAATTCTGCCAAATGTTAGAATAATTATCTTTATTTCCTAAATAAAACTTGATTTGCTTTTTTTCATTAACTATTGTTAGGGGTGAATTCAAGATGCTGCCAAAGCTCTGACTGATTAATCTGAATGGTTGATTAAATTGATTAAATTTGTTTCATTATAGAAAATGGTATTTTAAACAAATTATGTGGTGGAAACACAAACTATGTTAGTGAGACACAGGTGGATTAAACCTTCCCAAACCCTTGTTTTCCTTCACTAAATTTTGTGATATACCTGGGTTAGCACACACTGAAATATTTTAGCAGTTTTATTCCAATGTATAAAGAGATTGGAATAACCATAAACCTCTTACAGGCCCTTTGGTTGCATCCCTCCTCTTCCAAGGTAAGTAGAGAGACCACTAAGTGATATGATTGCTATCTTTCTGTCTCATCCTCCTCACTACCACACTGAACAACAACCTGCACTCCCAATCATGCAGCTCTCAGGTGGCAGCATCGCTTAATCAAAGGATGTTCATCCGCAGCCAAAATATTTCCATTTTCAAGCATCTAAGGGGTTTTTTTCAGTTGAGATTCTGACCTCTTTGTAGAAATCAGAACCTTTTGGTAGAATAACAACAATAAAAATAACTGAAAGTAAAATTTTCTGTGGAACAACTTGGATGGTTTTCTATTGAATAATTTTGATGAAATTCTTCCTTCAAACCTACTTTCAGGAGAATTTAGTTTGTGGGTCTAATGTTTTTCTTTATATCATCTTATAAACTAATTAGTCAATTAAAATGTCATTTAGGTTGTTTTTAGTGTTGGATTGCTCAGCTATCTATCTACAATTTTTAGAAGCAAAAATGAGAACTACTGAGAGCAATATAAGGTGGAGGAACACTAATATTAAGATTTCCCATATGAATTTCTAAACCTTTCTGTAGTTAACATTATGTTTTTTGAAATGTGTCAGGGAATTAATCTTGCAATGTGCTGAATTTTGATTTCCCAGTGGAAATCAACCAGGAATGGTCAAGGCTATGAGCTATGTAAAATTGTCCTTTGCACAAGGGAATGCTCAGGGCTAGTTCGATGTGGAGTCAAAGTAAATGTTTGGCGGTGGGGGCAGATAGATGAGGAGAGCAAAGTGCTGAGTATTCTAGAAAGCAAAGATGGCTTTCTTGAATCTTTTGGGGGAAGAAAAAGATTCTCCTCCAAACTTAAGTTGCCATATTCACCTTTCCATTCCCACAGAAAAGGCAAATCTGTCTCTGCAGTTCTTTCTTCTTATTATTCCTTCTTCTTTCATGTAGCAGAATTATTTGGGCTGCATCCTCGCGTTGTTATAGCAGCAGAATTGAGTTCTGCTTACACCACACAGCCTGCACTGCGCTGGTGCTAAGGTCATGGACATGATTACCTTTAGCACTGTAAGGTCCTCCTACCAACCCAACTGGACTTTCACCTGCTACATTGCCACTTCAACAGCACACTGCTTTCATAGGAAAAAGGATATTTATTTGGGGAAACAGAAAACTATTAATCCTATGCCAACTACAGGTAAAAATATTCTTCATAAGCAAGGTCTCTGTGATACTGACTGAGAGTTAAATCCTTACCCAAATATTCTCTCCATCGCTTAGAAGTTAAGTAAAGAAAAATCCTTTCCTGTGGACAAGTAAATTAACTGAGAAGCTAAACAAACTCTCACAACTGAATCAAGCGCTATCAAGTAAGACAAATTCTAGACATATCTGGTTTAAAAGAGTTTTTCTGAATGATTGCGATTGACTCCTATCTATTACCACTAGACATCTTTCTCACAGGAATGGAAAAGGGAAAGAATCTGGTAATCTGATTATCAGAGTTTTACCGCTGCATGGCAAGGAGTTCTGCATGTCTGTGGCAAAGAACTGGTCCAGACCAAAACTGACTTGTAACCACTCTCAGTTACTCCATTCTGGTTCAGATCTTGATTTGGTCTCACATGTTCATATACTGCATATATGTACCTGATATGCAGTTTTCTTGCATATCCTGTACAGTTACCATTGAGACAGAGAAGGAAAAAGAAATTCTTTGCATTTACAAGGTTAGTACCTATTGCATCTTAAAGGAACTGGGGCTTGACTAAATAATTCTAATACTCACATAACATACAGATATTATCTTGAGGGTATGTCAATTTAGACACTATCTGTTTACTAACAAGCGTGGCACACTGTATCTTTAAAATCAGACAACGCCTGTGTACATAAAATGTGCCTTTAGTTATTATCTACAAATAAACCTTTAGTAATGAGGTTTCAGATCTATTGGTGGAGTGTTGATAATAAATCCTCTGTGGAACTGACTTCAGCCCATTAAGCGAGCCTGCTTCTGCCATCGTGGTTGTTAATTTGACAGGACTGTGTCACATTAAGTAGAACAAACATGTTTTCACCCACTCAGCCATCCAGAACGGACATGGCTGTTACTCTAACAACTGGATATTGATTGGAAGCATTCACCCTTCCTGACCTGGGGCTGGTACATGGAAACAGAGCCAGGACTGATTAAGAAATTGCATGTGTTTGTGCACATGTGTGCAGTGTTAACGGGCAGCATAAATTTCAAGCCTTTTGAATTCATGTCATGTTAATGCTCTGAGCATGAGATCTGTCACTCATTTCCTGCAGGGGCCGTGAAGCCTCATTTATCTTGAATTATTTATTTGTCTCTACGCTTGTACCCATCTGGTCGGTCCATGCTTTCAGGGTCCACTGCCCTGTATTGAAAAATTTGTTTATTAGCTGTAATTCTAGTAAAAATGTCTCAGGAAATGGCACAATTAAAGAAATATTGGGATTTGTTTCTGGTTTTAATCTCATCTATGGCACAATTTACCAGATAATGCATTGCTTCTGTGCCTTCTTGATACAGGTAAAGAGAATATCTTTAACAGGTCTTTTCTGTATACAACGAGCTAAGGGGGAGGAAAAAACAAGAGATTTTTTAATCGATTTATGAGAACAGGTTACCTTGCAATATAAATGTTCAGCATGCTACATTTTCTTCCTGCAGGTTTTGCTCTCTTGCTTACATTACATTTATATTTTGATGAATACATGGTCTAGTTTGTAACACAGAGAGGAGGAACTGAGGCCAGCTCTTTCCATATCCCATGCTGGCCAACTGCAATGAACTGGCATGGAAGGAATATGCTACTTGCTACCAAGAGTCGGGTAGCAAGTGGCTTCCCTTTATGATAAAATAGAAGCATGAGCTTGCAGGTAACTCTCCTGGATTAAGTGAAGTTGTATACTGGCTCTCACCTCATGCAGTTTAGCCTGAACAAAGCTATGAGTTTGTTGATGGTTCGGTTTTCCTTTGATAACATCCCTTTGATTTCTTTTCCTGCTGTCTCTCACGATAAGGGTTCCACCAACTGTATTATATCACTCAGGAAAGACTTGTGCTGCATTTTCTCAACTTTACCATTTCCAAGTATAGTTTTGACAGCTGATAATAGATTTTTACTTGCAAAGGTAACTACCATATATTCTCTTGCAATCAAAGGTCAAGTTCTGGCTATCAGAGTGAGAAATGAGAGATTTAGGCAGGCTTAACAGAGATAGAGATGAATAATCATCAAGGCCAGTTATCTATATATTTTTTCTATAAAATAAAATATACAACACATATAATGGGTATTTTACACAACATAATATGGTTTGTTTTCTAACACTAGCATGTATATATTATAAAATGCTGACATTATAATAAATACATTGTGAAATATTAAAAATAATTGCAAAATATCTGGCTTTTAAAGTTTAAATGCTTTTATTTGTGATATAAGAGATTTGAACAACCAATATAACATTACAAAAATGAAAATGTTCATTTGAAAAATTACTGGTTTCAAAGACATAGCAAAGAGATGGAAACCAAAATCACATTGCTCTGACACTTCATCATGAAAATGGGACAAGCAATGCAACAGTGAAGCAAACAAGGAAGGTCATCTGAAAACAGAAAAGAAATTTTAAGACATAATGTATTGACATAAAATATACATATAATATGGTGCTAAAAATTCAACAAAATATGGGGGAGAGAAAGCTGAACAACTAAATAATAAATGAAAGCTTATGACCAGAAAAAGACAATGCTGATCAAAGACAAAAAGAAAATTAATACTATGTGTAGAAAACTTGCTCTTTGCAATTTTAATGAAAGAACTTACTTTCAGTTTCATGGAAAGAATTTTTCCAAAGCATCTCTACTGTTATTGAAAAGGCTTTTATTTTCCAACCTTGCTTTGCTCCCAAGAATCGAAGCAAGCAGGGCAAATATTGTTTGAAAACCCTTTAAGAAGAGTGTGTGGAGTAATGAAACTTAATGTTCTTTTATTATAGCTCATAACTTGTGAAGAAATCAATCTCAGAAATATACTTTGATACTCTGTTTTGCGGAGATCATTGGAATTCAGCTGAGTGGATGTAATGATGAATAGAGATTCTGGCATCACTGAGTCAGAAGATTAAAAATTCATGGGAGCTCTGCAGAGGGATGTAAGACTGGAAGAACATCAGAATGCACAATTAGGCACAGGGGAGAACACTGCTGTGATTTTAATATAATCAATACATTTTTTTTTCATATTGCTAAGTTATAAATGTATTACCCCAGAAAATCAGACTCTTCATTACAGAACATTAGTACTATAGCATATTATGTACGTGTAATTATGTATATAACAAAAAACATCCGTCACAATGTGACAAACAATTAGTGTTTAATTGTGGCTAGTCAATATTACACTTCTAATTTTGCTATAATGTTAAAATCTGATAAATATTTCATTTGGAAATTTTAGATCAATGCTCATTAATAACTCATAAGATTAGCATTTTACTTCATTCGTAAAAGCACACAAAATTATTGGGTTTGTTTATACCGAAATTACTGTGTTTGAGCATTATTTAGCAGATGAAAAGATCTCAGGAAAAATAAAGATATTGCCCTTGGAGAGATCATTAAAAAAGGAAGCCCTCCTCCTTTTGGCTTTGTCAAGGCAAGCAAAATAAAGACCCTTTGTCTGGCACAGCAGGATTCACAGTTATAGGCTTGGATTATGTTCCCCCTTTTACAGGTGGCCTTGGCTTGTACTACCTGATAAGAATTATCCCTGCCCAATGCAGCATCTCATATCATACCCAGGCATTTTGAGAATGCTGGCTGCCACTGGACAAAGCTATATCAGGGAGAGTCCTAGCAATTAAACACTACAAATGATTTTATGCCAGTGTTTGATCCTGCACCCTGACACCCTTTAGAGTCATGGACCATAAGGAGCCTGTCAGTAGCAAAGCAAAGTGGGATCTAACTGACTGCCACAAGAAGGGGACCTGTGGTGACAAAGACCTGAGGGTCCCACTGCCCGTGGCTGGAGGGTGGACATGGTTTGCCCAAGCTTGAAGAAGAGACAACTATCCTTAATCTTCATCTCATTGGTTCCTGAAGATTACTTCTACTTCTTGTACTCCCGTGATCTCTTGTACTTGTCTGATCTCAGCCAAAGCATCTTTCTGAATATTGTGTTTCAGATTGAAGAAACCCTCAAAAGGATCATATCGTGAAAGCAGTTAACACTCTTACAATGTGCGCTTTTTGATCGTTTAATAGAAATCCAGTTCATAATGAATATAATGATAACAATGTAAGAACTCTCTGGTCTTTAAATGAAAGCATTTAACCGAGGTCATACACATTTTGTAGCCGCTTTACAGAACTGAGCTTTATGGGCATAACATCTTTCAGACTCTTAACATGTATTAATAGAAACTAATATTTAAAATTCTTCAATGGACCATATCTTTCTAGAGGAATAGTTCTCAGTCAGTTGCTCCTTTCACGTATTGTCTTACTCCTTCCTCACTGATTCTACTCTTTTAACTTTCTAAGCATGCTAAAATTAATCCATATTTCCTAATAGCTTGGGGTTGGGGTTTTTTTCTGAACAAGAGACATAATAAGCTGAGAAGGGAGGCATCATGCTGTGCTCTTTGAGTGTGATATATTGTATAAATTCTGATATAATATATATATTCTTATTTGAGTAACACATAATTAATAGATAGCAAAACATTTTGGGGAGAGGACTAAAATTTACTAGGAAACACATTGACATTGGAGTAGTTAGCTTAAAAATGTTACATAGAAAAACATGATAGAGATCACAGTAGAACCTGTGCTCTCTCTTTGTTTCTGTGCTGTTTACTGGATTAGATTGTTTCTTCTATGGTAATCGTTAATGACATTTAATAGATCTCAACTCCAGTTGAGATCCACCCTTAACTTTCTCTCAAACCCATTTCACTCAATATATAACATGTTTCAGTCCCCTGACCATACAGGTGGCTTTCATTGGGCAAAGATCCTTTTCAGTTAGCAGTGTCTAGCCTGGAGTGGATGGGATTATTCCATCCCAGGTGCATAACTTTGTATTAACATCAGGTTCCTGTGCCCTGCTTGGAAGTTGCCCAGTCTCCCCCGGTATATGTCACAGACAAAAAGGCTGATCCTGTGGCTTTTATTCATCTGTTCATTACAACTGTTCCAAGCTATCATAGTTTTCATTATCAAAGTGTCAAAGTGTGTGAAACTGTATGTCCTACTTCAAGGAAAATAAATTATAGTAGAGGAAGCTAGCTGAACCAGGCTCTGATTTCAACTGCCCTGTATCACTTTGATTAAATCAATGCTGGATGGGGCTATCAATAACATTAGGTGGGTTTGATTAAATTGGAATGCTTCTGACAACTATGAAATACCCTTTGAGTAATAAAATGTTCCACTTCTTGTCCTTTTCTTTGCTAGGTTTCACCTGTGTAAAGGGAAAATATTCTCTGTACCAGTGAGCAAAACAAGTCTTCAAATCCACTAGATCTGTTGTGACAAGGAAAAACAATTAGAAATTGTTCTTAGATTGGGTTTCAGATATGTGGCTTGTCCTCGGGTCTATGCCTGATTTTACAGAAATGCAAGACCTGCAAACTAAATAATTGCCTGATTTTACAGAAATGCAAGACCTGCAAACTAAATAATACTTTACTCATTGGGTTTAGGTTTTTTTGTAAAAAGATATAAATCTGATCTCTGGCAGAAAAGTATCAGTGTCTCATCTTTATGTTTCAGATGTACTCTTTAATTCTGTTGTGTTTTCTTTATAATCAGGAAGTACACAGCCTTGAATCTTTTTCTCAGTTTTCCTCCTGTCATTCTTCTACTGAATGCACAAGGCATTTTCTTTATGCATGCCACAAGCAGCAACAGTTATGTGACTAGAATGAGAACAAAGATGCTCTCCTAACATCATTTTGATCATGCTCAGAAATCCCAGTAGTCTTTTTGGTCTTCTGTACCCTTTACTTGAAATGAATAGGAAGAAATATGTCTGTCTCATTGACCTAGATATAGTTCCGATATGATTTATTCTGCAAAGGAGATTGTAGTGTGATGCTGCCTTTCCTTCATTGAAGAGAAGTAACTGATAAAATAGATGTTTAAACATTTATCACTGAGTATCTAGTAACAGTCAGCAATTTAAATAAAAGTTCTCCAGTATGTTAACAGGTAGTGCTGACAATTCTCAATGCACTTGGTTTAGATTTTCAGTATTTTATTTAAAATCCCAGTAGCTAGGTAAAATGCAGGGTTTAGTTTTGAAGCTTACAGTATAGTCCAGTGTATTTATTCAAGCAGAATTTTAGTCAGTCAAGGCTCATTGGTTTTGGGTGCCCATTGATGTCAATGGATTTTCTGCCCTAACAGTTGATTAAGGTGCTCTCCAAAACTGTCTTTCTGATAACTTGAAAGTTAAATCTATGCCATGATGAATATATATGTGTTCCCCTTTTCTAAGTGGCAATATCATGATTGTTAGTGGTTTCTTGTAGCATTTGGGTCACTGATAGAATGATCACCTCTAAGAATTTCTCCTGAGTAATGAAAGACTAGTTTTAAAACTAAAAACACAAATCTAAGTTTGCCAAGTGCTTTCACATTTAGGGCATAAACTAGCATACACTCAGAAGAGGCTACTAGGATCTGTGCCATACTTACCATACCGATTGCTACTGTGCACACAAAAAACAACTGAATTTTGCTGTTTCATCCTTTGTTACTTTTCAATCGCACTGCATATGTTTATGAGAGTACAAAAACTCTGTAAGAAATCATTGCTCTTGGGCATTCATGTGAAAGGTTAAGGGGCCAGTGTGATGCCTGTAATATTCCAGGTGAAATTTTAACAGGATTTTGAAAGTATTTTCTCTCTTCAGATTAGGACAATTAAGTAAAATACGTACAATGATTTCCATTACCTTTGCAATTAGCCAAAACAGTTTTGAGGGCATGAATGGAAATACATCAAGAAGTAGTTTCTAACATGTGGTACACTACCATTTATTTATGCAGCTGATGATGTGTACAAGGACAATCTCAAACTTAATTATTTTGTCTTGTGCCAGCTCTTGAATTCCACTGCTATTTGCTGTGGGCCAGAATCATTCTGATCTCTTGTACTTCTGAAACTTTGTGTCTATAATTACCTGCCAGCCCCATCTGTGTACTTGCACAATCTTACATGACAAAACTTCTGGAATACTTCTTCTATATTGTGAGCAGGGAGTATTCAGAGCATGGATATAGTCAGCCACACAACAATTTTGAGTATCTGGTAGCTGGAAACTAGTTATGTATTCTGTTCCTTTTCTTTACCAAACAGTTTACATTAGAGCCCCACAAACATATAAATAAAAAAATAGAGTTTTAACAAGGCAGAAGTTATGAAACAGAGATGAACTAATAACATGGTTTATTTGTTGTTGCTATGTGAGAAATAGCATGCAATCTTATGTCCCACAAAAGAACTTCTGAATGATTTTAAATTCTCTGTCTCTTTAAGAGGCACTAGCCATGTATCCTACTGGGTGTCTCTGTCTGAACTGGATGCTTAACTCTAGATGTTGGTTAATTCCTTGTGAATGAGGCCTGCTGCTTGGTCAGTCTTTTGGACTGTTAAAAATTCATGATGCGATGGTAGACATAATGCTATCCGTGTTGAACTGTATATGAAGTAAATTAAATTTATTAGCAAGTCTACCCTCTAAAGGCCATTAGCTAAGCAATAAATCAACAAAGGATACCACAGCATGATGAAACTGTTGTAGCCCAGGGTTATTACAACACATGGGGCACCATCAGAGGACTCTAATCCTTCTCAAGAGAAATAATTTTTTACAGCAACATCCACTGAACTTCCCTTAATGATACAAAAATTATTGGGATGAAACATTTGGCAAAGCAATATTAACATTGCTAAACAGATTGCTTATAGTCACTTTCTCTTTCTGAATTCACATCAGTATTTTCAGTAATGAATACAACAATCCAGTTTTAAACCAGAGATACGCTGAAATCAAATGTTTTGTATTTAATGCAGTTTGACCATAGAACTATTTCCTTCTAATTTTAATGTTAAAAGATCAGAAAAATATACCTGAACTAAATATGACATTCTTTATTCAACTTTAAGGAGTGCCCCAGTAATCCCACCGTGTGTCTGAAATGATGCAAAACTATTCTTCTGCAGGCAGGATGCTTCCAAGCTTGGGCAGAAGATGTGAAAGTGGAATTCTGATTGCAACTTTGATACACATATACTTCTCTGGAAACAGGTGGAAAGCATTAAGCTGTCTTTAAAAGATTCAGTGTCACCCAGTGCTGAGAATTTGCACTGTATTAAGCTGCCATTGGTGGTTTTAGGCTCATTTAATGACAGACACCACTGGAAGCATGATATGCCTTGACTGGGAATAGGGGAAGAGACCGATCTGTCAGGACAAAGAGCATGTGGGTCACTACATTTGTTCCATCTGGGCTGAAAACAACAGACTGCTTCAACAGGAACATATTAGCTGAGAGCAGTTGTGTCAAGAAATACTTTTTGCTGCCTGAACAGTCAGGTTTCAAAGAGCATGGAAGTGGCTTGGAGTGAGAACTGCCCTGTATTATTTCCATATGTTGCCTCTCCTGAAGGGAAAAAGAAAAATATCTGCTAGGCCTTTGGAGAAAGCTGGGGAAGAAAATCAGCTCAGAAATCTTTGTCACCTTTTTCAGTATTAGATGAAAAAATTAATCATATTTCCTGAGCCAAGGCTAGCCAAAATTCAGACATGATGAGGTATTCAAGTAAAACAAGATAAATATGGGCAACTGAGAAATGGCTTCTGTGACCTAAATACAGTTATTGAATATACTGGGCATTGGGTTTGTGGGACTTTTTTGCTTTGAAAGAAAATTAGATAGTGTTTTATCTCCTATATAACATGTGGTCACAATGGAGTGGATTCATCTGAAGATTTTTGTCTCCTTTCCCAGCTGTTCCAGTTCTATCCAATCTTTTTAGTAAAAAGAAATGCCAATAGTCTGTTCTGAAAATAATGCAGAGCCATATGTTCTCCTCCCCCCAGTTACGTGATTTAGAAAGGTATCTGTTATGTGACCAAAGGCAGACAGGCACCAACGTACAATGCACGTACACCAGGATGCACAGTAGCAAAGCCAGCATTGTTTTCATGAATACATGACTGAAATGTTCTCATCTGATGATGCCATGAGCACCTGTTCTGGTCAAGGACGTGGCACCTCAGGACGCCAAAGGCCAGACAGGTTTTGTGGTAACGCTTCCTGGGAACAGGGAATCGGAGAGCAGGCATTGAATTATATTGGTGAGTCAGAGTCAGCCCACAGTCAGAGGCTGGACATTCGTATACTGACAAATTTACTCATAAATGCTGCACTCCTCCTTTAAGTGAAGTTATGCAAAAATAGGTCTGAGCAGTCATATTAATTTTGTTCTTGTTTTCTACATTGTTCAAGATCTAACATTTTAATTTTTAAGTAACCATTTTAATACGCAGTGTCTCCTATAATTCTTAATTCTGCCTACAAAATTACATCTATTTCAAATTCACAAGGAATTTGGTTTTGGAAATTCTGGATGCATAGACCATTGGAATTTTTGGCTCCCTCTCAGTTAAATAGACCCAGTTGGGCAAAAGCAGAGAAGCAATCATGCATGGATACACAATCAGGTTTTTTTAAGTATTGGCCAGGATATGCTTAACAGAAATACCATAAACCTGTAAAAAGTTACAGCTATTCCTGGTAGCGACAGTAAAACTTCAAAAGCGTTTAGTCTACCCTTGTCCTACAATTTCATCTTCTGTTTTTCCTTTGTGTATATTTCTCAGACAAAACGCTAACAGCAAAATCATTCCAAACATGTGTCTTCTATTAACTTTTGAACTCAAAAAACTCCTAACACTCCATTAGAATGATTTCCCCTCTCCCTAAGATACCCTGGCACAAATCATAGAGCAGCTTTAAGCATTAGTTGCTTGTATCTGAAAGTACTGTAGTCCTTGAAAAAAAAAAAAAAAGTCTCTCTTTCAAAAAACAGAAGTTTAATTCTGAGTTGTGGCCCAGAGGCACTGCAGGCTTCTGCTCCAAATTATTGTAGATGAATTTGATAGCCTGAGGTTGTGTTAGTTGAGATTGATTGAAACATCAGTCGGGTTTAATCCTGCTGTTGCGGAGAAAGGAATATAAATTGCAAAACAGACTAGTAGCCCTGAATGAGATGATCAATACATAAGCTATCCTAGAAATCTGAGGCATTAATTTCACAGGAACTATGAACTTATTTAGTAGAAACTGTGCTAAAATGACTAAGATCCATATCAGAAGGGAATGATTAATGTTTTTATGGCATTTTATTAGAGTAAGTTTAAGTTCATTTTTCAAAAGCATGATTGCACTTGCAGTTTTTATATGGCTCCATGAAAGTATTTCCTCAGATTGAATCCCATGAATTTTCTTTTGTGTGAATGGAATTGAGCTTTCTAGTTAAAAAATGATGAACAGTAATTAGGACATAAATAATTTAAAGGTCTTGTAGTTTAAGCAGACATAAAAACTGGCAGGCAATTAAATTCATGGTAAACTCTGGGGGATGCTGGTGGAAACAGGTGGAAGCAAGTATTTTATGAGACCTGAGGACAAGCTTGAAGGCTCAGGAGATGGTGACTTGTGGATGAAAACTGGCATTTTTCAATCTAATGTTGGCTTAACAAGATGTATGGGAAACCTTATTACACTGGTGCATAAGCCCCCTGTGGGGCAGAGGGAGGCTAAAGCTCCCTGTTTAGAGCTGCAGATGGGAACAGGCAGCCCTGTCTTTGAAAGCTTTCTCCTGCTTCCATCCTTTTATATGCATAAATATCTGTGGTGTGCATAGGCTTTCGAGACCAGTTTCACAGCTACTGTGAAATCAAGCAAAGAGCATCCTCACAAATGAGCAAAGCTTGCCAGCATCTATGAGTTTACTTAGAAGTGTAAATATTAAGAGCCTTAATACATTGTACCTACCCTGCCCACATGGAAGTGGGAAACTCAGGATAAGTAAACGTTGCCAGAATCTCTCTGCCTACTGGGAAAAAATGCAACATTTTAAATATTCAGCCAGAAAAAGAGGTTGTTTAATATTAATCTGCCTTTATATGAATATGCATAACATGCATTTTATGCATTCATCTGCCTTTTTATTCACATGCCTTTGTATAATGCTACATTACTGCAATTAGTAAACAGCTTACTTAAAAAGGAAAACCTACAATTATTTATAAATTTGTAGACTATGTTTGTAGAATAATTTACATTTATTTTTAGGAAAGGTGTATCAATTGTGTTGAACTACAAATCACTTTTTATTAGCTGTATGATTCAGTGTGTACACATCCACATGTCTTCATTCTCCTTACGTGCGTTATACATTTGTAGTAAGTAGCATGAACTCATAGGTGTGGCCAAACCAGCTGATCTAATAAATGTGCGTATAATCAGTATTTACTTTGAACATCGAGAAAAATATTTACTTTCATCACCTTATGCTAACTACCTTTAATTACATGAGCAAGCTAAAGAACTTAGAAGAACACAAGAACTAAGTACAAGGCTATCATGAAGATATATAGTATTTTTTTCAGGTTGCTGAGTCTGTCTTGTTATTTTAAAGTAGCTAAAGACATTATTTGTTTGTTTGTTTTTATTCTCTGGGCTTGGGCTGCCAAACAAAAGATGGTAATATACTATAACCTAGCACAGACTTTATGGCTACCTTATGTGGCAGTATTTTTCAAAGCACTATTAAAACTCTTGTAGAAATTTAAAGTCATACTGTGGATGTGTCATTGCCTTAAAATGGCACTTTTCTTTTTTAATTCTCCCAGGAAAGTGGAAATTGCAGCTCTACAATACAGGTTTTTAATTGCTGTTTAACACACTACTTCACTGGTGATGTAGACCAAAGCTGGTTGTTCTTTCCTGAGAAGGTGGAACACTTTGAATGCTACACAGAAGGCAGAAAATCCAGCCTGTAGAATAAAAACAAGATTTCAGTAGTTATTCCTATTCTACTTAGGAGAAAATCATCTTCATTTTGGAATTTCTAAAACAAAAATTCTGAAAAACAATTTAAGAAGTTTAGATATTTTGTTTCTACTCTGTACATAAGAAAAACTACAGGCTTTCAGTACAGGAGTCCCAAAAAAGGGTGCTTGATTCTTGACTCATCTTTTGATTTTTCAAATAAATGACATTTCACTGAAATCAGAGTGTTTCAGCTTTGGCCGAGAAGTGCATTGTTACACAAAATATTTCAATTAGATACTTTCTAAATAACAGTTTCTTTTTTATTTAGTTTAGTTCTCCCTGCCAAAAATTCCCGTCTCTTTAGTATCAGGACTCTGGTGTTGGAAGCAAGCTGAAAAACTTTTGGCTCTGACTCCTCAGAAAGGCTCCATGGAAGATATCTTCACTGGAGGGCATTTATTTCTCTGTATTCTTTCTGCTTTCCTGCAAACACAAAGTTTTAGTCCTGAAGCATCTGTGCATAACTCTTAGCAAATAGTGAAATTTTCCTTTGCAAAGATTATTTTACCAGTCCTAGCATTTTTACAGATTACCATGTATTAGACATCTACACTGGTGGCAGACTTGATAATATCTCGCAGGCTTTAAACTCAGCTCTGTGAACAACTAAACTGCATGGGATTCAGTTCTGTTTTTACTGTAACAAAGAGAAGGTGCAACTCTAATGTATTTAATCAATATGGCCTGAGCACAGTCTCCTTAGGAAACTGTGAAGGGCACCACTGAGGTAACTATAACTGAGCTGTCAGTATTTCAGCAAAGGTGTGACCATGCTTAGTAGTTTTGCTCAAGAACCAGCCTTCTAATTCAGACAGTTCAGTGAGAATTACAAACTTTAATTTAAAAAATAAAAAGCAGATTTCTAGTTCTCATACATATGGAAGAGATCTGAACAGCAGAATGTAATGACATTGTTATGATGCTGAAAGCACAGGCAAACAGCTGATTAAATTAAATTTTAACTCATGAAAATGATGATTATTTTCTCCCATAACCATTAAGTTTTAATGCCTGACTAATGCTTTGTGAATATTAGAGACTAGATATTAAAGACTCTGTTCTCAGATTCCATGCACTCAAACATTGCACTAAAATATAGTGATTCTTAATTTGGTGGATGTGCTTAAATATAGTAATCTCTCATTTAGTAGAACAGCCTTGGTTCACTGCCAGGAGACCTCTACACCTCTGGAGCCAGAGGTAGACCTGGCCCATTTGGAAACTCTGCTGTGTTACGCAGACTACATTAATGCTATACGTGTCATTACATTAAAGTATGTTACAGTCTAAAAATGTTTACAATAGCTTTCTTTCAGTTTTGAATGAGTTAAGTAACATTCAGATCAATGGGGATGCATAGAAGGATCCCTGTGTTATGGAGCATACACATTGAATTGTACAATTTTGTGATGTAAAATAATACTGTGAGCTATTAGGGCACTGTTTTCTTTTTATAATCTGCATCAGATTTCTGTACTGTAGAAACATACTTAAAAACTCCAGAACCCCCTAAAGAATTTATTATTTTTAGGTCTTTGGAGTATTAGTGCCCTTTAAATCCAGCCATATTTCTTTAACTAAACCTGGTTGTGTGTGTGTAACTGTTAGTAATAATAAACTACTTTGCATACCCAAGAAAAGGTTTTAGCTTGCATTACAGCTTAGCACAGAATGCACGGTGCATAGCCGAGCAAAGTTGTTTTGCCACTAATGAAAAGAATCCCATGTTTGCCAAGAATATTAAAAAATAAAATCAGTAGGCTTACTAATATTTTCTTCTTTACTGAAGAATGAAAATACATCTGAATATGGAAATTAATAATGCATATTATTGTGGAGGAAATAATTTCCTTTTTAGCTTTTTAGACATTGCCATAAATCTTCAGATACAGTTTTCAGAGTTGCACAGGGTATTTAAGTATTTCCTTTTTATTTCGATGGGAAATGAACGTAGAAATCCCACAGGTCTGGATTTCCAAAGCACCTTGAAGGACTGCTGATTTTATTCAGAGTTCTTCTTCACATTTAGGGAAGAGAATATTTTAAGTCAGCATGCCAGCAATGGTGTCCACACAACCATTTGAGAAGTGTTTTTCTTGCTGTGAAAGACAAAGACATCAGAAAAGTGGGTAATGATGACTGAAAAGGCTCATTTGTAAATGAAACAGGTGATCACTATATTGCCAAAGTTACTGTAGCCCATAACAGTCATTAGGACCCCACTATACTAGGTACGACACATACAGGGTAAAATAATAGATATCCCAGAAAAAAAGCATAAAATCCATATGGAAATGAAGCATGAATGAAAGCATCACTATACTAATCCTGCATGGAGGGATGAGGCTTTGAGCTACCAGATCTATTGGAAGGTGTCCCTGTCAATGGATGGAAAGGGGTGATCTTTAAGATTCCTTCCAGCCCAAATTATTCTATGATTCTATGATTATACATGTGGGAAACTGAATGAATTGATGTGGAGGCTCTTAAAGTGTTATATGTTAAAAATGCATTATTATGGCTTCATCCTTTGTTTTAATATATACTTCATTTGGGAACTTACGAATCAGGTTAAAAAAATTATTTACTCCAAGATCTTAAAACCTAATTAGGCATTTTATTTCTATTTAATAGCAGTCTAATAACTCTGAAGATCAGTCTTCAAACTGTTGAACCTAAATCCATTTGATTTTGAGTTAGAGACTAGAGTGGCAAGAGGACCTTGAGTCTCATAATCACATGCCTGGCAGATCCTAACTCATTTGCTTTGCCACTGCATGGAAACCACAGCTCAACACAAAAAACCAGTCAGGCTTAGTGATAATATGCTGTACAAAGGCTAGAGTACCAACCAAGGACCTGTAAATTGCTATGAGGAAATCATGATGAGACAGGTGTAGCTTGAACTCATCTCCTTTCCAGGAATAAAAAGTTTGTCAGAAATGCGGATCAGTTATTTTTTTTTCATTCAGTCCTGAGCTCTCCCTGGAATCAAGCAGTTCAGCTTTTTTTCTGAGGTGAAGCCAATATTTAAAAAGAAGTAGGTACTCCAGGACTAACATGGGCTATAGATTTGAATTCAGTTCACTACCAAGTGATAACTTCTTCCCACCTTCCTTCTACCTCCTTTCCCTTTCTTTTCCCTCTCTCCCTATTTCCCATTCCTTGCCTCCCTCTCCCTTCCATTTCTCTCTCTCTCTCTTCCTTCTGATTTTAGTCACCAGCCAGTAAAACACTGTAGAATAATACATTGCCAGTCCCTCCTGCCTGAAGCTATCCCATGCCGAGTTGAATGATTAAATATTTATGGAGGTCTGCAAGAGAGAAAGAGCTTGTTTGAGACAAGGGAGACAGCCTACAGCCTAGTGATACCATTGTGTTAGGAAGGGTGAGATAGGCTTTTTATATCCAATCAATAAGTAATATAAAATATTAATTATTTAGCAGAGGAAGTGTTAGGAATCTGATCTTTTTCATGTGACACTGATTGTGTTACTATTTCTGGTTCTCATTTCTAGAGTAAATTATTTATACAAAAGCAATGTATGAGAAATGTAGTTTGTTTTGCAGTGTTGCACATGGGGAGGATTGTCCTACCTTCATATGATGGATTCTGAGAACACCATTACCATATAGGAACAAGACATCAGAATCATAGTACAGAGGCACATGCCATGCTCAGTCCTCAGCAAAAGTCAAAAAGAAAATCAAACATTAGGAACGACCAGAACAGGAAAAGATAATGAAGAGAAAACTGCATTAAGCCATTGAATACATACATGGTTTGCTGACACCAGATATGTTGTTGACAGTTACGGCCACACAAAATATGTACTAGAGCTGGAAAGGTTTCATGGAAAAGAAATTAAAAATAATAGAATGACTTCCACATAGAGAATGACTGCGTAGGCTAGCAATCTTCAACATGGAAATATAAAACAACTTAATTAGGACAGAAGTCTTCAAAACCATGAGTAGTATGGTGAGCTGTTGTTTGTCTTTTCCAGCAAGAGAAATAAAGACCATCAAATTAGGGCAGTAGGGCCTGACAAAACCAAAACCAAACAATCTCCAAACCTCACCCCAGACACACAAAAACCAAACTACAAAGGAAGTTGTATTAGGCCTGTGAAGTTGCTTTTGGACATTCTAGATGATAAAATGTAGTGTGTCAAGAGGGGACTAATAAGTATTTGGAAGAGAGATTCATTGAGGATTACTTAATAGATAAATACCAGTGGACTGCGGGCATTTTCCAAGCTGAAAATTGTTGGAGGCCAGGAGACCATTAAGATGGGAAATATTTCATATACCTGCCTTGTTTGTACTCCTCCATAAGTGCTCTCTGTTGTTTGTCATTGGATCCAAAGCAGTAAGCTGTGGTCTGAACAATTATAGCTATTCTTTTGTTCTGTAATTCTTCCTTGCATAAGCAGTAAAGATGGGTTGAAAGGTTGTGTCCAAACCAAACATTATTCCCTGTAATGGGAGCATTGGAAACAAATACCCTCACACAGAGGAGATGCACAGATTTTCTGCATCACATTTGAATGATCTTTGATTTAAATCTTCCAAATCTCAGAATAATTCTTTAGTCATTGCCTAGGAGATTTTGTTCATGAAGACTCCATGGAATCAATGACATGATTTTGATACCTGATAATTTTGTAGCCTGAAAGTTAACAGCATTATGGGTAAAACATTCTGGCATCCACCCACATGTTCATTGAAATATGTGTGTGTCAAATGATTCATCTTGATCCTCACAGACTTTTTGCTATTCTTGAAAGTTAGAAGACGCGTTTGGTTATTTACAGAATGAAAACTTTTTTTGACAACCAAAAAACATACGGGCGAAAAAGAGAACAGATAATGTTGTACCTGTCAGTCTGAAACAGCATTAATGGAAAACTGCCTGATATTGCTGTATTTGTTCTAGACCCAAAAGCCAGAGATATTTTTTAGCTCCAAAGCACTAGCAGGCAGAGTTAACTGCATTATAATGATCACTTGGTCAGTAACATTTGGAGCAATATTTATTTAGCCTAATGAATTAGCAATTCATTAGCATTCATTCTTGACAATTCTCAGGAATTCACTACAAAAAGAAAACCAAATATTATTATCTGTACTACAGAATCCAACTTACTAAAATAAATAAGAATAGCATCTTATGGATGTGGTGTTGAGAGGCCTGCATCAAGAATATTTTCCATAGGTACTTTTTGGTCCTTTAGAAATAATCTTACATGTTGCAAGGACTAGACATAAACTTGTGAATCCTCATATGTACCCTGCTGCTATTCAGACAACCATGTTACATACACTGTTCCAGAAAATGATCGAGCTTCATCTTAAAAGTATTAAGTATTTTTCTCCCCAACATCCATGCAGAAATGTGGTCCAGGACTTCGTTGACCAGATAGTCAGACAATTGATGATCTAACTTTCATAAATTATAAATTAGTTTGTAATTAAGTCCTTATCTGACACTGCCTCCAGTTTCCTGTTACCACTGAAGGATATTGAAATTAATCAGATTTGCCGATTTCTACAACTATAGAATATATCCATATACTTCAGTAAGTGACAGATGGAGAGTCCCATTTATGCTCATTTGTAACAGAAGTATTTCATCACTTTCTCCCCACAGTCATCAGTACCTTGATGTACCTATGACCACCAGTACCTACGACTCATTTTAGAGTCTCAGCATGTTCATGATAACGTATAGCGTCTTTGGGATCTCTGTGTAGTTTTTCAGATATATCTGTGTAGGGGTCTGGCTGATTGGTGATTTTTTTCCATTTAAAAATTATTTTTACTCTAGGTGTAAACCAATTGCTGTCAACATAGAGAATCAACAGGCAATTTAAGAAAAAATATTTTAAACTTTCTGACATGCCTTCTGTTACTTTTTATCACTTGCCAAATAGCTCCTGCTTTAATCATAACCTTAATTTTTATTCTGGTAAGTTGTGGATCTCCATCTTTTCAATTGCTGGAACAAAATCCCTTCTGCTGATTAAATCTAACTATCTAAATCAGTGGCATTTTGTCTTTCTTCAGGTTTCTCAGTGCTGGAGTTCATATTAAAGGACCTCAAAACCTTTTTTTCTAGACTCTACTCAGGTGTTGCCTCCATCATATGCTCTAATGAAATTCTAATTCTCAAAATTAGCCTTGAACATCGCATCATGATAATAAATTGTTTTTTCTTTCCTCATCAACATTGTTATACTCCATTTCTTTCACAATCTGCTTCATGGTAAAGAAAGAAAAGAGGTAAACTTCCAGTGGTTAATTTTTGGTGTTTTTCAAGAGTAAAGCACTTTTTCCACCTTGTCACCCAGCACGGACATTACACAATGCTTTAGGAAGTGTTCTTTTTATGGACAATACCCTGGTGACACAAACCAGAGCAGCAATGGCAGCAGCAGAAGTAGCTGAGGTGGTAGCATATTTTTTAGTGGATGAAACAGAAGAACTTGCCGAACCTGTGAGAATGTGACCCACAGGAGAACTTGTTGCCAACTTTCTCTCTTTTATAACTTTTCCTCTTTATTTTTCATTATATTTGACATTTTCCTGAGACTAAATTTGGGTAACTGTAAGAAGCTTATGGCAATGAACAGAAGAAATAGAGTCTGCCGTGATATGGAAAGTAGACAAAGAAAATATGAAAAAAAATCTTGGAAAAAGTGTTTATGAAGTGCTTGTGATCCCTCCTTGTCTTAAGATGCTGGTAGAGCTGAAGTTCTCTGTTACTGGCATAGTTGCTTATATGTAGAATCAAATGTCATTAATTTTTTTCCATGATTAGAACTGGTTTGTTTTTCCCTTTCTTACTTCACTTGACAAAGGGTTCCAGTCTTGGCTTTCAAGTTAGAAATTACCTACACCCTCTCAGCTGGACTTCACTACAATCTCTACAATACATTTTATACATTTTTTCTATAAAAAATAACTAAAAACAAAGGATAAGTGAAAAAATGTATTACTCAGTAGTGTTTACCACAACTCTCTGGGCCTGACCATCCAACCAGTTTTCCACCCAGGAGAGTGTGCGCCTGTCCAGGCCAGTGGCAGCCAGTTTCCTAATCAGAATGCCTTGAGAAACTGTGTCAAAGGCTCTACTGAAGTCCAAGAAGATACATCCACAGCCTCTCCCTCATCCAGTAATCAGGTCAACTTGTCACAGAAGGCGATTGGGTTAGTTTGGCAAGACCTGCCTTTCATGAACCGGCATTAGCTGGGCCTGATCACCCGGTTCTCTTGCATGTGCTGTATGACAACACTCAAGATCACCTGTTCCATGACTTTTCCCAGCACTGAGGTCAGACTGACAGAACTGTAGTTTCCTAGATCCTCCCTCCAACCCTTCTTGTAAATGGGTATAACATCAGCCAGCCTCCAGTCCAATGGAACTTCCCCAGTCAGCCAGGACTGCTGGAAGATGATGGACACTTCATACCCCTGGGAGACAAGCGTGCCCCATCCCTGGTAAGGAAGCCTGGAGGTGTCCAGGCAAGTCCATGATCAAAGAACTCAAAGTTTTGCTCCTCACGCCAGGTTTGGAGCCAGGTATTAACTGACTGATTTCTCTTGCTCTCCCTCTTCATTCCATGTTGTCGGAATGGTGGAAGTAAACACTACTTCTGTCCCTGAGCCCTTCACCATTCTCTCCAGAGCCCTGAAGTCCCTCTTAATTGCCCTCAGCTTCCTTCTCTGGATATCGCTATTGCCTACTTGGAGCACTAACAGAGGGTAATAATCTGTAGGTTTTACCAGGGAAGGAAGCTTTCTTATGCATTCTTTCACAGAGGCCCCAAGCAGGCAGCAGACCTCCCTGTGCAGTGAGTCCGATCTGCAGATAGGGCCCTCTGTTCCCTTCGGAAGGGAATCCCCCAAGACAATCACTCTTCTTTTTCTCAGAGGTTATTTTGATGGTCATTTGGGGATGGTGTAGCCAAGGGAATGTTTCTAGGCTGCAGGAGCCATCCTTCTCCTCTTTGGAGTTTGATTCTACTTGCAGCGCTTTGTACCTATTCTGCAAGGAAACCTCGGGGTTTGTTGTCTGAATGGGAACAACACGCTTTCTGCGCCGGGCAGGAACTTGCAGCCATTCCCCAACTTTTTTCTCCTCCATCTTGCATTTAGTGGATGGGGGGTTCTCAACTGTGCCCACTCTGGCTGCCTGCTTGGTTTGCAAGAGGCAGCATAGGGTGTTGATCCACTGGTCTATCTCCCTCTCACATTTCCTAACAGCCCTCAGTCCAGTTACTTCCTCCCTTGGCTCTGGCACCAAGTGGAGGAGTTCTCCCACACAAGCACAGCCTTAAAAGTCAAAAGCAGGGTGTCCAGCAGACTACTAATGCAATGTTGGTTCCACTTAGAGAGAAAAACAATTTTCTTGGGCTTTCATGGTGATGGCATCTCATCACCATTGTTTTTCACCAGATGATATGGGGTAAGTACTGACAGTGGCAGTAGATTCATGTGGAATGCACAAAGGCTCTATGCAGTGTTGCAACTGAGTGTGTAAGATTTTAGTAGCTTTTAAAATAATTTTAATATTCTTCCTTTTAAAAATACATTCATAATTACTGTAGAGATGTTACTAGACTTTAGGAGGTCTAGGATGCAAATTTCAGGGATGATTTCAAACATCAGATGGAGAGACAAGAGGTAAATTTAGTTAATTTGGCTGAGGAGCCAATGTCTTTGGGTTTAAAAGGCAACCACTGGATCATCAGAAGAAATCTGCCTGATTACTTCCATTTTCTTTGTTTTTAAATTTATAATAAATCCTAATGATAGACAGTAGTGGTAAAATCATTTTAGCCTGTTGTATTTAATTATTTCTGTATGGTTGGTAAGTGAGAAGAGGCCAGGCTTTTGTACCAAGCCCGTCTTTCTACACTTTATTGTATGTCAAGCCAAATGTACAGAAATATTCTGTGAAAAACCACTATTGCAGGTTGTAATTGAAGTGAAATAGAAAAAGAAGCTCTGTTTGCTTCTATTGTGCAAAGAACAGCAACAAGACAGCCTAATGGGCTTCTCTGCTTTATGTGTTGTGAGCTGCACAAAAACTCAGTAGTTGCATTAGCGAGATGGGAAAAGTGATGAGATAGATGCACTACCTCCTCCATCTCCTCTCCTTGTTACCCCCACATATGTAAGCAAACATCTTTTAATGAAGCGCTTTTGTATTTTGTCCATCCTTTCATGTCCTTCCCTAGTCACACACCAGGCAGTGCTTTAGATCAACCTAAACGAGAACTTTAGATTTTCTGACAAGAGAGAGATTGCTTCACAGACACAGACAAGCTGGTTCAAAAGCAAGCAGAGGTCTGTTCTCAGATGTAGAAGCTACAGCAAGGGCATATTTCTATGCTTGGAACGCTTTTTTCTCTTTGAGTAAGTGGAATATTTTTTTCAGACATTGATGTTTAGGTTGTGACCAAAGACTAAAACACAAGCTTAACTAATGGAAGTTGTTACTTCCATGGTTGAAAAAAATCCAGAGTTGCAAAATCTGACTCATTCTGCCCTTTCTGTGTGACTGCATGAGTTTAAGTTAATGCATACAGATCCCTTCTTAGCATAGGACTGTTTTTCAAAGGAAACAATCAATTGTTTTCTTATAATTGTATATAAAGTCTATACACTATGGTTTACACTGTGCAAGAGAGTAATGTAACTTCTAATCTAATCAAACTTTTGTGTCCACTGAGATAGATACAAGCAAATATTTTCACTGTTACAGTTTCCTAGCTTGGGAAGTCTTGACATGATCTTTGCTGTGCTAATGTTTTCACACCTGATCTAATTTAAGATGTACAGAACAAGCAAGTTTATCTAATGTTTATTATTTATTATCTATGTGTATTCATGCATGCTTCTTTAGGAAGATGCTCTCTGCAACAGGTTATGGTTATCATGTGATACAGAAATTGCCATGGTAACTACCTATATGGATTTTTTACTGAACAGCGCAATGAGAAGGTAAGAAAAGCTGCGTAAGTTGTTGGCAACATGAGTTACAGCTGCCCTTGGTTTGCGCAGCTCTGCCACTCATTGTGTAAAAACATCATCATTGTCATAGGATAGAATGGTTGTATTTTAGACATTAAATCCAAAGGAGGCATATTTTACTGGAAAATTAGTTGGACTTCTTGTCTATTTGTAATTTATGACAAAGAAGAATATGCTTGCTTATGCTTAGGAATGAGAAAGTAAAGACCTCTTTTGCTCAGTTATCTTAATGATGAACTATTAGGCATTCTATATTCTTCTGTAACATCTGTGCAGAAATGAACATATTTCTCAAAGAAAAGAATTCACAGACTGTTATTCCTTGAGGAGAATATATAAGCAGTGTTTATAGCTTTTTCAGAAATATGAGTGCAGAAAATACCATAAAATTTAATTTCCTCACTTGGGATTACTGTGCTTGATCACAATTTTTTCTTTGAAACACTACATTTTGAGAGGCAGAACCTGAAATGTAGATGTTGGTCTTTAGGAGATAATAATTGTATTTAGAAATGTATATGCCCCTAGTAATGTAATTCTAATATCCTAAGTTCCTATGTGTGAGTGCTGCCAGGATAGGCAGCAGGATGTGGCATGTAATCTCATTCACTGGCAATTGCTCTGATCCTTCAAGGAACATTTATTACTCATTCCTTGCATGTCTGCAAAGCCAAGAAGCTCCAAGTGGTTTACTGAAGTGCCCAGTAAAATTTTGTTTCTTGCAATTCACTGCTTAAAGGAGAACAATAGAAACTTATAAGTGGAAAAATGAGCCTGTGCCCTTGAAGGAAGCCTCCAAAAGGAGATAAATACTTTTCCCCATTAAATTATTTGGATCTCAACATGACGGCTTAGTTTTAAATTCTGTGAGTTGCTGAAGGTCTTCAGTGCCCACAGCTTGATGTTACAGAAGTCTCATTTTAAGTAATGAGAGTAAAGGATTGTTAAATGTCATTCCCAGCAGTTCAGCCACAGTTTCCAGACTCTGATGATTCAGTGGTCTTTTGGAATCAAATCTGAGTCCAATCCAATTAATTCAAATATTTCTGTATGTGGATATTTTTTTCTTCTTCACCAAAAAAAAGGTAGCATAGTTCAGTAGTATATAGAGCTGGAAATTGGGTTCTGTCCTAGTGCTGCCAATAGCCTACTGGGCAAATATGTTGTGGTCCTTTTCTGTTTGCTTTATTTGGATTTTCCTACTGGTAAGAAAGCATAATGTTTTCTTTCTCTGCGAAGTTCTCTTTGAAATCACTCAGGTAACATACAGGTAATCAGTAGCTTTGTTGTCACCATCATGAAACAAAATATTACATCAGTTGTATTGTAGCCACATCTTTCTTCTTTGCTACCTACTCTCCTTCCTTCCTTCATGGACGCAAACTAGTGAATCAACTGTTCATGAAGTGAGATCACTGGACCAATACCTTTGCTGGTCTCTCAGCCCAGCACATTCCACATTGTATGTCCAAAACATGTGCCAGGTGACCAACCATTTCATATAAAAGAGCAACTTGCATTATGGAAAAGAACAACAAGGAACATTTTCCAAAAGCAGCATAAAGAAATATAGACTACTGACATTTTCCTTAAGAATTGCTTTGAGGAAAAAACATTATTATAAATGCTGCCTTCACATTGATTTGTGCTTGTGTTAAGATTATCACAATTTCATATTTACAACTTGGAAGAAATTATAGTTAAATTTCAATTGCCCAGGTTCCAGAGCTGGCACACCTGAGCCCAGAACAATTGTCTCCATGTAAATACCAAAGTGGCAAAGGGCAAACAAAAGGTAAAAGAAAATATTAGATTTCTCCCAATTTTGAACAGAGTTCTGACTTTAAAAGTAAAATAGCTCTTGCTTCTAGTCTTTCTCCTTGTCAACATCACAGTCTGCCAGCTGCCAGATTTAAAAGCCCCACAAGGCTGCATTATTTTCCAGTACTGAGACATGAACTTACGTCACTCCTTATGTAAGACCACAATTAACTGAGTTTTCTCTGGAGTTAGTTCCAGTGATTAAATTACTTACATTGACAGTGTTTGCTGTTCACAGTAACTGGCTCTACTCAAGTCCCTAATACTTACCAATGTATATTTCTTTTCCCAAACTTGCACTGAGTTTTGTTTGGAGAAAAATACACTACTATTACTCTAGTGTTTATATTTTCCTACCACTGAAGTAGCCTTTCATAGAGCTTTTGAAAGTCACCAGATATGAAACCAAATCATCAGTGGCCATGACAATATTTGAAGTTTTTGAGCATCAAGTTACATGTCCTACATGCTAATGCTTTAAGAAGAAAAAGGAAGTTGGATGTGTCTGGTGTTTTGTACAGTATTGATCATTCTCTGAGTCTTGCAGGGACCTCTTGGCAGGTTCAGAGTGGTAAAAGAATGTTTCTCTGGATATAAAACCTTTTAATGAATACCAGTAAATCATACTGCCAAAAATTATGCTAAGATGTATTTTAAAAAATGCAAATGTTAGTACTTCAAATGTTTGGAAAAGCAACATTTAAAATTGCGTTAGAGCCCTTAGTGATGTTGCCCTTGTGTACATTGTGTGTGAGCAATGAGAACAAAACGTTTCAAATGGTCCCTGAAAAGTGTTACAGTACAGGTACAGAATGGTACACAAATTGACATTTCAGAAGTATCTATAACTCATGTATTTCCCAAGTATAAGATGCTTAATTAAAATATTTTTTAAGAATAATTTTTTTGTATTATTCTTTGGTGTCAGGTATCTTTAAACGGCAAAATTAAGGCAAATGATACTGTGTGAGATTTTAGCAGACCTGTCCTTGTACAGTGTCAATGGTGTGGAAATCCTTAGACAGTATGTAACTGCCTCCAAAAATGATAATGGTAGCATATCCTACATGTTTTCATCCTAAAAGGAACTCAGTCTGAACAAAGAGATGTTCAGATTTCTTTTTCTGTCTGTAAAGGAACTGTGTTCTGCTAGGTTAAGTAAGAAAAGGGCTGCTTTGCATACGTACTACATCACACTATGAAAGAGTAGAAACATTTTTTGATGATCTCATGACATATCCTATTTCCCGGCCTCGGTAGCTGCTTCCAGCAGTTTCCACAGGTTCTCTGAACAATATCAGGAACAGTGTGTATCTATTCCTAGGCTGTCTATGTCGTAAAATTAGTTGGTTAATTAATACTGGTAGTTGTCACTAATTGCTTCTGAATAGCAAACACTACGGCAAAGAAATGAAGACTTGGGAACACTGCATGCTTTGAGTAGACATATAAATAATTCATGAACAAAACAAAAAAAACTGATCTAAAGATTTTACTCTTCATGTAATGAATGCACTACCTAATTATAATGCATAATATTCATAAAGTTTCCTTTATTATTATGATTCATAATCTTTCCTAAAGACTGGTAAATGCTATTTCAGATATATCATGTGTATAATGAGTATGTAATATATATTTTCATATATACTCTATTTTAAAAAGCGTTAACCAAAAGTTAAAACATAATGTAAATATAACAGCATAGCTATGTGGTGAAGAACTGTAAGATATATTTTGGAGACACATGTCTCAAGCTGATAACCTCTCACCTCTCCCCGTTTCGTCTGCACTTTGCCCCTTAGTCCGTCTCCACTGGGACTAGCATTCTTATTCCAAACCACGAAGCAGCTGTCAGAGAGGTCCCATTATTATCATTTTATTTCTTAAAAGGCAACTTGCCATAAAACATGCCAAGTATTTTTGAATTCTCACGTGAAGGGAGTGATAAGTAGCAGACACATGGTTTGAAGTTCCTTCTTTTGTAAGGAATCCTTAGTCCTCCCTTGCTGCTCCAGTGACTAATTCCTTCCCTCCAAATGCTGCATTTGTCAGGAGAGCATATGACCAGGAGGAGGAAGACACACGTGCACGCTTATTTTTGGTGATGCAAATCACAAATTATTTTGCTAGGGATTTGCAAGCTCTTTTCATGCCAGATTCCTGGCAGTAAGATTTTGAAATGGAGAAAAAGGAGAAAGATTTGGTTCAATAAGCTTTTAGGATGCAGGAGGAATGTGTGCTTGTGAGAGAGAACAAGTGCAACTCAACACATTTGCCATGTTTGATGTCGACTCATGTTTAAAAATTTAGATCAGATAATTATTTCTTTTCATGACAATGTAGTCTATCTGAAAATCTTGAAAGGAATTCAGCTTGCTGAAAGGAAAATCGTAATAGTTGTCATGTTGAGCTCCTGTCCTTAGTGTATATGGCTTTATACCTAATCAGCTTGACATAGAGTGTGTACACTGGCATCTTCCAGGAATCAGAAATGAGGGATGAGAGACACCTGTCAGTACTATACAAAAGAAGGAGTAGCTAGAAGTACACTATTACATCTTGAGACTAAGACCTTTGGCACATGATGTGCCACCTCTTCTTTGCTGTTAAGCCACAATGCTGGGTTTTATATACTGAAAAAAATGTGGCTAGTGCCATTTTTTTCTCTTTAGAAATAGCTGTTTGGAGAAACAGATATTGCTAACTAAAAGATGGGGACACAACTCAGAAACACCAGAGACAGAGAGATGATATAAATCATGCCTCTAGCATTTCATTCTTTATGTAAATAAAGGACAACATCTTCAAATGATATAACTCATCACTAGATTGGCAGCTTTGAGATAGAAAAGTGTTTTCATATTGTCAGTTACTATTTATTTTATATTCAGTATTTTTCTCAGTATTTGGATGCCAAAATGTTCATTATCAGTTGTACAGTATGTACGATTTCCCTCTTTTCTCAGAACTATTCAAAATTCATTGTCTGGATTTGACTAACTATATTTCTCATGAATTTACAAATAAGTGAAATTTCTTATACTCTAGTGGCTCCTTGTGGAGTTGCCTTTTTTAGACTGAATGCCTGCACAGCATTCACTGTTTGTTGAAGGATTTTCTTCTACATTTGCTTTAATGTGCATACAGGTTTTGATTCTTAAGTAAACAGCTATGAAAAATAACCCAGATATTTGAAGACAGAAGTCCTTTATGAAGTAGTTCAGCAGTTTCATTATATTCACTTTCAAACTGATCTGCTTCTTGGAATTTTGCCTGCCTTTTTTTTCAATGTGTGTTAACTCATATAAAATGCACATAATGAAGTCTTCCAGAATCTAAATGGCAGATGTATGGGAGATGTTTTCACTCATATTGAAATGGCCTGAATAATCTGAAGACAGTAGAGCTACTCTATGAAAGCTGAACGACTGTCTCTTTGCAACCCTGTTGCTTTGTTACTATCGACATATCCCATCCACTTCTGTCCATTTCTGAAATGTACCTGACAAATTGAAAACATCCTTTCAAAAAGGAAGGAGCAAAGCTCCCAGAAAGTGATTATTACTCACTTTGACAATTATATCAGCATGCAATACTTTAAACACTGAATTTTTGAAAGCATTCTGTTGAATATTTGAGTGCCAGATAAGTACATACAATCATTTTATTTGTCCGTGGCAATTTAGCAAAAGATGCATCATTTCATTGTATTAAAACACACAAATACTTCTCTACCTGCACTGAAATAAATTCCATAGGGGGTCCCAGCTCATGGAGGATCCCTGTGAAAATGATTCTGAGTCATGTGGAACATTATGGCTGCTCTTATGGCATATGGGTAGATTAGGTACAATAATTTTTGCTATTCAAATGATCCTCTAGACTAAGGAATCAAATTAAATTGAGATTATAGATTGGGATTGGAAATTACAATATGTAGATTTGTGCTGATGGAGAGTGCTGTAGGAAATAGGGCACTACTGTTCTCATAAATCATTGGCTAATTCACTATATCAAAAACAGTATAGATTAATAAAAATAACTTGTTGCATTATTTGAAAAATGTGTTGTGACTGAGGCAAAGGACTGCTAGCAAATTCCTAGCAAAAGGAGATGTTTTATTTGAGACTGTTGAATGGTCTCCCAATGATCCAACTTCTGTTTTTCTTATTCCAAAACTTCTAGACTGAAACTGAACAAGTTATTAAAGAAAACATAAAAAACTTCTTGTAGATATTAAATACTTATAGATCATATTTCTGGATAGTGTGAGATGATACGGTCTGATTATGGTCAGAAGATACCTCTGATTGACAGCATTCAAGCCTTTGTAACTGCAGCCAATACAGGAAGCTTTATTATAAACTTAGGTAATTTGATTTATGAGAAATTGTTCTGAAACATTAGGATTAAAAACTCTCAAATTAGTGACCTACAAATTAGTTATTATTTCCTTTTTTTTTTATTTAGTTCTCTAGCTAAGGATGCAATCAAGGCCCCCTTAGATTACATAGATGCTGAGGAAATGTGGATCGATATCTGAAGCACTAGGACACTGTAGTGATGAGTATTACTGAAGAGTAAACAAGCAAATTAATCATTCTGTCTTCCAATCAGGATTTAAATGGGGTGATAAGATCAAACAAGGAGGAGAACACAGCATATTCAATAGCTGCTCATTAGTTTGTTTTTAATTTGTGTACTGAGTGACACGGAGGTCTTCTGGAAAAATACATTAGTTCATCGTGCTTTGTTTCAAAATGTATGTGGAAAAGGAGCCGATTAGGGTTGTACATGCAAATTCTCCTTCTTCAGTCTCCTGTTAATACCTGTCTTAGCAATCTTTAATCTTTATAGGCACATACATATTAAAATACAGTGTAGCAACCATCATTTTCAGCAATTGTATGTTGCACATACTCAGTTTGATGTCTGAGCATCATCTGGAGGTGATAAGAGGCAAGAGGAATTACAAGAAGGGTTTATTCTTCTGTTTGTGGACTTAAACCTACTCTTTAGCCTGAAGAGAAAGGAGATCTGGTTTTCTGATTTTCTGTTCTTTGAGACATAAGAAATCTAATAACACTGAGTAATGAGGTAATTGTGAATGTTAATGCAAAAAATACAATGTGAATTTAACTAGAATTAATAGAGTTTTAAAAGTAACAAAGGTAAACAGATTAGAACTGTTATTTCATCTAGACGTCTTCATTTCTTCCATTTAATACAGAGATTAATTCACATTTTTTGTGTCATAGCACAGTGTAGAATCATCTGAAACACACTGCCTTTAAAAGCAATATAAAAATGAATTAGTGAGAGAGGATCCTGCTGAGAGATAACACTTTGTAAAGTGTGATTTTACTTACCTGGGTGTATGGCACCATTACAGGTTGCTCAAGACCTGAGATCAAACCCTAATAGTGAAGTAATCTGTGCGGGCAGCACAGGCAATCAGATTCCTTATTTTAAACTCTCTATAGACGAAGCTGTTCTTTGAGACTGTTGTTTCTCATGCAGAAGGGAGGAAAGGAGCAGTGCTGCGGCAACGCTGCCCACGCAGCTAACAACAGCCTGGTCTCAGAGGAAGACTTCAATGAAGCTTTGTTGCCATAAGATAGTAAATGTCATATTCCAAGCTCAGAAAGGTGAAGGAAGGAAATGAAAAGGAGAAAGACATTGTCAGTGTATAATCATATGCTAAATTGCTATTTTACTACTATAAAATGTAAAGGTTTTTTCATTTTTACGATATTTTCTTAGTAAAGCATTTTATCCACTGCAAATCAAATATTAGCATGTAGCTAAATTTACCCCACCCCCTGCCTTTTCTCAAAGTTGTTACTGACAATCTCTGTTCTTTCTACAGAATAGAATAAGGAGAATGATGTCTGCAAACCAAAATGTTCATTTGCAAGTGCCTTATTAGGACTACACTGTTGATTAGTTCTCATACATGCAATTAACCACAAGAATGACACAGGACAAATTAAATTTGTCTTTCTTTTTATTTCATATGAGATAAAGAGTGCTTTAGAGATTAACTGCAAACCTGTTGTAATTAGTGCCCAAAACCAGATCAATAATTCATCCTCCTGTACTTTGCAAGTAATCAGAAATTAAATTAATGGCCACCCACAACAAATGAAATGACAGGCTCCAAAATTTTATTCTGGGAGATCAACACCATTTCAGTACAGATGACACAGGGTCTCACTGGGTCCTACAGTGTTTATTCAGGCAACAGAAGCGTGGTCACAATGGGATGTCAGACTTCAAACTACTCTATAAACACTTTTTGTCCATATAAAATCTAACATATGCACATCAAAAACATTTTTAAAAGAACTTCAGTTTCTAATAAAAATTACATAGACCTTTTATTCTGGAAGAGATTAAGGTTTCCCAAAAGTGAATCATAACATGTCTATACTCTTTTATTAAGACAGCTAACTTTCAGGCATCAACAATACAATTTTGCTAGTTGATTCTATTATCTTTTGTGATGTTTGATTTTGCAGTCTGTTTTGATGGTGACCTTCAAATCTCTCTCCTTAGTCAGCTGGAGGATTCTTGTCTGTCTTGTTCTTTCTCGCTTTCCTCTTTCTATATGCCTTTTTGGTTATTTTCATGAGATTATTACAGGATGAATCACATAATTTGTAATTTCATTACAGAAAAAAAGAAAGCTAAATTACTCAAAATGAAAGAAATAAGAAAGGAAATAATCTCACCGGGAATGATTAAGTCATGCTATCAAAGTATTGCTGTTAATCAATTTGCATATGATCGACACTTTCATTTTTATATCATATTTGTAAGTGATGATTTCCCAAGATAAAGTGAACCAATAATGAAAGAGAAGACAATGCCTCCAGATTAATTTGTTAGTCAACTAGGGGGCTTTGTATAATGACTTAATGGCACTAGGTTGTTTCATTTGTTTTATGGAACTGCCTTTCTTGTGTGACTTACCATTGTCACTACTGACAGAAAGCTAGGTGTGCATAAAAGTGTATTTCCTAGCTGATGCTGGAATAAGAAGATCTGGAACATCTGCCGTTTAGGCATCATGGCAGGTGGACACGGATACATCACTTGGTGACCAGGAGCTATAACTTCCCCAGTTCTACTCTGTGTCACAAGCATACCTTTTCTCTTTGCTTCAAATACTCTTACCAACACATGCTGAGTAAACAGAAGAGTTCAGGATTTTATGGAAGATCATCTCAATGACAGAAAGATTTAAACATTTGCCTGGAATAGGAGAGGCTTTCATTTGAGGCTCTGACTCACTGCAGCAGCAGTCATAGCCCAAGACTACTCCGGAGCTGATCCAGTTTCATTGCAAAATCCTGTGAAGATAAAGCTTTCTTTGTGACAGAGAACTAACAAACACTAGGAGCTTTGAATCTGAGGAAAACAGGACTTTCTTTCTGTTCAGTTCTTCCATTCCATTAATTTGAAACATAGACTGAAACGTAGTGAGAAGCAGCACTGCAGATAATCTCCTGCTTTATGGTGGCTGTTTCAGAACAGAACTTAGTGCTTGCAGTGTCTCTAACATCGTATAGTGTTCAGTCACAGGCATAGCAGTGCCAGTTTTCATAGAATCACAAAATCACTTGGTTGGGAAAGACATTTGAGATCATTGAGTCCAACCATACCTGTCTACTACTCAGTCATATCCATCAGCACGTCATCTACCCATCCTTTAAATATCTCCAGCGATGGTGACTCAACCACTTCCTCAACAGTTTCTTCCAGTGCCTGATAACCCTTTCAGTGAAGAAATTTTTCCTGATGTCCAATCTGAACCTCCCCTGGTGCAACTTGAGACCATTTCCTCTCGTCCTATAGCCTGTTACTTAGGAGAAGAGACCGACACACACCTCACTACAACTTTCTTTCAGGTTTTTGTACATGATTACAAGGACTTCCCTCAGCCTCCTTTTATCTAGGCTAAACAACCCCAGTTCCCTCAGGCACCTCTCATAAGGCTTCTTCTCGAGCCCCTTTGACAGCTTTGTTGCCATTCTCTGGACAAGCTCCATCACCTCGTTTTCTTTCTTATAGTGAGGGGCCCAAAACTGAACATAGTATTCAAGGTGCAGCCTCACCAATGCAATGTCCTGGTCCTGCTGGCCATACTGTTCCTGTTGCAGGCCAAGGTGCTACTATTCTTCTTGGCCAGTTGGGCTACTGCTAACTCGTGTTCAGTCGGCTGTCAACCAACACCCCCAGGTCCTTCTCTGTCAGGCAGCTATGGGGTTGTTGTGTCTCAAGTGCAGGGCTCGGCACTTGGCCCTGTTGAACCTCATAGTGTTGGTCTCAGCCCATAAATCCAGCCTGTTCAGATCCCTCTGTAGAGTCTTCTTACCCTCAGGCATATCGATGCTTCCACCTAACTTAGTGTCATCTGCAAATTTACTAAGGGTGCACTAAAATCCCTCATCCAGGTCATTGATAAAGATATTGAGCAGAATTGGACCCAGCACTGAGCCATGGGGAACATCATTTGTGATTGGCCTCTAACTGGATTTAACTCCATTTACCACCATTTTTGGGCCCGGCCATCCAGCCAGTTTTTTACCCATTTTGAGAAACTTTGTTTATCTTCCTTGTATTGAAGTAAATGTCTATGAAACAGGTTGCCTCCATAGGGAGCAGAATCAGGTATTTCAATAGAAGATAGGGCCAAATTCTCAAATGCTTAATGGTCTGTACATGGAAGTATCAGTTAGGAAATAGATCTTCAGTGTGTGTCAGTACTTAAATGGTAAATAGTGCTGATATTCCAATTCCATGGTAATAATTTCATCTTGTATATTTTCTGCTATGTAGTTTTTGTATCCTCTGACATCAAATTAATGCACAAGAACAAATAAACCACTGATAGCCCAAAGGAATATATTCTAAATAAAACACGGAGTAATTACATTTTGTAATACAAATAGTAAATGATGGTTGGAATAACCCTGGTGTTGTACAAACAAGTTTCTAGGCTAATAAAGATATTCTAAGACAAGAAAATAAATGAACTAGAAAATGCTTTTTAAATATATACACTTTCTTTTAATTAATATGAAACATAGGCACATGCACACAAAAGCTCTTCTTTTAGACTTCAGGCTGAGATTATTCTCATATTTTTATTATTAAGGAGCATATGTCAACTGTAATTGGGATCCTTATGTTCATGCAATGGAGAACACTAATTCATAAAGCACAGCCAGCCCACTTCTTCATTGTCCCATCCTCTTCTATACCATCACACTACCAGTCAAAAAATAACTGTGGACCATTGTCTTCAGGATTCCTAAAGCAGAACTAGATGGTCAATCTTTACCTTACCGTGATTTTCTGTGTAAGATTTGTACATGCTAACAAATATCTTTCCATACATCACATTTCATTTGGTTCTTCCTCTTTACTGGGTAAACAGTTTGTGCTTTATTGATCCTATGATCAGACGTAACTGCACAGAAAAACACAGCTGAGGAAAAAGTGGAGCTTGTTGACCTTGTCTTTGTGTGATTCAATTTTAATTCCATAAAGCAACATTTACAAAAAATAAAAGAGCATTGACACTTTCCAGATTAGGAAAGTGTTCTGTTAGTTCTATAATTTTTTCTGTTATTTACCTTGAAGAAAATTATCTTAGCCTCCTCACAAACTTATTTAGTTCATGGCCATCTATGGCAACTATTCAGTGCTGACACATTTAATTGATTATACAAGACAAAGTCTAATTAAATGGAAATCTTCCAATTTTAACACTGCTATCCTATGTTTTTGAATTTTTTTCTTATCTAGTTCGGTTTCTGCTTCCAAGTATCATTTCTGCTTTTTTCATACGTCTGTTTTAGTCATCATAGTGGCCTTTCTCTTCAATTTGTTGACCTTCCCAGATGCCACAGGAAGGTGGAGAGAAGTAAATAAGTGAGCAGGGCTATCATACATGTATCTGGATTCTTCTAGATACCACACTTGTATGGCACAGAAATATTTTTCAAAATGCGAAGATTTTTTTCCTCTTTTTGTATCCTTGGATGTTCAGCCATCCACTCACATCTTCTGAACACTGCTTTAAACCAGACACTGTGTGGACCTTGGCACATTTTTACAGTGCATGTGCTATTCATCTGCATGGCATGGAAATAATAAGTCAAACATTTCCTGGTATCATTTTTACTGTGCATGCCCTACTTAATCAGTTCAGGTCTCTTAGTAAGTGTGATGTACAAGATGCTTGAAAAACCTGGCAGGAGGAATGTAACTGTTTGAATAAGTGAAAGAAATTCCATTCCTCAAGGGAAGCTCTTTTCATATATCTTTTTCAAGAGAGAACAGAGATGATCTTAAAATTACATTCTTAATTCAAGGAGATTGCTTAAATTGGGATATATTATTAGGCTTTTCATACCTCTAAAACTATTATAAGCCTTAATTATATCAACTTAAGTAAGTTCAAAATACTAAGTTCCTGCCATGAGGAAACTAAAGAACAGATTATTCTACAGCTGCGACCTAGAAAATGTAATTGTGGAAATTCTGAGATAAGTAACACACCACTAAGTGTTCCTTGCCAATATCCCCATTCAGTTTTACAGACCTTTTTCAGATTTCTGTTCTGAAGTTCCCTTAAGCTATCAGACTTAACATCTTCTCAGAGAGAAGTAAAACAACCAGACTTCTTAGGTGTGATTCAAGTTTTTAGTTACTTTTTGCTGATGTCCATGTTCATTGTAGATTGTAATGATTTTGAGAGGAGACTCACATAAATGCTATTTGAACTTACCGTGGATGCATTTACATTTTTATCGTGTCAAAAGAGGATTAAAATCTTTCTTTGTACATTAATATTTCTCTCCTATTACCCCTCCAAATATCCGTATATTGTATGTACATGTACTGTATGTATATACTAGAAGAATACTCTAGCACAGCAGCTGGATTACTTTTAGTAAACATCTTTTTTGTGGATGGCTGTTATCTTTCTCACATTAGATGTGTCTATGATTTGAAATAAAATTCTTCCTGTTGCTGATTAAGTTAACCAGTTTATTTTGTAAGATTGCTAATTACATATATAATCTCTATTTTCTCAAAGCAGTAGAGAAAGTGAATTTGCACACGTGTAAATTATATATTGAGTGTTCAAGCTGGCCCAGTCAGAGTAGCTGTGGATGAATTCACCCTGCTTAGTATGAATGAGGATCTTGTTATACCAGATATAACTGTAGCGTTTGTCCGTGTCGAATGGCCATCTCATTCACTAGTCTTAGCGCACAGAACATACCTTTTGATCCTCAGGGTACAACACCACTTTGTCATTAACTGATTGTCAGTTGTACAGGGTTGTGTCACACTACAATGCCTTGTCAATTTTGTGAACCATCAGTATTAGCTTCTGAGCTTGTTAATGCAAAGATCAAGAACACTATCTGCTTATATACTTCTGTGAGCAGACAGTATGCCATCATGCAACAGTGCTCAGCCAGAACTAGTGTAAAGATAGATCAGTTTTGAAAAGCTAGTTAAAGTACAAGAGAAATCTGATCATCTCCAGCAGTAATAGCAGCTTCCTGTACACAGTCAAGAAAGCCTTTAGCGGGTGCAAGGATGAAAACTTCATTCAGTTCCATCAAGACACACGGATGAATGAAACAAAGCTCCTGCTGGAAAAGGAAATTGGCACCATGAGTATATCCACGATGGCAGAATACATCTGTGAGAGGGGCAGACTTGAAGTAGAAATCTAAAACCTACTACTAAAGAAGCACTATGCTTTAGTACATAACAGGTTAAATCTCATGTCCAGCATGTCAATATATTTCATTGTATTTTAAGAAAAGAATGATGGGACCATTACGCACAGTTCTACTTCTTCAGGGACTGACAAGGTACTTAATTTTAGGATTGAGGATTGGCCGTATGTGAAGTCCAGCAAGTCTGTTTGAACTGTTACCACTGCTACATGGAAGGTGTCCAACAGGGAGCAGGAAAGGCAGCTCACCAGGAAAACGAGCCAACAGCCAAGGATGGCCCAGCTGCTGGCTGTGCCGTTATTGACCAGGGTGCAGTCCCACAGGACCAGACCAGCGTGGGCAGAGCAGGATGCTAGCTTGACTGACGGTCCCAGAGAGAGCAAGAAATTAATCGGGCCCAGGGTCCATCTAGAGAGCCCTCTCAGTAGCAGTACAAAGTGTGCCAGAGGCAGGACCGGAGACAAGGACAAAACATAGACTCAATTTCTATTCAGAAGACAGAGCAGGGGCACAGAAGACCAGATCTGAGCTGGAAAGGGGCTCCTGGATCATGGATGGGGATACAAGTGGAGGACCCAGGGCAGGATACTCATAGCAGCTAAGGCCTTTAAGTGCCCTCTTGGCCCTGATAGAGAAATGTGTTAGAAACTAGATTAGGACAAGACAGGGTGCAGCCAGAATACAGTAATAGGCTTCTGAGACAATCTCTGATAATATCTCAGACTCAGGATAGGGTGGACAAGATATTTAGCTCTTCATGTTCAGTTTTTTTCTTCTCACTACTGCCAAGAGTGGTACACAAGCTTCAGTAGCTGAACAAATGTAAATACATAATAGTTTCCATTTTTTTACTGTGCTTTGGTTTACAAAGAGTGAAAAAGTGTTATGCAAAGTTAGAATAGTGACATCAGAAATATTAGCTGGATCAACAAGAACATACAGATATCTAATTAAAATATCTGAGTGTAGTTCTAGATCCTTTGATTATTTATTATTTCCTATTTATTATATTATTTACTATTAAATTGCCCAGTGCAATGAAAAATCACAGCAAAAACTGAGCAAAAAACACAGGCAAGTTCAAAATAAGTACAAAAGCTGCTGCTGTTAAATAGTTAATCTGGTCTTAGACTAGCCTTCAAACTCCTTCACAGCTTATCCTGAAAGGAATAAAATATTTCATCTTTCTGAGGCAACAACTAAGACTGTGATGTTATCTTCCTAACCGTACAGCTTTGAACTGTGACATTTATTCTGACTTCCACATTCATTCCTATTCCTTACTTCTTGCTGAAATAGGGCTTTATTCATATTTGCAGATATTCTTTTGTCACTATTATCCAACCTTTAACTTGAGGCTTTCTTCTCCTCCATTTAAAAGTGTTTTTATGAAATTTCATCCATTGAATTTCATGATCACATCTGAAAGCAAAGAGCACTTTACGATAGCTTTATCTCTGCAACCAAGTGTGTGTTAACAGAAGGGATCTGACATAGATTCAAATATTTAAAAAATAGTCACTGGTTGAGTGATACTATCTATATGAAATCATTTGAGGACATAGAGGTGAAAATTTGAGGCAATATTCTAGCCCATCTGAACTCAAAGCTCTTCTAATTATTTTAATGGAGCCTGGATTCCGTTGCTTCCTTTTACTTATTGTTCTTCACTGAAAAGATAAGTAATTGATAAATAAAAATGTGAATAACGATTCCTTTCCTTTTTTTTTCAACATAGTACGTGAGCAGGGAGTGCCAGCTGGGGAATAGAACAGAAATAGGACAGGACAAAACCATCAAGTGCCTGCAAGTACAGTCAAGTTATTAAACAGGGATGATTTGAGCTGCTAAGAATTCCCGAAGAGGAACACAACGCCATGCAAATGCAACACGTCTGCAGAGCATGTCTTTGAATCTCAGTGCAGAAGAGAAATCTCTGGGCAAGAAAGGGCACAGTTCAGAAGAGGCTGAAGAGCAACACTATGAAGTAGCTCAGAAGAAATCTATATATATTTATTGAGAAGAAATATACGTATTTAGAAGGGTCATTATCCCTCAACTCTCCTTTCCTTAAAATAGATCCAACTGTTGCCACTTGTCTTCCCTTAATCATCTATTGCAAGAACCCGATGATTTCTCGGTCATGTTCCTGATGATTTGTTCCTGTGTTTTTCTGTGAACAGGAGTCTGTGAAGAAGTAAAAATCTTAACACATATCAGGCTCCACTTCCTTCCTCATAGTACAAATTCCTCTGCAACGCCATTTAAAGAGGAATAAAGGAGTCAAAGCAGAAACAGAGAGCTAGAAAGAGAACATGCAGGATTTTAGAGCTGTGTAGCATTTAAAGGCAATTGTTGAGTTCCCACTGAGTTGTGCACAACTGAACAGTGCAACATCTCATGCCTGGATTAAAAATCTCTCCTTTGTTCCAAATAATTAAAAGGTGCCAGGCTAATAAGAAAAAGAATTACCTATACTCAATGAAAGGAATTTATTGAAACAGTTTCAAAAGATGGAGAATCTGTAAGATTAGACTGAAAAACAAGAATTTATTTTAATTTTGTTAATTAGCATTCATTTTGTGAGCTGTCCGCTTACCACAATAAATACAACAATACTTTTACAGCCCCTATTTATCCCACTTTTGAACCTTTCAGGATGTTTCCACAGCAACACCACAACAGTCCATCAAAACAATTAGCAGGAGCTTTGTGTGTTACCTGACTCAGCATCTCATGAGAGCTAGCCTGTTGGTGAGAAACACTGGGCCCTTTACTGCTCTGTCTAGTGTTTTGCGGCTTTTTGTTCAGTTCGCTGTTTCTATATTCTTCTATTTGGTGCAAGAAAATTATTGAAGACTAAAAATTTTGTTAGACAAAATCCTTACTTTTAATATCGTACTTGTTGAATCTAGTGTTTCCTATAGGTTCTGTCCAAAGGTGAATGGAAAGTAACAGTATGTTTCAGTTAAGGAGTTGTGTTGCAGGATCAAGAAAGGAAAACAATTCCAAGAACAGCAGTCTGTGATGCTTTTCATTTGCTTTAGAGAATGCTCGTCTACACCAGGTCTTAAGCTAACACAGATTAGTTTGTCTTTCTAAGTTTTGCTGCATTGGCTGGCACATTGATCCTCCTACTCCTTTCCTTTCCATGCCTGTTCCAGACATCCTTATGAGAGGAGGAACAGCAATTTAGATTGAAGTGCCTCTCCCACTACACATCGGTGCATGGGAAGAGGAGAGAGTAGACAATGCAGGATGCTGGGTACGCAGCATACCTCCAGGATGGGACATAAATTTATTAACTCCATGTCAACAGTACAATTTGTTCTGCAGTGACCATAATTTTAGATATCTATTTCAAAGTGAATCTAAAAAAAAATGACAAGAAACTACAATGGTCCTTTTTTATACAAAAGGATAAATAGAGCATTTTATTAACACTTTTTGCAGCAACAGAAGTGACACAGTCCACATCTTTTTCATTAAACACAGCAAAAGCTATGGTCACATTTTACATCACTTTGAGGCACAAAGCAAAATATTTCTTTTTCTTAAGGTCAAGGTATGATTTGCATTAAAAAAAAAAGGAGAAGAAACAATCCTCAAGTTGTATATTGCGGTAGCAGGGTTTCCAATCACTAGCACAATACAATGAACAGACCAAGAATCCAGAATGGATTATTACATACAATAATAATCATTTGATTGAATTAAGAAATGGATCATTGTTGTCATTTTAGAGTATTAAGAAGTGGTCTGGTGTTGCTAACTTCAGTTTGGTTCAGTTTGATTTAATCCCAACAACCCCAAATACATACAACAAGCTAAATGAAGGTTAATATATAGTCTAGAAGATTATGCACTTTGTAATGCATCGCACTTATTGCTTGGTACACTAATGTTGTAGTCACTGTTGAGTTATGCTAAAAAGACAAGCGTGATGCTTGTTGGCTTCATTCAACCCAACACTGGTTATTTGCCACTTTGGTTTATTGTGAGTTTATATGTTACTCGTATTCAGTGTCCATTATTATTAGGTTTAATCGAAAGACAAATACATCTTTTTTATTTCAGGGATTTCTAAAATAGCAACATTTTCTATAATTACAGTATCTTCAATAAACTTATATCTATGTATACAACTGTGGCATGATGTGTAAAAATATGAAAGCTATTAAGGGAAGAATAAGGGTTAAATTATTCTCTGTTTCTTCTATTGGCTTCAAAATATTCTGCAAAAGAAATACATCCTTTTCATAGGGCTAGTCCTCATAGTAAAATTTTCTTTGGAATTTTGTAAAAGACTATATCTTTTTCTAGATTATATTGTATTTTTTCTCTCTCTCTAAAGACACCAGTAGAAAGTTGCACTATACTGCAAAGAAAAGAATAATAAAGCTCATTTTTTGATAAAGGGATTTGACAATATGCATGAAAAGTGAGACTTAACATTATATATTGGTTTTGTATCTGTTAATAAATGAAGGGAAGAACAAAACAATGCCTATTATTACATTAGATTCTGTAAAGAATAGAAATAAGAATTTGTGCCCAAACATTCAGTATAAAACTCCTAAATAATTCCTTTATTCATCACAGAGTAGCCTGCAGCATGTAATCACGATAAACATACAATATGCCCTATTGGTTCTTTAGGCTTGATACAATTACCACTAAAGCAACTGGATCAATCCTCTGTAAATGCCTAGGACAAGCTTTCTTCTTTAAGAAAGCTCTTGTCTTAGACTAAACACACAATTCCTACATTGCACTGAGTAAACGTGTATTTAACACAATCTCTTTCAATACAGTGTAACAAATATATAAGTGTATTTTTAATGGTCAAGTAATTTTGGCTTTCTAAAAAGAGCATTAGATGTGCCAGCTCAGTTGCTTATTTGTGCTTTAATCCACAGTTATGAGTTTTAGCTCTTGTATATTGTAAGTATCTAATTGCCTCTATAGTTTTGACCAGTAAACCCTTAAAACTCTAATGTTTATAGAACAAATATAACCTAATGAAAGTGATGACATGTCACAACTCATACAGATTGCACTTTAATGGAGTTTTTTTACAGTAAGACCTTCCTGTTTGATATGTGTTTACATGTTTATACCACATTTTATTTCTGTGTGCAAACAATCACAATGGATTTAATCACAAACACTACAAAATATAACCAATATTTAGGTTTGTTATGAATAATCTCCTTCCTTGTAGTTGTATGAGTCTTGTACTTCCTCTTGTACAAATTCCTCTTTTTTCTCCCAGCCGCTAGGCCAGCCACCATTGACCTGGGTTGTAGCACCATAAGACTTGGTGATACCATAATTTACATAATTCTGAGTAATGTCCCCTGTCTCTTCAGCAAGTTCGTCTTCATGAATAAAGCCACATTTCTCTTCACTTGTCTGTTCAGGGTCTGCCCAGGGTTGTTTCTCTCCTGAAGCAAATATGCCATAGAAGATAACACCTCCATAATGAACTAAAGCAGCAATGAGGAAGACATACTGCCACTCTTCACGTGTCTGTAAAGGAGAATTTTGCTAAATCAGACCAATGCATAGACTTACCTGACTCTTCTGAGCTGAAAGTTTTAAATTAGGGATTGAGGCTGTGATAGTCATCACAAGTAAAATACTTACATGTCCAGTTTCCTATTATTTATATCCATCTTCCTTTGAAAAATCACTATTCATTAGCCCCCTAGAGCACTGACATAGTGATTGTGAAGCATGCTTCAAATTTGCAAGTTCCTGGGTGCTGTCCCCTAGAGGTCCCAGACTAATAGGGATATCCTGGCAAGGTGTACTGTGGAAAGTCTTTTTCTTGAAACTAATAGTATTAAACTGGAAGATTGGAAAACTGTATCACCATTTACCTTGTTCTTTGTCATTGCTCCGACAATTATAGGGCAAACCATTCCAGACAAGGTCCCGACTCCATTAGAAATTCCCATTAAGATGCTGGCATACCTCGGGGCAATGTCTAAATGGTTGACATTGAATCCTGCAATACAAAGGTCAGCAAACATTCACAGCAAAAGCAGAGCATTACTTCGGTTCTGGAAAGTAATGCTATCCCTTGACAATTTTACTATGACATATTTGGGCTGTTTAACTGCATTTCTTCTTCTCTAAAAGGTTAATGATTGTTAAATATTCTTTGAAAGATTCTGGAATTTCATTTTCTTTCAAGAATATATTATAAAATGACATAAAATGTATTTTCCTCACGAAATTGCTCTTTAAATAAAAGCTACTCAGTAGTGACTGGGTGGAGTAGAGAACAGAGAAGATATTTAGACAGGGAGAGAGTTTGTATTTTTGCTGTGCTATTCATGTCCATTTCATGCTCTAAATAGCATGTAATTTCTTCTTCAAGATTGTACCACTTTTCTTTCCTATTGGCCACATTTTTTTTTGTCATAGAGAGCAGCAGAAGGGAGTTCCCTTCTTGAGTGGAAAGTGAAAGGGAGTAAAACAACAGTAGCCATAAATGATTTATTAGTTATTTTTAAAAATATTTATTTGTCCTCTCACAGTTCCAGCAACTTAATTCTTAATTCTTAATTCTGCTCAAATTTGTGCAGTAATTATTTAAAAATTCTTAGAAAAAAGCACATGCTTTTCACAAGTGGCAGAACTCATTGTCCCCCCAAAAAACACTTACTTAAGTGAAAACAGAAACCAAATTCAGATAAAGAAAGGTGATAAAATGGAAAAGGCAGGGAGTATGATAGAGATTACTGTTATAAAAACAAGCATGATGCCTTGCAAAATACATGGAATTAAGGACACATTTGATCAAGGAGAATTCAGATGTTTGGCATAAAAGAAAAGAGAGCCTGTTTTAGACATAAGGAACCGGCACTGGGGAGGATACTAGAATCACAGCAGGAAAACAAGGAAAGGCCAGGTGACTTGTGTTTGAGAAAGGCAAAGGCAAAGGGGTGATATATCAGGAGAAAGGGGAAGAGCTGAATTTTAAATCAGAGAAAAATTGCCAGTAATAAGACTCCAAATTAAAAAAATGCAACACTGAAAAAGCATTAGCTAATACACACTGGGGAAAAAAGTACTTAAAGGCCTGTATTTGATCAAAGACATGTAAAATCAGGTAGCGTTGTCTAATATCAGACCATTTGTGCTATAAGCTTAATTTCAAGAAAAAATTGTGGTATACACTAGCACCACACTGAAAAGAATGAATATGGAAAAGATTGAAGCATTTGAACAGAAATGATCTAGTATGGAAGATGTGGTACTGATTGTACTATTCTTTGTAATGATCATAAATAATACCATTTGAAATTCCGAGGTTTGTTTCAATTACTGTCAGTGAATAAAAAAACAAATAAGATTACCTATCACCTCTTAAACTGAAGTAATTTATTAAGAATGATAATATAATCTTACCAGATATGGCAAATCCACTAAAGCCTACAGCAAGCACTAAGAATGAAATAGCCACTCCTTTACTGTGAGAATATCCCACAACGAGAAGAAGAGTTGCTTCCATACCAAAACCTGGGGAAATCATAAAGAAAACCTGGCATCAGACTTCATTCCCTCTCAAATATTGCAGGCCTTGGGATGTGGTAATATTTCATAGAAGACAGAGGCAAAATATTACCTCCATGTGGAATGTATTCAGGTATTTCTTCCAGCTTTAATAAACACCTGCTCTTGCTATGTCAAATAATCCTTATTTTGTGCTAATGTATTGTCAGTTTTAAGAATAAAATAGATACTTGTGACCTGGTTAGGTCATTCCAGCCAGCCCGACAGGGAATATACACTTAACCTGCTCATGAATTTTGTAGCTCTTACCAAATCCAGGATTCAGCTCACATGACTTCAGCCTCTCAGAAGTCAGATATGTAAACTCAAGTAGTTGTCTGGACTCTTTTAGTGCAGAGGGTGTTTACATGAGCAGCTAAGGCTCAGTGAGTCGGTAAGGGTAGGCAAATTACCCTCCGAAAGCTCACCTGCTACTTTAACAGTCTAAATGCTATTTAAAATACCAAACAACTGGAATGAAATTAGGACTAAGAGCACCTATGTTTACTTTTCTTTAGTAATCACATCTGCAATACAGGAAAATGCACAAAGTATTGCTTTACAAGTGCATAAAATCATGCAACCTCTTTGTTTACTGTATACAGCACACTATATGACCATTGAATCTGTACAAGCAGGTTTTTAATAAAATACGAAGACTTACCTCCACAGTTCATTATCTTTCTCACGGTAGTGGTTGAAAGAATCTGCCTGCTTCTTAGAAAGTCTGCAATTTGTCCCCCAATAGGGACAATAATTGTCATCACTAAATGCGGCACAGCAGATAAGATACCCACCTAAAATAATCATTAGAAGTAGCAGAGTGTAAGAAAGTGTAAGAAAATGTTGATTTTCCATTTTTCTGAAGCATTCAGCAGGTAATTAATAGTTTCTCTTCCATTTCAGACTGTGAGCTACAACTAAAAATCTCGTCTTGGTTTACTAAACAGACAAAACTGGTGATCTTGAGTTGTCATTGTATCTTATGAAGGACAGCCAGAGTTCTCAAGAATCTCTGATGCTGTGACACTTCTTGTTTATAGATTGTTTTCACAGTATACATTTAAGGTAATGGCTTTTCTTCCCCAACCTACAGCCCCTCTGCCCTATATTTTCAGAAAATTTATTGCCAAATATGCCAAACTGAATTGTTACATTTCTGTCGTTGATGTGTTTGGTGTAGCACTGCCTAGCAAATCTAACCTGACTAGATAGATTCCCTGGGGATCATCCTCACATGCACAACCCAAATTCTCTCTACTCTTCAATTAAAATTGTGAAATCACGTGTTTCATTGAAGTTTATATAAATGGCAACTATATTATTACTGCTAGCTTTATTTCACAAAAAAATTTCACCTTCCTAAAACCAGATGTCCCTGCTTTGCAAAGTGCACCTGGAAAAGTAGAACCACATGCCAATGATTTCTTTATAGCTTTGGTGGGATCCTGCATCCCCTGGGGCGTCAGGGACAGAAGCGTAATGGGTCTTTCAATACCTTTCTAACATCTTGCATGATCTGGTTTCAAGCACTTAACTAAAGGTCTTTTTGCAAGATGGACCCATCACTAGATCTCATCCTGCTTGACCTTCCCCTCTCCGATCCTTTGTCACTGTCGTTACTTCACTCGTATGTGCTGGTGGAGGGACCGGTAACTGGGAGGGAGAAGATTTAAGACTTGCAAACCTATGGTAAAGACAGCGAGCTTTCCTTCCCTAATAAATACCACAACTGTGACTCTGATGTTTTCTTAGGTAAGATGAAATTTTTACATTATTCTTACATACCTTGCTTATTTCAAATCCAAACACTTCCTCAAAGTAAGCAGGCTGGCTAATAAGCAGCAAGTAAAAAGTCCAGCTTCTACAGAAGTTTGCAACAATTATTGCATAGACTGGCATAGATGTAAAAAATTTTCTCCATGGAGTTTTATATTTCTGAAACATAGAAAGAGGGATCCAGTCATCATTTTGACCAGCATCATCTGTATATCTTGCCTTTTCCTATGTGTTATTTTTAACTATTCTTCATCAAGCTTATATAAGCACAACTTTATGTATTCAAATTCTAATGACTTCAATTATCCTAAAGCACCTGCATGCAGGCTGGGATGATCAAAATGGAATTTAAAAATGTAGGCAAGTAAAAATTACTACAAAATTCACAAATGGAGAATCTCGATACTTAGATGTATCACAACACTTATCTACAAGTGCCATTACCTAGATCATGTAAACATGAATATACTAAGTCCAAAATAGTAACGTGCCTTTAAATGACAATGTTGCTATATCTAAGGCAGCAGTCAGATTTTACACTGTAAGTGCATTATTTCATCTATATTTACTTTAAGCAGGCACTTTCACACCTAAATCTTAGTCTAAGCATTCTGAATTTTTTTTATCAAGCGTCAGCTGAAAATGCTTGGTCAATAGATTTTTTGTTTGTTTGTTTTATTGTATTTTTAAAATGAGGTGCATAATGAAAAAAGAGATGACAGATGGACAGAACTACAATCCTGCTGAGTCCCAGCACCTCTCCATGAGCCCTTGATTATGCCTATCTGTGTTGATCCAAATACAGTATCTAGACCCAGATGAGTGCTTAAAAATCACTTCAGTGAGGTTTCGGACTGAGTTTGGTCTGCTGTTGACTTGGATATTGTCTCTTCTTCAAAGAAAACCAGCCCATAGATAGATATATGCAATACCTTGTACACCAATTAAAGTACGCTTAAGTGAGAACTGAAGATTAAGTGTGACCTAATTAATGAGAAGTCAGCCAGAAAAGGTAACTTGATACTACAGGAAGAAACTAATCACTTAAAAAAAATGTTTAGTTAAAAGCAACAATAAAGGTAAATAGAAAATATCCAACCCAATTTAGAATTATATGAACAGCCTTTGAAATATCTCACTTCACATATGATTTTTAAAAGCACTTAGAAGTGTAAGAAACTATGACCACTGCTGAATGCCATTAAATATCGACCCAGACACTACCTCAAGAACACTTAAGAATGTCAGCTATCAAAGAAATTACTCTGTAATAATTCCAGTTCTGTATTTAATCCAGATCAAATATTTTTATGAAGAGAAATATTCCTGCATTCAGTCAAGAACCAAGGATCGGAGCAATCAGAAAACATGATAAACAGTGTTAGTGAGGGCCAGCTGGGAATGGACGGTGTGAAAATTTGAGCAGATTAATTGAGGCTTCAGAACCAAAATTGTTAGAATGCTTGAGTTAGTGAGCATGGTAGTAGTTCCTTTCAAGCTTTTTAAATAGTTAGAGAAATAAGAGAATTGTGATTTGGCATGATAGGATTATTAAGTAGTTTGAGAATTCTCTGATTTCATAGCTCTTTTTTAGGTCTTGAGAACTAAACAAGTACAGAACAAAGTCAGATTATGAGAGGCTTGATAACACGTTTCTAGCAAAAGTACCACAACAATGGAAAATCATAGAATCACCAGGTTGGAAAAGACCCACTGGATCATCGAGTCCAACCATTCCTATCAATAAATAAAATGTTCTGATGTCCTAGCATACTCCACTGCAACTTTTCGTCTCTCTTGCAAATGAAACAATACTCAGGATTTACTGTTTTCCTGATCTTCTGAGGACCTCAGGAGACACTGAGCAGTATTTTACCTCTAGTTCACTTTTAGGAAGAGGAAAACGTTCCAGAAGGTATTATACAGGAAGGAAATGAACCCCTATGAACCCAAGGTACTATTAAAGTCTCAAAAAGTCTGCAATTTCAAAGGTAGCTGTAGGCTGGTTTTATACTTTGGAGTATAAAAAGCAGCATAGCTCCGCATCATGCTTTTCTGTCTTAAAGAAGACAGGTGCTTCATTTTTATTGTTGTTGTTTCTATTTGAGTTTTTGTTTTGTTTTTTTTTATTACTATATTGTAGGAAAAAAAGTGTGTGAGTAATATTCTTACTTCCATTGCACCTAGGAGGTTGGCACTCTCTCCAATGCTTTCTTCTATGTATCTCCTTTCTTCATCTGTGATCGTAGGATGCTTTGCAGGACTCTCATATGAAACCAAAAGCCAAAACATATACCAGACTATGCCAAAGCTCCCTTTGGAATGGAAAGAAAGGTTTTAAAAAGGAATGCACAATAAAGCATCAAACAATGAGAAAAATCTGTGAATAATTCTAACAGTGTTAAATGGCAATTGTTGTTACTGTTTCTCTTCTGAGTTGTTCTAACAAAAAGTTGGATCTTGCAAAAAATAACAATATTTATGCAAAATACATGCAGAGATGGACCGCAGTGAAGTCTTCTTTGTTTCATTTACAGAAGGATTTTGCTGCAAGTGAATATTCAGTGATATTTTAACATCAGTTTGTAAAATGCAATGCAATGAAATAGCTTCCATTTCATCAGATTCTAAATGAAGTTCCATTCTGCTTTAAGCCACTGTTGTTTGATTACTGCACTGGGGTTTTTTTACCTGCAAAATACAAGATTGTGGCATTGTTTTCAACATAGCAATGTGATTCATGCGTAGTTTATTAAATTTCTACCTTTCCCCTTAATTCACATCAGTGGTAGGCTGCAGAATGAACTCCTTTGAGACATTTTTTTTTTCCATCAGTCAAATTTAAAGGTAGCACAACTAGAGTGAATGAAGTTATGTAGTTCTTCAAATAAAAATCAAACCATCTTAGGGCAGGCACTCTAAACTTACAGTTGTATAAATAAAAGAGAAATGTTACATGATCTGAGAGCCTATAGATCTGCATGGCAGTTTGCCCTACTTGTATTAGAAATAATGAAGGTTTCACTCTAAACTAGCTTCTGTTCCTAATTAATGATGTTGCTTGTCTACTGCCTCCTTTAGACCTTGTTCTTTCATTGTCCTTTTCCCTAGACTGTATTTTTAGCTCTAAAGATCCACTTATCTTTTTTTTTTTGCTTCTTAAGAATGGCTTTTACATTTTTATAAAAGGTAAAGTCATGTTGGAGTGAGATGATAAAAAATGCATACCATACACATAGAACACAGAAGACCACCCAGTATATTGCACTAGAATTCCAGCTAAAGGCATTGCAATAACAGCTCCTGCATAGGAACCTACAAAAGAAGACATGTGTGGATGAAAAGAGAGCAAAATTCAGTCTCAAAATACTTTTAAGTTACAAATAAAAGTAAAAAGAAAATGCAAGGTTACTTACCACAAAAGGAAGTGGTAGCTAACCTACTTCTTTCTAATGGAGGGGCCCACTTGCTCCAAATACCGTGGCAGGCAGGGTAGGTGACCCCCTGGGGAATGGGTGTGCCACAAATTACTTAATGCTGATCAGCCACTCAGTTCACTGTCTTTGCATGCTACAAACAAGGTTAGAAATCTTTGCGTTTCTACAGTCAAGTTTGAGCACAGCCACAGAAAAACTTCAGTTCCTATTAAAGTTTTAATGGGCTTTTTTTACCCCTCCAGATCATTAAAGAAGCCTTATGAAACAGATAGAAAGCATAATTATTTCCCATTACTCCCCTTCTTCATTCCAGGAAAATTTGTGAAGGATTAGAAAGAGAGAATCTTAATGCACAAATACCAGAGTCAATGGAAGGACGAAAACACAAACACTCTGGAGTCTTTCTAATGCTGGGCTCATTTCCTCAACCTTTAGTTTTGATGTCCTATCATTTTTTGATCTAACATTTTAAGTATAATTTAGGAAACACAGATTACTGTTCCAATTCTCTAAGCCTAGAAAATAAGATCAATAAGAGCTTAAAAATATAATGTTAAGAGAGAAGTTTTTCACTGCCTTTGCCTTTAGTGAACCTCCTGAGCGCTTAAAGCAAATGATTGAGATGTTAGTCAGTTTGATATTAAACCAGTTACTGTTTAGATCTATCTTCAAAATGAGCTTTTAACTTAATACTAGAAAAGCAAAACCAAGCAAACAAGAATCATTATATCCTGCACTGTTGAAATTTTAGAATATCTAATATGAAATGTACTTTTCTGCAAAATTCCTGCTAGAAATTATTATGACATATGCATAATTATATAGAGTCATTTTTCTCTTAATCTCATGTGTTATTTCCTATGCAAAAAGCAGAACAAATCAATAACTTTTTACAAATATTAAGGTTATCGTAAATCTTGAGATTATCAGTCTCAATATGCAAAAGGTTGTAAAATACATTCTTCTGTTTTGAAAGGAGATCCTATAACCAATTTTATGTTCATTTCAGTCTTTTGGTCAGATTTTATAAAAACTAGGGAGACATAATATTAAGATTGTCATAATTTATTCTAAACCATCTTCAAATGGTCCTGTTTGAGATGGTTTGCATTCACAGTTCCTTTGAAAAGTATCACAGAAATGAATGGGTTTAAACCAGCTATTTAATTTTGTAATTACCCACTTGCTCCTGTTCCCCTGCTCGTTGTAGCCAAGGACACCTCTGTACAAGCAGATCACTCCTCACTAATGGAGATGTATTAATACATGCATATCTTCAACATTTCATTGACAGTTACCTAACTTCCATGGACATTCTGCACTCTGTTTTGGAGACTTTTTGTACAATAAAGCTCATGAGTTAAAATCAGCTTATGCAACAGAAGATGTAGCCCTGAGGAACAAAGAACCAGCAATCACAGCCTTAAAAATCTGTTGCTTGGTAAACAAACAAACAAATTTAGAGGGCAGGCTCTTCTTTTTTCTCTCTTAAATCAAAGTAAATCTCTCATTCACACCAAGAGCATGGTCAGGGCCTGTCATAGAAGCTCAATTCTTCATCATAAGCCTGTGAGGCTAGACAGAAAATAACTGTTGAGAAAGGCACCAGTATAAGCCCTATGCAGTACAAGATTTCAGCAAAACTTCAGTGTCAAACACGTATCTCCTTGGCTTCTCAGCAAGGGAAAAATTTGCTATGTAATTTTATAGATGAAGGAAAATCAAACTGCAATTCATACATTGAAATCCATTACACCGAAAAACAGTAATAAACTGAAAGTGAAACCTGAAAATTGCTGATTTAAACCTAGCAAAAATCTATTGCATTCACTGGTTATTTTTTAATTGTCCCATACCTCTACAAGGCCTTGCAAGATCCTAACAAAGATGACACATCCATAGTGCACCCTGGCTGCAGATGGTATTAACATGTTGAGGGAGGACGTCAGCAGTATAGCAGCACCAAATACTCTGCAAAGGTGGGAAGAAAAAAGGAAATGAAGTAACTTTCACTGTTGTCCCAACTGATTTATTCTACATATGCTTGCATATCAGTGTAGATGAATTTAAACAGTAGGGACTAATACTCTCTGCTGGAGTGGATTAGTGTCTACTTCCATCTAGTGTAATAACCTGTCTGATAAGACTCAGACCAAACAGGGACATATACATCTATTTAGCATCATTTCCTAAGGAAATACATCATATGTGATCACAGATATGGATCTTATTCTCGCAATAAATCCCTGCTTTTTAATTCTTCCTTAATTTTCACATCTGTTTCAACTGAATCTGATTGAATTCACCACCCTCTAGAGAAATTTGAAATTAAGACTCCAAATGGTTTACTAAAACAGGTGGCCAAGTAATGGAGAGATTCTCATTAGTCCTTTAATTATAAGAAAGTGGCATCATTCATTCACTACTTATGAAGCAGAAGAGAACCCACTTTTACAAATACCAAAGCATCAGGAAGAATTTCAAACAGAGCTGGGATTTTCTTGGACACAAGAGTTAATCAAGGTGGAAACACATATCCATAGAAAACAGATCATTCTTTCTGCTGGATTTTTAGAGGCTGCTCATTGAATATTGCTGATTTTGACTCCAACAGCATCCTAGGAATTGCTTCAAATAAGGCACATAACAAGACCTAAATAAACGTGTGAAGTGATGATTCATTTTCAAAATGCCACTGCTTTGGCTGAATTTTAATTTGATTTAATTAATATCTACCCCTTGAAGGAGCAAGCCTTTTCTCAAGCATTATTTCATCATTTTTTCATGTTCCTTCATTCCTTTATTGTGGAAGTAATTTTTTTCCCCCCCCATTTTCCTCTCAGTGGAGCAATGCAAAGGGATGAAGCCAGTAGCAATGACTGGCCACTTTCTTTATACAAAATTCTGTAATGCTAGAAGATAAATCCTGGAGATGTCTTAACATATGACATCATGGTATCTGATGTGAAACTGATTTGACAGAAATCTTTAACCTTAGCATGTGTTCTTCAGAAACTGGTACAGTGCCAGAAGTTAGTGAGAAACAGACCTTGGCTAAAAAAGCAGGAAGAAGTGATAAGTTTGAAGACAAAAATGCTCCTCAAAGACAGCTATGTTTCACATTCTCTATTTAGTATTACAGCCTGAAATGAATCTTTAAATTGCTCTCTGAGTATACTCCACTTCTATTTGACAAATAATAAAGGGCAGCAGAAGAAAAGCTTCTTGGCACAGTACGGGAGCTTTGTTAAATATCTCTAGATCCGGTATCCTCATTGTGTTCCCTGTGATCCCCATCTTGCGCTAAACAACATCTAGCTGGCTGTGCAGCACATTTCTGGTTTTGCTTGGCAGCGTGTTCAAGACATTTACTGGAACTGACTGGTGTGTGTGTTTATGTTGCAACATGTGAAGTATTTTGGCCTAAATTCTGTCTTTACTCTTAATTTCTTTACGTGCAAGGTCATTTCCTTACAATTTAGTACCTCCATATGTTCACATAATCCATGATGGTGTCTTGGGTTTAATTTGCTTTATTTATTTATTTATTAATGATAAGAGTTTGGGAGCTTAGCTTCTTTTAAAAAGTTAGATGTTCCTGTTAGCAATAATTGGAGAGCAATAGACTGTAAATGTTCTAAAGGTTCACTGAGAAAATCTTTATTTGTTTCTAAGCAAGAAGAAAGGATGGTTTGGTTTGTAGCCTTTCCTGTTTCTTTTCTGAGTAGATATCTAGCTAAAAGCCTAATGCAGAAATACAGTTTTACATTTGTCATTATACTTAACCTTGTTGGAGGAAATTCTTAGCTATTGTGAATCAGTGCAGCTCTTTCTATGTTACTGTTCCTGTTAAAATCATGCTAAGATCAAATACTAAGAAATATCGTCTCTTTATAAAGATGAGATTTACGGAATCGTTATGGTATGTGTTTCTTCAAGGAAATCTGTTCTAGTTTTTCAACTCTGTATCTGAAATCAGCTTCTATTTGCAACTGGAAGCTTTGTTTTCCAGATTGCCTTTGTTCTCGTATTCACTAAAGAGAAGAAGTTTCCTTGAGTCTGTTCGTTATACAAAAGAAAATTTTAATCTAAGGAATTATCATAGACACGCGTCTTCCAAATGAAAATCTTGCTTGTATTTAGACACACACGTACCAGTGAATATTTAGTTATAGCAAGGAGCAGATAATGAAATAATTCCACAATGTCACTTGTAAGCCAATCCTCTCTCAGAACTGTGCTTTATAGGAACAGCTTCTCAAAGAGAGATCAGTCTTTACTGTTAAATTCATACATTTATTCTACCCTATCTATGGATTTAAGGGTAGAATAAATTAGAGTTAAATTATGATTCTTGTCAGAAATAGCTTTTTTAATCATTTTCTTGGATGCATATTAAAAGCAGCACCATAAATTTAGTGGATGACTATTCCAGTGAGTCAGTTTCCTCTATAACTTGCAGTCAAGACCAAATGCACCTTCTTACGTTTGATTTGCATCTCTCAATGCACATCCATAAATATAATCAGTATTTTGCCTTTGTGATCCTTTATCTTGTTACATTTATTTTACCTCCATAAATACTAAATTCTAAATTCTTCTTCCTGACAGAATATTATGATATAGTTCTGGATTTTGTACAAACTTCCTATTTTATTGTTTTAAATATCTCAACTAACTGCATTTATTGTGATTTAGATCAAAGAAGAATAATTTTTCTGTTACAGTAAACCTAAATATATTTGAATGCTGCACACTTTCTAATATATTTAATTGTGAAATAGAACATTCTGACTTCTCCTAAACCATTTTTAAGGTGTTTTAGTGACTCATATATTGAAACATAAATTGTGTCATTCTGGTTTTGTGTTTACATTTTTGTTCTCTTTATTAACCTAGTGATTTTATGATCTGTTATGCTCTTTACTTTCATTTCTATTTCTCAAACAATTCTCATTTGATCAATTTTGCTGCAATGATAATTCTAAACATAGGTTAGAAACCATGTGTTTCTTTAAGATCCTTATGTTTCTGTGACAAATTGACAGTATGGTGGCTGGATTCCATAGCAGAACTTACTGCAATTGAAGATATTTCATGTTCAGCCTCAGATAATCATGATTTCCTCTTTAAAATAAGACTTTCATCCTGTTTAGGAGTGTTCATTCCTATCCCACTCCCCACTGCATTATTTTACACCTGTATTTGCTTCTCCTTCTTATATTCTGGTATCATCTTAAACAGACAATTTTAGTCCTTATGGGATGCACAGTCTTAAAGCTGCCATGGCCTGTTTTGCATTTCTTTGGTCATGACTTCTACAGGGGCATGGGCTGGTGAAGAAGGCTTTATATCTCAAGCACAAATGTCACCTGAGTTCATATCTCTTATAGAGTGAGCTAAGACTTGCTGCATCGTGTTCCTTGGGTTGAGCCCAGCCTAGGAAATCTGTGTAGCTGTACTGTTGAAGTTATCCCTGAAGATCCATTGCATGCAGGGCACACTCCGAACTCCACAAAACATATTTTAGTGTCGTGGCAGAAACTGGAGAGCTTTGGCAGATTGAAGGTAAGATCTAGGAAAATTACAGAATACCACAGAGACAGAGCAGGAGAGGCCAATGACGTTGCTGGCATTCTCGTCCCTGGTATTAGGAGGAAATTAAAATGCCCTGATAGGCCTCCAGCAGTCCCCAGACTTTGAGGAAAAATCCTTTCTGACCTCAAATTGGCAACTGGTATAACCAACCAACTAAAAAATAGCCAAATACAGAAGACGACTGCTGAACGAATACAGTAGCAGCATGTCAAGGAGTGGGGAAAAAGGACAAATCCTGGACCTCAGAACTGACCAGAAGAAGCCCTGAAACAAAGAATTATGCTTTGCTTATCTAATTCTATTTCTAGACTTGGTTGACTCAGTCCCAAAAGACAAAATCTAACATTGATCCTAGCGTTTTACTGACATTGGCATTATATGAAGGTCATGAGCTGTGACTTGTCCTCCTGTAATACAAGTAGTAATAATAGCAAAATCATATTTGACTAAGAGACACTTGGGATGGGAGCTGAGGAAGGAAATGACTCTGACAATCCAGGAAAAATGCTTAGAATGGAGTGAGGTTGCAGGAGGAATTAATCTTTTTGGGTTTCAAGCCAATTGGCTCCCTTTTCTCTTTGGGGACAAATTGAAGAGAAAGAAATATATTTATTTTCATCTCTGGATTTCTAATCTCTGTATCTGTACAGCCCCACTGTTCTCATCTACTTTTCCAGGCAATTCATATTACATAAACATTCCGCATGGAAGTGCTTTATGGATATTGTTACTCGGTTGGAAGAAGTGCCAGCTCAAAAACTGAGCTGAGAACAGTGGGAGCCAGATACAAGCCAAATGCTGAGTGCCAGATGGGTGACATACTGGGTTACACATATGATATTTGAAAGTAAAGGGTCCTGGTTTGAAGCATACTTTCACCCCAGTGACTGAAAAGAGGTACGATTATTCCATAAAGCTAAAATCCCTTTCATAAATGTATAAAGAAGAATCAATTCCTCAGCAGTCTGAATCTTGTGTGTTTCTATTTATGCCATTTTTTAATATAATTGACAAATTCCACAATTATCTACATCTCTGTTCTCTAAATAAATGATCCAACTGTGTGAAAATGAAACTGTTATGGAAATCAAATCATATATCTGTTCTAAAGCATATGAAGTACCTTAACTGAAGTTTATCCTTTAAAAAAAAAATCGAAGACTAGCTCTGTATGTATGAAATAACATTTTAAATATTTATTTAAAAGACAAAATACTGTAGATTTAAGATGCTTAAATATATGCTGTACTGATCAATCATAAAGGCCATTTTGTTGAAATCCAAAATAATTAAACAACAGTGAGTGCTGGTCACTGACAACTACAAAACAAGGTTGCAGATATTTTGATGGATTTACACTAACAACTGAGAAGGCATAGATGGTTTCATATCACTGTTCATGTCAACTAAAAAAGTTTTCAATGGCGTTAACAGAAATTAACTCAGAATTCTAATTTAATAGTTTTCACCTCCAAAAAGCCACTGATCATCATTTCATGGGAAAATTATCTACCGAATAGGGAAGTCTAGCTATTCTGTTAGTTTTCTAGGGAGTTATAGGGAACTCTGTGTGTGTGTGTGACAGCATTTCATACTGATACAATAAATGATATCAAAATATTATAATGTGGCTTATCCTGACTGTAAACAGAAGCCTATAGAAAATGTAGTCTGTGCTCTTTTCTGGGGCTTACAACCTCTGCACTTGACAATTTTGCTGTCATACTGATCATATTTATAGAAGACATTGTTTTCATTGAGCAAAGTATCTGTATTGAACAAATAATTTACTTGTAAACAAAGATAAAATATTTTTTCATAGTCTTAGAGGAGATTCTTCTGTTACATAAGGGTAGGAACTAAAGAGGAGTGAGAATATAAGTTTTCTTGCAAAGTTTTCCCAACGTATTCTACAGATGAGATGAAAATTTGATTATTAAAAAAACAGACATTTACGTGGATTCAGGTTGGTAAGCTGGTTATTGCCATTCCTTTTCCTTACAGAAAACACATAGAATATGTTGAATGAAGACTTTTTCAAATGTATACAAAAAATAAACTGGGTCTTGACTACACTATGGATTTTTTTTATTGAACAGTGCCTATTTGGAAGAGTCTCAGAGCAACAGCAGCTCTGAGCAGCTGAACATGTATCACACCAAGTGACGTTTTAGACTATTCTGTCGGCTCAAGATTTCTAAGATTTATTATCTTTCACTCTGACTCTACCTACTGTCATCCATTTTTGATGCACCTCCTCCTGCAAAAGGCCAACAGCACAACATAGAACCAATTATGTTATATTATATACAACCCAAAGATTTTTCATCTGAGAGAACTACAAACTGAATGCTGGATTAAATGCTTAATTTTTTGAGTAAAATGTAATGCCTAGGGATAAACAGGGAGGAGCTAGCTCGAATGCCTGTCAGCATGTAACAGTTTTTTTCCTTCTGCAAATGTTACTAGCAACAACAGTTTGCAATCATCATTTTTAACATCTTTTTTCTTTGAGTTAAGCATGGACTGAACACATACAAAATTCAAGGGTTTAGCTGCCAGTTAACACTTCCTTTCTTACAAAATGTGTATCTACCCAGATCAGGTGTGATGAAGGCCTCCTAAGACTTTGATACAGATCATGAACCTTCTGATGACATGAATTTTCTGTGGTTTGATCTTCCAGCTTTGAAGATAAATAGATCCCAGAATATTTGCAAAGCTTTTTGCAAAACATCCCACACAAAGACTGGATCAAGCAGCAGAGTGAAATGCCAAGCAGGGACTAAGCCAGCGTGCATCAGTGACACAAAGTCCCTTTAGCCTTTTGCTTTCTCCAAGACCCACTAATGCCACAGACTCATACAAATCTAACCAAGATCTTAAATAGGTTTCAGTCTATGCCTTCCACTGCCTGTTCACAGATCTATTTTTGATGTGTCAGAATGTATTTCATGAAGAATTTCAGCATTGTGTGGTGACAGCATCGTGACAATAGATGCTGGATTTAGAAGGCTCCTGGGCCATTAGATTCTGATCATTGCTCTTACCAGCAAGTGCATTACATCATTCTTTCATAAGCAGATAAGGTACCAGCTCAGAAGTGATTAGCACTTGCCCTACTTATTTTGGTGGCCTTTCCAGCTTTTTACTCCCTAGATCCAGTATATATCCTGCACCCATTGTGTTTTATTTTAGCAGTTTTAATCTCTTCAGTTTACCCCAATAGCAAACCAATCTTCTTAATTTCGCATCACTAAGCAAGCCAGGCTTTCATCATCCCATCTTCTTTGTTCTTCAGTCATTTGATCACCCTACTACCAACCCTCTGTGTCTCTTGTTTGAATTCAGCTGGGGAATCTCTCAAACCTGCGGTTTCATTTTACAACTCATATCCGCGCATGTCTAGATAAAACTGACTCATTCCATCTAGCTCATTAGCTTTGGGATGGCTTGCTCTTTAAATACGTAATCTGCTGGATCGTGTTTCAAACAAAGACCATCTCACTTAAATTAACTTACTGAGTTGCAGGGCTTAGAGTGTGATCCAAATGCCTTTGTTGAGTTAGAGAGTTAAAATATAGTTATCAAATAAATCCTGTGTGTTTAGCTTTAAAATATTTTGTGGAGCTGATTAGGAGTGTAATTGCTATGTGTTGGATTCAACAGCTACATCTGCACTTCTTTGTGGAGTATTTTCTGACATGCAGGCCACATGTTACAGCTGATTGCATCTGGAATGCTCAGGGTAAATGTAAGACTCCTTCAGAGCAAAGTGACAGTGACATTAGTGTTTTTATACAGCCAAGAGCATTTTCTTGCATGAAATCCATTGTGCACATTGTATTGTGTCAAAGTGTCAAAGCAGGTAGAGGTGTTTAAGGATACCTGTCCGTATATGCCAGAAGCATATGTGAACTTTCCTTCAGAGGATTAGATTTTTCTCCTCTGAAAGGGACACTGGTTATGTGGTATCATACATGCAGGACAGATTCACAGAGGTTCAGGGCCTGGGAGAGAACTGGAAGCAAAGTTATTTGAAAGTATTGACATATCTGGATGACATAATCCCAATAAATAACATATTTCTTTATAAGCTTGGCCTGAAAGTATCTGATGTGGCAATTTCAGTACAGAAAGGATTGGGATCTATGGAGAATTGATTATTTAAAAAGTCCAAATTTCATACATAATGCTACTCTTGTTAATTTTATCTGAACAAGCAGAGTTAAATTCTGACATTTTTATATTTAATCCTGAAAAAAACTCATCAAGAGTGAATGTAGTTCTCTGCATCTCATGTCTTGAAGATCACCACCCTTCTTATCCAAGTAGTTAGAAAAGTCCGTATTTGTCAACTGAGAGTAATATAAGTGTTTCTCAGTAACACAGAAAATAATGTTTTACCCTGTAATGTACTGGCTTGAGGTTTGCTTGGAAGCTATAAGTTTACCACCATTAATAATGGTTTACTTGCTTTTAATTTATGTAAATGTGAACAGTGCTCTTCCTGACTTCTGAGAAGATTACTTTTCCTCGATAACTCATTGTGACAATTGTTTGCATGTTTTTCAGCTGTTCTGCTGTGCATCAATGGTTGCCTTCTTGCCTGTGAACTGTGAGTAGTCACTCATTTGGAATATTTGCATTATCAGTACTCATGTTTATTACGTATGTATTGATTACATCACCTGTTCATCACCTTTGTAATCTAAATAATCCTGATAATCTTTTTTTTACTCTAGTTATTTTTTCAGTTTGTAATCATGCTGATAACTCTTCTGGAGACAATTCATGTTTCTGTTTATATATTTGAAATGGACTAAGTGAAAATGAATCCAGTGTGGGGAGACACTCTAGTTATTCTGGGACAATATATCATCATCTTAATTTTTCTCTAGTGTAAGCTAATTTCCTTATAACTCTGTTGACTCCTTTACTGCAGACATTTTCCTGTGAAATACCCACCCTGACAGTTTATGGCTTCATAAACGATAGACAGAATGTAGTGGTTTTATCTGAATCAGTTTTATCTGAATCAGAATTTGCATAAAATGGCATAGGGCTAACAAAATGGCATTATGCCATGGATATAAGAGTGGTTGATGAACTCAGCTGCCCAGCAGAACAGATAGATCAAGCTACCTGGGACATCAGGGAGAAACACTTATTCCCAAGTGCCAGTCTTAGGTTGAACGTGCTTCATGAGAGGATTGCTTAAAACTGATCCTCTTTAATAATGGTCTGTGGCCAGAAGCCATAGCATAGCACCTTTATTTAGCTTTTTTAAAATGTGATTAAGTAGGTTATTTTCATTCATACATGTACAAGGGAGGAGGGGGGTCATGTCTGTGTGTCTTTCATACTAAATCCTATTATAAGCCCTTCATGAAGCATTAATATGTAAAAGCCGACCTCCCGCCATCTAATCTAGTATAATAAGGGCTTGGATACATTATTAATTTTTGTCACACATCTGAGCCCCCTTTTATCAACCAAAACCCTCATCTAAATCCCTTGGTGCATCATTAAATTGTGAAAACAGCTTCATCATTCATGACAGAAAAATGGAAAGACCCTGAGCCATATGGCAGAGGGAGCAGCGGTACCAGCCACTCTAAGATGTATCCCCAGTCCTCTCCTTGCAGTGACTGGTGCTTATAAGACCCTGCAATGCAGTAGGGTGGCAAAATCATATTAAGCTTTTTGTGCAATAAATGCTTCTTTGCCCGGAAGCAGATAAACCCAACACCAGTGCCTGGGATCAAAGCCCAGTTTAATCTGCATGATTTTGAACTGAACGTGGAAGGTGGGATTGGCAAGTACATCTTTGAGGGTTCTTTCTTACAGTGCAAGGTCGGTTTATGTGTTCAGAAGTTCAGAAGGTGGCTCTTGTCTAACACTGTATAAATGCCATGGTCAAGCTATGAAACGTACGTTGTTTGCAAATCAGAAAAACATACAATACATCCACTTGCTAAAGGAGAGTGAATAATTTCTCATTTTAAAACAGAAAAAGGGAAGGATATAAAGATCCAGGAAATCTTTGTACTTGTATTTCTAAACCAATACGTTGCCTTATATTTTTTTATGCTTGTTGTCATAAAGGCTGAGTCAGGGAGAAATATTCCAATTTCACTGACACACTAGTGTCTTTGGAACTCTGAGATGAGGGGCACTGATGTACACTTGTCTGAAATATCATTCACTTTATTCATGAAATAACACTATCAGATTACTTGTTGGAAAGGATTTAGCCCTTAATAACAAGATGAATGGCACTTTAAAAAGAAAGACAAATTTGGAGTGAAAGGTTGATTTATATATTTTCATTCAGATTGGAATGTGACAGTGATGAAGAGTTCAACACAGATGAGAGATAATTGCATTGTAGAGAAATTTAGTATACTTATGTACTGACATTTCTTAATGTGAATAGCGTCAGGATTTGTGATTTAATGGATGAGAAATATATGTCATTATCATAGAATTATACGTTGACTTTAATTTCTTTAGAGATATCACTCCATTCTACCCTTTGTATTTCTTTGTGTAAGAACATTTTAATGTTAGAGTACACACAAATGAGCTAAAGTGGTCACTCAGCTTTATTTTACCAGATAAAGTCTGTGACTATTGCAGATCAATTTTTGAAACAGTACTTGGCTTGTACAGTCAATATCTGCATTTCTATTCTAAATACATAACTGCAAACCTGGGAATTAATTTCCTATCTTGTGTAATTGGACAATGAGCCATTGATTTCAGAGAATCTTTCCTGATTTACAGCAAGTATTCAAGCTGTTTACTTAGGAAAACAGTGAAAAAATACTGCCATGGCATTTTCGTAAGGTTTTGAATAGGACAAGAGTTTTATTACAGATTTCCAGCATGTTTTATAAGAATGTTTAAAGAGTGCACCAGAAGCTAAAATATAACGATATCTAAATTATCCTGAGATCAGGTGGTAAAAAACAGTATAGCTTCACACCTTCCCATGTTCGTGTGGCAGCACAGCTGGTAGTCTCTTCACAGACAGCTGCAGCTTTGCAATAGTATGAATGTGGAATAAGAAATATTAATTTAAATAAAACTATTCTATTACTGGGTTGAAGACAAAACAAGTGCCCAGTTTTAGGGCCATCTAAACTGATATTCATGATGACAGTAACCCTCATTCACACTTGATTATCCCTCATATTTTGCTTAATTATCCCTGTACTGAAAGTATTTGTTTATAATAGCTGAAGTATGACTTCCAGTACAGGACCTTAACACCCAAAGAATAATCTAGGATGTAATTTCTCTAGTAACTATTCAGTGTTTATACGTTTTTAATGTATCTGGCTTTCATTTACTGATTGTCACTCTATCTTTCTATGGGACTAAAAACATATTTATACCCAGCATTTTTCTCCAAAGGAGTTACATGCGTACTTTGTAAACAAATTAAGTCCTGTAATTTTTTTAATATACTGGTACACTGAATACATAGTTCTTACTATTTCTTTTGCTATGTGGCATTGTACACCATCATCTTTTAAGTGATTAAAGATCTCTAAAAGTATCTCTAATTTTTCAGCACTCATATTAATATGCATGTACCCAAAATACCTATAACAGTCCAAGGTCAATGTTATTGACCTAAATACAACTGCAGCAAAACCAGAAAAATAAATATCCTAGGATTGCATTGACTTCCTTATTAAAGCATCGTGTTGGAAATTCATGATGGGTTTCTAGTTCACCATGGCTGAAGACTCTGCTTGGCATGAGTTTTTTCCAATGTGGTTCCTGACTCCTTCATGTTACTTTGCACTTGAGTGTCTTATGTGTTGAACAGAACTCAGTTTACCAAATGATATTTTAAAATATCATCTGATTGTCTGGTCCTTTTTGTACCCACAATTTTATAAGCATTTATAAATATCCCAAAAATGGCTTATGCAATGTGAAGATCACAGTAGATATTGCTGAAGGACTATGCAACAGTATCACCACCTAGAAATATTCATAAACACTAGCCAATTAATCATCAGTCTCCCAGTGTGATAAATATCACCAGTCCAGTTACAGGCACTCATTTGGTTACATAAACACAAAAAGAAGAGGTGTCGTCACAGCACGTGACAACCTGCACAAATACCCCAAGTAACCTGGGGTCCTTACACATGAAATTTATGAATTACAGAATCACAGAATCACTAGGTTGGAAAAGACCCCCAGGATCACCGAGTCCAACCATTCCTATCAACCACTAAACCATGCCCCTCAGCACCTCATCCACTCTCCTTTTAAATGCCTGCAGGGATGGGTAGCCTGTTCCAATGTCCAATGATCCTTACAATACATATTGGAATATTGCATTACTTGCTTTCTTTCAGAACATTTAAACACCTTGGCCATTGCATCCCATTTAAATAAAACTTTGAACAATGGAGCTGAAGAACTACCATACCACAAATTTCTTTTTCTTCCCTTTTATAAGATTTCAGTCTCTGAAAATGATGATTGCTTTTTAAAATTTGTAAAGATGAGATGAATCCTGATTAGCCTATCCAAAGTTCATTTCATGGATTAAGTAGGAATTAAGACTAGGTGTGATTAAGGGACTGTCAGCATTTCATACCCTTTCTGTTCACATTGCACAGTAATCACATGATGACAACCCCTCTGGTGGGAACCTCTGTAATGCTGTAAACCTGTAGTTGGAAAGCATTCAAATGAGATTTATGTGCTTTTAAATGACATTAACTGTCATTATGAGTAATAGATCAGCTGATTAAGTACTGCGGATGTATGGTATTAGAGCATCACACTTTTACCAGGCAATTGGGAATGAACTCTGTTCCCTCTAAGGGGGCTGAAGGCTCAGCAGCTCAGCTGAAGTGCATTTACACCAATGCACGCAACATGGGTAATAAGAAGGAAGAGCTGGAAGCTGTCATAGGGCAAGGAGCCTATGATGTCGTTGCCATCACAGAAACATGGTGGGATGACTCATATAACTGGAGTACAGATATGGTGGGGTACAAACTCTTCAGGAGGGATAGGAAGGGAAGGAGAGGAGGCGGGGTAGCCCTCTTTGTAAGGGAGGACTTGGACACTGTTGAGATGGATTGTGGCGATGAGGAGATTGAGTGCCTGTGGGTTAAAATCAGAGGAGCCCATAAGAAGGTAGATTTTGTGATGGGAGTCTGTTACACGCCACCCAGCCAAGGAGAAGCAGCTGATGAGCTTTTCTATAAACAGCTGGGGTTAATCTCTAGATCAATGCCTCTCGTTCTAGTGGGAGACTTCAATCTTCCTGGTATCTGCTGGAAGTACAATAGAGCAGAAAGGAAGCAGTCTAGGAGGTTCCTGGAGTGCGTGGAAGACAATTGCCTTGCACAGCTGGTGAACGAACCAACAAGGGAAGGTGTCCTCCTGGACCTGCTGTTTGTGACCAGAGAAGGCCTTGTGGGGGATGTGGCGGTAGGAGGACGCCTGGGACTAAGCGATCATGAGATGATAGGGTTTTCTGTTCTAGGCGAAGTGAAGAGGGTGGTTAGCAGGACAGTAGCACTTAATTTCCAGAGGGCAGACTTTGAACTCTTCAGAAGGCTGGTTGGCAAAGTCTCATGGGAGACAGTGCTTAAGGGCAAGGGAGCCCATGAGGGCTGGGAGCTCTTCAGAAAGGAGATCCTAGCAGCTCAGGAGAAAGCCATCCCCATGTTCCGAAAAAAAAGCTGGCAGGGGAAAAAACCAGCTTCGTTGAACTAATAGATCTTGAGTGGTATCAAGAAGAAGAGGAATGTTTATGGGCTCTTGAAGAGGGGACAGGCCTCTTGGGTGGATTACAGGCGGGAAGTGAGATTGTGTAGAGAAAAAATCAGAAGGGCCAAGACTCAACTACAAATCAGATTGGCAAAGTCTGTGAAAGATAACAAAAAATCTTTCTATAAATATATAAATAATAAAAGGAGGACTAGGGAGACCAAACAGTCCCTATTGGACAAAGAAGGAACAACAGTGACAGGGGATGAGGAAAAAGCTGAGGTACTTAATGCCTTCTTTGCCTCAGTCTTTAATTGTAAAGAAAGTTGTTCCCTCTGTGTACAAACCCCGGAACTAGAGGAACAAAATGAGACTCCCATGATCCAAGAGGAGGTGGTCAGAGCCTTGCTAGCCCAACTAGACACCCACAAGCCTATGGGGCCGGATGGGATTCACCCAAGGGTATTGAAGGAATTGGCGGATGTGCTGGCCAAACCCCTTTCCATCATCTTCCAACAGTCCTGGAAGACTGGGGGAGTTCCACTGGACTGGAGGCTGATGTTGTGCCCATCTACAAGAAGGGTCACAGGGAGGATCCAGGGAACTACAGGCCTGTCAGTCTGACCTCAGTGCCAGGGAAAGTCATGGAACGAGTGATCTTGAGTGCTATCATGAAGCACATGCAAGAGAACTGGGTGATCAGGCCCAGTCAACACGGGTTCACAAAAGGCAGGTCTTGCCAAACTAATCTGGTCACCTTCTGTGACAAAGTGACTCGGCTACTGGAGGAGGGAAAGGCTGTGGATGTATCTTCCTGGACTTCAGTAAAGCCTTGGACACAGTTTCTCACAGCATTCTGCTTCGGAAACTGTCAGCCTCTGGCCTGGACAGGCGCACACTCTCCTGGGTGGAAAACTGTTTGGATGGCCGGGCCCAGAGAGTGGTGGGAAATGGTGCTAAATCCAGCTGGAGGCCAGTTCCAAGTGGGGTTCCTCAGGGCTCACTGCTGGGTCCAGCCCTGTTCAGTGTCTTTATCAATGACCTGGATGAAGGCATCGAGTGCACCCTTAGCAAGTTTGCAGACGACAAACTAGGTGGAAGTGTTGATCTGCTAGAGGGTAGGGAGGCTCTGCAAAGGGATCTGAACAGGCTGGACTGCTGGGCAGAGTCCAATGGCATGAGGGTTAACATGGCCAAATGCCGGGTCCTGCACTTGGGGCACAACAACCCTGTGCAGTGCTACAGACTAGGAGAAGTCTTCTAGAAAGCTGCCGGGAGGAGAGGGACCTGGGGGTGTTGGTTGACAGCGACTGAACATGAGCCAGCAGTGGCCCAGATGGCCAAGAAGGCCAATGGCATCTTGGCTTCTATCAGAAATGGTGTGACCAGCAGGTCCAGGGAGGTTATTCTCCCTCTGTACTCGGCACTGGTGAGACCGCTCCTTGAATCCTGTGTTCAGTTCTGGGCCCCTCACCACAAGAAGGATGTTGAGGCTCTGGAGCGAGTCCAGAGAAGAGCAACAAAGCTGGTGAAGGGGCTGGAGAACAGGCCTTATGAGGAACAGCTGATAGAGCTGGGGGTGTTTAGCCTGGAGAAGAGGAGGCTGAGGGGAGACCTCATTGCTCTCTATAACTACCTGAAAGGAGGTTGTACAGAGGAGGGAGCTGGCCTCTTCTCCCAAGTGACAGGGGACAGGACAAGGCAGAATGGCCTCAAGTTCTGCCAGGGGAGGTTTAGGCTGGACATTAGAAAATTTTTTTTCACAGAAAGGGTCATTGGGCACTGGAACAGGCTGCCCAGGGAGGTGGTTGATTCACCTTCCCTGGAGGTGTTTAAGGGACGGGTAGACAAGGTGCTAAGGGGCATGGTTTAATGTTTGATAGGAATGGTTGGACTCGATGATCTAGTGGGTCTCTTGCAAGCTGGTTATTCTATGATTCTATGAATTTTCATGTTTTCTTATATTTTTTAAAGAAAAATACTCTTAAACAATCCAAAAGCAATTCAGCTCCTCCTTCCTGAAACCTTTGCTCACACTAGTCAAAATCCACTGTGATTTCATGAAAAACAGCACTGAATCCCCAAAAATGACAAAAAGAAAAAAAGTCTCACTCTTTATTTGCTGTTTTTGTAGAAAGCTTTGCTATTACTAATCAGGAAGGGCTGTAACCAGTAAATATTTATCTTATTTTGGATTTGTCTCTGGAATCTACTTGTCTATTCTTACGCCTGTGTTCTCAAAAGCTCTGAATCATAGCTGGTTTCCTCTCTATAAATATAGTTACATAAATATCTCTGCAGGGAGGATGAATTCTACTCCCGGTGCACTGCAGCCTAGAGAGAAGGGCACTTTTTTGGTGCAATGTTCAAATAGGAGAAGTAACCCAGATTAATTGCAAATTTGGATGTCCATGTGCCAAGATGCCTTCTCTAAACTACAGGAGCATGCTCGATAGTCTCTACTATCATCATGTCATGCTTTATCGAAGGTTAATTGCTCATTGTTCATTGAGAACTTAACCCTGAGAAAAGGTATGACTGTAATGAACACTACCCATGGGACTCCACATTGTGTTTCCTTTGCTTCCTCAGTCTGCTGTGATTAGTTTCATACCAACATCTTCCAGAGGTGGATCCTCCTCTGGGAGAAGAGGCCTCTAGCCTTGTACCAAAAGGGAATCCTCTCCTATTTTCACACACTACTTAAGGGATGCATGTTTAAAGCTTCACTGATTGCAAATGGGGGGGAAACCTGAGACCCAATGTGTATCTTTTGAAAAATTATGTTGTCTTGCAATGTACTGAAGGTTCTCTGAAGGTTCTTTGTTCCTACAGAAGTCAATAGAGGTTGAAAATGTTCAGGAGCACTGACTTTTATAACTTACTAGTCCAACCTCTATTGACCACCTAAGAGTGCTCAGGAGATGTGTTGTTTCTAAATGTTCTCTGTAGTATTTGAACACAGTTTTCTATGACCTTGATGATACTATAGCAGTGTAAATACACTTCCCTTTAATAAAGCATTATTCTTAGTGTTGGCTTGAAAATAACATAAAATAACATAAATGAAAATAACATAAAATTCTTGGTGATACAATATGACATAAATTGAGATCCAAGCTATCAATTGCAAATTCCCAAGAAACTCCATTTACTACTTGTAAATCTGTAAATCAATAAATTTGATCTGTCAGAAGTAATGGGGAGCTCTGTGTGATAAGAGCAGTGGATCAAGGCAGAACACAATAGCCATGCAGCAGCAGCCTTGAGTTCTACAATTAGCAAAGGGTCTCAGTAAAATGCTGCCCATTGACAGATTCAGTTGAAGAAAATATATTAGAAAGTTCAGAGATCAGGGTTGCTAATTCTTGATTGCCAGTAAGCATTTTAAAACAGGGTCAAAATCAAAATAAAGGGTTTCAGCCCAGGTTGAAATTAATGCATTGTGTGTAGAAATGTTTTCTTGTTACCACAGAAGGGTCATTTCTTCCATGTGTTATACCTTAGAGAAACTTCTAAATTATGTCAACCCAATCTCTATAATTGGTTGCTAGACTGAAGTTTAATGTCAAGCAAACTCGGTGTCATATACTCAGGTCCTCCCTGTCAATAACAAATTAAGCTCACAAAGCACGCCTTAACCCTTCTCCCAGTTTCCTTCCTTAACACAGCAAGTCGAGGGGGGTGATTCGCCCTCTCTGCTCCGCTCTCATGTGATTCACTTCGTCCAGTGCTGGAACCCCTAACATAAGAAGGGTATTGAACTGGTGGAACTGGTCCAAAGGAGGGCCACAAAGGTTATCAGAGGGCTAGAGCACCTGTGTTATTAGGATAGGCTGAGAGAGTTGGAGATTGTTCAGCCTGGAGAAGAGAAGGCTCTGAGGAGACCTAAGAGCAGCCTTCCAGCACCTGTAGGGGGCCTACAAGAATGCTGTGGAGGGACTCTTTATAAGGGCATGTAGTGATAGGACAAGGGGGAATGACTTTAATTTGGAAGAGGGAGGATTTAGATTAGATTTTAGAAAGAAATTCTTCACAATGAGGATGTTGAAACGCTGGCAGAGGTTGCCTAGGGAAGCTGTGGATGCTCCCTCCCTGGAAGTGTTCCAGGGCAGGTTGGATGGGGACTTGAGCAGCCTGATCTTTTCGGGGTTGGAACTGGATAATCTTTAGGGTTCCCTCCATTACAAACCATTCTATGACACTTTTAGCAGTTCGGAGTTGGTTTCTCATTCATTGTCTTTTCCATGTAACCATTATCTCCTTCCCTTCCAGGCAATGAATCTCTTAAAAATCTCCCTTTTTTCTGGAGCCTGACTGATTTTTTCATAGTTCATCTTGAATCTGATGATACTATTCTAAAGTCTGTAATTTTCTATGCACCGCACACCTACATTTTGATTTTCTGTAAAAGTTAAGGCTTGTTCCGGATGCAAAGGAAACCAGTGATGTCACAAAGATATTCAGTAAGGTTTGTAAAAAAAAAAAAAAAATTGCTTTGCAGTCATTAACCAGAGTGTGAAGGGACCTATTGTGGCTATAGTGTGAGACATGTAAATCAGCAGAGACTTTCATAGTAGCTCATATTGTGTTGCTGCTGTAGCCTCTAGGCCTGTGTACTCACTTATCTGATTTTTTCTCATGCAGTTGCTTGGAAAGGGTATGGAACTCAAGGCTTGCACCTTGTTTTGGTTACCACTTTACCCTACAATCACCCTGTTCATTTCAACTTGAACATGTAGATGTCATAATCTGTTTGTTGCATTCGGGAACTAAGTTGGGTTTTGGCCTCCTCAGTGCCCTGTTATTCCAGCCACAATACAGAGCTCTGTTCCCTGCCATTTTTATCTACAAACTGAGTATAATTCACTCTCACTTTCCTTATTTTACTATTTGCAATTACTGGCATGTATGCCATAGCCAGTTCCTTAATTAAATCTATGATTTACATAGTCATTTGCCTAGTTTCAGAGTTGTCTCAGAGGCTTCCACAATAGTAATAACTAATCACTAATCTGTGAAAACTGCTGAGTTAAAATAGACCCATGTTAATAACTGGAACTGCAGTAAATGTTTAGGAAAAGGAGGAATATTTGGTTCATACACGCCAGGTTGTGTGTTTCCACTGCTGAGTTTTCCTGGGAATGCCTCTCCCATTGTCTCGCAAATCTTTGTAATTGCATTGCTTTAAATTTGTATCGATTCGAATATTTTTTTACTGATGTTGCTCAGGTGAATGAGGGCAGATTTTTGATTCACTGAGTCAAAATCTTCAGTCTTAGTTCAAGCAAAACTCTAATTAATCCCGAGGAGTTACAGGATGTGTAAAAATGCAAAGGAGGAAGAAAAGGAGAGGAGTCCTTTAACTGGCTTTTAATTATTATTTGAAATAACCTTTTGCATTTCTGAACCACTGTCAGAAGGATGGCACTAGTAAACGAATAGGCGACGGATACCTCCATTTAAAAAAGGCTGTATTCTATTTTATTTGCTTTAACAGGAGAGATATTAGCGTTATCTCAATTACAGAGCATATCTCCATTAGTAAATACTCATTATATTTAATGTAGGTCTTTGTCTAAAAGTTATTTACCTTGGAGAAAGCTTTTTTCCTGTAGCTTCCCTCTCTCCTCCCCCTTTATCAAACAAACACAAGTAAGCTTGCTCAAGCCTCTCTGCCTATCCAGGCCTATCCGTAAACTCCTGAGAAGAGTTAAAGGTGCATATTGCCGATTCGAGCATCCATTTGCACCTAGTTTGTTATTGTTTTGAAGAGTGGCACTAGGACCTTTGCTGCTTCTGCAGCAGAGCCTGTGGCGTTAAGCATGGGTGTGAAAGCCTCATGTGTCTTGAATACTCAGTGGATCTAATTAACAGGTAGAATCGCACCCTGGGTGCTTGAAAAATTGCCAGACACCATAGAAACGAGTCCTTAAGTCGCCTCACCATCTGCACTTTCTTTTCATTGTGGAAGTCTCATTGAAACATGTTTTTTCGACCATTCTAAATTCATGTGTGCGTTAATGGAAAATTCCTGCTGATGTTATTTTCTTTTTCATTAAAACAAAAAGTCGTAAAATTCTTCCATTCGACCACGGAAAAAGCTCTCTCAAGCTTTGAAGAAATAATGAATCTCTGAATTTGGCTCTGAATGCGGGTTGTTTGATTATCATCGCCACAACCTCCTTCAATGGCTTTTTTAAAGGAAAAAAGAAAACAGCGCGAGATATCCCCCCGGCAAACCAGAAGGGACTTGGGAGAGGAGCGATCAATGCAGCATCACATCCACGGTTCCACATTTCATCCCATCGTTGCTTCCTTACTTAACTCGGCTCCCCTCGAGGTGGGGAGCCCCCTGCTCCGAGCTGGGGGGCCAGGGCTCCCCTCCCACCCGCCCCCCCTCGGACTCGGACTCCGGGGCTGGTTTAGGTCGTTTTTACCTGTTAGCTGCCAGCCGGGACGAGATATACCCGCCGGGGATTTGGGTGATTATGTACCCCCAGAAAAAAGAGCCGTGGATCATGCCAACCGTTTCGGGATCCCAGTTGAACTTCGCTTTCTTCCAACGCAAGGAACCGGCAGAGAATGGAGAGAAAGAGAAGAGGGAGGCTGTAATCGTGCCAGATTAAAGCGTTCACCCGCCGCAGCTTCACAGAGGGCGATGGAGGCAGGATTCTAGCGCTGGCACGGGGACAAGGACGCGGGGCGCAGAGCCGCTCGCTTTGTCTTAGCCCCCCCCCCCCCCCCGCGCCCCCCATTAAACACCCCGGCTGCCCGCCGGATCAATAACCCAATCGATAGCAGCAATCAAAACAGCATCGCCCGTGCCTCCGTGGGACAGTGAGCGGCCGGAGCTGCTCAGCCCCGGAGAGCCCGTGGCAACCCCCGCCCGCTGCTGGGCTTGCAGATACACCTCCTGGGGCTACCAACACATCTTTGGGGCTTGCAGATACACCTCCTGGGGCTACCAACACATCTTTGGGGCTTGCAGATACACCTCCTGGGGCTACCAACACATCTTTGGGGCTTGCAGATACATCTCCTGGGGCTACCAACACATCTTTGGGGCTTGCAGATACACCTCCTGGGGCTACCAACACATCTTTGGGGCTTGCAGATACACCTCCTGGGGCTACCAACACATCTTTGGGGCTTGCAGATACACCTCCTGGGGCTACCAACACATCTTTGGGGCTTGCAGATACACCTCCTGGGGCTACCAACACATCTTTGGGGCTTGCAGATACACCTCCTGGGGCTACCAACACATCTTTGGGGCTTGCAGATACATCTCCTGGGGCTACCAACACATCTTTGGGGCTTGCAGATACACCTCCTGGGGCTACCAACACATCTTTGGGGCTTGCAGATACACCTCCTGGGGCTACCAACACATCTTTGGGGCTTGCAGATACACCTCCTGGGGCTACCAACACATCTTTGGGGCTTGCAGATACACCCCTGCGCGGTCAGGGCTGGAGGGACTGCCCGTGGCTGTAAAGCACCTACCTCTCTAGCCCTATGTGAGGAATTAGGGGTTCGTCTCTGGACTCGCATATTTAGCGTCCACCTGCTTTTTCGCGAGCCTATAAGCCGCTTTAAAAACGGATCTTAGCATTTAACGCCTTTTATCAACGCAAATTCTTTCACCCAGGTGTTTTCAGACATCCCTGCGCAACCTCCTCGTGTCCTGCCGCTGCCGGGCGTTCACTCGGCTCCCTCCTTCCTTCATCCCCTGTTTTGTTTTACGAGATATCTCCGGTTTTAAAGATTGCCTAAAAAGGGGGGGTGGGGTAGGCGTGGAGGAGACGGGGAGGGGTCGGCACCTGCCCACAAATTGATGCCATAAAAAGGCGTTGCTCCGGGAACCTGAAAAATAGGAAATTTTCGGTAGAAATTGCTTCTTCTTCAGGAATGGGGTTTCTGTCCTACAAAGGGCCAGGAGAACCGTGAGCTGAAGTGGGGAGGGGAAAGCTGCGAAAGCGCCAGAGCCCCCCTCGCCTGCCTGAAGGCGCTTGACCTGGGAGTTGTACTGGGAGGAGATGGGATTTACGAGGGAAGGGTTCCCACCTCTTTAATAATTTTTCCTCCTCGGTGTATGGTGCTGTTATTGACCATATCCACGATGGCCACTCCCAGGTTACATCGGATCCCGAAGGAGATGCAGAATCCCAGTCCGCTCATGATGGCAATGATGTACCTCCGGGGCAGCCCGAAGCAGGTGCAGTCGCACAACGGGGCTTTCTTCTCGGGCATTTCCACGGGTTTTCCATCCTCCGTCAGCTCGATGGTGTCCCCGGGCTTCTGCCTCTTCTCTAGGACTCTGCTCGACACAAGAAGGAAGAGTCAAGCCCTGGCCACTCCAGGTAGCCGAAGCCTCAAGTTCACCACGTCCCCGGCCCCTTTGGTTTGCTTGGGATTGATTTGAGGATTTATTCCTTGCTTTCCTTTCACCTTCAACTGTTCCTTGGCAGTGACCTGTGGGAGTCACCATTAGTCATCCCCAGCTCCCCCCACCCCGCCGCAGCAGCCCAGGGAGGAGCTCTAGCTGAGAACTGCTCATCTATCATTAAAGACTTGTGCTTAAATATGTAGGACGCATTAAGGAGACATCATCTGTAACCACTGCAGAGGCGCCATGTTGAGTAGCCCCAGAGACACAGGATGGAAAAGGAAACAAATCTTTTGGAGAAGGTTTTAGTCCCTCCTGGCCGTGTTAGAAACAACAAGGGAGATGATCTCGGGGCGCGTCTCGCTTCTGGTGCGGGAACAAAAGAAAAGTGAACAGAGAGAGGGGGTGGGGGAGGTGGTATTGCTACTAATTTTAGATTTGCAAAATGGCTGTCACAGGCAGGGGAAGAAAACACGATCGTCTTTAAAGAACCGGCATCTCCGGAGAAGCCTTTCCAAAAGATCTCGCTGTTCAGCCACCCGGCTTCGCAGGTCTAACCTTCCCAGATCGGCTTTAGACTCCAACTCATTGCCCCCACTCCCTTGTTTTTACATCACAATCCTATCTCCTAGAGAACAATGTGGAGGAATCTGAATGGGAATGGTTATTTGCAGCTATTTCGGATCAACGTAAAAACACCGGGAAAAAATATCCATCTGCGAAAAGTGACTTAGAACATTTCGTTTTATTTCTTCTTTACCGGACAGGCTTTAAAAATGCCGTGTCGGTAGTAAGAAAGATCGGGTTTAATCGAAAAAAAGTGTCCTATGTTGAATCTCTTCATCATCTTTTTTGCAGTCATTGAGTTGTTCGAAAGACAGAAGAACTAACGGCTTTCATCCCAGCTCCTTCATCTTGAGGAGCAAAGATGGGACCATTTCCCATTTCTAAACTCTCCTACAGCCGCACTCAACCCGGCTCTGGGAGTGTTTCCTCACGTCAGAAATCCTCCTCTGAGGTGCATCCCTTTGAGGTTAAGTCATCCGGCTAATGGGGCAGTAACAATTAGCAGAATTAGACTTAAAAGGTTCTCTGCGCTTTGGAGGAAATACAGGGATTTTCTCTAATCTTTTTGAGTTTAAATCCTCCCGATTTTTCGTTGCTGGAAGAATTATTTCCATAATTCAGGACCGCAGCATTATGAAAGGTCATAAAGTTGTGAATAAAATAAAATGATGTGGGGTTATGTCCACAATTCGTTGTGAGAATAAAGAATGAAGTAGAATCGTTTTCCCCCTGAATGGGCTTCTTGTCTTCAGGAAGACACTAAGGTATGAGGGCTAGAAAAACTACTTCAATTCTTACAATCGGAAACAAAATAGTTCAGTCCTGTATGATGAGAAGATTAGTAAATCTCTCATTTGCTACTGAAGGGGCGAGTTCGAACGCAGTTTTGCTTGAAAATACTAGCGCTGTTTCTCCTCTATTCACTGTGTGGCTATATATATATAAAAAAAAAAAGTAGACACAATCGTTTTATTTCTATAGTGTAGAGTCTTTTAGAGCGAGAAGGAGATTTATTTCCTTAATAATATTTTAAGCAGCTGTTCTTGATTATCAGTTATACCCTTTTTCCTTTTCCTGACTATTGAAAATTACTAAACTATGAAAAAAAAACCAACCACCCCCCTAACCTCAAACCTGTAGAATATTCACTGCGTTGTTGATGGCTTTGGTTTTTATTTTGTCTTTTTTAAACTGTACCCTTCCTACCGAAACGGAAATCTTAATTTTGTCTTTATCACTTCCCTGACATGTCCCCTTCCCTGAAAATGGCACCAGAAGTTGTGACTCATGCCCTGGAACAGCCTTGTGCCTGTGCCCAAAACTGCCGCATAGGTATTGAAAAAAGACTTTTACGTGACCTGCCCTAGGCAGATAAATCCGCAGTTTCCTTTAAACGGTAAAGGAGGGAAACAAAAAAAAAAAACCAAAACCAGTCTTCGGGGGAATTTCTAGCAGAAGAGACAATGGGAAATACGTTGGAATTTCACAGACTATTCACAAACGTCCTGGAGGTCACTAAAGTCGCCAGACTGGATAGAGCACCGTGTGTTAACTTCAGCGCGTACATTTCAAGTATGCGAGAATTTGTGCTTGTTTGTCTATATGTACAGAGGTCAGAGAAGATAGAAATGTTCTGTATGCACAGATACATACTGTTGAGTGATACTTTGAGTTCAGCAATTGCAGATGTATATTACTTATAAGACAAGTAGATGTTTCTCAGTGGAGACGGATAAATAATTAAACACATCGCTCTATATGTTTCAGCTTCAGGAGAAAAAAAATCGTTCAGGTATCAATTATTTATACATCTCCATGTTTATCTTCCTCTGACGATGAATTACACAAGGGAAAAGACTAATCGAAACCAGGAAAGATTATTATTATTTTTTAATGACTGGTAAGGGCGAGAGGGAAGACCTTGTGACAGAATTGCAAAATTAACACAAAACAAAAATACGGTGAGCTGCTCTCTCCTGATAATGATTTCACGATGGGATCCTGGTTTTGTGGGAGAAAGATGGGGTAATCTTTCGCTATATATTGACTAACACCATCTACGAATCAGATAGAGAAGTTCCGAGGGTGCCATATTGAGAGGCTTCAACACTAGTTTCCAGGATTCAGATTATATCAGCAGCATCTCAACAGCTCCCAGCCCCTCCACCACCAGCCTCCCCAAAGCCTTCGACCTCCTTCAGCAGCTGGCGGTTAAGGAAAGGTTCCAATCGTTTCTAGGAGGTAGAGTCCTGTAAGAGATCTCAGTCTTACCTGTAGAGTTGACCAAGCGATTTTCCAGCAAAATTCTTCAATCCTTCCTTACCAGGGGTCAAAATCCTTTGTTTTACCGACTCCATTCTTGCAGGGATGCTCGCTGGATTCTGCTCTGCTCTGGATAGGACACTGCTACGGGCAACGATGATTCATATTGGTTCAATTTCTTAACTTTCCCCCCCTCATTAACTGGCTGTCAGTTAACCTCCGGGTAAAGGGAGAGGGAGAGACAAGCGTGCGAGCGTGTGTGTGTGAGAGAGAGAGGGAGAGACGGCGTACGGAGCCGGGGCGGGGGGGGAGAGGGCGAGGGAGCGCGCCTGTGTGCGGCAGCGAGCGGGGAGTCTGAGAGCGCTGCAGGCAGCCCCCGGATTTCCCGTCAGCGCGGAGTTGCCAGGCACGGTTAGAAAGTCTCCTCGGCCTCGCAGGGTTCAGCGGTGGCGGAGAGAGGCAGTGCCATGCCCGGCTGGGAGGGGACGGAGATCCCTTCGCGTTTCAAAGCGAGCTCGAGTCGGCGCTGGCGGTGTCCCCAGCAGCAGGGCTGGAGGGGGATGGGTGGGATCCGCCGCCGTAGGCAGTTCGGCTGCGAAGTACCCCGAGCCGCTGGCTAAATCCCCTGGACGGCTGCGAGCCCTGCCGTGTCCGCGCTGCCCCCGCCCGCGCGGTCGCGCAGGTCGCGCTCCGGGGCGGCGGCGGAGGCGAGCGGCACCCTCAGGGCGCCGAGCCCCCTTCAGCACCACGGACAGCGCCGCTCCCGTTCAGCACCGCGGACAGCGCCGTGCCCGCTCCGCAGCCCACGGGGAGACGCGGCCTCGCCTCCCGCCCGCGTCCGTGGGGCCACGTGTGTGTGTGTGTCTCTGTGTGTCTGTGTGTGTCTCTGTGTGTGTCTCTGTGTGTGTCTGTGTGTGTGTCTGTGTGTGTGTCTGTGTGTCTCTGTGTATGTGTCTCTGTGTGTGTCTCTGTGTGTCCATCGTCGCCCCCTCTTCGGGAGCTTCACTGCACTTCCAGTCAAGTGCCTCTGATCCATTTGTAGTGTTGGCGTGGAGAAAGGACGCTGCCTTTGCACAGCCAGTGGCACTTCTGGGGAAACAGGGCATTAACTGCAAATAATGCTGCTATTGTTATAAATAGATAACATCTATTGCAAAGGTATATTTATCCCTATGTCCATAGTACTCAAACAGCTTATATCATATTAAACATCCATTAGGGATGCTTTCTCTTAAGCATTTAATATTTTCCATCTCTTTTGTGTTCTCTGCTTTCATGCCTTTGAGTAGGCCAGCGTAACATTTAGACTTGATTTGTGGTATTTACAGCACTGGAATGAGCTGGGCACATTCCAAACAGAGTTATTTTTCTTTCCAGAATTATTTTTGGTTCCAGAATCTCACAGTAGTTCTCTGACTTTAAGAAGACTGAAAATGCAAAATATAGTATTCCTTTCTAAGTCACAACTCTAATATTTCTCTTAGATTTTATGTTAAAGTTTTTGTAGATTTGTCAGTTAAAAAAAATAATATGTAACTTGTGCTCTAAACTAATCCTTTCATAATTATTAAGCTCTTTCATTTGCCTGCTTGGTGACAAAATGTAAGAGGCATATTTTAAAAGCAAGATTCACTGATGAAAACGTATGCTGTACCTGCAATATCCTAAAAAACCTGCTCTCTGGATTTATATAAATATTTTTTTCTGATGTTGCCCTCTGCTGGAGGGTTAATGAAGTTTTATAGCAGCAAAGCACGTTTATGCAAGACCAATTACTTTAATATGTAGATTCCCATAATGATTAATCCATGCAGAAATTCAATATTTCCATTTGAAACTGTAAAAGAACTACAAAGTACCAGAGTAGAAAATAAATTAGAACAATACGTAATTAAAATGTTGCTAATTAGCGTTATAACACAGAGATGATTTCTAAGTTGTGGTACATTCAGAATGTGGTTTTCAGCATAGGTTCCAGTACAGCATCTTCACTACCATTGCGCTGCCGAAAGGATTTTTCCCAATACATGCAAAGCTGTGCAGTTATGTAAGCAAGTCTTCCCAGTGTTTCATGGCTCCAGTGTGCTACTGCAGATGCTCAAAGGGAACCTGTATTACTAGATTTTTTTTTTTTTTCTGAGGGGCTGCAGGAACAGGAAATAGTTTAGCAGGGATGAAATAGGATTGGATTCCATAATACAAGCCTTTCAGAAAAGTACTTGATACTTTTCTGAGCTGGAATTTGAGACTGTAAGTTCTGCAGGGCAAGGGTGTGTTATTTATTTATTTTCATACTATGAACAAGGAGCTCTGGCCTTTTATTTTTTTAGAAACCTCAGCACTGGCATGTTTTTGATACTACAGCTACAAATAGCAGCTATAGCAATTAGTAAAACAGTAGCATATAATAAGTAAATGATGACTGGTTTAGGAAAGATAAATAATTTAACGTATCTCACAAAAAGGTATTTAAAAGCCAGATGAGACATTCCTGGGCATAGACTCTTACTAGAGGAGAATTAGTTAGTCCTGAATTGGATAAAATATGTGAAATAGAAAACAATCCTGGTATAGTAGAATTCTATAATGACTAGGCTGCTGTTGTAGCTGTTTAAAGTCAAAATTCTGTCTATCACATGTTATATTCAGAAATTACTGAGTCACACCCTGGTAGAGCTCAGCTGTTTTGGTTTCACATGAGGCACTAATAAGAGCAATAGAAAGCTCAAAGTTATAAAATATGTACAGATTTGTCAGCTTTTTTTACCATCACGTATTAGTTTTTTAACCCCAGTAGAATGAGTTGTTTCTGGAAGAAACAACACATAGGATTAACATATGTCATCACAATTGTTACCAATAATTGTTTCTGTAAGGAATACCTGTCACAAACACACCCACAGAACAATTAATTCAAACTTCAGTGATATAACTGTGAGTTCTTTCCACTGGTGTTGGTGGCAGGTGAAATAGGATGGCACGCAGAAAAGTCTAGTCCAGATATCACTGCTAAGTGTTCAGGTATTAATGAGAAGGAAAGAGATTCAATCAGAAGTCACCCAGTAAAAACTACAGCCCTGAAAAAGCACTAAGAATATCTGTGGGATGGCATGGTATGATGCAGGATGATGCAGAAGGCTGCAGTTTTTCACATAGAGCAGAAAGCTTAGTATTTATTGCTTAAATCTTGTAACTAAATACAATTCTCTCAGACTGATAAGATTTGAGTCCTTACCTGCCCTTTTGTTTCTATAAATAGTTCCTTTTTACAAGTTTCTGACTGAGCTATTTCAACAAGTTAATTGAAAAAGATGAAGCTAGCTTTAAACAGAAGCACTCTACTCATCCATTTCAAAGATGTGGTTCTTAGCTCAGTTTTTCTTATTGCTATATAGCTAATCTCAACATTTTCTGCAATGACCAACAGAATAGCATCTAAATATAGTAAAATCCTTTTAAAGGACTATAAAGCCAACACAGCAATACACATTTATCTTCTACAAGTTTTAGTTCTTCTGGAACAAACAACTCTCCAAGTTAAAATTTTCATCAGTGATACATACCAGCAACTTAAAGCCATAAATTGTTTAATTTCCATTTTTTTACCTTACCTTTACTGTTCTTACACTGTAATATGGATTTGCTCTTTCCCAAGTTTCTAAATGAATAGGTGTTTTATGATCCATTTTGAAAAATAAACATATATGTGTTACTTTAAATTCATATGAACATGCAGGTGCAATCTAAGAGTTTTTGTTTTCCCCATCTACTCAAAGGTGACAAAATACTGCTCTTAATGATACAGTATCATCTTCAGAAATAAATTGTGTGCTTAAAATCTTAGTTATGCCATTAAGAGCATGTCTGTAAAACAGTCATTTGGGACTGAGGACAGCACAAATATGCCTTAAAAATATGATCTAATTCTTACTCCTTTTCATGGTAGCTCTACATTGAATCCAATGGAATCTGATGTCACCTTAGGAGAAATTTCTATACATTCTTTGGAACTATGGAACTGCAAAATCCCAAAGCAATCCCAAAATAATGATGTTTCTCTTCAGACCACCAGGAGGAAAACTGTCTGGAAGAAGAAACAGCTTTTTAAACTCTCTTTCAGTAAAATATTTTTTGAAAATATATGTTCAGCATTTTAAAATTTAAAAAAAAAAATGAAATAAAATCATGTGCCAAGCCCTGGACTGATGAAGCAGAAAAGAAGGACAAAGAGGTTGTTTTAAACCACGAGCTTCCTCATTCTCCCTAAAAGTTTGTGAAGATCACTCCTTAGGACAGCTTCAGTGGGCTTTATTTTTATCCTCCAGTGTGGTGATGATCCACAGGAACACGTGAACAAGTGTCTTGAAGAATCACAGAATTGAACACTTTGAGGGTTTAGATGTAGTGTCCATGTGTGGACACATTAAAGATATGTCTGTGCTGAATCCTGCACACCAACCTGTAGAGATTCCCGGATCCCGTCTAAAACTACACGATGTTGGGTTAACAATACTCAACAGACAATTTTGCTTTTTGGAGCTATATCCATCAGTGGCTAAACATATACTCTATGAAGCAGCCTTGTTCTTTTTTGTACATATAACTTCAGACCTAGGTCATGTGCACAACATGATTATTATGACTTGTTGAGATGTCTATTACACAACTGCGTTGAAAGGAGTAGCTGTAATGTACTCTAACACTGGAGGTTCTTTCTGTTTCCTCCTGACCTGTGTCACTTACATCTTGAATGACATTTTAATTCCCTGAATTGTGTGCTGGATTGGTAATTTCTGCTTTATAAAATGAACATGGCAGAGGTTGAACTGTTGGATCAGGTCTCAGCTCTGTATCTCTACAACAGTGCGAAGACTGTTTAGCTTTCTCATTTTGCATCCCGAAGACAACAAGCTTGAACCAAAACATGCTAAAGAATGCATGCATCCAGGCAGAACATATAGATTCACATGGAAGGTCACTCTTAACCAGCCTATGCTTCTTGGAAATAGAAATATGAATTTTGGGGCCAAGACCACAAGGGCACAAAGGGAAATATAGCAGGAAGCTGGCTTGAGGTGAAAATAAACTGTGGCCTTGGATTTTGTCAAGCAAAGTTGTACAGATTTCCCACTATCTCACCTAAGTGTGATATATGACAGCTTAGAGCTTGTAAATTGGGCTACTCTCTTTCATATGCCCCAATTCAGGTGCTAAAAAAATATTATATGGCTTTGTCACTAGCCTAATGAGCACAGGAAATAATACATAGTAGAGGGCAGAAGCTGCACGCTTATTTTTTCAGAGCGATTTTTACCTTTAAGTCAAAGCGGAGATACTTTGCTCAGAAATCCCTTCACTAACGTAGATAACTAAATACTGTAATGACTTTCTTCAAAACTCAGTGTTTGGAAAGTTGTTATTTCTTCCTCAGTGTGTAAGAGCGATCATCTTAAAAAAAAAGGCAAAAAAAGAACATCTTGCTTTTTAAGCATATGCATTCATAGTGCTAACTCGAATGGCAATGCCTAATTTTCAGATAATCCGGTGTGTGTTTGGCTCGTCTAACAGGGCATGTTCCTTATCGAGTTCGAGCTGTTGCTTCAGCCCTCTAGTGGTAAAAGCCATTAAAGCACTAGAAGTGCTGTCAATTTTTTATGTTGTTACTGTGGACTTAATTGTGAAGAAAAATCCACAAACCAAAACCCGCTAAGTGATTTGTAGTTACCATACATGAGTACTCTATGGGTGGAAATCTTCCCATTACATTACATAAATATTTGTTTCTTTATTTCCTTCATCCTCCCTTTCCTATCAAATCTAGTTTTTTTTTTAAAGTTGGCAATTCGATTTTTCAAAAATCTAATAAAAATCCACCCAGTGGCAAATACCTTTTAAATCACAAGTGCAATAATATTCATATGAAGAATCTTTTTTTTTCTCTTGATGCATCAGTGGAGAAATTTGACAGTATCAAATATATTTATCTTAAAAGTAAATGGAGATGTTTATCTTCTTCCCAAATATTACAGGAACATCTGTTCCTTTGAATTCCTATACTGCTCCATGAGCTAAATGCAAAGGATCCTGAAGGACTTCAAGCCATCTGTCGTGTTACACAGACAGAAATGCACCTGCCTCTGGGGGTGAGCCAGAGTAACAATTCTCGTAGTACACAAGCAAGCTGTGCAGTACATGGTGAGTGGAATGCAATTACCCACAACGAAATTTAGCCAAGGATTCCAGCATATTGTCCTATCTTTTATTAATATGGTGGTTAATGATCTTTTACACCACTAGCCATCATTAATTTATTGTTTCATGATGTCCATTATTGGACTGTTTAACAGCATCTGCAAGGCTTTTATTTGGTCTTAGTCATAGTCAAGTCTCTTTTCACTGCATGAAAAACCTTGAGGGAAGTGTACAAGTGTTACAGTGCCTTCTTATTGCTAGAATCAGAAAATCTGAACCAGCTTTCCTAAGGTCTGCAGTAGTCCTTTCTTTTTGTTGACTCTTTTCTTAGCGTTATTTTAAAATGTATTAAGAGAAGTTTGAGGAGGAATTTTTGTTGATTCAAATCACAAGTCTCACTGACTCGAACTGGGCTTAAATCCATTAGAAACGTTTATTTGCTAGGAGAGCTGTTAAAGAGATACCAAACGTAACTTCAGATACATCATTTGATCAGTAGCCTATTCCTGCTGGGGAAAACCAACCCAACAGAACTCAGATATCTGGAAAATAGTCGTGCTTAGCACAACAGGGAACTGCCATCTGAGTTTGCAGGCAGATTCTTGGACTACAGTGTTGGGTCTGGGGTAGATATTATACCTCCAATTTGTCACTGAGTTTTTCCATGCTTCATTCTTTTTTTTTGTATGAAATAGGGAGAAAAATCTTTCTTTAGGACAAATATTGATTTGTCAATAGACTGAATTAAACCAAAGTACATCAAATGCTGTGTAGGAAGAATGCATAGACAGTCTATTACATGTAAAGTGGTTTCTCTAAGGAAAAACACATACATAAAACTGTAAGTAGGAAACTGTATCCACAAAGTATATTTTGCGATACAGACAGACAACATGTTTCACCTTCACCACTAGACTCTGCCAGAACAGGTTCCAGTGGTGTAAGGACACTTGTTTATTTTCAGCACCTACATCATAGCTTCCCTATGTAGAAGGATTCTGAGACAGTGTGTAAAGCTGCAGCAAAAAATTAATAAGGAGGAAGCATATGTCTCTGATGTCTGGGCTTAGTGGAGTCTGTAGAAAGGTATCAGTGATTCTGAAGCCTTCCCAAGAAAGAACTGTGTTTTTCACTGAAAGCCTTTCATTAATCCCATATTTCCTTTAGTTTTATTTCTTGGCAATCTGTCAAACATCACATGAGTTCAAGACTGAATGAGATCAGATTTCATTTCTTAAATTTCTTTGGAATCAGCCTAATAGAATTGTCTCCAATCTGGATCCAGAATAACAATCTGGGCTGAGTTTTTTAGGTTATATATTTGCATCTGCATCAGATAACACAAATCCAAGCAAGCAATGTGAGCATATCCTTAAATAACTAGTATTTTAATCAAAAGACTCCCATCATTTTATTTATAATATAAAATCAAATATTACTTGTCCCATGAGCATCAGAATGAATGTATCTGGCTTTCTTAGGCTTCTTGTCTTCAGTAACCTTAGCTTCCCACTACCCCCTTCTCACACCAGGCCATGTTTAGGTCTATAAGAACTTCAGTCTTTCCCTGCATGGTCCCTAATGCTTTCCTATCAGCATTTTGAAATCCTGTCATCTCATCAGCATGCCTTTTCCCTGTCTCTCATCATGTGTCTTTTAATTTTCTTTATAAAACTGCCTTTGATAAACTATTTTTCTCTGAAAATTGTAGGGAACTCTTCCAGCAAATTTGTCTGAAATAAGTTTAGAAGTGGTTATGAAGGGGGAATGGACATAAAAATGTGTCTCATTTCATTAGGAAATTGGGCTGAAATAATCAGCATTTGGTGTTGGTTTTGTTGATGTTATGTTTCATTAATAGTGGAAGTTATCTTTGATATTACTCTACCTTCTGAGAAACAATTGCTCTGATTCCTACAGACCACAGAATTCTCACCTCTTTTATACAATAAATACTTAAGAAGTGCTAGATATCTTCTTTGGACAACATGCCCATGGGTTTGAAGGCATAAACGTCCAAATGTTCTTTTTCTTACCACAAGATGCAAATGAAAAACAAAGAGTGTAAAAGGTTTTGTGGGAATCTGAGCACATCATGGCTATTCCTGTTGGTTTATTGTCTACGTAAGATGTTCTTTCTCCTCCAGAAACATTAGAGCAACACGTAATTCAAGATGATGGGAAAATCTCTGCTTTATCTTAGGGCACTGCTAATGAGCTCACTTTGTTCCATGGGGCAGGAAAAAGATTGGGGTATCACACAGCTAGCTTTCAACAGAAGCACTCTACTCATCCATTTCAAAGTATCTGTGATCTCTGGATGTAACTAAAAATGCTGAATGCCCAGTCCAGATCCTTTTTCTAAGTTTAACAGCAAAAAACCTTCCCACCTAGACTTTGTGTGTATTTCATTCTATAATCTGATGTTTAAGAATAAATATTTAGGGTTTTTTTTCCTTATTATTTGTTATAAATAAATCATCACAGATCCGGTGGATTAACTACTTTATTCCATTAGAGGAAGCTGTGGCTCCAAATGCATTGTGCAGTGCCATGGGGCTACACTATAATGGCACTGCTCTGGCATCATTAGGCTCTATAGGCACAAACTGAAATGGATGGAGTGCTTCTACATCATTATTTAGCGTCTTAATTTTATGTATAGATAGATCAGATTAAGGACAGGCACATTCACACACTTACGAGCACAGTCCTGATTCACTTCCAGGTTTGTTCTTCCTCTTTCTTCTCAGTTCCTCTGGATACAGTTAACCAGAAATACAGATGTTTCAAGGAATGCCTCTGGCTTATTCAGTTCCTTCTGAGTCAAACTGAGACCATCAGTTCTTTTGTGACTCAGTTTCGGTGTGATCGTTTCTGATGTCTTTAGCTATTCTAGGGCTTCTCCTGCAAGGAAGGTGAAATTTCATTACGTATTTAGTGTTCTATTACAAGACTTGGAAGTTCTAACAGTTCAAAAGACTTATGCTCAACCCTCACCAGGCTCAGGGTTTGCTTGTTTGTCTCTTAAGGTGGCGTTTTCACTGTGAAAGCCAAGGCAAACTTTTCTGCCTTTTGTTTCTTAGCCCTACAGCCCCCATTTTAAAAGCTAACAGCTACTGGATCTTCACCATGGACTTTTACTGTATTATGTCTGCTTATTACAACTCGTTCTGTAGTTCAGGCATTTTCTGGCTCCCGTTGTGGCAAACATTTTCTATGTGCTTCCATTTTCTACCCAATGAGCACTGTTTTATGGGCAGTTCTTAACTGTCTTTTTTCTTACAGCTGGAGAAGTGATCAGTTTTAGTGCTACCTCTATATGCTGTGGTGTATGATCCATGAATCCCACTCTGTCTGCCAAAGCCAAATACTGAAGTGTAGATAGAAACCTCTTAGAAGGCAATTATACTTGTTCTCTGTTTTAGTACTACAGAAACTTCTCAACCCATCAGAAAATAACAATTTAAAGGTGGAAAAAGACAAACGCCAGAGTCTCTGCTTGGGCTGTATTCCTAGCTAACTCAGCAGGGGGCATGTCCCTGCAGTACATCAAGAAAAGGATTTGGGATTTGGCCTTCTGTATGGAACTAACTTTAATGGACACATTGCATTTTACCAGTGGTCTATCTTTAGCTGAGAACCCTTCCATATACAGTTTCACCTCCTCTATGATCTCCTTTCAGAAGCCATGCCAGTTCCTCAAAAATCGTCTTACCATTTTGTTGTTCTAAAGCCCTATTAAAGAAAAGGTATTTCTTAGATATTAAGCCTGTTTTACCCATGAAAAATATGCCCTACACTACAGCCAAGCAAATATCAAGACTGAGGTGTGTATAAATATGCAAGCAAAGGTAGGCTATGAGCACAGCTCTATTGCTGTTTTGCCAGATGTCCTGAGATCACACCCTGAGGGCTGCAGCTAAGTAATTAATTTCTGCAACACATAACTTGTTAAATTTAGCTGTTTGTTTTCTTGTTCTCTCTCACTTAGTATTTTCCTACAGTTCCAAACTGTAGGTCTTACTTTGTATATAACTCCAGTAAAATCACTGGGGCTATTTCCAGAACAAAGGATCTAAGTTTTCTTACAGTGATCTGAATTATGCCATATATTTTCTGTGCAGATCATTTTTTCCCCCCTTACCACGATAGACTGACTTTGAACTCAGTAAGGAAGGTATTTGTTGCACCTTTTTTTTGTTTGTTTTGGAGCGTTGCATGTGTCTGGTAATTGGTATGAGACTACCAGTTCTTTCACATTCATAACATATACATGTGGTTATATATTCCTTTTTTTCTGGATATCTTCTATTTTGTGAAGGACTGAACACATCAGAAGCATTACAAAGGCTAGATTTTTGTGGCCTTTGGAATAACAGGGTTCAATTTTTTCTACTTTCTGTTAGGAATAATCATAGCATAATCAAAGCTCTGAAATATCCCCAGACTGAATGGCTGGAAAGCATCCCTTAAAAATAGTCCCTAAAAACCCATTCTGTCAGTCACATCTTCAGTTCCAAATGCTCCTTTACTACCAGGCCCCAATGGTTTATGGAAACACCTTTCCCTGGAGGTAGCTTATCTTTAACAATATTCTCCACTGAATCTACAAGTTTGTTGAGTCTCATATTACTGAATCACTCTTGGTGAACTGAGCTGGTCTTCTGCTTTCACAGACAAATTCCCTTGGCAGGTTGCCAAGTTCTTTCCGTTTATGACAAGAATATTAATCACTCTCTGAATGGGGCGTGCTCCATCATCAGTGCGCATCATCAATCACTGAGAGGTACTTACGCATCTGGTTAATATTATACCTAAGGGCTTTGTGCAGTGCACGCTTTCCTGGTCTACGTGGGCATCTTTCATAGTATCATAGAATAACCAGGTTGGAAGAGACCCACCGGATCATCGAGTCCAACTTTGCTCATGTCTCCACTTGTGTTCCGCAAAGGGCTTCAGAAATCGATTGTTTGTCTTTCAAAAGCTGCCCTGTACACTCCAACACTTCTAATACACTTCAAAATTATTCTTATTAATCCTTCTTCTCTAGAAGCATGGGTGACCGGTCATACAGCCTAATGGAGATATATAACTAGTGAAAGAGAGAGCAGTATTCTCTTTTAAGTCCATGTGGGGCACAGGGAAGGTCAGACAGTGTAAAAGCAGCCCAAGTTTATCTACTAGAACTCCATCTCAAGGAATATGGCCTTAAATACAACAAGACTTTCTCACAAGTGATAGCATTTTTCACGAAATCTCACAATAATTCAGGTTCTGGAATTGCTTTCCCATACGACAGGCAGGTTATCAGACTGAAAGCAGACCATAACCAGGCCTTTTGTGAGGAGTGAAGGGGGTTTCTATTTCACTCATTCCTTTTTTTCCAGCACACTTTATGCTTCATAATCTTATGCCTCATCTACTCCATTTCCCAGCAGCAGAGTAAGAAGCAGGTTACAGATCTAGTAGTTCCCAGCATTTAAATGAATGTCTCTGTCAGCAGCAGTGGGATGGGAAATATGCAGGACAGCTATGTCACCTTCTTCTCCAATCTTTTTCTTAATTTAATCCGTATTATTTCACAAAAGGTTAGAGAGACAGAAACAGTAAAACATAACCTTCAAAATTAAAATAGTTCTAAATTGTTGATTGTGTTGTTAAGCATTTGGTCCCAATTCTGATACTTAAACCAATACCTGACCAAAGTGTAAACTTCATTATTTTTTGCTAGTAGCTGTTCCAAGAGAAAACAGGCTCAGAAGATCTTTGTTTTCTGTCCACCAGGAGGAAAGCCTGAGCAAACTAAGCATGTGCAAGAATTTCCTTCTTGATTACATTCAAATATCTGATACTGGTCAGGATTTTTATTTATGAGCTGGCCTGAGATTAGTTCTCCAGCTAATATGAATAGGCTACTAATCATGCATCATATGTCTGATGCCACATGACAACCTCCACGTGCAAGTAGCTGAAATGCAACTTGAATGTGGGAACTGGTAACTCAGTCTTGCAGAACGAGATGGAAGACGGAGAACTGCAAGAAGTAGAAAACTTTCTGCCTTTGTTGGTAACAAAAAATAATGAAAACAAAGGAAGGCAAAAATAATCATGATGGAATACCATAGTTCGGTGAATTTATTCCTGTCAAGAAAAAACAAAGAGGTCTCCATTTGTCAGCATTGTGATGCTGGTCTGGTTAACAGTAGCAAATATCAACAAAGAGCAGCAAGCAACCAGAAGCTGCACAGCTCAAGGAAAGGGGAATTGTTGGAGAGATGAAGCTGTAACTACATAGATGAAAGAGACAGTGTTGCTGGCTGGACCTGTCTGAGCACTGATGATGGAGTTGACTGGCACACTGGTCAGGAAAGTCATTGCTTACACTGGGAGGCAAATCAGAACCCACCACTGTTTAACATCCTCAAGGAGTTCAGTGCATGCATCAGAGCTAAATAGTAATCCGTGCTCTAATGTGTGACAAAATAGATATTACTGTAGCAGCAAACATGGTAAACTGTCCTATTTCTCTTGCAAAAAACCCTCAAAAGATACAGTGGAGTTGGCTTAAATGGCAGACAACCAGAAAGGGAAGAATTAAGAGCCACATGATTTCAGCTATGACCAGGCTGCAAGGGAAGGTCATGTTCTCTGAGACCAGCATTTCCCCTGGAAGATGAAAATCCAGATAACAGAGATATTCGGTCAGACCCACAGAGGAGATAAGGAAAAAGTCCCTGGAAGGAGACTCCTGTTAACAGTGTCCAAGGTGGTATCTGCATTTCCACAAAAAATGTCTGTTTCCTGTCCAAATGCAAAGACATAAAGCACAACATTTCCACTTTATGTGACAGACTTCTCCTCCCTGAGTTACAGTTAATATGAACATCTTGTGATTTCCTGTATCATTGTTGCCAGTTCTGAGAAAAGATTTATGGTGAGATTAATTTTTTTAGGTGTTTGACATCTTATTGACAAATCACTATGGTCTGATCAAAGGCATAAAAATCTACAGAAAATATTTCTACCTACTGCTTTGGATTGGCCCTATCAAAATGCCTCCAGGCCCAACTGCTCTTTCATCATGCTTTAAAAAGTGATAAAGAGCGTGTTCTTCAAAGATAATGATCCCCTGTCATAGGATGATAGAATTGTTTGAGTTGGAAGGGAGTCCAAAGATCATCCAGTTCCAACCTTCCTGCCATGGGCAGGGACACTTTCCACTACGTCAGGTTGCTCAAAGCTCCATCCAACCTGGCTTGGAACACCTCCAGGGATGGAGCATCCATGACTTCCCTGGGCAACCTGTCCCAGTGCCTCATCCCCCTCACAGTAAAAGATTTCTTCCTAATATCTGATCTAAATCTCCCTTCTTTCAACTTTAAACCACTACTCCTAATCCTGTCCCTGCACTCCTTGATAAAGACCAGCTACCCAGCTTTCCTGTAGTTCCCTCTTAAGCACTGGGAGGACTTGCTTTTCTTTTCTTAAATAACATATACTGTTTTGCAGCATAGAGGTTTAATTATAAACTTTCCAAATGAGAATTTTGTGCATTTGTGTGCCAAATATTTGGCATTTATTGCAGAATGAAGAAACTCACCAAAGTAGCCTTATAGGAAGTTGCACTGTTTCTCTCCAGAAAAGAAACTGAAGTGACCTTGCTCAGCATTTGCCTCATCCTCATCAGACATCCTGAGCTCTTTGGAAAAGACATTCCTGTGACTGGTTCTGTGCCCAGGAATGAGTCAGGTCCCTGCAATGGCAGATGCATGAATAAATCACTGATGAGCAGTGGTATATGCGCAGGAGATGGGGGAGGTGGCTGGTTATGCTGGATAGGCATTTGAAGCAGAGCTTATCCTAGCACTGAAAGTGAAGTAAATGCTCTAAATATATTCTTTGCATTTAATTTCATCCAGGTGCAGAAGCAGAGGAAAGCTTGCTTTTCCCTGCCCCACAGAATCAACCTCTTGGATGTCCCATTTCTATTCCTGTCTTAACTGCTAATAAAACTGACTCCTCTTTCTTAGGCAGGGGAGACTTGCTGACAGACGAGCATTTACATTTAAAGGCTTCTACACATCTGAATATTAACAAGTCTCCATAGCAGTTTCTCTACATGGTCTGGCTTCAGGTTCACCTGGTACTTTCTTGTGTTCATGAGCCTTTATGCATTTATTTACTCTCCTCCTTCTGGAGAGAAAGGCATTAATAAGGATTTCATAGTTCCTTGCTGAATTAAGTTCCCTCCACATGTTCAGCAGGGTAACACCAGCACTTCAAACTTACAGTAAAAGTACAGAGAGTTTTCTTTCTGCATTGATTTCCTCTATCCATGTCACCTCCTTCAGCTCTAATCACTGTACTGACTGCATTTAACTGGACCATTGCTTTTTACCAGTCCTAGAGAGGGTGCTTTCATTTGAGGAAGAAGTTGAGTGTTGCTTATCGGTACGTAATCGCTCAGCATGTTGTGGCATCTTCTAATTAAAACAGGAGTCCTTGTGGCATACTGGTTTCAGATACAGAATAATTCTGTTGTTTTCACGAGTGCACAACAACAAAAATATAGCATAGAAGAATTTTATGGTGGTATATCAGTGTCCTTTTTTATAAAAAAAGAACAAGAGTAGAGAGCTGGAATGTTTGTCTTTTCCCAAGAAAATACCCCTAACACACCCCAAAGGATCATGTCTCATTGTTCCTCTGCCCTGAACCTACATGCACCAGTCTCAGTGGAATTGAAATGGCAGGAATCATTATTAACTCAGGATTCTCTGTGGTTTTGGCTGAGATACAAGGAATATTTAGTGAACTGTTCATGCAATGTGGCATCAACATGAATATCTTTCTCCCCAGCATAATTCTCTGTCTCCCTGGCATGTGCCACTCTCACTCTGCAGCATCTTGGGAGGATGCTTTGGAGGCATGTGAATCTTGCTTCTAGCTGAGACACTGAAACCCATGCAAGGAAGCCTTTGCTAGCAGATAGCAAAGTGTGACCTGGCACCTAGGATTTGGTGTTTGGTGCTGCTGCCACATTGTCTCCTGCGCCGCTTAGGGAGCCAAAAAAGCTGTCATGACACAGAGGCAACCTTATCTGAAACGAGAAAGGGGAATCCTCCTTGACTGCAATGCACTAGCAGCTTGCTCAGGGCAGCATGAAGTCTAGACACCTTGAAATTAATAAAATGCCACTAAACAGTGATGTGCGTGGAAATCTCTTGGCCCACCTAGTTCAGTTTCTTTTTAACTGGGATTTCTGTTATGGGAATGTTGAAATCTTGGACACATCTGAAAAAAATATCAAAATTTCTATCAGTATGGATAGAGCCAGGATTTTATCTGGAGGATAAGATGCCACAAACAGAAAACCAGCTTAACTGTAGCATTACTGTTTGCTGACACGCTAATGTCAACAGGAATATTTATTCAAGAGAATCCAATAGCAAAACTGTCTAATGTGATGAAGCCTTCGTGTCAGTTATTCCTGCTAAAACACTCTGTCTGGATTATTTTTATTCCTTTCTGAAAGCATATTAAAAGAGCCGGCGAGCATGCAGCATATGCGGTTTGAACATTGGCTTCCTATTACATTACACCATGCGCTAGTTGAGACAAATTAGTAAAAACCATCAGCATGGGAGACGCACAGAACTAGGGGCCATCTGATACAGACCTTCTCCACCAGAGCTTTTCATTGCTGAGGATGGTATGGTCCAGATAGATATACTAGCAACGTCAAGCATTTCAAACCTACCATGGCATGGAAGACACAATATGACAAAGAAAGGCTCATTTATTTAATGACTCTTAACTACAGAAGTAGATATGATGTCCTCTGCATCCTCAAGTACCAAAACTGAATAGCACTGGATGTTTAAAACACCCAAAGACAAAGCTAGGTCAGTCAGTAATTTAAATACAAGCGTGTTTCTGACTAGCTCATCACACTGGTTTGTTGGGGAGTTGAAAAAAGAATTAAAAAGAATCATACCCTTACTAAAGGTTTCAGAATGACTCATTTCTGACTGAGAAAGCATAGTCACTAATTATTGCAGAGCAATGTGCATATGCGTCTTCCAAAAATTGATATGGCTGTTGAATTTCACATCCTACTCATCTCCCAGCAGATTTCTCAGTACACATGCTTACATAAAAAAGCTTCCTGAGCTGCATCTGAATGATGTAAGTGTTGAGTAGAGACAACTGATTATTTAAAACCAGAACAAGGTTTAATTTAGCTATTCCTTTTTAAGGACGTCAAAACTATGCTGCAGAGATGTTGCGACCACCCTCAGCATGCAGGAAGATGGACAAGAAATAGTAGCCGTGGCTTAGTGAGTTTACAAAGTAATTAAAATAGTCTGGAAATGATCTTGTTATCATTGTATGGTAATGATCATCATTCACCTCACACCTTTACTTCTTTCCATCTGTACAGGGAAGTAAAGATTTTTCATGTCTAAACAAGTCCTTTGTGAGGGCTGCCCACCCTGGCTTTTCCAGAGCAGACTTAGGAGCCCTGACACCACCCCCTGTATCTCTCAGCCATGCATTGTTCTCAAACTCCTCCCAGTTACCAGCTGGGCTCTCAGACTGCAGGAGCTGCCATTGGTTCTGCTGTGCTGACCTCAATGTATTTTTAGAGCCATGTTTAAGCCATTATTCTCAGGAACACAAGTTTTCTTTTAATTTTGAACATTTTGGGGGAACATTAGACAAGATTTTATTTGTTGCAGAGCCCACGCATCTGGAACAGACATGAAATGAGCAGACGCTGAGATATTGTTTCTTCCAGATCTTGCCATTCTTTTGCACTGATCTACTAGGGAAACAGCTACATATTTTTCTACTCCTATAAGACAGCATATTTTACACCAGTTTGATTGGGCTGCACATGCTCAAAACATCTCTTCTACTTCAGTTCTCCCAACCATATTTGTATAGAATAAACAGCAACTTATTTGTAGAAAGACTCTTCAATCTGTGTAGACAGTGAACAAATTAAATGCCTCACCTTTTTTTCCAATGCAAAAAGTACAGTCACCAAAATTTTGATGCACCTCTTTATTGCATACGATAAATAGAAGGCATTAAGACTCTTGAAGACTACAATTTCTTACTTTTGGATGTCCCAAGTTACTATACCACTCTCTCCTATAAAAGATAATTGAGTTTGGATTAAATTCTACCCCTACTTAAACTCCATTATCCATTTACTGTGGGTAGAGGCAAGTTTTAGCCTCCAAGAGCAAAGCTTGAATGCTCCTGTAAAACTTCTAACACTTCCATAATAAATAAATATCCCCTGTATCCTGCATAGCAGCAGCACCTTCCTTTGGCTTTTTCTTTTTCCCTCACCTCTCTTTTGCTATTACTTTCTTCACACTTCATTTTTCCTTTTGATACCTAATTCAGTGACCTATCCCACCTCGTTAACCAGCACAGTGGTAGTAGCATAAATGCATAATTACATCTTGCTTGTTTTCATCTTTTTTTCTTTTTATTACTTTTTAAATATAGACAAGATTAACAAAACAATCTCATACATTGCTTTCATTTGATTGATGCTATTGCATCCCTCTTAATTTATCATTCTAAAGTTAGAAAGGAAATGACCCACCACGTCTGGCAGGTGATGCTGTTCCCAGAGTTCTGAGAGTGTGGTATAACAGGAGTGATAACAAGCTGATGCTTTCTATTGACAGCAAGTCATAAACTCAAATCCAGATTCTCTGTGATTTAATCCAAAGCCCTACACTGGTGCCAGAAGTGAGTTGCAAGAAAAGATTAAAATATGATGTATCTAGGAATGGTAAGACTTTACCAGTCCCTTCAAAAAGCTTTAGCTCCACTGTGTTTTCCAGTGTATGCGCTTGAAGCTATTTAAGTGCACATTTGTGAACCGCTTGTGTTACGTGTGAAAACTGCATGTGCAGAAACTGAGAGCTTGAGAAGTCATCTCAGGTCCTGGCATCACAAGAATAAAATCTGTACCTAGAGAACGAAGGGAAAAGCAGCCTGCCTGCAAATGAATGTGTGCTAACATACTGTGTGTACTGCACAGGCAGATGAAAATGCTGAGTCTTTTTCACTGAATTGTGGCCTTCTAATGTAAGAGATTTGCAAACCTAAACACACTGATGGGGTATCGTACACTCATGCCATCTTGGTCCACCTACATTGCCTAGCATATATGCAGAGCTCAGTATGGCTTTTCCTTGGTAATTAATTTCTTAAGAAAATGCCTGAAGACAGAAGAAACCCTTACACAATGCAATTAACATTTCAAGCGGAAAATGACAATCAGATGGAAGCTTTCTTCACAACTCTTTAACTCAGATTACTGGAAATGCATATAAAACATCCAAATATCACAGAATGGTTTGGGTCAGAAGGAACCTTAAACATCACCCAGTTCCAACCCCTCTGTGATGAGCAGGAACACCTTCCGCTGGATCATGTTGCCTCATGATCATGAAGCTAAAAACCTCATCCAACCTGATCTTAAATATCCTGCATATGAGCTGGAGAAACCTGCATGAATACTTTGCTCCATGAGGTGATCTGGGCATTTAACTTTTAATACCTAAGCTTCTCTCTGAATTCTTGGAATTTTCAAGAACAAGTTGACAGCACGTTAAAAATAAACACTGCTTTATTTGCCAGACTGAGATCTTATTAAATGTAAACATATAAGTTAGCTGAATGCAACGTTTAAAAAATTTATTCCAACATTAGTGTATCATACATATCAGCAACAAACTCAGCAGACAAAAACTCCACTCAGATTACACAATAGTACAATTTAAAACAAGCAGTAAACATAGAAATGTAGGGAAGTCCATCTATTTTCACTCCCTTCTGTTGTCTCAATCTGGTAGTATTTAATTAAAAAGTAAAAGCATAATAACAAAATCTTCTAGAAAAAAAATAGTATAGTGTCTTATAGTAGCACTCTTATTTTGCAGTCATTTCCTTAGGCCATACCACACTCAAACTTTCCAAGGTAAAAATCCTACCTAACTTTTAAATGGAAAAAAAAACCATCCCTGATTGTATTACACTTGAAAGGCTGATCTTCTTTTTCTAACTCATTCTAATGAAGCAATCTCTTGTTGCTTAAGTTATATTAGTTCCAATACAAAACTATCTTTACTTTGATTAAAGGACACTTTGAGATACTTGTATTAAACATATCAACATCAAATATTCCAACAGTAAGAACAAGCACATCTCCAAACCAACCAGTTCATTTTTCTTATTTTTCTCACTTTTCAGGAACACTTCAGCAAACATATATGTTTATGGACCATTATAGTCCCAATCATATTAACCTTTTGTTTATCAAAATACTGCTTAAGGACACGTAAAGGCAAACTACTATGTAAAGAGGTATTAGACTTATTTTAGTATGTGATATTAGCTCTTAATATGACAACACATTCTCTTTTCAACAGTTTATATATGAAGTAATGCTATGAAGTGTAATGATATATTTTTAAGATATACATCTATTTATTTTTTTTAATAAACTGATCCCACTTTTTTTTAACTTTCTATTGTATGATACAATATATGCAAACCATTTGTTTTTATAGCATTTAACAGGAAGTGATATCAAAAATTAAGTTTGAAAGGAGCAAGAAGTAGAAGTCAAAACATCAGTTCAAATTCAGGGTCTGCATGTGGGGCTTCTGCGTATCAATGCAGTTTCCCAGACCAAAGTATTCCCCTGTTTTCCTCCACCTTGATTTTAAACAGCATTATTCATTCACATTACATCTATTTTTCTGACATGTTTTCAAGTGTAGTATTTTAGGACACTTTATTACAGGACCTGAAGAAACTAATGTTCTCTAAGCAAGAATAGTGCAGCTAACACTTAATTTTCAAATCTGTTTTTAGCTTCAATCAGATTGCATGGTTTGCATAGAAATATAATTCTGCATCAGGCCACCTTACTGTTTGAAGCAATTGTTTGCATTGCTAACAGTAACAAAACCGTGAAATCTAAACTAAGCAGTTAACAGTATTTGTGTAAGAAGCAGCAAACTGCTTGCATTGTGTAAATTCTGGTGTCACAGACAAAATTACGGTGACTGATACTCTTCTTTGGCTTATACATTAAGCAGCAGAGCTAATTTATTATTTATTACATGCATTCCTCCAATAAAGCTATTACTTCGAATATATTTGAACATTCATGAACATGGTCAGTTAGTTCATCGTGAACACAAATTGCCAATATGCTTGATTTATCAAGCTAACAGAGAACAAAGCTGAATAACTTACAGTAACAAGAAATGTACATCTGCTTCAACTCCTTGACTGGCAGCCAAACCATGTAATGTTCATTAGAGGTAGGCACTTCAATGTTAAAATGTTTGCCAATAAGGATGGTTCCACCCAAAACACGGATTTAAACCTATTACAATATTAACGTCACCAGCCAAGTATTGCAACACGTAGGCTAGGTCTGCTAAACAAAGCACAGAAACCCTACATTGTGGATCTAGTAAACAGTACATCATTTGGCTGATATGGAATACAAATCTAAATCTTTTTGTGCATACTTGCAAGGAAGTATAACTTTCAAAGTGCAAATGTAGTACAATTTCTAATCTCTCTAGCCAGTACACTTCAGCACGAGAAAACTCAAGGGTCTGGTGCTACGTTATCTTTGCAGTCTAGGTATGAACTGCTCTCGGTGAGCAGTTTGCACAGCACTAGAATGTAAAGTGTGCCGTGGCAGGCAGGGTTGGCTAACACTGTACAGCTACGTGTGCAGGTTCACAGTATCATAATGCCTGCAAGCACACTTTGGAAATATGCAGTTCCCTGTGGTGATCCTCTTCACATCCTTTGCCAAATGCAAATAAACAAGGCACTAAGCATGGAAGTGTTGATATGTTTTAAATATACAGCAAAATCATAAAAATGCCTAACTGCTTCAAATTATAAAGTGAGGGCATATTCATAAACAGCTGGTAGCTACTTTGCACAAGTAGTTATTATAAATTTATAAACTTGAAAACTTTGTAGAAAAGACCCATGAGAAAACAGGAAAAAAATACTTATCGAAGATTAAAAAGAGAACAAAACCAAAACCAATGCTCTCCAACCTCCCCCCAGCTCTTACATATAAGGACAATAAAAACGTAAACTTAGATTACTTGGCATGCTTAAAATCTTTTGAATACAATTCCACGTACAAACCATCCAGCTACATCAATTAGTGTGACAGCCCAGCTCCCAGTCCACTGCACTGTGTGTCATCCTTCACAGCACCGAGTACAGACATGCAACTTTAGTGCTCTGCTGGCGTTCACAGAGAATCCAAACCAAAGAAAAGAGCAGCTTTGGCCAAAACTAATGTCAAACACCATCTTCCAATGGCAGTATTTTAGACTAAGAAATAAATTAGCTGTAATTCTCCATGTTGTACACATCTTTTAAAAAGAACGCTGTCACTAGATGACTCCACAATATTTGCATTTAAAGAGCAATTTCTTCTGCAGACGATACTTTTACAAAAATAAATCATAGGTTGTTTTTTTTTTCCTTCACTAGTATGTATCAACTGTGCCTATAAATAATTCCAAGTAGAATTAAGCCAATGTATCTCAAAAACCCATTCCTTCTGGAAAGGGTACACAAGTTCAAAGCTGCAAACAAACGTTTTGTAAGACACAGTGGATACAAAAAAGCCTCAAACCCTAACTTTTTTACCAGGTGTGTTATTTAAACGATCCCGTAATAAAAATATAACTCTCACCAATTTCCACAACAAGAGTCCTCTGTAATATCCCTTTCATTCAGCTGGGATACTGCCTACAACTTCGCACTTAGCAACAGGGGGAGGGCTTGGTGGTAATGAGCCCTTTAAGGGTAATGTTCCCTACACTGGGAATCCAAATTCTAGGATTACAAGATTATACTTATTATTCAAAGTGATGGGTAAATAGAAAACAGTGCTGAAGTCATACAGTTTAAGTAGATTTACTTAACCTAGAATGCTCAGTAAGACTTTTAAAGAAGAGTCTAAAATCTTTGGAATGAAAGCAAAGGGTTGAAACCATCCTATAGCTTTCAGGACAATGCATACTGAGCAAATCACAGATTAAAAAAGCTAAAATAAGCTAAATCCCAAACAGCTGGATTTTCAGCTACATTTGTATGGTTAACTCCATTCTCCCTTCGGTGGCGATGTACTCCTTTTCTGTGGCTCGTTTATCACCTTGACACAGTCTCTCCTTCAGTTTTTCAAGTTCATACTCATGTAGGATCTTCTGTGTTAAATATTTCTCACGTTTTATTTTGGCTTTCACATCTGCAGGGACATCAGGAATCATCCATGCTACAAAGAATTTGACGATGAATACCACATGCTGAGAAAAAAAAAAAAAACAACCAACAAATTAATGTGTAGCTGAGAAACGCACAAAGATTAAAACGCTTCCTTTTATGCAGAAACATTAATTCCAAACTCTGTTTTCCCTTCAAAACTTGCAAGACAGTGGCTTAATACTGAAGTGCTAATTATCCAAGCCATTGATTTAACTACTTTTAGCCAATTTACAGTACTGCAAAATGCTTTCTGGACTTTGAATACAGTGACCTCACATACAACACTTGAATGAAATGAGGAGTGAAAGTGCTAGTCCTGCTGGTTCACGTCTCTCCCAGCTGCATAAAAAACTTTTTCATTCTGCTGTTGTCTTTCAATCAAATCTTGCAGTCTCCTCAGGTGTTTTCACTAGTATTATTCGGATGTTAACTTCCTGAAGTTAAACTACCCACCTACAGTAAACATTTGCAACATGATTATTTGGTATTACTTAGCTATTTTATAGTCTCGGCAGTTCTATTTCTGTAAAATTAGTAGCTACCCACAAAATCTATAAGGTATCAATTTCGGAAGGAAATTTTGTAGGGAACATACCTCCATAATAATTATAAAGGCCAGTTTTGCAGCAAGAATGTGCCAAAAATGCATACTGTGTAAATATCTCCGCTCATGATCTGGAGGATATCGATAGTCTCTGTACCTGTTGGACAGCAAGACATGCAAAGGTGAAAAGTCATATTCAGTCTGAGACAGACTACAAGCCCACTGACACATACAGGCAAATACAGCTGTCACTTAAGGAACCTTTTCATCTTGTTTTAAATGATCTGTTTCCTTTTGCAGAAAAGGGTTGCCTCTCAATTTGTCTCTCTCTTATGTTTGCTTAAACACCCTCCTATTCACAGGAACAGAGTAGGGGTGAAGATGTGAGAGGAATGAATTGTATACAGAGGTTACTTTTCTTCAGGGCAATGATCAAATACTTGAGGACAGAGTGATAGAATGTATCACACAGTAAGGGACAAGTACTGAATAAATTCAACAGGCGTTGACAGATGATGGATTGGACAGAGGAAGGGCTTAATGGAAGGACAGTCTTGAGTTCTACACTCCCGTGTATAACTAGGATAAGGACTCCTGGGGCTTTAAAGCTAAAACATCATACAAACGTAGCTGCTTCTTAAAATGTTGGGGGTTTTTGTTTGGGTTTTTTTTTGCACATTGAATCAATACTTTTCTTTTACTATGGACTGCTCTGAAGTTTTTTCTCAATCCTTCTAGAACCCCCCAATGCTTCTTCTAGTGAGAAAGGACTTTTTTTTTTTTAATGAAAGGAGGGTGACCCAGACCCTCAGTGATATCTAGCACAGTAATGATTGACTAGACCTCATAAGATGCCTTTAAGATATCACACCTCATTTTCAGCTTTGGAATCTAAACCACTCCTATTGATACTTTCTTGTCTACTCAGAATCATAGAATCATTAGGCTGGAAAAGATCTTTGAGATCATCAAGCCCAACCATTCCTGTCCACTACTAAAACGTATTCCTAAGCACTTCATTCACTCATCTTCTGGACACCTCCAGGGACGGTAACTCAACCACCACCCTGGGCAGGTGTTCCAGTGCTCGATAATCCTTTTGGTGAAGAAAATTTTCCTAACATCCAATTGGAACCTTTCCTGGTGCAGTTTGAGGCCATAATTAAGACATGGTAGCCTAAAAACTTCTGAAAATACAGGCTGAAGTTGCAACCTTAGGGACATAAATCTCCTCTATTACTCAAAAATCAATAGTTTAATTAAGAAAACAAGCAAACTAACATTAGCAATGAAACCCTATAAAACAACAAAAAGGTGGTTTTTTCGTTACTGCCACTTCCTTTTACCATCTCAAGCATTGCCTTGTTAATAGCTTAAATTCTACCCCTCACACTTTGTAAAGGGAAGAATGACATAATTCAGTTTCTAGTGGTCTTCTTAAATCTGCATTTATTCTTTATGCTGTATTCTAAACAAAGGGATAAAATAGTTATTATTACACCAACCTGCATATGACAAAGTCTCGAACCATTTTAGGCTTGTTTCTATCCGGAAAATCTGATACTAGAAACACTGACAAACTATTGTTTATATATCCAGACATAGGCGAATCTTCATTTTCTGAATAAGCATAATAGTAAACTAAGCGAGGAATCATATCTGATGTGAATGCAACAATAAAAGCCTAAAAAGGAAATTGGAAAAAGAAATTAAAGAAGTAGCACACAAAACTTGCGAGCAGATTCATACAGCAGTTTTGGTACTGCAGCTCTGTGGCATAAAGCAGCACCTTTTAGGCAAGGGTGAGCATGATTAGGGCACTTCACCTCGGTAAAGATGCTGACTGTGGCCTCTGCTGTGAGGACCAGCCCTCAGTGAACAAAATATGTGAACGGTCCTTATTAGAGGCACCAAATCCCAAATATTCCTTCACAACAAACTCTTCTATCTGTGATAACAGCATTCCTCAGTAAGAGGAGATGTGGTTTGAATTCCTGTGAGAAAGGACGAACTCGACTCCAATGTGAGATCACTTTATTAAAGAAGGCTGTTTTCTCCCGCTGTATTTAAGGAGAAAAAGGCTACCAGCACATTTTGCCAAGAAACTTTAGAAGCTTAAGATGCTCAGGTACTGTGCTAATTAGGTGATACCTGCAAGTGGGCTTGCTGCCTAAGACACTTGCATATTTTATTCTGTTTACTATTCTATATTAAAAAGAGACAACTATTTCACTCAGTAGTTTATATGTAAGATGAAATACTAGCATAGCATTTAGTTTCCAGTGAATCATTGTCCCCATGGGGGCATCTAGAAGCCGCTAAACGAGTGGAATTCCCACAGTATAGACCTCATAACGATGAAACAAGAATGTCATCTGGCCAACAGCATTAATCAACCCCTACTGTCCCCTTTGGTGCCCCTCTGGGCAATCAGTGTCCGTCATCTGACTAAGCTTCAGAATGGACTATGCCATTTCAAAACACTGGAGAAGACAGACAAGTGAATGAAAGATTATGGTCCAATGAAATGTGGATTGGGAGTTTCATGTCATCAACAAATGGGCAAGCCAAACAAGGCAAATGGTTTGACGGTAACTCTGTAGGTTAGCATGTGATAAAACGAACACTGTTGATAAGCCTCAGCTGATTTTTAAATCTGCAAATGGAAGAATCAAAGTTGACACAGCACAGTTAACGTACTTACATTAGTGACAACCGATAAGATGGCCATTCCATTCAGGATTTCTTGCCAAACCCCTATGCTATGTGCTTTTGCAGCCACAGGTCTCCTGTACTGAGTGGTTAATTTCCAGGAGTCTACTCGAATCTCCAGGATATTATTCATCAGAGCAAGAAGGGGAGCCAGTGGAAAGGATGCCACGAAGAGAGTAATGAATCCAAACTGAATGACTGCAAGGGAGAAAAGAAGAGTGCCAAAATCTGCCCCTAGAAATTACCTTCAGGGTGATGATGAAACATTCAAATTGCCACTGACAGACAAATAGCAAACTTGTGCCAGGCTGCATGAGTAGTCACCTCCTGCTCTGGCCTGAGACAAATAACAGTTTGCCCCGGCTCCAAGACTTCTCTAGTCTCTTAGGGCTGCTGTTTGGCAGCACCCATAGGAATGGGGCATTCAGGTTCTGTCAGTGATGCTGCCAGCATTGCTGGATATTAATTCTTTCATCGTGTTGCAGTTCTCTCATGAATGGAACAGTACGGAATGTACTAATACATCATATTTCTGAGTTACGAGACAGGAACAAAACCAAAACCAGACTAGTTTTTCTCTCCTGCAGCCCGTGCAGAGCAAGCCCATTCGCCTTTTACTTATCAGCTACACGCCTAAAAAGAGGAAATACTTCTGATGTTATCACAATCTCACCTCCAACTATTGTTATTGCTTTAGTCAAAAAATTAGTACTAATTCTGTATGTACTAGTTCCACTGGGGAGTCTTTAACATTAGTTTAGAAATTATAAACAAAATACATAAACAAGCCCTTTAAGTCATTATCAAAATGAAATGTTTCTTGGTACAGATTGTGACAGTCCTCAGTGCAGAGCCAAATCTGCCACTATGTTTTAAAGACAGGAAATAGAACATCTTGTCTGGTTTAGGCAGTGGATAAAAATAAATTCCCATACACAAGTCACCAGCTCTTCCATGATGTCAGTGATCAGTTCTTCATCTTAGACAAGGAACAAAA